>CM064893.1:24870106-26070106 GCA_030347415.2 Decapterus maruadsi | reverse complement strand
AAGACACATGCAGTAAAGTGCATTATTCATTTAATACAGCTTTAACGACTTTAACATTTCTACTTTCAGAGAACTGAGAGAAACTGCTCTTTTACAGCATCTGCAGTGCAATAATGATTCATTTTGCACTTGGATTTGCTCGTTTGAAGCGGTGACTTATCATTATGATAATAATTACTCACTCGTGACTCGACAGGGTGCAGATTTGTTGATTTACCGCAGACAAAAAAAGAGAAAAGGAAAAAGGCAACCTTTCATCTTTCCACTCAGAGTTAAAAAGACGGCGCAGGTTATTTGTATGCCACCCCTCAGAGAGCAGAAAATGTGACGGTGCGAACGGAAACGGAATAAAAACCATAATGAAATCACGGTGACAATGAAAGATAATTTGGCTGCTAAGTGATAGAATTCATTTCTTTTTATGACCCACATTATGTGAGACCTTCAGCGGGACGATATACTGCAGGTTCGCTCAGGTTCCCACGTGTGTTTTGGTTTATCCGAGACATTAAATTTGTTTGGGAACCATCTGTTCACTGAGGCAGGATGATCTAACACTCGTGACCAAACGACTTTATTATGATGAATGAAGTGCTAATGTTTGTGTCAGTCCTGAAATTGCTGCCATTACACTGCATTGTGTTCTTGCCTAATGATGCACGGTAACTTATTTGGTAAACAATGTAGCTGTCAGCATGCAACAATGTGACTTTGGGAAGAAAATGACTTATTAAAGTGCACTGACAATTTCCTGTCCTGTGATGATGGCGATTCACAAGTTTTCTTAATTACTTACATTGTCTTAGTGCACCTGGACATTACAGCTCTGGCTCATGTACAGATTTCACAATTCTGCACAAAATAAAGCAGACGAAAAAAGATTATTTCACACGGATACATCATCGGGTCTCAATCACTGTCAAATTATGTTTATTATGACAGAAACATTTCATTTACATCTTGAAATGTGCCAGAAATGAACATTTCAACGAGTCTCCAGACAAGAATCAGCCTTCGCTGATGTTTAAATGGAAATAATTGATAGTGATATAAAAGAAACAGAAACGTATTAACTTGCAGATCCTGTCTTTACTCTCAGGGAACCATGGTGATTTATAGGGATAAAAGCCATAAGCCATTTTCCTATCCTACCTTAAAGGGATAGTTCAACATTTTGGCCCTTTGCCATAGCAGTATAGGTTTGCTACCTTTATTTGTCGGTATGTCATAGCGTGGTGAATGTGCAGGTCACAACTTGTCCACAAGAGCGTTTTGGAGTTGTTGGATTGTGTATTTGATGAGTTTGAAAGCAAAAAATCCCATGAGCCTCCGTAGCGTAGCTCTGAGCAGCTCATGGCTCTGCTCCGCCGTTCTAAAAATAGCTTGCACCGACAATTAAAGGTAACGAACTCACTGTTATGGATTATACTGGCGATGGACCAGTTTGCCAGATGACTGTCCTGACTTTCACTTTTCCACCAATTAATCAATGCGGCTGCTCTTTTATTGCTTTTTACACAACAGGCGAGATGTCAACAAGCAGAGCAATGCGATGACAAAGAGCTTGTTACAGCAGACAGATACAGTCTAACGCTGAACTGTGACCCTACAATTACAATTAGAACATTCAAGCGGCTTTAGAGAGGAAGACTGGACTGACCCACCCAGAGACGTGAAGCTCATCAGGTTTTTAGGTGCAGCTGGCAAATGGCTGATGGAGACTTTCAGAGTAAAGTGGTCACTTTTGTTCTTTTTCAGTGAAAAATCAAATGTGTTACTGAAATACCTCAGTGAGATGGGATGAGAAAAGTGGCATTAGTTGCTAGGTGACAGACATAAAAGTTGATTCCCATTGCTGGATTTTGTATTTAGGACTTTTATAACCTGCGATGAAACAGAAGATGAAGTGAGATGAGGTAAAATCCTACAGTTGGATAGGAAAAACGACATAAAAAGACATAAGAAAGGAAGTTTTGTCAAAGTTTTCCTTTTTTATCAGATATGCTAAGCGCTAACCAATCTGTAAAACAGCTCTGCAAAAAAAACAAAAAAACAAAAACCCTCCAAGCTGCAAACTGCTTTGCACTTCCAGCCAGGAATACAAGAAAACTAAATATCTGCAAGTATTAATGTTGAAAAGCCTTATATCTTCATCTTTGCAGTTAATGTTATGAATAGCTGTGTTTTCTCACGATGTATAACTTTGCTCACTGTTCATATGATGGATGGTTATTGATCCCTCTCTGGCTCAGGCGCGGGAGCGACTCGCGGAGTGCGTGGCAGAAAGTCTTTTACCGAGATAAGGTGTCCCGCAGAGCTGCAGAGCTGCAGAGCCGGATCGATGTGTGAGCACGCCACTATCATACATCATCATTTTCCTGCCACGCTGTAGATCTGATGACAGAGCAGATATAGAAACAGTAGGAGAAGAAACTGGAGTGTCAGTCTGCATAGATACTCTATTTATATGTATTTTTTGGAACATGTACACACAAAAAAATATTTAAATGAATGTAAAACAAATTCAATTCAAGCGGTTACTTTGTGATGTCACAACGTGGCAGTCATGCTCCAGTCCCTGCATGATCTGTTTCTTTAGAGCTCCAGAAAGAAATCTGAGAGATGTAAAAACTATATTTACAAATATATCCTTTAATGGATCCACACAGAGGATATCATGCCTTTTTTTTTTACATAGGCCTACCACATGTAAAATTGGGATCAAAGCATCTTCTGCATGTTAAAGAAAATGTTTATCTTCAAGATAGCATATAGGAAGGGTTTGATATTCCATATTTTTTTATATTATACTGATTATTATCTGATTTATACTTATTATAAATTGGGCAGAGTACATGAGCATGGTTTGGACTGTGTTGACTATTTTAACTTTGTGATGTCACGTCAGGACTTCTTTAACTTTGTGATGTCACAACTGTACCCACCGTTCAGGCGCTGCAGGATTTGTCACGCCAGGTTTCTCCTGGAAAGAATCCTGCGATAGAAGATGTAAATACTATACTCTTAAATATACTTAAAATAAAATCACAGAATTTTTTTTTTTTAATATGGGACCTTTAATCCAAAGGGAAACATCTATACCTCTGCTCCACCAACTCCCCTTTTTTCCTCTTTGTAGATCACGTAGAACTTTTAAATTGACAGTTCCAGTCACAGTCGCTCTTTTAGCAACAGTAGTTTCTCCGTAAATCAGTGGCTCTGTTAATGGCAGCTGATTCTTCAACCATTTACAGTCGCAATCAGCATCTGTAAGACTAAAAGACAACCCCTGCTGTTTCATGTAAAGTGTGTGTGTGTGCATGTGTGTGCATGTGTGTGCATGTGCGTGTGTGTGTCTGGTACACAAATGGGAACAAAGCTTTTTCATCAAGTTACATCAGAAGCAGCCAGGCAGGGGAGTGTTTTATCATCCCTACACCACAGTGCATTCAAATGGCGTCAAACAACATGCAGCTATGTGAGAGTCCTGCTTAAGCATGAAACATATTTAAATAGATGTTTATCACAAGAAAGACTTTAATAAAGACTCCGCTGACTGATGACAGGATCTCATTGCTAAAACATCAACGAGACGAGCTCACGGAGACGAGGAGAAACAAGTTTGCGGCTTAGTTTGTGCATGCATAATCAGAGCCGGGGCGGACGAGATCAAATGTACTGTATGCAAGAGTTGCATTGTAGTGCATCACCAGAGAATGCAATGCATTGAAGGAAAAAAAAAAACTTCCATCATTTATTTACATCAAGACTGATTGTTGTGCTTGAAGATGGAAGAGAACCACGAGGTCATGACGTGGGATCCCTGTGCAAACAGAACCGACACATGGTCCATCTGGAGGAACTTCAGTGTGGAAACTTTTTCTGTGACAGAAAGTTTGAGGTGACGTCCTAGGACAAGATGCACAGAGGAGTTTGATAAAATGCTACATGATGTGTAAAGGCTCCCACAGAGTCGGCCGTACTGTGCGCGCACTGTGAGCGGCGCTGACTCTGCACGCACTGTCTGCAAACATTTGAGGTTTCATAGTCGAGAAAGTCGGAATATAGTGACAGTTCCAGCAAACATGACTAAATAGCTGTTAGAACTGAAGCTTTAAGGTGAACGATGCAAAAACTCATAGTTAACCTTCTCCCTTCCCTCCCAGCCATGTGCATTTGTTTTCATGAAGCCAATAAGAAGGCAATCCATGTGGAGCGATGTCTACCGAGGCGGGTGACTGTATACGTGTATATTTGTGTAGTCTTATCTGTCTTAAACAAGAGATTACAGATTACATGGTGACTTTGTGTTGTTGTGGTGTTTCTCATGAGACGAGGTCTGTGACACCAGGTCGGAGACACTGATGGGTTGGTTTCGACCAAGAGACGCTAGGTGGAAGGCAGAGAGCCTCCGTTCTCCCTGTAACAAGTCATTTAACCATCACAATTATTCAGAAGTTGTTTAATTAAGGTCAAAATCTTGCATAGTTCTCCTCACATGAATGTAAAGCTGGTCGACGGATGCTTCTAGTCTGACAACACACATTACTGCACGTGCTATACCATTCATGTTTTGTAAATTCATTATATAATTATAAAGACGATGAACAACATTGCTCATTACTGACAATCACGGTAATCATAGTTAGCGTTGGCTTAACTTTAACTTTGTGCGCTATTAACGTCAACATAATTTAAAGGGATAGTACCATTTTTTTAAAGTGGGGTTGTATGATCTACAAATAGCCCCTAAGTACTTTAATTGCAGTAGAAGACTCTCTGCACTCCTCCCGTTAGCAACACCAGCCCATAATAGCCCTGCCCAGAGATTTACAACATACATTGTTGTGAATGGACCCAAAGAAACGGCCTATTTTCGCGGTCTAAAAGAAAAGTACACAGTTCCAATGTTCGCTATAATATAATTTTTTCCAGCCCTTCAAAGTGCAGAAAAAAATGCAGTTTTTATTTGGACTTAATTTCCTTCGTTGCAAAGTCACATGTTTTCGTTCACTTTGGTTGTGTGGATTTTGCCATTGTGTTCTGGCTTTTGCATTCTCAGTAGCCATACCTTACAATAACAGTCACAAAACAGAAGCTATAAATGCCCGCAGCCTGTTTGCACATATAGAAACAAAGCAAATATATAAGACTCAACTGGCATGTTCTTGGAAATTGCCACTCGTACATTCACAAAACTTCCGGCTGAGGGAGAACAAAGTCAACACCCTTCAGACGTGACAGAGGAGGCATTGATCTGTCCCTGTATAACAGACCCGCCGTGAATAGGACCAGGATAAGCTGCTTATATGCACTGTTGCTGCTGTTGATTAAACAGGAATTAACTCAGCACTTGGTTGCAACTCTCCATAGGAACATTTTTAGCTGCGTAAATTTAAAGACTGATGGAATGTGTTGGCACTTAAGTTCCCCTGAACACACCAGCAGCGAGGGGGAGAGAGGGAGAGAGGAGACTGCTAAGATGGAAACAAAAAAAAGTAAACTCCTGAGTGCTGCTGATAGAAACCTGTCTAGAGATTCTCTGAACCTGAAATTGGTGCTTTCATACTCCCACACAGCAGCACCATGAAGGAGCCTTCAGCTGCTGCACAGACAATTGCAGAGTCAAAGTGTATTATAACGTCTGGGACAATGCAATGGTGTTGGTGGAGAGGTTTATTTTAGCAAGTTGAATTTATGCAACTATTAATGCCATCAAGTGAAACATGATTTCAAAAACCATACTTTTTTAAACCCTGCAGCTTTTTTTTATTTCCATGATAACAAAGGACCTGTCAGGTCTCCACTGGAAGCAGAGGATGGGCTTTTTTTTAATATATATATATATTTGGTCAAAGTTGACCTTGACACCAAATCAATATTTAGAAAACTAAAACTGTCACACACCATCTAAACCTACCCCGTACTTTTAAATGTCGTCCTGGGTGCTCGGCGCAGCCCCCACCTCTCTCTTCTGACCCCGGATCAGCCGTCAGTGCCTGTCGAGGCTCCGATTTGGGCTTAACTCGGCCGACGTGCGCACATCCCCCTCACCTTTATGACCTTTGAATGCGTTTACCTGACAAGCAACTCAAGCGGTGTCATGAATTATGACCTCTGACTGTCAGAAGCAAAGCTGGAAGCAGGATAACGTCGTTGTAGAGTCACAAAACCTTATAAAGAGAAGGTCAGGTGGAGGATGGATAGGTCAACAGAGCAGATTTGACATGGGAGGCTGCAGCTTGTTTACTTCCTACCAACAGTCAACTTTTTTTTGACTGGCCTCTCTTTTCCTGGCCTTAAAGTGAGATATTTGTTACAGCAAGTGTTGCTTGTGCTACAAAGTCAGTTTGTAGCATTAATAGCTGTTACATTACCAGTCTTGAACCCATTAAGACCTGCTAACATTGGCCCCTGCAATGGAAAAGAGGGGTCAATCAGTAGGACTCAATGACGGCAGTAGACGCCGGTTTACTGACTCCAGCTTCGATTGGCATTGATGTAAACACAACACCCAGGTGAACGGGCTAATTTTCACCCATTTTCCTCTTTCAGAGCACTAGACACTGTAAATAGACCTGTCACCAGCCCAGTTCAGTGCTGCACTGTGGCTGCATCTTCCTCTACAGCTATGTTTTTAAGATGTTTTAAGAACACAAAGCTCTTCACATGGAGGCTTCAACATTTTTACTGCACCAACTTAAGATGAGACGAGACTGATTCAGCAGTTTGCATGGCAGTTAAAGCTACAGTTGATAAGTTGACGAAAGTTAAAGTAAACTCCGAGACCTGGTCAGAAATTTCAAGACAATACATCGTAAGGTCCCTTTATGAACCTCTGGGGTTGACAGAGGTGAAAAGCGGAAGCTGAAGGTGTATCGTCTTGAAATTACCGACCAAGTCGCGGACTTTGCTTTCGCTTTCGTCAACTTACTACGATGTGTACGAGCTGTGATTGGCCGCACCTCCAGCTCCCACTACCTGACTGGTGGAGAAGCTTCGGTCGCAGGTTCGGTCGTGGATTTCGGCAAATATGATTACAGGCTGTAGGTGGAGCCAGAGGAGTTGGATTTTGTCCTAAATTAACCCTTTAATGTCCGACTATCAGAATATAGATACAGTTCCAGCAAATACGACTGAATAATTCTTACCAACGGAAGCTTCAAGTGTTGCGATATTTGCAAACTGCATGAGATGACATCACTTCTTGCAGCTGTATTCATCCTCAGGCCAAACAGAAAATCAAACTCATTTGGCAGAAGAAGAAGAAGTAAGTTTTACCGCTCTTCTTCTACCTAAGTTAGCATGCTAACCAGCCCATCTGGTCATTTTCCGATAGCGAGTCACTGTAGCCTCCGGTCTGCCCTGAGGAAGTAAAGCTGCTCGGAGGACGTTTTACACCCTCCTGTTTTGTAAATGCAATGATGCCTGAAGGTTTTGAGTTGAACCAAACTGGTAAAGCCCATTTTATATTATGCACATCACTTCTTTTTTTTTTGCAGCACTGCATGCTTAAAACTTCTAATTAATGCCCACCCACAAAACCACCAAAAATGTTGATAACTGAATCATTTCATCAGTGTTTACTGATTACAGAGGAAATCCAAACGGGAACGAGTGAAGAACACATTTCTACATCTTTAAAGGGGAAGCATCCACCGCTACACACATTGTTAGTCGGCCTTAACAATTCCTCTTTGTGGTGACAATCATCGGCGTCGAACGAGCAGTAAGCCAGAGCCAGAGTCTATTCAGCAGAGCTGCTTTGTCGAGGCCGTCTCGGCTCTCCAAACTGATACAGCTCACTGAAAACTGTCTTCATGTCAATCTCCTTTTAAAGGGGGAAAAAACTGCTTATTGCTTTATCTCCTTCATGCAGTTTACAAGATAGCAGGCTGGATGTGTAATCCATTGTTCCATATTCTTTCATATCAGCCCCTTTCCCGTTCCCTTGTACCTCCCTGCCATTATTTCTGATTATTACAGCGTTGCAGGGACGTCAAAGTGCTGCAGGCTCGGCCCCTCTCCTCTTGTGCGACTCTGGTGATCCAGTAACCGAGGCTTATTCTGCTGCCGCACAAATTGTAAGTCTTTTTTTTTTTTTTTGGATAACAGCCAAATGACTCATGTAAAAAATGTTAATTCGGTGTCACTCAAAGTAAGAGGCATTTTAATATTTTGGAAGGAAGAGAGGGTGGCGCTTTTCTTTTAGGGCTTTTCTTTGACAGAGCCGTGCTAATAATGTTGTTAATGTCATAAAAAGTGACAACTTGCAGATGAAGCCCAAGCTGCACTGTTCCTGTGTGTGTGTGTGCATGTGTGTGTGTGTCCCTGGAGATGTGTACATGTCTCTAGAATCTACAAAGAGTCGCTGCCGTTGAAACACGACTTATTTGCTTATTTGCGAGTTTGATTTTCTGTCAAGATACAGCGGAAAATGAGAAAATGTCTCTCCATACGCTGGCCATGTTTACATGCAGCATAATAGTGTATGAATAATTTATTCTTATTCCAAATGAGTCATTAACAGTTCGGCCGGACAAGAACAACCCCCCCTCTCTCTCTCTTCCCTCAGGCTGCAGCAGAAAAGATTTCTTTCTCCGTCTCGTAGCGAAGACTCAGACCGACTCTGAATTTCTCTTGACAAGTTGGACAGTTGTTAATTAGTTTGTCTTCTTTAATCATTTTGGGAAGATCCAAATGAAACCTGCACGTCAGCGTTAATCACTATGTCTTTTCATCTTTCCCATCTTTTTTTCTGTTGTTGCAGAAGTTTTATTCCCACTGCAAAGACTCTCTTGTCACATAGCCGTCAGCTGACAGCTGGATTTTAAGACATCACCACTGATTACACCCCAGAGAGAAATGCACCGTGGCGGAGTTAATAACGTTCAAACATTGTGACGATTGTGTAACACGCAAAAAAAATCAAATCAAATCTAAAAGTCGGTAGTTTTTAATGCCGGATTCGTGATGTTTTTATTACCCCTCTGACCTCTTCTCCGAGGAATCCTAGCTTCCATTTGCATTATAAGAGCAGGTGGACACCGCGATCCAAGGAGGGACCCCACGAGGGGCCAGAGGCCAAAACAACTGCAAAAGAGACTCAAAGTCAGAACAATTTTTCTGATTTTTTTTTCTTTTACTTTCCTGAGACTTAATTATGGTGGCCCCCTAAGGACAAAGTACAAGAGAGAAAGCATAAAAATGAAGGGAAATATGCAGATATTCAACAACAAATGCAACAAAAAGGACACAAAAATACAGAAAACACATGCAAATCAAACCCATCACTCCCGTATATCAACTTTTGGAGGTCTTTTCTCTCTTTTTTTCCACATGTGCTTGTTGAGTTTCTACATTTGCAACACTTGTTTTTGTGCACTAATGTTTTTGCTCTAGTCCTGTATTTGTTGTTTCCTTGGGGAAATAATCAAATCCAAGCCTAAAAAGAAAGAATCATGTTTTCACAGATGCAAACAAACGCTGTCAACAACGTCTTTGTGATCTCTTTCGTTTCTGAAAAAGACAACCATGACCTGCTGAAAACTGCACTTCATCAAATGACCACTTTCAATAGAGTCTCATGTTCGCATGTTCAACATTACAGCTGAAATACATGTGTTTCTGTTACAAAAAACATTTTAGTTCAAGGTCAGAGTCACTTCCTGTTTGTGAATGAATAATTAACAGTTTGTTTTGAGTGACAACTAGGGAGGTCGCTGCTCCATCGCATATAACATCTCTTTGTCCAATTGGATTCAATGGGAGTTTGGTGAAGTTAATGGGACAAAAAGGAGATTCCTGGACTTCCTGGATGTGCAGACACTGCCAGGATGGCGACGGCAGAGCAGCCGACTATAAGCTTCGAAACTGTTCCTAAAAAGCACCAACAAAGCATTGAGTTCACATATTATTCATACAGAAGAGAAACAGACAAAAAAGTCACATTTACAGAATTAATAGTCGTTGAAAGGATGAGAAAATATTCAGCTCGATACAAAAATACATTCCGACATGACTCTGTTTGTTTTATGTCAAGTTTTATGTCTAAATCTACATTGTTCAGTGTGAATGTGTATTTTATTGTAACCATGCATATGTTTGGAACCCAGGAAGAATCGTTGCAGATCCATCCTTCTATATAACTGACTTTACATAGTCACTTTTAAGGGAATATGGTATTTAAAATACATTTTACGGCAGTGGTTATTGCGACTATCACTCAGCTAGATCCACTTATGACCCATTTACTTTCATTTATAGTTGCCAAAATATTTGAAGATGCTGTTTTTAACAAGTTTGGTGTAAAGGGACTTACGTGGTGAGGCCTTATCTCCAATAATCAGTGATCAGATGACCACGAATGCTCTCTTGCACTTGAAAGGGAGCAAATCTCCACAGCCTGGTTCCAAAAATATGGTGGAAATCACATCTAATACGGGAGCGAGGCTCTGATGTCGACACACATTCGGGGCCATGCACTATAATGCATTTCATTATTTGAGCCGTGAATCCAGCGACAGATGCAGGGAAGCAGTAATAATAAAAGTGAGCACTTCCTTGGTAAAGTGTCTCTCACTATAATAAAAAAAAAGAAGAAATTCAAAAAAACCTCTCCGGTTGTTGTTTTTCCCCCCTCTTCCAGGAGACATGAGAGAATTTCATCATGTGCCACTCAGGAGTTTCAGAGAGCGTTCACAGCACATTAACCTTCACAGATGTCAAGCTGGGTTTGTCATGCATGTAACGCCGAGAGACAAACCTCAAGCTTTTTATACGACACAAGCCAACACACCTTTTGGCACTGCAGCTGATTTTCTGCAGGTGACGTGCATGGTGGTGGCTATAAAAAAAACGAATCTCCACCCAGCCTTTGTGGGTGTGTAGTGATTGCGAAAGCTTTTTTGTGTCATGCGGATAAATTGATGAATAAAAAATGATGTATTGCACGGATCTGTGTCACCAAAAAAAGAAAAAAAAAGAAAACGCACACCGATGTGGAACTTTACACTCGCATCTTCAAAGTGGGTTTAAAATAGAAACCGAACACTGCATCCATGCTGCAATGCATCTGACTTTAAACAAACGCTCCCCCCTTTTTTTTTTAGGAGGAGATATTTTTAGAATCTCAATGGACCTGTGAAGTTAATCAGTGTTTTGTAGTCGGTTTAATTTCAGTCATGCGTGTACAACAGGATGCCTGGATTCATCTCTGAGCTCTGCAGCCTGGGACCAGATAAGAGATCCCAGCTTGTTTAAGTCAGCGACACCATCATTTGGCAGAATTTGAGAGATGTAACTCTTTGAATTTATAACTGTGACTTAAAAGCCAAAGTTTATTTTAACATCCAGTACATTTTTTTTTTTTTGGATCTAACATGAGAGAGAGTTCAGGGAAGGAAAGTCACCAAGATGTAGCTCCAACTTTTTAGAGCTGCAGTCGAAATCTGTTGCGTCAGCTCTTTTGTTAAACTGGAAATCCAGATTATTCTAACCAAAGGTGACTGCCCCTGCATCTGCTGCCCCAGCAATTAATGAGATGGGTCTCAGGAGTCACTGAGGCAGATCCCCGGATAGAGCTGTCCACTTTATCTTGGCCTACATGGAAACGTTGCAGGCCAGACAGTGATTTAGTGCCCGGGCTTCCAAGAAAGGTCACAGCTTCCTGTACCACACCGCAGGACCTCCCCTACTGTATCCGCCAAAGAGTAATGGGGGCTGACTCTGCATGCTCCACGGCTAACATTAACATTTTTCTTTTTTGACATGCTTGAGGATTCTTCCCACTTAAGATAGTTCTTTCCCTGCGACTCACCGACATGCTGGAGAACATGCAGGATCCAGAGGGGGACGGTAGTAACGCAGCCTCCTCGGAGACCGTGCTCCTATATTTCCTCATCCTGAACCTGATTTTATAAAGAACCCTCGGGTTAACCCTAACACCATTTATGTCATGTCTATTTACTGGACTCATGATGTAACATAGTTAATGTTAATTTAATGTGATTGTTCTCTTTGTACTTGTACTTGCTCCTCCCAAAAGGCAGGCTTGGCTTGGTGCCCTATAAGCAGGGGCGTAGCTGGTCGGGGGCCATGGGGGAACACCGTCCGCCCACTTTTTTCAGCATGTTTAAAAAACAAACTACAAAACCACTGAAGCAATGGATAGAATATCAGATGACTTGCCTGAAATGCCATTCAAGGTTGCTAAGGTCGCTCTGTTAAAATACAACATTGTCCCGTAGCCTATTAGGTAATTAAACGGTGTTTATCCCATATCTCGGAGTGGTCTCGAGTGCACCATCCTGCATTCTAAGTGAAGACCTGTCCGACTCTGCCGGCGACGGGGTAAAAACTTTTCTGCCATCGGTGGTTCGATCACAGACGAGGCACCAGACACCTTTGCAAAATAAACCAGCGATTTTCTAGCCTCGTAAACCAGCCTCTCGCGGAAATGCATTTCATTTAATTTCTCACAGAGAGTCTGGCCTCATTCCCACTGGAAGCATTTGGGGTGGGCGGGAGTAGTAGCGTTGACGGGCAACCACATTCAGCCAATCAGCAAGTTGGGGTAGTGACGGGGCTTTGCACCAGTTCGGTCCCTGATTGGCCAACGTGCTCGGCCTTCTGAGGGTTTCAGGCCAAATGCTTACAGCGGGAATGAGGCCAGACTCTGTCAGAAATGAATTTCCGCAAGAGGCTGGTTTACGAGGCTAGCGATTTTCATGCAAAATGTGCAAAACATTTGGGGCTTGCATCATTTCCTAATCCCCGCAGAAGTCACATGAATCTTTGCAGAAAGTTGAAAAATATCACACAGCATGAAACGTTATTTTTTAATGTTTTTATCAAATCATATTTTTTGCCAGTGCCCACAGTTTTTCAAAGTCTGTGATGCACATTGCATATTCCATCTCATTTTTTATGAAAACCTGCTGCATAATCAACATTTTTTGCCCGCAAATCACAAAAAACACAGCCTTTCCAGTTTGTTTTCCTTGTTCTGAACATTTACAGTAAGTAAAAACATGTTAGTGTTTCTGGGTCCTGAGTTTCCACAGAACATGATAAAGGCAGTTACATCCATACTTTGGCCACATTAGAGAAAAAAAGAGGGATAAATCTGTGTGTACGGGAAACAGCTGGAGCAGTGAAACTCGAAGCGATCAGCTTCAGTGACAGAATTAAGATGTCACGGAGATAATGTGCCATTAACACTGACATTCAGCTTCTACTTCTCCTCTGATGCTTCGTAGTCGGAGCCTCGTTGGCGGCAGCGGGGAAGGTCAGTTCACTGCCAGAACACTCATCAAACCACTCATGTCGAGCCGTAAAGTGAGGACAACTCTCAGGCTTTTAAGAGGAAAACACACCCAGGAATGCTTTGCAATCCATTTAATGTAATGACTACGACACACACACACACACACACACACAGCATAATGTTATACGAGTGTAATTCTGCAGAGGCTAAACGAGGCTACTCACGGGGGTGCCGGTGAGAAAAAGTCTTGATTGCACTGAGATTTTGGTTTCGCCTCAGGCTACATAATCGGCACCGCGAGCACAGATGGTTGATGGTGTGGCATAATTTTAACTGTTCATAACGGAGGCCCGACCAATCGGCTGCGTCTGCATCTCACGGCAACATGTTCTTGGAAATTTTAAAACAAGAACTGAAGGAACGATAATATTATGTGAGTTTAAAAGCGCTGCATGGCTTAATGAGGTGACCTTGAGTTGTACATCAAAGGGGTCCGCGGCGATTGACCAATCCCGTTTTATCTCCATCTTTGATCGGCCGCCATCGATCTCAGCTGCCTATTAAATGAGAAGGGGACACCATTTATTCTGCCGCCTCTTTCATGGGATATAGATCAGTTATCCGGGCAGGGAGGGGGGTAGGAGGAGGGGGGGGTGGACCGACTCGGCCTCCTGGTGAGATCTGACCGAGGAGATACTGTACAGAGGAAAACGATAAAGTGAGGTTTTGCTGGCGGACGGGAAAAGAACCTCACCTCCTGCAGGTCGCGTGGTTCACACGCTGCTCAGAGAAAATCATTCTGCTTCGTCAGTGAATCTACTGATTATCAATGAAATCAGTCCAACCAGGTCAATATTGTTGTTGCTCAAGATCCAGCTGTTGAGCAGCATGTGCAGCACAACAATAACCATGATTGCAGGTCAGTTGTGTTTGTGTTTTCTAGGTTGCATACAAATACATGTAATTCAGAGCTGGAGATGGAAAAGAATGAAAATACTGTAATGTAGGACAAAACAACAACTAATCAAAAACTGGGCGTGGCTTCTTTAAAGGCTAGGTAGGCAGCTTTTTTTTGACAGTATTAGGCAAAAACTTACACAATAACCTTGAGGATAATGTAAAAGAAGTGATGTGAAAAAAGATCAGTTTGTCTCCCCTAGGCTCTGTTTTTGCAAAGAATCTACCCGTGACCGTAGGTTTTGCAATCACAGAGCAGCAGCTCTTATTCGTATTATTTTACACGAAATATAAAAATGTTGTCGTTCATGTGTTCAAAAAGGTTTTTCAGAGACATTATGGAGATTGAAAAAAGGGAAAAAGCAAGTTGGTTGGTTAGGGAGGAGGACAGAGAAATGAGCTCAGCTCCCCGGCTGCAGCCTCTGTGATGATGCACTCCTCCGACAAAAGTCGGAACAATACTTACAGACGTTAGGAAAAACTGACCACGGATTGGGAACTAAAATCATGAAAAAATATTAAAACGTAAGAAAGTGACGGACTGGCGGAGGGGATGAGAACCGTGTGGACTCAACTCAAGGCTTTTTTCTAGATTTCTGCCTACCGAGCCTTTAAGGAATCAGACTGACCTTAATTTTCAAATTGGGATGACAGGAAACTAAGGTTTTGCATAAATTTTAAGTTAATTCTGTTCAGTTTTATTTTTCCCAAGGGAAATTAAATTTGCAGCAGGCAAATAAACACCAAAGCATCAACATATATATCATATCACTGGCCACAACATAGTGCATATAAAAACAGGTAGTACAAATAAAAATAAAAAAATACTATCAATACTAAATTACTGTTAATAATAGGTTTAGTTGAATAGGCAGTTTATGAACTTGCAGTTTGCCTTGTTGCTCTTGCTCTTGCGACAAGGCTAAGAACAATCAAGAAAAAAGTTGAATTTAGAAAACAAAGATGTAAATAACTCAACCAATACACCTGTTGAGAAGTATATGTCTCAATGTGAGCGCATTACTAATAAACACTGATAATTAATTGAAAGCTTTTCTTGTCCTGTCCCTACATTCACAAACAGTTAAGTGTTGCACTCTTCCTCTCGACTGTACCGAACAATAACCAGTCCTTTCAATACCATTTATTGAATTGCAATATCTTATATTTATACTTTCTTTGATGTTTTTCTTGAATACCACTCTATAAAACCATCCTAAAGGCCAGCAATTCTCTTTTAGATGTGGTTTGAGCTAGTTACAGCCCCCCCCCCCTCTCTCGCTCTCTCAAAAGGTCCATCCAGCCATTACTCATCATTTCTCCACAGTGACTCAGCAGCTTTACAATCTGGCTGCTTTATAAGACTCATTTTTCTCAGCTTCACAATATTTTTGCGATTTTTTTTATTTTTTTCTGTTTCTGCAGTGTAATTTTAATGTATGCAACATTTCCCAACATGTCAGGCATGTCTTTAAAGGAAGCAGGAGGAAGAAGCTTCTCCTGCGCTTATGATGTGATGTCGGTATCTGTGTTTTTGTGTGTGTGTGTGTGTGTAGAAAATGTTAAGGTATTCGTCAAAGCCGAGGCAGACGTGTGCGGATGTGACCGCGTAGGTGTCTGCTCCGAGCTGATAGGGCTCTCGGCTTGAGCTCGCGACAAAACTGCACGAGCGGCTTTTAAAAACTTTGATTTCGAAAAGGAGGAAGCGAGTTCCCCCGCCATTATCTACGACGCACGCTTCACCACTCCCACATCCTCATCATCGCATCCCGCCGATCGACAGGTCCAACTTTTTCAAAGAGAACGGCGAACGAAGACACACTTTTCCTCCTCCTTCCCCTCTCTGTCTCTCTGCTTTCTAGTCGAGCAGAATTAGAGAGAAAACCCATCTTCAAAGACGTTTCTCTTTTTTTCTTTTCTCCACTATACCTTTTCTTTTTTTTTTAATGATTTGAAAACTGCACAAAAAAAAAAGAGAAAAAAAAGAACAGCAGCAGGTTTACAGCTGAACCCCTGGCTGGGATTATCTGCTGGTGTCAAAGGGAGAGAGCTACTGACTCCACTGTGAGGCTGTCGGATGAAAACCTGGTGTGCAGAAAGTCAAGGAGCTTGAAATGCATGAAGAAAAAAGAAGAAAGAAAAAAAATCAGTACAGCTTAAACAGCCATGCGATTTTCTCCACTGTGGGTTTGTCCATGATCATGAAACTTGCTCAACCTATAAAAGACCTTGTAAACCTTTTAAATTAGATTGCTTCGTTTGCACATGAAGTTACACCCAGCCCTTCATGCTTGGATAGTAACTTTGTATTTTGTGCTGATAAGCAATATTTCACAGCCATATACCGACTCCCTTATCAACTGTTTGTATGGTGCTCTGTGTAATTCCTTTATTTCTCCTCATTTGTTCTTCTTGTAATTGGCTGTTTCTTCTGAATTTACAGCGAAACATATAAACATATATACATTACAGGCAAATGTTTTATTTAGAGGAAAACATTAGCAGTAAGGGATATAGTTTCTCTCTCCCGGTCCTCATTAAAAAGAAATACGTGATATGTTTGGTCCACGTGTTAAAAAGATCTGCTGAAGTCAGTCCACCACAAGTGATGGGGAGAAATTTCAAAGTACAGAAATAGAATAGGAAACAAAATAAACTTCCCAAGGAACCAACGTGATGAAGTGGGGTTGACAGGCCAGGTTGGAGGTGGCATCAGATTGGCGTCAGGTAATTGAGTTCTCAGCATGAAAATAATATGGCAGGGATCAGGTACCGCTGTGTTTTGGTCACGAGTCCTGCTGCTTGTTATTTTTTTTGTTCTTTTTGGTTTGTTTTGTTTTTTTTCTCTAAAAATAAAAGGCCAAACGAACAGTCGCTGTGAAGTGAGGTATTTTTAAATCTCATGGAGGCGAAGCAGAGGTTTGTTTTTCTGAGGTTTTAACACTTAACTGGATCTCAGAGCAGACAAAACACTGCAAAATGGGCTCAAAACTCACCTTTTTGAATGAGCTTTTATTATAGAATTTTGTTTTTAATTGTATTTCACCCTGACTTCACTCTATTTTATGATTTTTTTAAGTGTAAAGTGTCTTTGAACATTTGTAAAAGCGCTTACAAATAAGTGTGGTCCGGGCATGCAGGCAGTTTTGGACAAATTTAGCCAATTCTGAGAGTAAGTAGAGTGTAGGGATGCACCGATACTGTTGTAATATACTCGCTAAAGTTCACCGATACCAAGAACCGATACCAAGAACCAATACCAGTGCATGCAATTGCTCTACATGAAGACCACGATCAGAGGGTGGCTTTGCATCTTTGTTGTATTTTTTTTTAGATCAGATTGTAACAAGCAGAGAAGAAAATAAAACTTGTCTTCCAGTTCATTGCATTTTGTCTAATCGTTTGTTTTTTTGTTGTGGTAGAAGGATCGGCATCGGTACTCAGTATCGGCAAGTACTCAGATCCAAGTATCGGTATCGTTGCATCCCTAGTAGAGTGTATATTTGTGTAGTCTTATCTGTCATGAACAAGAGATTACAGATTACCAGGCGTTAAACAGTCCATGTTTCCTGTGAGATGAGATCGAGGAGGTAAGATGTTGGTTTTCGGCCAAGAGAGAAGTGAGATGGACGGCAGAGAGTCTCCATTCTCCCTCGTAACTATCCCTTTAACCATCACAATTACTCTGAAAACCCTGTTTCTTGGTTTGGTTCTTGTTGAGTCTTTGTTGAAATCTCTGTTTGGACTTGACTAACCTTGGTTTTTGAACTATTTATGGATCCGCGTTGTGGATTTTCTGAATGGCTCAGTGCTGATTGAATCATTTTCTCCAGTTTTTAATTTGACCTGTTGTTCTGGTCGTTGGACGTGATTTTGATCGTTACCTCTTTGACAGACTATTGTGTTTTTTTTGTTACGTTTTGAAATAAATTGCCATGTGTTTTTGTTCCAAAGGGCCTCGTGTGGATTAAACCGTCTTGAAACCAGCATTTGTTGCTCTGCAGTCGAGTTGAACTCAATTTCCAGGTAGCTCAAGAGTTTGTGACATTTCCATGCCTCATCCTCAGGGAACCATGACAGTCTGAACAAACACTGTATCTCAGACACTGTTGGATGAAATGCCAAATTCAGAACGAATCAAATTTTCAGTGGTTGAACATCAGCCATGAATAAACCTGATGACATTTGCAGTGCTTTAAGTGTCTCATTGTAGAACTGACATTATTTCAAAGTTTCCATCACAGTCTTATTATTCCACGGTGCTTATAAAAACCTTTATTTTGGTATTTAATGGCTTCTCTCTATTTTCACTTTGGTAAAAAAATAAATAAATAAATAAATAAATAAATAAAACGACAAAAGACAGACTGTTGGCAATTATTTTTTCAGTTTGCGTTATTTGGTGCAAAGATAAAGACTGACTTCAGTGTCTACAGAACAAAATACATTTTTCATTTTGAGCTTCTCAAGTTTTAGTTTTCCCACAAAGTTGTGATTTGTACTTTCAGTTCAGTGCACGACGAGGCTTTGGAAATGGAAATTGTCGGTGTCGTTTGATAAACATTTTTTGTGTATTGTAATAATGTGGATGGTTGCCTGTTAATTTGCAGCCAATTCTTACAAAATAGCAGGTTTTGTGTTTGGTTTGTTGTTCTTAAACACCTGAGGAACCCGCGAGCGCTCACTCTGCAATAAAAAAACAAAGCTGTGTAGGTTTGTTGTCATTTGGAGCTGTCAGTCATTCATTTAGAAAAGCGGGTTTTTTACAGCATCTGTAATCAGTTTGTTTCATAGACACACACACACAGAGACGACACCTTCCATCATTGAGTTTGTTTCCTCTGCTTTGTTTGGCCTCTTCTCTCCGGGTCGAGTGGATCAATGTCCATCATATTGTTGTTAGAGTCTGTAATGATGTCATCCTGATTCTGTCGCTCTGTTTCTATTCCTGTACACACATCTACTGCACATCTGGCAGCCCCCTCCCTCCTCCTGTTTTCTTTTTTTAGCCTTCTTTTTTTTTTTTTTTGTGCCGGAGGGTTTTTTTTTTTTGCCAGATTTTTAATTTTTGGATTTGGTAGGATTGTGCATCTACTTTGTCGCTCTATTTCTATTTCTGTACACACAACTATTGCACATCTGTCAGCCCCCTCCCTCCTCTGATGCTCCTCTTCTTTTTTTTGGCTTGCTTTTTTTCTTGGGCCGGATGTTCATTATTTTTTTTATTTTTTGCCTTTTTTTTGTTGCCGTTTGTCTTCATTTTTGGCTTTTGGCTTTTTTTTCGTTTTTTATTTTTGCCGGATTTTTATTTTTTTTTTCCTGTTTTTTCTTTTTTTTTTGCCTTTTTTTGTTTTTTTGTTGTTGTTTTTTTGGGGGGGGGTGTTTTTTTTTCCTTTTTTATTTATTTTTGCCGGATTTTTTTTTTTTGCCAGATTTGTTTTTTTCCTTTTTCTTTTGGCTTTTTTTGGGATGTTTTTTTTTTGCCTTTTTTCTTTATTTTTGCATTTTTGCCAGATTTTTTTTTTTTTTTGGGCTGGATTTTTGGGGTGTATCTTTTTTCTATTTTTTTTGTACCTGATCTATTGCACATCTGTCAGCCCCTCCTCTGATGCTCCTCTTCTTTTTCTTCGCTTGCTTTTTTTCTTGTGCCGAATGTTTATTTTTTTTTTTTTGGGGGGGGGTGTTTTTTTTTTTTTTTTTGGGTTTTTTTTTTTTTGGTTTTTTTTTTCTTTTTTGCCAGATTTTTTTTTCCTTTTTCTTTTGGCTTTTTTGAGGATGTTTTTTTTTGCCTTTTTCCTTTATTTTTGCCGATTTTTTTTTTTTTTTGCCAGATTTTTTTTTCTCCTTTTCCTTTAGTTTTTTTTTGGGGGGGTGTTGTTTTTTTTTTGCCTTTTTTCTTTATTTTTGCATTTTTGCCAGATTTTTTTTTTTTTTTGGGCTGGCCCTAATACTCCTTCGTATGAATGTGTATCTACTTTGTCGCTCTGTTTCTATTTCTGTACACACATCTATTGCACATCTGTCAGCCCCCTCTGTCCTCTGATGCTCCGATTGGAGGTCCTGACAACAAGAGGGCGTCGTAACGAACCGTTCAGCCGCTGTGAGGCAAAAATGTTTTAGTGATTTGTGATATTTGGGTTTTGTGAATACAATTTAACTTGACTTGAGTGAACTGTGCACCGCGGCGGCGCCAGACGCACCTTCAGGCAGCTGTGAGCGAGCTGATGGAAAAAAATCTCAACAGTGTTAGCCTGTGGTAGCCAATGATACAGTGTGGCGGTCTTATGGGAGGTCTTTCATGGTAATATGAATAGCTGTGACCTTTTCGTAGAAGCCCAGGCACTAAATCATTGTCTGAGCTCTGTGTTTCTATATAAGCTAAGATAAAGTGGACAGCTCTGCCTCGGGATCTGCCTCAGCAGCTCTTGAGGCCTCTCTCATTAATTGCCGGGGCAGCAGACAGTCACCTCGAATCAGCTGAGTAAACTAATTGAAAGTATGACACTCGATGACAGAGACATTAGCTTTACTGTGAATGTCATTTTGTTTTATTATTATTTTATTTGTCTTTTAGCACTTTTCAAATAGAGCAGCTCTAGACCTTCTCTTTATGTGTGTGTGTATGTGTGTGTTGGCTCACACACATTTCCTCACTGTCCTCCAGTTAATCATGCAGATAATTTCATTTTTTATTTCCTGGCTCTCTTTTGAGATTTTATTTTTCTGTGCAGCTTCAAACTTCGATGGTGACATCGTGGATAAAATGTTAGTAACTCCCTTGATAGAAGTCGTTAAACCCATTTATCACACTGTCTTCTCAAAGGTCAAAAGTCAAAGGTATGACAGGAAACACAGGTAGAGAAAACGGGAGAATAGACACATAGTGAACGATCATCTCATTTGGGAATTGAAGTGGCGATCTCCTGGACCAGAGCCCATATGGGACATGACTCTCTAAAATCTTGCTCCCTGAAAGTCCCATACTTTATAACATCATATTATTATAATATTGTCTTCACATGCAGAACTCAGAGGAACCTTTTCAAATTTGATGCAAATGTCAAAGTCGGTTTGTATCTTCAGGAAACACTTTTCAGCCATTATTGTAAGACTTTGTGTAGAAACTATGACAACTATGACTACAGTATGAGTGGTAATAATACCAGTTTGATTAGAAAGCAGGTCCAGAAACTATTAGACTTTAGTCTAGAAAGAAATACACTGAATTCAGTCTTAAAACCAGCTTCTTACGGATGTTGACACTTAAAATAAACTGGAAAAGTGCTAAGATATGGGACCTAAAAACAGAAACATGATATTAGTAAACATCTAAAAAAAAAAAAAAAGCATAAAAACATGTTAAAAATACATTAAATGAATGTTGAATCTTGCATAACTGACCGGCGTGTGACCGCATGAAGGAGCAACCTGCTTTCCAATGTGCAGTCGTAGTTTATGAATCAAAGGGAGGTTTCCTGTGACGACCAGTGAGTCGACATGTTTGCTAAAAGTTTGGCTGGGAGATAGATGGACTCACTCTGCTGTGTGTGTGTGTGTGCGCGTGCAATCTCCATAGTTTCACCAGCCAAACACAGTCACAAACTGAGCTGTCATGTCATCAGATCATATCGTCATATCATCAGATGACCTGCAGGCAACATCCAGTACAGTAGCACTCTTCCTCTGGTGGCTCCCCTTCACTCTCATGTGAAGCTGGTTTTTAGTGCACAAACATCAAAGGGATGGAGCAGGTTAGATGTGAGGGAGTAAGTTTCATGCATATTCTCCATGACTCTGTGCAGCATCATCCATGAACATCTCACTAGACATGGTGCAGTTCATGTAAACGTCAGTGCCAAAGTCCTGGGGCTTCATCCTCTTCGAGCTGTTGGCAACAAAATGAGACCAACAAGGTTTCCTAAAAATCCTCAGATGCTTTAAAAATAAACCAGAATGTAACTCATAATGAACAGAAATGCAACATTGAAGAAACCTGCAAAACTCTGTAGAGAGAGATGGAGCTGACAGTAGCAGCGCTGCATCAGACATGCAGCCGGCGGGAACACAGATGCGCCCTTCTCCGTGGCAACTCAGCATCATCAGCATCATCATCATCATCATCATCAGAAGCAGCAGCTGCAGTCGCCACAGGGCCGTGTGTTGTTGTCATGTGTTAGCGTTAAGGTCCTGGTGTCTCTGTTTACAACAAACTACTACTACACATGCACCTTCGAATGGAAATGGAAATCCTGATAACAGGAAACCTGACAGGCAGTCAGTGAGTGAGCAGGGTGTAATTATTATGTGATGCATTTTATTTATTAGTGAGTGGATAATACTGATGAAATTAAATAGAATGAATTAAATCTCTGGATAATTAAAATGTCACTTTTACTGTTATTTCATTGCATTTTATTGGTTTTTACAGATGAAACTTTAACTATTTACTACTATGGATAATTGAGCTACACATACTTGAACTGATCTGTTGTGTTCTGTATGTGTTTGTGTGTTGGTGTGTGTGAGACTGTCAGCACTGGTCCAATAGATTTTTTAAAACATGCATCCTAATACTTATTTAAACCCCCACAAAGAACCTTTAACTTGATATACAAAAGTCTCTCTGGTTTCTGCTGATGTCTCTGTGTGACCTGCAACAGCAAACGAGGTCATCTGCGTGAAGCTAAAGCTATTTCTAAATAGTGAAACCGGGAGGCAGTGGTCGGGTCGGTCCACGGACAAAACGATTTACAGCACTCAGGCAAGAGACTCCATGTAGGGCTGAAGACCGTCTCGTCTTCCCCGGGATGTAAAAATATATAGTAATATTTTTTTTTGCAGAACATTTAGCATCACTGTCACTACACATATGGTGCACAATGTCTTGCAGCAGGAGACTCCTGCAGACTTACATGTTGTTGTCACAGCTGCAGCCATAGAGTCCGAAGCTCCCCTGCACCGGAGACAGGAGACAGCCAAGGCAGGTGGCCACTCGGTCTCACGCGGTCCTAGACTGTCTCGGCCGGTGGGAGCTCACACTCAAGGGTGGCGGCCGTGAGACAGCATGGTGTTTTTAGCGACCTGTAGACCAGACGGCTCACTGAGACACGGTTTTCCTCCTCGGCCAGGAGTTGCAAACACCCGGCAGGTGACATCGAGACGGCTGGTTTGAGCTCCACTGTCCTGCTACAGGTTGTTCGAAAGTGTTTCAGTTACATTTCTTAAGTAATTTCCCTAAACCGCTGACAAAAAAGTAAGTCTGGAGCCCTGATGCATGAGCCAGATGAGCATCTTTACAACAATACGCGCTAGAGCTCATGGGAAACGCAGTCTTCATTCCGGCAAAACACCACAAGGGCCACCAAAATCAACACAAAATGAAAGTTCCTCGCAAGGGCTTAAATGTGATTTAAGACACGTCCCTCTCGATGCTAATTTGACAGCACTGCATGCATTAGCGAGGATCTGTGTGACTGTCACCGAGGTTTAGACATTATTGACGCAGCTATTATGAAAGTATCAGCAGTTAATTCTGACTCATTTTCATCACCGTATCCCAGGATGACAAGAGGGAAGGAGGCTTATTAGTCATCTGGCTCATGTTGGATTTGAAATGGCGTCGAGTTAAAAAGCCAGGCTGAGCACGGGAACAGTTTGAGAACCAAAAATGTCAAGTGTAACGTCGACTCGATGACTTCATCGCAGCGAAGGCCGGTCGACTTGAACGCCACGGCGACACAAAATGATCCTTTGAGGTTTCGATCACAGCGCTTCGATGTTAAATCAGCCGGCGGGAAAAAACGTCCTTCATTTGGAGATGTTATCCTTGATGAGCATCTTGAATCGGCTCTTTATAAAAAATAAAAAAAAACAGCCGTCGAGCACACGCGGCGCTGCAAGAGCCCTTGAGAAGCAAATGTCTGGGCTGCCGTACAAATCGAGGCGGGTTCTGGTTTGTCAGTGTTCTCCACCTGAAATTAGGCCAGAAACTCATGCATGTGTCTGAAGAGACGTGCTCTGGGAGCGTTTTAAGCAAACCAGCGACGCCACGTGCGCTATTTGCCGTATTTTAGCAGCCATTTGAACTGCCGTTTGCATCACAGATGGAAAAAACACAAGTGTTCTCCCCACTGCTGTCAAGGCCACTTTAAAGCCGGCGAAGTTCGCGGATCATGCAAGAGAAAAAACACAGACACACAAAAAACAAACATTTGATGATCTGTCCTCAGAGGGACTCCTTTCAATTATGTTGGCAGCATTTGAAGGGAGAAGATGCCACGCCGTCTAGTCTCCGTCTGTGCTTAGAAATCGTTCTCATACTGTGTTGCTACACAGCCGCCATGGCACATTTGAATTTCAAAGCTCGCTCTTCCCAAGGAAAGTTTCCAGAGTGACTTTCACTGAAAAAAAAAAAAAAGAACGACAGAAAAAAAGAAAGCTGGGAAAGGTTTTTTTTCTCTTTTATTATTATTATTATTCACTCAATCAAATCCCAAGAGGCATTGTTTGTCAGAGCCAATTTAGAATGGGTCCGCTCACATATGGCGCTTTAAAGCAGCAGAAAGCTATTTAAATTGATGTTCAATCCCAGAGAAAGAGAGTTTTGAAATAACACGGCACGCTGCCATAAATCAGATACAGTACCTACACGTACAAACTGATATGAATTCAGGACCGTTTTCACTGTCACCACGATTTCATTATTCAGAAGCTCTATTTTAGTCGAGAGACAGTTTTCCTCCTGTCATTGTGGTTAAAACATGAAATTATAGGATCTTTATCTTTAACACACGTGACAGAGAACAATAAAATCCCACAGTAACGGAGCAGAGTTGCATGTAGAGGAGGATTATGGGAACTCTCAAACTACAGATGGGCAGGATTTAGGTTTATAAGGGACTTAAAGGGATAGTTCAATATTTTGGCAAATTGGCCCATTGCCATAACCCCTATAGTCATAGCAGTAGGTTCATTACCTTTAATTGACGGTGCAAGCTATTTTTAGAACGGCGGAGCAGAGCCGTGAGCTGCTCAGAACTATGCCACGGAGGCTAATGGGATTTCTTGGTTTCCTCATCAAATACACAATCAACAACTCACAATCCAACAACTCCACAACGCTCTGGTGGACAAGTTTTGAGACCTGCAAAACTTCATAAGCACATTTTGGAGTTGTTGGATTGTGTATTTGATGAGCTTGATGAGGGAAACCAAGAAATCCCATGAGCCTCTGTAGCTGAGCTCTGAGCAGCTCACGGCTCTGCTCCGCCGTTCTAAAAATAGCTTGCACTGACAATTAAAGGTATAATGACCCTACTGCTATGACTATAGGGATTATGGCAATGGGCCAATTAGCCAAAATGTTGAACTATCCCTTTTAATAACAATCATAACAATCGATTCTCCCATTTTTTAAAATCTAGAAATAGTTTGCAGTGAAATAATATGTTTTCAGTTTGCCTCTGGGTTAAGATGTGTTGGACATCAGTCTAAGAAAGAGCAATAGGTCATGATGCAAGACAACTATTTAAAAAAAAAAAAGGAAAAAAAGACAGTATTCATATTAAGCTGTTTACACACCTATGAAAATGAATATTTAACTAATATTCAGGCAGCTGTCCAGACTCAAATCTCTCAGCGTTGTGATATTTTTTTTTCACTTCTAAGCACAGAAACATTTAGCTAAAAAACCTGAATTCAATTTCTTAAAGATTAAAAAAAAATCTAAGCATGTGCTTTGTATTGTCTCTCGCCAAATGAGGATTTGAAATGGGCTGCGATTCAAACCGTAGATTCAGCACTACCCTTGCATTCAACACACAATGCTATCGAACTCCAGCACCAGACCTGGCAACATCAAAGGGGACTGTGATGAATGTCAGGTGGCTCAGCAAAAGGAGGGCTGACATGCACCACTGACTAGAAGCAACATTTGCCGTAATTGGGTAAAATAGCCCTGCATCCTCACACCATGAAGCTGCATTGATTTTCTATTTATTCATCCCTCTGTTCCTGAAATTCAGCAGAGAGGAGGGGAGGCTGCATGAAGAGAGCGAAGAAGCAGCAGCAGCTCCCAGAATCCCTCAGCTCCTCTGGGAGCAGCTGTGTTTCTGAGAAAGTGATGTTCCTATTGTAAACAGGAGGCCGGTGAGGGTGTGTGTTTGCCAGTGCGTGCTTGTATGTATATGCGTGCGCCCTCGCCGGCTTCATCTGTCTTGCTCTTCATGTTAAGGGCAATGACTCATGCTACGGCGAGGGCCAAAAGACAAACAAGGCACAAGCTGCAGACCACCTGCTGGGCTGGCGAGCGGGGCGAAGGGAAGTGCCTCTCTCTGACATCCATCTCGGCTCTGATTCATTATCGTCTTTATATGAGCAAAAGGTTGCCGTCTGTGTATTCTGTAAAAAGAGTGCGTGATGCATTTGTCCGCCTACTATCCCCCCAAGGCTCAGCAACCCTTCCCTCCCTGGCTGCCAACTCTAAGCACTGTTATTTAGAGTGATGCATTTCCCTCTGCCTTCCTGCTGGAGTGGACTCTCCATCACCTACACAAACACAAACTCTCTCACACACACACACATACCAACGGGAGTCACGCACACATGCCCACGAGTGTGTGAAGATTACACATAGATGCTAACACAAACAGACACACACATACACACATGCATACTTTTGCCACTAGTGCAGGAATTGGAGCGGACACGTCACAGTATCCAGGGGCAGCAGATCCTGTCCTGTGCACCGGGACGTTCTTTTTCGACAGGTTTCTACTTTGCAGAGACGAAAAAGTCAAAGTTCTGGCGCTCGCAGCGAAGCAGGAAGTTTTCATCCCATATTTTTGTACTTCTATATACCGCGACTCTGTTCAAGTTCAGATTTAGGTTCAGGTATGTTTCTATTTTCACACATAAGGAAGGAAGATGCTGTTCCTCCAGAAAGCCTGAGCAGTTCATACACAACATAGAAAGATGGACGCAGCCACTGAACAGTCTCTGTGTAGTCCTTGTGAAGCAAAAAGTGGGCTACTCTGCCGTCGCCATCTTGGCAGGGACTGACCTGGTTAATCCAAAATGGAGGCGAGGCCTGTGTGGACGCCATCCTTGTCAACTGTGGCGAGCATATGCTCCAGTTAGCATCATTAGCACAGATGGACACTGTTGCACAAGAAGCCCAATTCATCTGCTGGATAAGTAGCTAACTCTATAGCTAAAACCCTACGGTGGCCCTGAAGTGCAAAACACAATGGCATATCAGACAACAACAGCAAAACAGAAAACACAACACAAAAAAAGAAAACACAACGGCAAAAGAGAAAACACAACACCAACAAAGAAAACACAACGGCAAAAGAGAAAACACAACACAAAAAGAGAAAACGCAACACAGAGAGAGAAAACACAATGGCAAAAGAGAAAACAACACAAAAAGAGAAAACACAACACAGAAAGAAAACACAACAGCAAAAGAGAAAACAACACAAAAAGAGAAAACACAACACAAAAAGAGAAAACACAACAAAATCAACCAAACCGGAAAAGGTAGGTACCAACGGGCGACATGTCTAGTCTCTGATTGGACAAAAGAACTGGTCCGTGCTTTGAACCAGTTCTTCTGTCCAATGAGTGAAAATTGAGCTTTGCGTGGACGTGTCTGGCAGACGTCTGCCTCAAGTATGCGTGGACATCTGTGGAGTCCGACTATGTACTGCAATTTGCACTAACAATGTAAAGAAGCTATAACTCGCCCCTAGAAGCAGGAGCATCAGCTTTCTCATGTTCATCAAGTAAGTTCATGACAATTATTGGTTCAATATCTGCATCAAACCTACAAACAGCAGCTGAAATACAGCTGATTTAGTTGTGATGATGTCTAGATGACGGCTAATGTACTGTGAGCGCACCCGCCTGTCATTCAAAGCAGCCACACCCTCAACCATGCATCCTCAGTAAAATTTAAATGAATGTGTAAAAATAGAAAAAGAAAGAAATAAAGAAATGGGTTTAGGTTTCATTCCCTCTTTGCAGCAGCTATAAACATGTTTATTTCTGCTGTAAAGTCGGGTCTAGTGGGACTTGACTCACTCACGTCTGGAGTAGAGCAAACATACATTAAGATGAGAGTCATATTTCCTTTTTATTTTTTTTCAAGGCTATACAGAAAAAAGTGTATAGGTCCAAAAAGAAAAAGAAAAAAAAACACATGACATCTTTCATTTGTGTCTCTCTGAGCCTTTTCAATGGCGCTGTCAGCTCACATTGGTCTCAGCTATGGTTTGCATCCTGGAAGAGAAATGGACAGTCACAGGAAGAACTCAGATATGAGTGGAAATTTGGAGCTGAGCATGAAGGCCTGTAGAGTGAATGTCTCTGTATTTGTTCCACTCCGTTTTTTTTGTGTCCGCCTCGCTCTCTTCCTCTCTCTTCCTCTCTTTCCTTTATCCTCCCATCCAGTCCCTTAGTGGAGCGTCCTCACCTCTCCTCATGCAAGCCTCTCCCCGAGCCCATATGGACTCATCTGCATTTCAGGGTTCCTTGGCAGCCAGCGAGACACTCTGAGGATCCTCCTTTAATGTTTCAGTGTTCAGCGGCCCAGCGCCGTAATTTTCCAACCAGCGTGGTCAGGGGAGCTAAAGCGCTAAATTGCTGTCTGGAGATGCTGGAGAAAAAAAAAAAGAAAGAAGAAAAAAAGACGACCCACTAAAAAATGTTCTTGTGCAGGACTGTGCAGCCCAGCGCATATTTAATTCCTGGTTAATCAGCGTGGGCGATAGCGCATGTAAGAAGATTAGACCCACCCTTATTTATCCATAACAGGGCAGATCGATGTCCGTCCATTTTGTTGGAGGAGATCACCACCATGTGACGGGATATTTAACTCCTCATTTACAAGATGAAAACATGATTATTTTCTATTTTCTGCTGTGGCTTCAGGCCTGAGGGACACAACCTCGTCGTCTGGTGAGTTTCCTTTTATCTCGCCTGCAGGAAAATGAACAACTCCTCTACACAAGGCGGTTCAGACCGTTCTCTACCTTTGACTTAACCCGGTGGATTTCATTAACCTCGGCGTTATCAAACAGTTGCATGGTCTTCACGTCGTCACAATCATCTCGGAGACGACGTCGAGTAACTCCTTCATCGTCCTCCTGCACTCGATGCTGAGGGCTTGTCGTCCTTGTACCGTGGAGGACAGTCGTCGGCCCTTTGACCCTACGTATCTCTGTTGGACGGATTCCTCCACGATGAAGAATAAATAAGACTGGAGCTGTGAAAAGGCGCGTGCTTCAGCAGACCACCTTTCACCCCTGCCATCCATTGTCTGAGCTTTGAAAACCTTTAGTACATTTTGTCCTTGTTAATCTTCCATCTTTAATGTGAACTTTTTCTTACAGCATCACTGTGAACGAAATACCTTTATGCTCTCGTTGTAATTCAGTCTACTGTACAGTTTTCACCAACAAAAGAAAACCCTACTGTATGTGCTTCCTTTTATATCCTCTACATGATCCAGATATGTTGCACGAAGCAAATCGACTGTGTGAATGGAGGCAGTGATACCAACGCTGCAATAAACTAGAAACCAGTTGTAATGGATGGATTTCAGGGTTCATAACTTTAATTTTAATTATTGTTTGGATGCACAACGAAGGGGATTAGATGGGGAAAAAAGAGAAGAAGAGGACAACGAGCTTGTGTCCTCTGTATTGATGTCGAGAGCTTTAATGAACAGAAGAGACTTAATATCTCGGGCGTTTTAATGTCACTGCAGAGAAATAAATGTTATTCATGTGCGCCCAGGAGATGTGTATGAGAAGCCAGTGGCCCAAGGTTAATGTTTGACCAAACACACTGAAACTGGTTAAGTTTGAGCATTAAAAACAACTACATAATCACATACCAACAAACCTGTGTGATTATGTATAAAGGAGTAAATCATTTGGAATAATAGATGGACTAGTATTAATGATAATAAACCAACAGTGCATCAAGTTCACGCCCGATGATTGCAGAAATATGAAAATAAAAATAGTTAATAATCATAATTTGGGATGCAGTTTTCGCTTGTCCCATTATGAAAGTGTTTCGAACAGAAAGAACACGTTAACAAGGACTAATATGTGAAGATGTGTCATGTCTTCAATGAAGAAAACACCTGCCAAAAGATGGAAAGTAAAAGAAAACCACTCACCCACTCTGAGTGGTGCTGGGTATTTGAACACGAGTCGTCAGGGATTGAGTCGCCATTGGAGCCTCAAGAGGCCGTTGAAAGAACCACTTCCTTGTTAGCTTCATTTTTCAGACCTCGAGATCTCCACTGCCCGTTTCCACTGCAGGAACTTTGGGGTAATTTTACAGGATCAGGGCAGTCGGTGCATGTCTCCATAGCAGGAATTGCCCCCGTAGGACCATCTCCTTGAACTTTTACAGGGAGCTAAACAAGTCCCTGCCTCGGGGTAGGTGCTCCGAGACGCCCTGAAAACCTCCTGAGGTTTGAGGTTAACTCGGTGCTGATTGGGTGCAACTCAGAGCGGGAAGTGGCACCGGCAGAATAAGTGAAGATAAGCAGAATTTCTAAAACCCAGCAGGAGAGCAGCATTTGTAGAAAACTTCTACACTAAAAAAAAACTCCCAACAATAACAATGACAAGAGCAAAAGAAGAAGAAGGAAAAAACTGTTGCACAATGATTACATCACCTCAAGAGTCCAGTGGGTCTTATATGCGTCCTGCTCTGCAGAGGAGACACAACGGTCCAGACTCAGGGACGAGTGAGAGGACGTTCACCATCACCAGACAATGTGGTCATTCATAAACACAAATGAGCCTCATAACGCACACAGTAGCTGGTTAAGGAGCCGTTGATTTGAATAACCAAGCTGTGAAGCTGCTCCGAGTTCATTCTTCATTCATCTTCCAGGGTCTTCAGACCACACAGAGCTGAAGAATAAATATGCAAAACTCCCTTTTATGTTACTTTCGGGCCTCTTTGTGTCAAGAAGCCGTCACATTTTCTATTTTCAGATGTTTTCTTCCCATTGAAACAGACCATGTTTCACAAATAATAAAACAAACAAAATAAACAACTCAACCTTGAGCGTTATGACGCCGCTCCTCGGAGATTACAACCAGCAGATGAAGCACAATATGCATGAATATGATTAAAACCACCGCAAGTAGCCGGGGTCAGAAGTCGTTTCGCTTGGCAACTGAATATTCATCAATTTCACCCTTAAACTGTGCAATGATTAATTGAACCTCCAGTGTGATTAAAATATGAATGAGTTCCTTTCAGAAGCCTAAACTCTCAGGGACGGCACATCCAAACTGAGCAGTTCATGTTTAATGCATGAACCACATATTGGTTTATCTTAGTGAGACCACTCTCTGCTGCCGCGGCTGCCAGGTAGAGTCTGTCCTCGCCATATGCCTCCGAGAACACCCGGGCTTTCAGATCTACGGTTTCTTCCAGACATCATGGAGATCCAAGCGTTCGCCTCCGTGTGTTCGTATACTTTTTTACTTTATCTCCGGTCAGGTCTTTTTAGAAGGAACAAAAAAGGGAAAAAAATGCTAATGAGGGGGAATTCAAGAGCACAGACACTCCTTCATTGCCCTGGGCGTTGTGTCTTGGCCCATTTGTGCAGCCAACCAGCCAACCTGTGGTTCTGACCCACTTTCTGGCCTCATCCGTCACACTGAGCGTCCTGGAGACGCTCTCTCTCTCTCTCTGATTCATTTTCCCCCCCGAATCCCATTCATTCATTCCTCCCAGGCCGTTATGTCATCATTACAGACTTACCTGCTCCGTCGTGGAGGGAGGTGGGCTGCATTTGAATATTTCATTATTAGCGGCGATAATGCCTTGAAATATGCCACAGGATGTGATTTATACAGGTCACGCAGGATGTTCGCTGGTTTCTGTGCCCGAGTGTAATCACTGCAGGCTGCGATCGACGACCTGCTAAAGGGATAGTTCAACATTTTGGCAAATTGGCCCATTGCCATAATCCCTATGGTCATAGCAGTAGGTTCGTTAGCTTTAATTGTCGGTGCAAGCTATTTTTAGAACGGCGGAGCAGAGCCGTGAGCTGCTCAGAGCTACACTACGGAGGCCAACAACTCCAAAACGGAGTTGTGCTCATTACGCTATGAGATTCTTGGTTACCACCAAATTCATCAAAAATGACGTTGTTGGGATTGTGTATTTGATGAATCCAACAACGCTCTGGTGGACAAGTTGTGACCTGCACATTCACCACGCTAGAGTTGTTTTAGAGGTATATTCATGCAAAACCGCTGATGCTGGATTGTGTATTTGATGAGTTTGATGAGGGAAACCAAGAAATCCCATGAGCCTCCGTAACGTAGCTCTGATCCGCTCACGGCTCTGCTCCACCATTCTAAAAATAGCTTGCACCGACAATTAATGGTAACAAACCTACTGCTATGACTATAGGGATTATGGCAATGGGCCAAATTGCCAAAATGTTGAACTATCCCTTTAATGTATCTTTACATGATGCGTTGTTGGCGAGGAAAGGGTGAATTCATTGTGGTCAGGCAGCAGCAGCAGCAGCAGCAGCAGAAGGAGGAGGAAGAGGAGCACAAATATGGTTTACTTTGTTTTGAACCTGAAAACTGGATTTGTTTGGAGAAGTTAGACGTCGGGCCTTGTGTTAATTTTCCCTGCCTCTTCAAATTGATTAAGGGATCAGGGGGCTAATTCAGCCCTTAAGGAGCTACACTTAGACACAAACTCCCTGAGAGCCCTAGAAGAAGTCATCCATAAACCACACATCACCCAGCGGTTAGCCAGCCTGCCCCTGTCTCTCTCCCTCTCTCTCCCTCCCTCTCTCCATACGCTGCATAGCGGCAGCCTGCTGTGGAGAGAAATGGACCAAGAAGTAAATGAATGCACTTTATTTCCACAGAAGCCAGACAGAAACAGAGGGAAACATGACACACACACACACACTCACACACACTCATCCTGTGAACTTCCACAATCTTAGACACTCACACAACATTCCACCTCTCCCATCAACAAGCCACCTGTCACTATTAAAAGACACGATAATGAGCAAAATCCAATTAAATACTTAGTTGTTGTTTCAGAAAGGAGGATGTGCTTGTTGAATACACAGCTTGCTATGCAACACATGGCTTCCTCGCACATTTTCCAACATTTGCTTCAAAAGAGAAACTAATTCTTTTTTAGTAGAAATGTGGCGAATGTGGACGGATATCTATGGGGACATGTTAGATTTAATTACTGTACACTGCAGTTTTTTTTATTTTTTATTTGTTATCATTTCTCTCTTTTCTTTTAACTCTGAAGTGTTTGCTGTTTAAAAACTCTTTCCATTTCAAAGAAAGCTTTGCAGACCACTTCAGAACCAAAATCAAGGACATCAGATCCTGTCTTTTATCCCATCAAGTTTTATCTGTTGACACTGAACTGGTGTCCTTGCCTGAGGAAACACTGGAGAGTTTTGCCCTGGTTGATGCAAGGACGCTTGGTCAGTTTTCTCCAACCTGCCTTTTAGATCCCATTCCCACATCACTTTTAAAATCGTCTTATGGACTTTTCGAGGAACAGTTTTTAAACATCATGAATTGCTCTCTTCAGACGGGTGTCTTCCCCACCGCCTTTAAAACGGCGGTGGTGAAGCCCCTTCTGAAGAAGAGCAATTTAGATCCAAGTGTTCTTAATAACTACAGACCTGTATCCAACTTACCATTTTTAAGTAAAGTTTTAGAAAAACTGGTTTTTAACCAAGTCAATGATTTTTTAAACGGAAAGAACATTTTAGAGAAGCATCAGTCTGGTTTTAGGAAATACCACAGTACCGAGACAGCACTTTTAAAGATTTTAAACGACATCAGGTGGAATTTAGATTATCAGCTGTAAGCGCCGCTTTTGGAGTCAGACACTGGTGGGTTTGATTTTCAACTTAATAACTCTTTTATGTGTATGGATACAGGCAAGAACAGGTCAATTTTGTCCAGACTTTTTAATCTTAATTCTCCTTGGGGATGTAATCAAACTCAGCTTATTTTGTGCTGTAACGTTTGGATCTGAAGTCCAATATTGGTCTAACAGTCACTGATGAGTGAGTTTAATTGAATAAAAAATGGCTATTTTTGTTCATCTTTTCTGTCTAGAACAGAGTACTGTAGCCAGTACGGAGGTGTTAATGCATGCTTTTATCTCTTGTCGTTTAGATTATTGTAATGCCCTGCTCTCTGGTCTTCCCAAAAAGAGTATTTTAAATCTCCAACTATTACAGAATTCAGCCGCACGCGTGCTGACGAGGACCAGAGGGCGGGAGCACATTACACCTGTTTTAGAGTCGCTGCATTGGCTCCCCGTACGTTCAGGATCGATTTTAAAGTTCTTTTATTAGTTTTTAAATGTCTTAACGGCCTTGCGCCCTCTTATTTATCTGACCTGCTTTTACCATATCAACCCTCGCGGACCCTGAGGTCCTCCGGCACTGGCCTTTTATCCATTCCAAAACCAAGAACCAAAACACACGGTGAGGCGGCATTCAGCTATTATGGCCCCCACCTGTGGAACAGCCTGCCGGAGAGCCTCAGGACCGCAGAGACCGTTGATATTTTTAAAGGAAGGTTAAAGACACACCTTTTTAGTCAGGCTTTTAACTAGATCTTAAATTCTTTTATGTTCTTATGTGGTTTTATCTTATTTTATATTTCTGCTTCTATCCTGTTTTAAAGATGCTTTTCTTATTTTAATGTTATTTATCATTGGTAGTATTTTATTAATTTTCTGAAATATTCTTATCCTTTTAGTCTGTTCTCTTTGTTTACTTATTTCTTTAGGGTTTTTTTATCCTATCTTATGCTCTCAGTTTTTAGCTTTAACCCCAGTGTTTCCTCAGGGGGGTCCTCCACACTGGGAGCTGTGTCTGGGCTGCTGCTGGGGGCGCTGTCCCTGGGTCCCTTCAGCCCGGCTGACTGTGGTCTGTCAGGGCTGGGGGCCTGGGCGCCGGTGCCCCTGTGGCTCTGCCTGTGACTCCTCCCAGTGTGGATGGCCCCAAATATGGTGCTTCCTCAATCCTCAGTGTCATGCCATGTCTCTCTAGCGAGAGTGTGCATGTGTGAGTGTGTGTATCTGTGAACGTGTGTATGTGAGCGTGAGTTTGTGTGTGCGTATGCATGTGAACGTGTGCAGTATGGGGGGTGGGAGGGAGGGGCTTTATTTGTAATGGTTTCTTCTATGTCTTTCTTTGTTTTCTTTTTTTCTTCTCCCCTTTCTTTTGTGTGTAAAGCACTTTGTGTTACACTGCTTGTGTATGAAAAGTGCTATATAAATAAAGTTTGATTTGATTTGATTTGATTTGATTTGTTGTGAGGGCCAATATAGTATATTATCAGCTGTAAGGAGTCAGACACGGTTTGATTTTCAACAATAACTCAATTATGTGTATGAGGCAAGAACAGGTTTGCAGACTTCTTAATTCTCCTTATGTAATCAAACTATATTTTGTGCTGTAACGTTTGGATCTGAAGTCCAATATTGGTCTAACAGTCACTGATGAGTGAGTTTAATTGAATATGGCTATTTGTTCATCTTTTCTGTCTAGAACAGGCTATTCCATTTAAATGTATTAATGCTGGCGGTACTGTAGCTTTAAGAGGCAGCTTCAATCGCTGGCAGTGATGTCATTGGAGGTCATAGAAGAGAGTAACAAGTGAGGCCACGCCCCCATTCCGGTGAAAACAAACCGCTGGTTTTGACTGGTGGTAAATACAAATCTCGCCGTAGTCCGTCTTAATTTCGCCTATCTAGCATTAATCGGCCTGGAAACCTCCTGCAATAGCTAATGTTTGGCAGGCAGACAGCTATATCACGTCGTTTTACCGAAAAAAAATGAAGATTTAGGGAATGTACGTCCATAAACCTACCGGAGAATGAGCCCAGTCAGCGGGGAGAGGTGCGGTAACGCTGAATGAAACCTGTCAATCAACTGCCGCCGTAGTGTAACGGTTAGGACAGTTACGTTGAGTGCCTGAAGCCATAAATCTCTTTCTTTTCCTGTCCCACTCTCTCAAGGTGAGTAGGGAAACTCTTATGTTAGTTTTTTAAAGTTGTTCAACGAACAATATACCACACAACAACTCTTCAGCAGGGTGTTTTTTTTGTATTAGCGCCTATGGACTTCTCCTTTGTTTTCACCGGCGAGGGGGCGTGGTCTTTTGCGTGACGTAGGGTTACTGTCTGCTATAGTGAACGCCAGGCTAGCAGTGGAGACACACGGTTTTCTTACCGTGTCCCGTCCTGTATTGTTTTGGAAAGCCACGTTTATGGATATTTGAGTGACACTTTGTGGAATAAATGTTGTCTTTTTTTTTAACATTACCTGGACTTTGAGTGAATTTTTAAGGACAACAGTGTTTGGACACGTGTAAGCCAGGAATACCTGCCAGTCAACGTTTGCCACTACAATAGGAATAACTAAAGTTTTATGTTAAATACTGTTCTTGTTATTCTAAAGGAACTGCTCTGGTGTGACGTCTCATTAAGCCGCCTGTTTACATCCCAGCACGTTGACGTAGTATAAATCAAAGTTTACTAAAACAACTCTAACAACGGCTGCTTCACGTCTTCAGCAAACCGAGATCGTCTTAAACTGAACAGAACCTGATTCCAGCTTCAGAGACGCAGTTTGTTTTATTCTGTCTGTGACTTCAGCACCACGGACAGCGACACAGTCTTTTTATCAGTCCACAGCAGAGTTTGTGTTGTTGCTGTATCAAATGAATAAACTGGAAAATCTGTCAAATTATATTTATAAAAACCCACATCTTTAACAAATATATTCATAAATCCACATAAATCCATAAAAGTAATTGCAAATAAATGAAATAAACCGTCTCTGTGTCCTTGAATGAGGATCTGAAATGTATTTCCTGCCAAGTCTGTTTGCACAGACAAAGAGTTTGTCTCTGTGTTAAAGTGCAGACACATAAGAATAAACATAAACAACATAAACATAACTCCAAGGCAACTCCATTTGCATCAGGCTGCAGCCGTCCTCATTAGTCCAAACAAGAATATTTTATAGAGCAGAGAGCAGAACATCTCTCTTTAACACAGGTTGCTCTTAGTTAGTTGTTTATTTCCCAGAATGATGTGAACGGTACATTCGCTGTTGATTGAAACAGTTCAACATTTCTACAGTATTTTGCCCAAAGAAAAGATAAATCTTGCTCTAAATTATGTTACATTCTTGCACATTAAAATGCAATTAATATTTCAAATAAAGATAAGCTGAAGATATTTTCAATCAAAAGCAAATTAAACCAAATGTTCCTCATTAAACCTGCAGCTTCTAACAACACATGTTTATTTGCATATAGAGCAGATGGACTTATTTATGAGCCGAGCCACCGAAGATGTTTTTTTAATTCCAGGTCAGAGGTTCAGAGATAAAACATCAGACGACCCAGTCACAAGTGAACAAATTTGTTCAGCTTTTCATAATGTGGTGGATTTTTTTTGTGTGTGTGGTAACCAACTAAAAATAACAGGATGGTCTGACAAGGTTTTGGGAAAACAGGAAAGTAAACTGAGTTTTGACAAGACCATGAAGGTCAACCTCAGCCATTGGAGCAGACTGGCTCCGTCTTCCTGACCTTGACACCTGCAGCCTGTTTTGATTTTTGTGATAAAAACCTGGACCTTCCAGTCCAGGGTCTGGGTTTTTTTTGCGTCTTTCTAGGTTTGTTGTTGCTGGGTCTCTATAAAAACCCAGAGCTTGTTTGCACCTGTCATATGAATGCATCTGTAGAGATCAGTGATCGCATGTGGACAGCGAGACACATCGCCGTTTACACTAACATGCATCTTTAAATTTGTTTACAGCCTGCATCACCTCCGATACAAAGGACCGTGTGCACAGTTTTGTGCATTTGTTTACATGTTTACAGCAATAGAAACTGTTGCCTTGAGAACACCAATCATCATCCATGGCATGCTGGACGTGTTTTCTGCTCGTCCTTGTCTGAGACGCATCAGGACCCATTAACGATTACATCACTGCAAAAGATGGAAGATGTGGATAAATGCGTCTCAGACAACCTCAGCTAGTGGTTTGACTAAATGTTCTGGTGCCTGTTTGCACTCGTCTCTAAAGCTAATCACTTGTGTCCACTTGTGATCTGATCGCTCAAGACACATTTTAACGACAGGTGTAAACAGGCTTCCTGGACGCTGCCTTGTTCTTGTCGTCTCCAACATGATCCAGGCTCTACTGCTGTTGCTGTTGTTGTTGTTGTTGATGAAAACAGAGCAGAAAGAGCTTCGGCACAGCGTTAACATGACGTCCTCCTTTTCCTTCTTTGGTTTCTGAGCTCCATCCATCAACATGTGAAGCAGCAATATGAGCATAACCATGTGATGCCTTGTTCCACTTCAGGTTTTTCTCTCATTCTCAACGTACAAACCCACAACCAGAGGCTCTATTTTTACACTTTGAGTCCATTTCCTATTTTCTACCATTCAGTATTCATAACTGCAGTGATTGTGTGAGGTGACCTGTGGTCCTCCCCACTGTGTCTGAACACATCCTGTCCAGATTCTGACTGAGGAAAGGGATGAAGCTGCAGCTCGAGCAGCCAGCTGTGTGCGCGTAGCCATTGTGTGTTTAAGTCGCTCGGACAATACGCACTCACTCACATTAGCACAGTGAAAGGCTGAGTGAATGAATGAAAGAGGTGAAAAGGAATTTCCATTTCTATCTGAGTCTTCGGCTACAAGGTCGCTCCAATCGATTCATCACTGCAAACACCAGAGACACCTCGTCACTGTATGGTGAAGTGTAAAATAATGACTCATGCTCGACGTGTCCTCTTAAGATGCACAAGGGAGCACGGCTCATTTTTTTGCTATTAAATCCATTTGCATTGATATATTCTGTTGGTGCAAAACCTCAGAGCGTCTGAATCTGCATATGAAAGACTCTGAAGACGAGGACACGTCGTGCAAACGCTGTCCTTAACCAGACGGTTTAATTCTTTTTCACTGGTCAACTATTCAAAGACACCACCCCCGTCATGTCCCAGCATCAATGGTAACAGTATCCATTGAAGTCTTTTTGGACCAGCCAATCATCACGACAATAACGTCCCGGTCAATATTCTCTCTCCGGCTCATTAACTTGACGACGTCGCGATTCAAAAAGTGTTGACTATGAAGGAGCCGGTCGTTGAAGGAGCAGATGCCCCGCGGGGGAAACTCACACTGAGCGAGCAGGAGAAGGTTCATTGGTCTTTTGCTCAAGGACACTTCAACATGACAAATGGCTGCTGATGGATGGATTATTGGTTTTCTTTTTTGCTTTTTTTCAATGTACATGAAAAAAACCTGACACATTTCAGCTACTGGGGTTCAGGCTTGAAAATTAAAACAGCTTTTTTTTTCTTTCTCTCCTTTTTTTTTTTTTAGCCCCAATCAAAGTATCAGATGATTAAAAGGAACGATTCCCTATTGATTTCCTGTGTGAAGCACTCGCAGACATGTTTTGTTTATTGCTATTCTGCAAATCAGTGGAGCACAGCAGGAAGAGAGAGCAATTACAAATGCAAATTCCCAATAAGTGCCTGGAAGGTATGTTGAAAGGTCCTCCAAAGGATTATAATTGCAGCCTGGCTTGATTACATTTAAAGGGAGATGAGAAGGAAATATTGCTGAATTATTCAGGCAAACAAAAAACACCCTGCGAGGATGCACGAAGCAAGAGTTCGTATCAACCCGACGCCATCTTTGGTCCGTCTTCTCCGAGACGTAGACGTCGTGCAACCTGTTTTTGTTTGTTGTTTGTTTGCCTCGAGCGTTGCCAGAGACGCCTCTCAAAACATTTGCCATCCCTCATTAAAATCCTATATCCTCCACGTGGAAATTACATCTCTTCATCACTTCACTTAGAGAGTGGAAACCCAGTGTGAAGCCCAACGAGCCACGTTATACATTTTTTATTACCAGCCTCTCCGACATTAGCCGAGATTAATGTGGAGTGGAGTCGTTGATTAAACTGCACTCTAACTGGTCAGATGTCAGCCTCAGCCTCAGCGCCGATCTCTCCAGTGACTGAATCCCAGTCAGACTCAGAGTGACGTGAAGTGAAGTGATTCAGCCTGAGCTTCCTGCTCGACAGAGACAACATCAGCTGCAGACACAACCTCTTCACGTTAGCATTGAAACCCATATATTAAAATGTAGCTACATATGAAATAACAGTATAGTCACATATCCTACATACAGTATACCATACATATACATTAAGTCCTTGAATACCTCAGTATGTGCAAATTAAAGATGTTATACATTGAAATTTACACATTATTATTACCCAGGAAACTTTTTACTGTGAAAAAGGTGCAGGAAGTTTCTCTAAAAATATTATATTGCGCAGATGTTATGCAGTTAGTTCAGCTATTGTAAAGTAAAGGATAAACATTAACCGTCTCTGCTCCTTTTGTCACCATACAGGTGAATCATTAGCTCATCTATTTTGGGGGGGATTGCTCCTTTAGTCAAACCTCAACTTTCTTGAAAACAGAAAATAACATATTCATCTCAAACTCAAAATCAATTAATTTATGTTTAGCCTTTTTGATAAGGAAATGCACACAGAGAAGTTTTGTTATCAATTGATCTTCTTTATTAGAAAATACCCTTTTACATAAGCCAGCAAATTTGCAAAAAAACAATCTATCTTCATTTCCTGCTTAAAATCATTTCTGGACACACTAAAATGTCCAGATATAAATTCCTTTACCTTTTTCTTCTATCTTTATGTTTTTTACCCTTTTGGTTTTTGACTGATCCGCTGTCACTGCTGTTGAAATGGATCATTTGTACTTAATAAGTACATGATAATAAGTACTTATGATGTAGTATGTGAAAGCGTGAATAAAATTGAGCACAGTCAGTGTACAAACGCTTGGGCTATTACATGAACGTAAATGTAAGATATGAAGCAGATGGTCAAAATCATAACTGTGTGTGCGTGTGTGTGTGGTATATACAATGTGCATGAACATAACAGTCAGGAAACATCTGCCAGAGGCCAGAGAAGTGAGATCTTTTCATACGTTTCCCATTGTTCCAACGACAGCCCAGTCTTTTATGAACTGCTGTAATGATATCTTACAGCAGATCAGATCACTTCCCTCAGAGAAAATGTCAAAAACATTCTTCACATGCCCCGACGTCACAGATGATAAAAAAGCAGTAATAGATTCATGAAGTACCTGCTGAGCTGTGTAAATCCGGGGCCATAACATTTTGAACACCTCATATTTATCACACAGAAAGCGAAGCTCTGATTACTCCTTTGAACGGCGGGGGGGGGGGGGACTGCACGGCCCTTCTTCATGCCCCCTTTTTCCTTTGATAGTGTTACCAATGTTGACAGAGGAATCAAAGCCCTGGTTTAAAGGATTTCAACCACCCCGGGGGGGATTCAATCAGAGAGAAACTAATCACCTTCCAGTTATATCGCAGAGCAGGAGATAGCAGCCTTTAATTCCTGCTCTTCACTTGTGCTCCACAAAAAAAAAAGGGGGAGGGAGAAGAGGAGGGGGGCGTCCAACAAGGAAGTGGGAAAGATTAATCTCTGCGACTGTGCGACCCATTTGGAGCAGCGTGTCTGTCTGCACATGACTGAAGAAATCAGCGTGACCTTTGGCGTAACGGTAGGAATGCAGATAATGATTCTCAGCAGGGAGCCTGAAGTGTAAATTAGGGCGTCTTCTCACTTTGTTATGGAGCATAATCAAGACTCGGCTCCGGTGCCTCTGGACTGAAATTAGCTGGAACGAGGCAGTGAACTGTGAAGGGCTGCGGCGTTACGAGGACAGGTGCTCGCTCATACAGATAAACTAACTCGCTGATACACCTCCCATGTGCACGCAGACACACTAATTCACTCCACAAGACACACATACACACACACACATATGCACTTGACCTATGTTGCTTGGCAGATGTGCTCATCCAAAGTACCTTCCTGTGCAAACCATTTAGGCACAGACGCCCACCACTCACTCCCTCCCCGCACCCAACAACAACTCCCCAGTGGACGTTAAACCAATATCCTGCATGATGTTTGGGTCATTTTCTACACAGAAAAATCGGGGAACTGGGACCAGGGCACATTCAACATGTTCTGGGGCACGAAACATGGAAGCAAATCAAAAACAGCGTGGAGCAGCGTGTCAGTTCTGATTATACACACAATGCAAAATCAGGCTCATGGTGTTGTTTTGTCAGGTCGACTTATTTTTAGGGAAATAATAAATGACTGATATAACCTCTTGGTTAGTTCAGTGCAAGTTTACCATTTTATAAAATGTGCAAAGTACATTTTGCCTGTGGAATATGGAAATGGGATTGATCAGACCAAACACAATAACCTCTTTTCAGCAGTATAGCAACCAGGAGCTGTTCAGTCCACGGTGGTGCTGAAAGGACTACAAGATCTTTTTTCTTGCAAACTCAAGGAGTGCACTCCTACTTGATATAAGCCTTCCCATCAGTATTGTGAAGTGTCTCCCATTCACACAGGCACCGAGACAGCTACAGTGGAAATTGATGGAGTCGATCCAAATTGCATCCCCTAATAGAAGCATGTTAAGAACAAAGAACAGTGGTCCTAATGCAGAACCCTGTGGTACACCTTAAGTTACTCTACTATACTCAGAACGGTCATTATGAACCAATATGACTCGAAACCATCTGAGGGTGGATCCTTTAATCCCAGTTTTACACCCTGGTTTCACCAGTTTGACCTGTTGCCCTCTGGTCGACACTACAGGTGCATTAAAACACAAACAAGGACAATTGACAGTTGACTTGTTCAGCACCACAAGTGTCTTTGGATGTTTGTTAGGCACCGAAAAAAAAAGGAAGGTCAATAAAATGTATTTTATTTTATGGAATGCCAATTAAGCTATTCTATTCTGTTATATTCTATGGGAATAAAATGAATTCGTCTAAGTATTGAAGTAAACATTGTTTGCTAACCTTGGTGATCTAGCAACAGCAAATTGAAGCCCTTTTAAATTAAAGTAAAGTAAAATCCTTTTTTGTGCAACAGAAAATTCACTTTCCGCCCTTAACATTTCATTCATCACTGATGTCCCTGTTACGTAACCTTCCCTAGCTCTAACCACCACCACTATCTGGTACAAGGCAGAGAATCATTTCTCCACTTTCCTGCTCCTATGCACCTGACTCACAGGTGATGGACTCATTACATTTAGCATTAGCCTACAGAGGCATTTCTCAGGCCTGTACATTACACTGCACAGATGCCAGGGCAGACTTGCTAATCTCCTGCTTTTCTTGCACATCATTATTCAGGTTACTTGAGCTCCTGCAGAAACATTTCACAGGTCAGACTCATCATGCTGCCATTTAAATTCTCAGTGGGAGGACGACTTCCTCCACCGTCTCTCTCTCTCTCTGTTTTTAAATTATACTGTATCTGAAGGAGCGTTCCATTTGAACTTTGAGTCACTACAAACTATTTATTTTAGAAAAAAACTTTGTTTTGCAGTGTCAGCATATGTTTGATGGGAACTGGTTTCATGGAATCTAAAGGCCTGAAACTTGCTCAGCTTTTAAATGACCATGTAAACTGTCAGTTCACGTTAAATCTGCGACTCCCTGGTGGGGATGTGTTGAATAATATGAATATGAAGCAGGGCAGTGCTGGAAGAGTGCAAGCACGCTCAGTGCAGCTTTTTAAAAAAGGATAAATATAGCTTGAGAGTAAGGGAGAGACTGGGTGATAAACTGAAAGGGGAAACAGATACAAACACAACGCTATACATTCACGCATCGCTTCCTTCCTATCAGCTGTCAATCAAACCTCCCTCCTCCTCCTCCTCCTGATCTGTGGAGGCCTTACCAAGGATCAAGCTGTACGCTTTCCAGCACCCACCATGTCTGCGTATGTTTCAGCATCTTGACACCAGCCCATCAACTCCTGAGCGTCTGTCTTTTTCATGCATTGGCTGCCAATCGGAAACACCCGGCCCTCCCTCTCACTGCTCCCATCAGATCGCCTCGTTTGGCCAAATGCTAACTGAGGCTGAAACGATTCCTGATGATGATGATGATGGTGGTGGTGGTGGTGGGGGCGGGACTTACAGCTGCCCATCTGCGCCGTTTCATCAGCAAGCGAGTGTGCACTGCTGATGTTCACTCACACTCAGCACTGTGGCGTGAGGAAGTAGAAGGCGTGGGTTTATCTGCCTGCCCTGCAGCGTCAACAAGGACCTGAGGATGTTGTGTCACCTGAAGTTGTGTAAAAAAAAAAAAAAAAAAAAAAAGCCCCCCAAAAAACACACACAAAAAAAATCTCTTTTCTTCTTGCCTTTTTCTTCCTAATCTCCTTTTGAGATAGCACTAAAGCTGAGAGAGACACGCAGAGTGAGGCGGTGAATGTTAACAGGGTTTGTTTTGTCTGGATTCAGTTCTCAGCCAGTGGGCACAGAGGTGGAGATTTTAATATCACACAAAAAAAGCTGGTGGTTTAAGACAACACTGAAATGCTGCAGAGTGAACAGGTGAGATAGACTGAACGTTGAGGCAGCAGAGAAATATAAAAACCCATTCAGCAATTTACCACAGTAAACCAATTTAGTTTGTTTGGAATATCACGGAAACTGCTTGTCTATTAACTAGGGACTGTAAATCAGCTATAGGTTTGTGAAGAGCAGAGTTGGCAGCGTTGGACTAAAAAGCCTTGGAATTTAAAATGAGTTGTATAAACTCTCAACCTCACCCCAGGGACCAAAACAGTGTCTGTACCAGGCTGGAAACATGTTTATTTCTGCTGTCATTTTAAAGGGATAGTTCAACATTTTTGTCCCATTGTCCCTATAGTCATAGCAGTAGGTTTGTTACCTTTAATTGTTGGTGCAAGCTGTTTTTGGAACGGCGGAGCAGAGCCGTGAGCTGCTCAGAGCTACGCTGCGGAGGTTTCTCTCATCAAACTCATCAAATACACAATCCAACAACTCCACAACGCTCTGGTGAACAAGTTGTGACCTGCACAGAGGAGTTGTTGTTTTAGAGGCAAATGTAGAGACTGTTTGCCAGAAATCTGCCTTCAAATTTCCCTCTAAAACAACTCTGAGTGGTAACGTTGTGTAATTATCTCATAGCGTGGTGAATGTGCAGGTTACGACTTGTCCACCAGAGCATTTTGGAGTTGTTGGATTGTGTATTTCATGAGTTTGATGAGGGCCCAAGAAATCCAATGAGCCTCCGTAGCGTAGCTTTAAGCAGCTCACGGCTCTGCTCCACCGTTCTAAAAATAGCTTGCACCGACAAGTAAAGGTAACGAACCTACTGCTATGACTATAGGGATTATGGCAATGGGCCAATTTGCCAAAATGTTGAACTATCCCTTTTTTTATATACATTTCTGATGATGTAACTCCATCAGCCAACAGGGTGTCATATTTTTAATCCAAAATGTGCAAAATTACAACATGGCAATAATAAAAGGAGATTTACATTTACAAGGTGATGAAATTGGGTTGCATCATGTTTTTCTTGTCCTGTAAATGTATCTACAATTCATACTGGACTGGTTGGAAAAGGCAGAGGATTCAGTAAAAGTTAAGAGCATTGTGAAGACTCAAATAAAACAAAATGAAAAGAAAGAAATGATTTAAGAAACAAAAATAGGAGAAGACGGGTTCTTTTTATTAAAGAGACAAGGCTCTGAAAATCCCAACTTTGCTTTTAAAGCTGCTCTGTTCTGTGATGTCATTTCTTTTATCAACATTTACTTTTGTCTTTTCTCCTCCATTGTACTCACTGTTGTATTTGCTCTGCAAACAGCTTCACCAGGACGAGACAAAATACAATTACATCAGGCGTGATGACAGCAACAAGGTCACTGCAGCCAAGTAAACAAAAACAAAGTCCAACATTCATGTTGTACAATTGTATGAAACAAGCACAATTGCCATTTAAATTATTGCATCATTTGATTTTTTTGGAGGCTGTTCTCTCTCATTATATAACAACATATCACCTCCTCCAACAGAGCACAACACAGGTTTTCAAAAACATTCATGTGTGGCTAATGTTAACTGCACTGTAGCTTTATCCGCTTTACATCACGTCTATAAGAAAGAAAGAATAACAAAACAATTCTCCGATGTCTCCTTCTTGTTGGGTTCAAAGTTTCAGTTAAAGGCACAAACCTGGTTAACTCTTTGACTGCCAGCCATTCTCAGAGCAGCGTCCTCCAGCTTGCCAGGCATTTTCCAGCTTTTTGACCGATTTTCGTAGACCCACCATGTACCTACCTACTTTTAATAAATACACATTCAGCCCATCAAAGGAAAGATGAGGGTCTCTACTTTCCAGCAAAAAAACCTGTTTGTTTCTATCTTGTTCCAGTCTTGTGAAATTGGCGGTTGAATATAGGTGGGTTTAGCCCAAAATGCCATTTTGGCAGCAAAATCTTGAGAAAAAGAGGTTTTTGTGTCGGCTGTGATTTTCAGGTGAACCAGGACAACTGGTGACACCTCAACATCTGTACAGCTGTTCTCTTGTAAACAACAACAAAATCGACACTGACAAATGACTTTTGATGACAAAAGACACAACATTTAGCTACTGACACACAGTGGGCTCCAGCCTTTTTCTTTCTTTTCTCTGAGTTACAACTTTTTCTTTCCTTTCTTTTAGTGTGTGTGCGTGCCTGCATGTAACCTACGTGTGTGTGTGCGTGTGTGTACGTGTGTGTGTGTGTGTGTGTGTGTGTGTGCGCGCGCGCGCACGCGGATCAGTTCGTTCGACAGGTGTTTGTAGCCGACACGCGGCGCTATTTTTTTTTTTTTTTTTTTTAGATCAGATCCAGCTTCCTCTGGTCTGCAGGCAGCGGTCTCACTCTCTCTCTGTCTGTCGCGCACACACACAGCCTCCAGCTGTGGCTGACGTGCCCCCTGGACCCACAACCACAGTCTCTGTAGATCACAACAGACACTCCCACCACCTTCAGCTCTCGTTCCGTTCGCCGCGGCGCCGTCCGCTCCTCCTCCACTAGACCGCGGGATTTTCAAGCTGCTCTCTGTGTGATTTCTCGCTAAATCTGGCGATTTTCCAAACGCTGTTGAGACTAACGACGAGCGATCAACGGGGTTGTTGTTACTAACGTGTGTGCTTTGTATCACGGAGCTGTACGGAGCTTCAATCAGCTGCCGAGCCGCCATGAGCGCCGCCGCCGCCCCCTTCTCACTGGCGGCCGGTGTGTGACGAGCAGCCCCCGCTGCAGTCAGACGCCCGCACAGCTCCATGAGGGGGGAGAAATACCCTATATTTTCTTACACTTGTTAATCCAAATGTTTTTTCTGCACTTTATTTTGATAGTACAAGTCTGATCTTCACAGAGGAGTAGGGCAAGACGTTCAGCAATGCATTGCAATAAAAAAAATGCAAAGACGTGTTTTCACGTCCTTGGCAGACCACGCTTGGAAGATCAAAGACGTGAAAACACGTCTTTGGCAGTGAAAGAGTTAAAGTGATTTCCGCATAAAAAGCCAATAAGATTAACAGGTGCACCTTTTAGTCGAATAGATCTAATAAAACATAACTACTCTGGAACTCGGTTGGCTGAAAATCAACTTAATTGCTGAGCACGCCGACAAAAAGCATTGCCCTTAAAATTCCACTTGAGCAACCAGCTACTTACCTGTGTTTATTGTTCGGCCGATGGGATTATTCGTCCTGAGCCGAACTTGCCAGAAGGAGTATCTTTAATAAGTGAAACTCTGATTTAGTCGCGCTGCAACGACTCCTACACTCCCACTTCTGTGGTTATGGCGTTAATGGGAGAGCCGGCGTCCTCCACTGAGCTCCTCAGCCACATCAGTCCTCCAAACCTCTTCAAGCATTAGCATGTTCTTTTCATTTTTTAAATTGGTTGGGGAAAATGACTCAGTGCATTTCACAGAGCTGACAGCGTTGTGTGTTAGCAATCAAATGTTTGCTAAGCGCTGTTGTGCAACAGCAGGACAAAAGGAAAGTTGTTGGAGGTGTTGAAACACATGTGCTGATGCCAGGTTGTTGTTTTTTTTTTTTCTCTGTGGTCTGAGAGCACTTTATTCATCTAGGATAATTACAGGAGGCCATGAAGTCATTAGTTATGTGACATGTTCATTAGTATGTGTAGCCGGTGCAGGCTGCAGTTGCTAAACTCAGCCTGGAGACGAGTGGTGGGAGGACGAGTTGACAAAGTTTTCTCGGCTCGAAAAGCACCACAATTTCCACAGATGCACGTTCACAGCTTAAAACTTTCAAAAACACACAGACACACAATGCAGGTTGTGTGAATGGTGAGCAGATTGGAAGAAAAGGTCAAGGGTCGTTGGGTTAAGAGCGGCTACTTCCCACCTTGTCAACACAGCAGTCATTACAAATACCAGAGTCGCGGTGCCGTGTCCTGCTGGGCTGGTAAACCTTTCATTCTGGGGTCCAACTTGAAGTAAAATCTCAAATATATAAAAAAAATTTTAAAAAGCTGAAGTTGAGGCCTTGTATCTGAATATAATCTTCAAAATAAAAGCCTTAAAGTTCAGAACTCTTAGAAATGGAGCCTCCATGGTAACGTGACATCGCCAGTTTTTTTTCCTCCCCGACATTTTTGTGAATTTAGGAGTTTAAAGGCTGACTCTCAGAAGACTGAGTTTGATTAAACCCCTGCATGTGACGGCCTTGAGACAGCGCTCAGAGCAACGAGCAACACAGAAATGCAACGGGAAAAAAACTCAGAATTATAAGATTCTTTTGTGCGGCCATGGCCTTAATACCAGTCGTTTAACCAATTTTTTGAAAAGGCCATTATTATGATTTCTTTCAGAAAAATGTTTTATTGCTTGGCAAAAAAAAAGTCAAAATGATGAGTCATTTTCAAAATTAAGTGAATTCTTGAGAAATGGCAGGATAAAAAAGCACTTGTGGGTCTTCAGCTCTTCCACCTCCAACTGTAAGTAATGTATGTATTATACTTATGGGTAAAATCAATGAATTCATCCATCTATTAATATAACTGCATAATAATTTCTGACATCTCACCTCCTTGATGCAAATACAAAATCAATGCAATACTGATTATATCATTAAATGACTCAGCGTGTATGTGTGTGTGCAGGTGGTTTTCTGTTTTACACAGTTAAGACCCTTTGTATCTGCATCTCCTGCACACGTTCAGTAGCATTTAATATGACTCCTGTGTTAACATTGGTAGCCATTTGTCCATTGCTGATGAGACAGGGCAATGATAGTATCCGTGTGTGTGTGTGAGGGAAACACCCTTGGATGTTATTGGGCCTGACAGCTCTGGAGCGGAGCCCGGCCATGAGCCACATTAACCGATGTGTCAGGTGTTGGTGTCTTTTTTTGTTTTTTTTCCTTCAACCATCGAACCCCGGTTCAGATCAGCAGATAAGTCAAGCAAAGCAGAGCAAAAACCAAGCCGAGCCGAGCCGAGCCAGGCCAGACCGGGCCGTTTCCACCCCGCTGCTTTCACCGCACCAGGAGCTGGAACACCAACTGTCAGCCCACCAGCATTTTGTGTGTTCAAGTGTGTGTGTGTGTATGTGTGTAAATTTGCCAATAGAGCTCAGGGCGGGAGCTAAAAATGGCAACAAGTTGGACAAGTTTCTGAGTTAACTGCCGAGTTAAGAGCCCAGACAGAAACCATGCTAACATAAGTTAATTTGTGTTGATCTAAAGCTGTTGATAATTTCACTATGTTTCATTAGGAAACAAACAGTTACAGCCTGATAAATGCACAGATATCACACCACGGATGACGACTTTAAACCCAGCCTCAGGCCTGGACTACACGTACTATATGGATAATTTTTTAAGTGGATATTGTCACCACAGAAATGTCTCTGTCGATACAAAGAGGCAAAACTGAAAACGATCGCATCTGAAGCCTGCAATGCCATGCCCAGCCAATAGGTGGCGATTAGCAAAATGTAAAATACCACAGAAGAAGAACGTTATGAGCATGTACAGTCTAACGGTCCAGAAGAAGCAGTTAAATGGCGGCAGTTAATGCAACATTGCAGAGTTTCAGCTCAGTGCTTCCACCATCTGGTTGAGAAGCGGGGGCGGGGGTGTGATTCCTACCCGTACAGGGAAGTTACATAGTGCAGTTTCAGGCGACACGACCCGGCTCAGGCTGCAGCGGCTGCACCATTCATACTATTAACCATTTTTCTACCATTGCAATGAGTCTGGAAACATTATTTTAAGGCCGAAAAATTCTGCAGTGTTGCTTTAATGCAACAAAGTGCAAAGCACACACAGATAGCCCGGTAACCTACATGTTGTTGACAACCGTTTTGCTTCAATGCGCATGTGCGAACGGCTTGTCTCTAGGCACTTGTGGGTGAAATCGCCGTGTTCGTGTGGTAGTGAGGCCCAATTGGACAGAAAAATGTGCGTTTAGGAATATATTGTGTAGTCCAGGCCTGAGTTTCTGCAGTAGCAGTTCTCTGCAGTTCAGCAATGAGCTCTACAACCACATCAGTCACCGGCGTATTGTCAGGAAGGACAATTTCACTCTGTTTTATTGATATAACTCTATAGCCATAACACAGTCGAGTGCCTTCTTTTCATTCTTAAATGGGTGAACAACTATAATGTCCGACTGCTTCACACTCAGATTGCAGGCCCAAAGGGTTATGGCTTCCTGACGGAAAGTTATTCAGCTCCCCAGGTTTCTCAGACTTTAGTCATCTGATCCGTAAAAGCAGCTGTGCATGAATCAGGCAAATGATCTGCTCCGTATCAAAAACTATTGATCTACGAGTGATAATAAACCCAGTCATTGTGAGCTAAATGGCTGCTAAACCCCAATTCCCCTCTCCGCAGCCATAACAATGCATGATGGGACCATCAACACAACCACAACCCTGCGAGTCGGCTTTTATTTCAGGGTGGTTTGTATATCCAGAAGACAGATATCCCTAAACATTAGGGATGTAATTAGACCTGTTGATGCTCCACTCGCTGGAGGTGCTCTGAGTCTGCTCACTCTGGGTCTCTTTAGCAAGTGAAATCAAACACTTTGTGATCTATCTGCAGTATATGAGGGTGGAAAAAAAAAACTGGGCAACAGGTGGTGTGATTCAAAAGTGGAGCAAGCCAATATTAAAAATCATGACGTAGAAGGAAGAAAGAACAGAACAAAGGTAGGAGGGCTGTGTGAGGCACAATGGATGAGCTGGCAAATGGCAACTGGTGAGAGGCTGCCGGTACATACAGTATATATAGAGAGAGATGTATATACTGTACACTCACACAAGGGTTGATGAGGAACAGGTGTGGCATAATGTGGGAATGCAGCGCAGGTGTGCAGATGAGGAAGGATCCCAACTGATGGAAATGACCCAGAAGAATGTGAGCAGCAGCGCTGATCAAAGCTGAACAATCTTCTCTGATCTCCATTAGGACAGGAAACACTGACCTGACCCGGTCTCTTCCAGCAGCGACATCCCATCATGACAGGCTCGTGTTAACCATCCTGTTGTCCTTCTGTTCCCTTCCTCCATCCTTCCTTTCTCCCTTCTTTCCACAATCCCTTTTCCCTTCTTTCCTTCCTTCCTCTTTCCTCTTGGTCCAATAATGTGAGACAGGAAATAAAGGAGCTGCTAAAGTTCAGGAAGTAGTGGAGCTGTGCATAAAGCCTATTGACCTGATCTGGTCCCACCATCTTTTCTCCCTTCTTTCCCTTCTTCCTTCCTTGAACGAATCTGTTCCCTTTCTCCATCTTCCTTTCCTTCCTTTTCCCTTGCTTCTTTCCACATCCTTTTTCCATCCCTTCCTTCCTTCCTTCCTTCCTTCCTTTCCATCGTCCTTACTTCTTCCTTCCTTTTTGAACCAGTCCACCCCTTTGTCCTTCCTTTCTTCCTTCTTTCCTTTCATCCTTCCTTCCTGCTTCTTCCTCCCTCTTTTGATCCAATCGACCTGATCTGTTCCCGCTGTCTTTCTTTTCTCCCTTCTTTCCCTTCTTTTTCGCTCCTTGAACAAATCTGTTCTCTTCCTCCATCTTTCTTTCCTTCATTTTTCCCTTTGCTTTTTTCCACAATCCTTTTTCCATCCCTTCCTTCCTTTCCTTCGTCCTTACTTCTTCCTTCCTTTTTGACCCACTTGACCCAATCTGTTCCATTCCTCCTCCTATCTTTCCTTCCTTTTCCCCTTCCCTTTTTCCTCTCATTTTTCCCTTTGTCCTTCCTTCCTTCTTTCCATTCATCCTTTCTGCCTTCCTTCTATCCCTCCGTCCTTCCTTCCTTCCTTCCTTCCTTGACCCAGGAGGACAACAGGAGGGTTAAAGTAGAAAGAAGACAGCACCTGTTTTATTCCTCTGACATGATCTGTCTATCTCATCTAATGTGCTGTCGGAGTCAAACCTGTGACAAACATTTCACCCCTGATCATTTTCTGACTGAATTTACCGTCTTCATTTAATTTCCGAGACGAGGGTGACGTGCTCTTTCGCCGGCTGGCACAAATTGAGGCAAAAGACACATCTGCATGAGTTGAAGTGTTTCAGCCTGAGTTGAAAATTAGTGTTTATCTTGAGGCTTTATACCAAGAAGTGCAGCCAAGGAGAGGAGAAAAAAAAGATCTGGAGGAAAAGTGCACAGTAGCTTGTTAAACACAAAGCTGAGTTGTCCTTGTGTTATTGGGGTGAATAGTTGGAGGACATCACATGACCAAGGCCATGTACACAGATTAGTGCACTGTTAATATTTAACTGTAGAAACTACAGCAACTTACTGGCAGCAAATGGCAAGTAAGTTGCTGTAATATATTCTACAGTATGCTTACTGTAAATTATCATACGGTAATATTAGTAAGTACTGTATTATTATTTACAGTATTCATGACAGTACTGTAATACTCCTTACAGTAACACAGTGATGTGCTGTATTTTTTACTGTATTTATTACTGCTATTATAAGACTACTGTCATAAGAATTACTGCATTGATTTTGAATACTGTGAATCAATAACTGTGAAATAATTACTGTAAACTCATTCGTTTAGTCACCAAAAATGCATTTATTCTTGTTAATGCCACAAAGACATAGTACTTTTGTATACATTGATGTAAAAACATGAAGAAAAAAAAACTTTCTGGGGCTCCAAATACCAAAGTAGGCAACCAGCTCCACATTTGTTATAAAACATTATAAAACAAAAATATCACATTAGAAAACGAAATTCAGAAAATATCCTGGCATGAAAATCAATGGAGAAAAAAAAGTCACAGCCTGTAACAGCCAATAGTCATAGAATGTGGAGAGGTAAACAGGACCTGACTTTATTGGATTGATGGATGAATGTGTCTGACTCTATGGCGATTGATGTAACACTGGCAACACTCCCATAGGACTCCGTTGAAAAAAACAAAAAAACAATACTAATTAAAAAAAAAAAAAAGGCAGACCAATTTAAGTAATCGAGTGGTAATAACCTTTCCCATGTACTGTAAATTGATTGTTGTTGTTGTTATTTACGTACTGTAGGCTCAGTCCGTAGCCCAGAGGCAGACCTGCTAACTTTTTATTCAAATAAACTAATGTCACTGCCACAGTTGTTAAATTTCATCAATGAGACCAACATTAATCTCCTAAAAAGAATTTAACCAGCCAGCGGTAAAGCTCTAAAAGCGTGCGGATACGTTACTTGGCTCGTTTCTGCGCTGGCATGAAGACGTCAGTTGGGCCCGGCAGATCAGCTGAGTAGAGCGGCTGCTGCTGCCAAGTACTAACGGCTGCGGCCCGCTGCAATACCAACGTCTGCAAGCGGGAGGCCTCCCCGCCTGCCTAGAGTGCACTACGTCATCGTGGTTGGTTCAGGGACACTCGTAATTTCGGAAACTCGATAGAAACAGCGCCTAGATGGAGGATTTTTCCCCTACTGCTGTACATTTACTAAACGACTATTCGACTGAAGATTGATCACAAATTTTAATAAAACTTGTGAACATAAAAACTGTCTTTGCAATGTATTTTGCAGCGACATGTGGGGTTTTTCTATTAGGTTTGTAATTGTCATTAACGGAAACTGAGAACAGCAAAATGCAGAGAAGTGAGTGATTATTTTATAGGCATGTATCATGTATGCATCATCAATCAGCAGACTGTACAACAATCAAAGAAAGCATTATATAATTTTCCTAACCTCCAGTGATGTAGGTCTGCATCAGTCTAAAAAACATACCTTGGAAAACTTAATGTGTCATAGCCTTTGTTACTGTATGTGCCTGTTTGTGTGTGAAATGTATTTTGAGACTTGTCCAGTCCAGGTAATCAAGGGCAGTGGTTCTCAGTTGACTTGTTAAGAAAGTAAAAGTGCAAAAGTTTCATGGAATATCATAATGATAGATGATTGAAAAAAGCCAGTGATAGCAAATAGTGCAAATCATTACCAAAAGAAATGTTTCTATTATTTCACAACAATGAACAGACACTTCAGATCAAACTATGAAATCTGTTAGCAGTTGGTCAGGCAAAAAAAAAGAAAAGAAAAGAAAAATCAGCATGCAGACCAAGCTATTTCCCTGTAAAAAAGGGGGGGGAGTACAATTATTATGTATCCTGCAGTGAAAAAGGGGGAGATGTCCACCACTGCCTTTTTTTCTTGATCCATAGGCTAATTAAGATGTTATGAAGTGGATGATCCTGGTGGTTGTTCTGAATGGCCTCTCACATCTTCAGTGTACAGTAGTTTACCCAGCTGCCTTGCATCCTTGTGTCTGATGCCACCTCGCCAGCAGAATGGGAAAAAAAGACAATCTTGCCACCACAGACCGATAAATCATCTGTATCATCTTTCTACAGATAAAATGACTCAAGGACTCTAGAAAATTGTTTTTAGTTTATTTCTCTTGTGTTACACATATAGCGTCTTTGACTTGGGTCAAAACTGATCAGTAGAAGCAGTAGAAAGCCAACACAAGAGGAATAATTCAGCAGGGACAATGATGACTTCAATCAGAACGTCTCTGCTTCACGTGAAGAGAATGTCATGTCTGTCACTCCTGAAAGGAAAGCATAACATGTTACTCAATTTGCCATAGCATATTCTTGAGCATGGTTGCAGCAGGACTGGGTGTGAGCATTGCAAGCAGAAGCACAGCACAGGTATCCTGGAGCATAGCTGCAGTAGGTTTGGTGTCAGGCTCTGCTTTGGTTATTTGTAACCATATGAATGCTGAACATACCCAAAGCTGGCCTTTTACACATATCTAAAATACATTCTAGGAATATTATAGCCATTATCAACCAGCGCATCCAGCGTTTCCCTTAATAAACGACAATTCTCTCCTCCTCGCACACACAGGCACTTCCACACATGGCAGATAGCGTGTTGTGTGATGGTAACGTGCTAATGTTAGCTAACGTGTTGCTACCCCCCCCTCCCTACCCCGTCCCCCGGCCGGGGGTAGTTAAGTGGCACTCGGATACTGCCTATGTCGAGCGAGTACTCGAGTACTCGGATATCGGCTGTAGTACTACAAACAATACGGCATCTACATTGATATTAGTTCGCTCCGAACAGTGTTAGCTAATGCTAATGCTACCGTCGCGTAGGATAATGCTGACCATTAAAATGCCCAAATACGCAAACGTTAAACAACAAGCGCCGTAAGATGTGAATAAAGATTTTTCATTCATTGCATTTATTGTAGCAACGTAATTTCACTCACCGACATCACTTTCCAAACGGAGTTCAGCCTTTCTCCAGTTTCGCCTGAAGGGAAGGAGGCAATTGGGGTGGACTAGGGGGCGGGGCTTGACCGGCTGGACGGTCAAGCCCCGCCCCCGCTTGCAGACGTTGGTATTGCAGCCGGCCGCAGCCGTTACCTACTCGCTGCTGCTGCAACGACAGCCACGGTACCCGGTCGGGGCGCACATAGACTCTGCACTTCTCCTGACAGACATGAGCAAATGTCCTGACAAGCGTTATGAACTGACCACAGACTCTGGATTAAACTGTGATGTGTTAGCAGTGCTAAAGCCAGAATTAAACCAGCTTTTAGCAGCTTTACTGCTATGGCTCAGTTGCCGTTAGCGATGCTAATTTCTGCTAGCCCGTCTATGTGGTTTTACATTGTACGTAGGCTAATGTTAGCATTAAGCTAGCGGACTTTATACGCTTAGTTGGCTGTGTTTTGAACGGCTTTTTTATACCATGTGGGTTTGCTTAAACATCTTTGATGCTTTACTCCTCTTTTAATTGTATGTATGCCATTTTACTGTGGGGAGTGACAAATAAAACCATGAAGCAAGAAGATTTTGCCTTTTGTTTGAAAACTGAATGTTATATCAATCGCTCTGGTCACTTTTAAGTTGAGATATTCATGGTTGTCCCGATCTATGGTCCCGACACACACACACGCACAGCATTGGCACGCATGTGCACACACTCACTATCAGTAGAGCTAGCCTAGCATTAGTCCGGTGCAGTCAGAGCCTGGTGCAGTTCAGTGCGGCTAACTTGCAGGGGCAACGAAGCAGGGCAGTGAGCAAAGACCACGCCAGTCCTCCCTCAAATGAACCAGGCGACTCCTGTGGAAAGAAAAAAGGCGCTGTTTTATTTTTAACACCACTAACTGAATGAGCTAACTAGCAAAGCAGAGACGTTAGCCGAAGCTAAGGTTGCACACAACACCACACCTAATACAAACGTACTTACTGACCAAACTCATTAGTCTTTTTTTTTTTCTTTTTTCAAAAAAATAAAAAATATATCTTCTCCAATAGACAGTAGGCCTACTAAATGGGTAACTTGGGTTAAAATATCAGGGCAGGCGTAGCTAGGATACAGTTACATGAACACAGGCTGCTTTTTCTCTTCTCAAATTCAAATTGTAAAGTGTGCCGTTAACGGCCGTTACCTGCTTTGCCTTTGAGACACCCGTCCTGTAGAAATGGAGTGTGCTGCCGGGCCAGGGTTGATGTCAAAGTCCAGACGTTTAGCATCGCGTTGGTTCCCAGAGAAGAAAGTGAATCGGATTTTTGCGTTTTGAATTATGCAGAAAAACAGCTCTGTGACTAACACAAAAGTTTGTGATACTTACAAGTTTTGTTCGGCGAGATAATCTTCACATACAGTGGGTGCTAGTTTCATTTGGAGCATTTCACGCGAGATTCACGCGTGAGGCACGGGAGAGCCAGGCGGATTTTTTGTGGAGGAGTTCACCAGAAGCTGCGTGCGCCCAAACAACCGCCAGGTGGCATCTGTGAGCAGGATAAAACCGGATAAAACGCCTCAGCAGTGAACACGAATGGGGAATGCAATATAATAGTCTTTCAATGACAACAACGGCAGCTATACTCTCGCTCTCTTTTTTCGGTCCTCTGTCTCGTCAGCTCCAAACACACCCGTCTGTGTTTTTAAAATGAGCCAACTACTGTAGCTACAGTACTGCAGCATTTCTCACTGCGCACCATGTATGAGAGTGGAGCTGTTTGATTTCTTGTGAATGAACGGGTCTGTGTCACTTTGGGGCTGGGCGATAAAACATAGGATAGGCCTAGAATAACTTTCCCTTGATAGAAGACGCGGCCGATACAAAGTCGATTGGTTTCATTCATCCATGTTTTGACAGACAACACAAACAGCCAGTAATGAGACCGGTGACACCGTCAGCCATGCGGCCGGCCTGGACTGGAGGGAAACCTCAAGCCCCGGTCCGAGTTAACACGATACGCAGCTACAGTTATCAACCCAGCTTCATGCTCTGTGCCAGTTCACATCAAAGGAGGCGTGTGTTTTATTGAAAGCGAGGCTGGTGTGCGTATGAAAATCGCCATGGAACAAATCTGGACAAGGAGGGAGGGGCAGTGCCTCCCTCGCGGCCGCCGCTGAAATTGTCTGCCGCTGCGCTAAAATCTTGGTTGAAACTCAATGTACGGTTTGGAAGCTCAGTGTCGCTGTTTTCAACTCGACCGCAACAGGAGTGCATTTGATTTCTACTTTGGGCCAGACCGCAAGATGACGTTGATGCGTGGCGTGTCCCATGTTGCTCGTGCGCCCGCGGGGGCGGGGCTCATTGGAAGCTCCGCTCCGGTCAAACCTGGTGCTGAATGTAAACGAACCCACCGGCGCAGAGCGTGGAGAGAGAGAGAAGCAGAGCGCAGTGTTGCCAACCTATCGATTTTCCAAACAGTCTTGGCAACTTTTTTTTTGTAAAAAGCGAGTAGCGACAAATCTAGCGACCTTTTCCAGAGAAATTACAAACGTTTCAGGACCCGAAAGCACGTTATTACAGCTGTTTCTAACGAGCAGCGGCGCTGCCGCGAACACTCATTGGTTGTCAGCCTACACAGTAGTGTCACAGAGCTTCTCCGCTGCATTCAGAGACGCACTGCTCCACAACATAAACACATGGGGTCTCAATTGGAAATATTTGAAGGGAGAAACGTTTTAGGGGTCTGACAAGCACAAACGCGTCAAGGCTCTAATGATGATAATAATCTGATAGAAAACCGGAAAAAACTGATTTGTGTTGCTACTCCGTGGGCGCGCACTTCATCCTGCGTCAAAACCTCAAGCCCCAGTCCGAGTTAACACGGTACGAAGCTGGTTATCAACCCAGCTTCACGCTCTGTGCCAGTTGACATCAAAGGAGACGTGTGTTGATTGATTGCATTGTTGTAAAAAAAAAAAAAAAGAACAACAGAAACGAAAATGAACAGAATTGAGAATGTATCCTAATCCTAACGAAATTAACTTAGACCTCACAATTTACAAAGGGGACAATAGCTGCCTGCAAACTAGCCTACAATATTTCGAAAACTAAATCACATGAGCAAAGCCTCACAGAAACGGGGCAGAGGAGGGAGAAATAGACTGCTCTTTTTGTTGTTTGACTGCGTAGATGTTTCACATCACACACTCACAATAAAACAGTGCGATTGGTTGAAAGCTGATAATTAGCCATGTGCTTACAAGCTGATTGGCCGAAACCAAGAACAAAGCAGCGTGAATGGCCAATCGCCATGTGTTAACAGTCGACATGTAAATTGCGGAGATGAATAGGTGTTAATGTGTCTCAAATCATAGGGTACTTTGCAATAGGCTACTGGTAGAAAAACAGCCAGCTGGAGGAATGTGTTGCTTTACTTCACTCTTTCTCAGACAAAAGTCCTGCCCGGCTGCCCCCTCCCCCCACAGTTGCCTAGTTCAGTGGGTAGAGCAGATACCCCACACACAGATAACTGAGGATCGTAATCCGGGTGGCATAGGCTACTTGTTTACATTATAGGCTAATGCAATTATATTCTGAATTAAATACAGAATTGAAATATTAGGCTATCCTTCGAGTTTACATGGAAAACACATTATGTACGTCTGGGGGTTGGGAAGTGTTCTGATTGGGGGTGCACGTGTTATGTATTTACGTCTACCGGGAGAAAACAAATACATGGTGTGAAGTGAACAGAGCAGCAGCCGCGCAACAAACAACAAACCACTCAGTAGAAGCAGAGAGTTTCTCCTCCTAACTGGATGGCCTTCCCTGGGTGTGTGAGCCTGGCCGCCCGCCGCCACTGCTCCGGCGCAGAGCGATAACATCCCGCTCTGCTCCGATGGGGACGGCGAAGCTCACTGATCGCCTTCCCCGCCTGGCCGCCCCCAGCAGCCGCTGCTCCGGTGTGAATTCTGGCAGTGAGCATTGCGTTCCCCGCCGGAGCAGCGGCAGCGGCAGCAGCCGGGGACCTGGGTCTGTGGAGCGGATTCATGAACCCTGGTTGTCCCGTTGTCCCAGCAATCGCCCTGGTCCCGACATGACTCACTCACAACTGCGGCTGTAACGTGATACCGTACATAACGTGGGCAACATGGGCCGGTGTGTCCCCCACTAATAATGTAGCGTACAGTGGTATAGACTCATGTGTTTTCATAATGTAGCCTAGTCATGAAGTGGATACAGTAAAATCACACACCCAGCCTCGCTTTCAACACACGCCTCCTTTGATGTGAACATGATGGAATTAAACCAATCGACTTTGTATCGGCCACTACTAGGCTACCATTAAAACAACCTGCTGCTATTAGCTGAAACAAAGTCACTGTTAACAAAACCAACATCTAAACTGTCCCTTCAAATTGTGTGTGTAGCAGCTGCTGACAGATGTGTATAAATGCTCCGCTCGTCGGGTCCAGGCTGCTGGCACGGACGAAGCAGTTTAGAAACGGTTTAAACGAGCGATCGTCCGCTATGAGGTGGTTGTTCACAAGAGCTTGCAGAAAATAGATAGATATTTAATAGAGAACCACTGATCCTGTTGAACGTGACCACTGTGACACAATAAATAAAATCGGCATTGATGTGACTGAGCGGCGTTGCGGTCCCTCTGTCCATTCACTCTCTTGCTCTCTCGACCATAGCTGCAGCTGAATAGCCATGGTCTGGGAACAGCGCCACTCTCTCATTGCAGCTACGTTGTGGTCAAACGCGGAATTACTTAAACATCTTCTCAGTACGATGCTTCCATCTAGTGGCTACAATGTGACCTGCAGTTTCACGCACTGCGTGAATCACGGTCACCGTGAGGCAAACGTCCAAATGAAACTAGCACCCACTGTATGAACACCAATGTTGATTTTAAGACGAGGGAACCGGGACTGCTAAAAGCTTCTCCTTCTGCTTGGTCAGTTGTGAACTGCGCTAACGGAGTGGTTTACTGTAATCTCCACAGGAAGATATTATTTGCTGTAGAATTAATAATCTTGACCATGATGCTTTGCAGAACTACAGCAACATACTGTAAACAGGTTTTACAGTAAAGATTTGTCCATTATACAGTAATAATGCTGTGAAAACTACAGACTTTTGTTACAGTGTGGGTATAAAAGAATGAATATTTTTTACTTCCATTTGCAATAATAACAGCATACACACCAGATAAAGATCTTCATACTTAACCCTATAAATACACTGTCAAGCTCTATTATATCTATCTATCTATCTATCTATCTATCTATCTATCTATCTATCTATCTATCTATCTATCTATCTATCTATCTATCTATCTATCTATCTATCTATCTATCTATCTATCATTGTGTCATTGTAAAACCTTTTGAAGTGACCTCATGTCAAAGCTTCCTGTATAGCCTACTGTACACAAACAGGAAACTGGAGTTTTCTCAACTTCCCACTTCACAAGAAATAATGGTTTTCAGTGACCTAAAAAAAAAAGTTTTGGTGTGGATGAAACGTGAAAATGCATTAAAAGATATTTAATTTTTCATACAGGCCCTGCTACGTGTGTACATGACCCAAAAATGAGCTTTTTTGACCAAATTCAGGTGTTAACACTCTGAACAAAGCCATCATCTCTCAGGAACTGGAGCACACTGCCCAACGAACACACACACACACACACATAAAGGCCTCACTCAGTCACTCAAGCACTCAAGGAGACACTCAGACTCACGGACCCTAACGCACTCCCCTCATCTATCTTCACCGCCATGAATGCAGAATGTGAGTACAAGCACGCAGACGCGCACTCATTTACAGTCCCGTCGTTCTTGCAGATGATTCGATGTCCTGAGAGCCTGTCATTAGATACACAACTTCTGAACGCAGTCCGGGGAATGAATAATGATGCAGCAGTGCGAGTGCCCGGTCCGCTCTCGGCAGCAGCAGCAGCAGCAGCAGCAGCTCGGCTTACTCTCAGAGAGCCTGTCAGGGTAGTCAGCATTTATCTTGTCATTGGACAACACCACCCTGCTCTTAACACAAACAGATATAGACACATATTTGCATCAGTTTACGTGCGGGGGCCTTCTCTGAAAACGTTTCACCCCCGGGAGGCTTAATGTTAATGTCTCCGATCGTGTTACCCAGCCATCTTTATTTCCAGCAGGATCTCAGAGGGAAAACAAAACCACATTGACTGTGAATGTGTTGCAGGTCCACTCAGACAGAATGACGTGCATTTGCAGCCAGCAATTTCCACATGTAATTGTTTCTTCGTTCTTTTTCATGCAGATTAAAAAGCGGAATCCGCAGGTGACATTTAATTTCCGTTAAACTTGTTTACAAATGCAAATCGGTTTTAAATTTGTGTTGTTAAATGAGCTAATTCCGGTCCGTCTCCTGTTTTCATCAGTTAGAGGCTCGGTAAACAGCTAAATGCTAAATGTTGCAGTCGACCACCAGCGTCTCGGACCAAAACAAATGACCACAACACCCTCCCTTCCCAATCTCAGTCTGCAGTGTTACAAAGCCCAGTAATAAGCAGCCAGAAGCACAACTGAATAAAATGATCCTGTGTTAGAGCCAACTAAAACTTACTTAGCCACAAACAACACAGTTAGCCAGCTAGCTAATTCATTTACTGAACAAATTTATAAGATTGGTAACGGGAAGTTAGCAAATGTTGGACTAGAAAACCCAAATCTGATTGAGACTGAAACTTTTCACCAGTTTTGACTGAGGGTGGGTGTTAAAATGAGATATGGATAAGATCCTTTCCACAACATGTGCCTCAGGAAAATTTGCTGCATCCTATGGCAGAAAAAAGTGTCCAATACCGAAGCTCTACCTGCAACAGTGTGATCCATGAAATAGATGGTTAGGCCACACACCAAAGAACACCAAAGATAGACACCACCTGGAAAACGAAAACCTTTGGACAGCCGAATAACACCTGACGCAGAACAGTTGAAGGAGAGCTGAAACAGATGAAGCTTAAACGGGGCAAAGCTCAGAAGATATAGTAGCAAAAGACCAAGATCAATGGCATCCGTCACTGTATGTTTTGGCTACTTCAAGTTAGCTATAGCGCAAATTTCACTGCTATTTCTTATTTCTTTCAAATTCATTTTGTTTCCCTATATTTAATTTCCTTCAAATATTGCTAAATAAGAGGACCTTAATTTGTTTAATGTCAATATCAAATTTTGCTCACTCCTGTCTTGAGACATCTCAGCCACTGTTTTGTTTCTCCTCTCTCCAAACTAAGAGGTCTAGTTTTGCATCAACGGCCTACTTCTTCTGCAAAAGTCACATTAATGTTTAACCATTAGAGCCGTAGTTGTTAATGAGCACCAGCTGAATCATCCAGGTTTGTTTTAGCTGAGTCATTTCTCAACTTCCTCTTTAATGTCTTGAACAATCTGCAGTTAAGACTATACTTATAGCCTAACTTGTTGTGTTTTCTGGACTTACAAGTATTAATGGAGTTAAACTGACGTATTCCTCAACTTCAACTTCTGCTCTCACTGCATTTTTCAGGATGTAAATTCAAAGTTTAACTGAGCAAACACACACACACACTGCCTCAGTCTGTCTTACCTGGACACAGTGGGATCCAGGTTTTGAAGATTTCTCATTTGTATTTCAAGGTTCCTCCCCGCTCACATTGCTGGAGGGCAATGTCTTTGTGTTGACGACACAGCTGAGTTAACAGCGGAAACAGTGGAACCGCGGCGTTGCACAACGAGTGCGACATGAAAAGCAGCTGCTCGTATTCGTAACTGCAGCCTGATAGTAAATACAGATGATTCTGTAATGAATGATGAGGCTGTAGCAGGAGATTCTGAATGAAAAGCTAAGCCATGTTATCACCTACTGTATATGAAGTGATTTCAAGTTATTGCAGGTAGTTTCACTTTCATTGACTTTTCTTTCTTTTTTTTTTTTAATAAAATCTTTGCAGGCTATAATTTGAGTAAAGTTTCCATTATTACTTCCCACATTTTGAAGATAAATGCCTGCTGGTAACGCTGGTAAGTATGAACTCTCTGCTGCCATAACTGTGTTCTTCCACACAATATTCATCCTTTGTCCTCTGGCAAAGAGAAACAGTGGTGAAATCTATAGAGGAACAATGAACTTCCAAGTTTTTACTTTGGCGAAACAGGAAGTAACAAACAAATGTTTTCAGGGCAGTAAATTTCATTATCTTTTGCAAATGGCTTCAACAAAACATATGGTTGGAGGGTAATTCATTAATTATACAGTGATGGTTATCTAAAGCAAACAGGGCTTTATTATACTTTTCTAATATTGCATGAATTTTGCAGATGCAGTAAACACCATCAATCTTGTGCTGCAAGCAGGTAAAAAAAAAGAAAAGAAAACAGCAACACTGAAATTACCCAAGAAATAACAGAAACCATCTGAGGCCGGGCTGCTTTATTATAGGAGCTATCATCGTCTGTGCCCAGTGAGAGAGAGAGAAAAAAACACAGGAAGTCTCATTGTTTGTTTCATGGCGCATCATCTGGTTCCTTTTGCTTCAGGCGTCTTCTCGTGTCATTTTGTTAACTTTTAAATGCGCCACAGCTGTTAAAGCTAACAAAACCTCCTCAAGTGTGTAAAGCGGTGATTAAATACACTTGACGTCTCTTAGAAGTCGCTCCAACTTGAGACAAAAGTTCATCTTCATTCATTGATCCCCGGGGTGGTTTAAATGAAAATGTTCGGGGAAAATGGGTCATTACAAGCGAAGCCGAGACGTGGCGCGGGTTAAAGAACTGAAAAGGAATAAAAAATAGATTTGAGACAAAGTGTCTCTATGATGTTAATAAAATGTTAAAAAAGTCTTTCTAATGAATGGCTGTACAATTTATATGAGCCGTCCTATTTCAACTTCTACATTTAATCACCAAGAACTTATAAAAGTTAACATTTTTAATAAAACCAGACTCGGGCAAGAAGCATATGAACTCATGATCGGCTGGTGCACGTCCTCTATTTCTCAGGCTGGGGTTGAAGGTGCAATAAATAATTAGAATAAATTATAATAAACGAACAAACGGCTGTAAACAACCAAACCATTTCCTCTGCAAAGACAGAATTGGAATGAAAGTCACAGCATCTGCAGGTTGATTTTTTTTTATTTTTTTTTATTTTAAGAGCTGGCCGCGGTTCAGGCGAGGTTTTTATGCTTTGTTAGATGAAACACTCTCTTAATGAACCGCTTTACTGGGCCGGAGATGTAAGCAGTTGAGTCTTTAAATGTGAAATAAAAGGGAAATTATTGCTTTTGGGACATTTAAAAATGCGCTCTATTCACACACACTCTAATTACATAGTGTAAAAAAAAACAAAAAACAACAACAACAACAAAAAGTAAATGAAGTCCTTAGCTGCAATTTATGTCACATTATTCAATGTATTCAGTGATAATTTGTTAAGGTTGATTTAGGAATGCAATTTCCATGGTGACAAGGCCCTCAAAAAGACTTTGAAATCGAAATAAGTCACTTCCTTCGGATTTATCGCACCACACGTCTCAGTGAAACATGCAGCCTGCCCACTGCAGATAGTGGAGGTTTTTTAATTACTTCCTCTGTGTTTAATTAGCACAACTTATTGGAGTTTTGTGCTGAGAAGAAGAAAACAAACATTAGTCCACAATCAATTACAAGTGGGTGTAGTTTTTGGAAGGCAGAGAAAAATGACAATATTAGGTCTTTTTCAGAAAGAAAAAAAAAAAAATTCTTTCACAAAAATCTGTCCCTGGTCAAACATGGCCGGCCTGTTTTTCTGGGCTGCCGGGCCCGTTATCTGTCATCCAGCAGGCAGCCAAAGTCATGGCTGACTTCTCTTTTTGACACAGGTCAACCAGATGTCACTGGAGCAGCAGCACTGCCATAGTAACTCATTCTGCATGATATGAAACAAACATGGCCACCCTGGTCATCCATCATTTCCCTAGTGAGGCCCATCCATCATTGCAGAGGTACGCTGACATCCACTTTGCTCTGGTTCCTCTCGGCTGGACTGTGATTGGACGATGTTAGGGAGCCGAGTTGCCTAAGCACAGGGGTGCTTTCACGCTCCAGGAGCAGAGAAACGCCCCAAACTGTACAACCTGACAGAAACACATTGATTTAGAAATCTATAGAGATGGGATTCATCAACCTTGGGGCTTTGTTCACAAGAAGGTTTTCTTTTTCCCCCTTCAGAAAGTGAGCAGCATGAAGAGCATCAAGGTGGACAAAACAGGGCCAGAGGCATCTGTTAAAGTCTTGTGGTCTGTTTCGCAGCAAGGTGTTGTCAAAAGGAATTGAGAAATCAGTCTGACTGCGGTTCTGCTGCAAAAATCTTAAAGACTAGTTTATCCTCGCTGGTTGTGGCAGCTTCGGGCTCAGAGGTGAACTCCGCTCAACGTCTTCAAGTGTCCGTTGACATTTCCACTCCAGTTGAGACCTTCTTGAAGCACTTTTACAGCTCACATATCTGACCTTGAGCTGTATGATCAGCATATAAACAGGGATACTCTTGAGGGGAACATGATCCTGCCACTAACTTGAATTGTTTAAAGGAATAGTTCACCAAAAAATGAAATTGAGCCATTATTGACTCACCCTTATGCTGATGAATACTTCAGAGTAGCTTTTTTATTCCTCAAAGTGCATCTGGAGGCACGAGAGGCCGGTTCCTATATAGTCCAATGAAAACTTTATATGAGAGTAATAGGGCCCGACACAAACAGGTGCATAAAACTACACAAAAAGTAGTAGTTTGCCCGAAACAACATCATTTAGGCAAGTGTTGTTTCCAGTAAACCTTTAGGACACTTGGATCGCAGTGGACAAGCAGTATGGAGGAATATTAAATGTTTTTTGTGTAGTTTTATGGACACTTTTGTGTTGGGTTCTATTTACTCTCATATAAAGTTTTCGTTGGACTACAAACCCCCCCTCCTGGGTCTCCAGATGCACTTTGAGGGATAAAAAACTACTCAACATGAGGGTGAGTCAATAATGACTGGATTGAACTATTCCTTTAATTTAAAGTCCCTCTATAGACATGCTTTCAACTGAATTTCCCAAAGTTTTCCCAAATAAGAAGTGGAAAAAAGGTGTCTCTTACTTCCTGGATCAGGTCCACCAGTAAACTCTCTCACTCCACTGGCAGGGTTTCAGGTTTATTCAGCGCTGCCCCTTGTGACAGCGTCGGTTCATTAGTTTAATATAACACTGTCATTGCCAGCGTGAAAAGTTTATCATGATATGCCTTGCTTTATATCCTTCCACAACAAATTTTTAAAAAGGATAAAAACTGTTTTTCATCTACAGGGGGCAAAGCCATGAGTAAAGGCTGTTGATAAATACACAATAAATGCAAAGAAGAAGACCTTCTTCACTTGAGGGTGTTACTGATGTGGTGGTGGCGAAACAGACAGATGTGGAGGAAGAATGAAAACTAAATCGATTCACTTGTACAGGAAATTTCCAAATAACTTCTGGCAGAGGTTTGGAGCAATAGGAAGGAATAGCATGACAGCAGCAGTGCACAATACAAACCACCACGAAAGGGTATTTCCTTTAGAATAAGAGTCGTACAGCAATCAAACACCAGTGAAGGCAGGAAGGTAAAGGAGGCGCTCAACGAAGGACTCGTAAATTAACACTGACGTCACAGTGAAAACAGAAGAAAAGCGCTTTGTCAGCTGTGAATCCACAACTAAAATGTTGTCAGCAGGCATGTATAATTGTCACCAAGAGACATGCAGACTCAGGAGGAGCTCAGATTTTACCTGCATCATTAATGGTAAAGCGAAAAACAAAACAAAAACAAAAGAACACTGTTTCTGACATTTTCCTCAGCCGGCAGCGACGAGACAACCTGCTTTCGCTTTTCAACTTTCAGATCGAGTCTTTTTCTGCAGAGATGAAAGCGGCACGACTGGACTAGAACCCATTGAGAGATCCAGATAAGATCCAGAAGGAGATATTAAGCCCTTCATACAAGACACAAAGAGGAGAGAAGCTTCAGCTTTTCTTTGAAATTCTGCAGAATGATATGACATTTGAATAACATGGTTATCTAATGTTTTGAGAGGGCTGGACTTTGAAGACGTTTTATTTTTTATCATCCTTCATTGTTAACATTACCTTAGTGGGACGGGTGCACAAAGGAGAGAGCGCAAAAAGGCATCTTAAAATGAAACAGTGTTGTGATGTTGTGCTGTTTAAAGTGATGAGAAAGAAAACTGTTCAAGGAGGAGATAAGATGAGAGCGCCTCTGTGTTTGTGATGTACTGCGCCAATCAATTAAGTGGATAAGATGCAAATCATTACTCTTACAGAGTGGCAACTTAATAGCAACATAGATTTCTGGCAATTACGTTAATTACTTCATTTAATTTACAATGGTTTGTTGCAGACGGTGCATTACCGCCACGGCTAACCGACGGGAATGGAGGACAGGCAGCGGAGTGAGGAAAACAAGATCAAACCCGGTTTGATCCCAAAACCTGGTAGACGACTGCATCATACTGCATGTATGATGAGCACATTTACATTTTTTACACATTCTCTACATCTTTGCTAAATTCTTCTTAGACTCTGTAAATGATTACTGGTGGAAAATGAAACATTTAATGTTCTGCTGCTGTTGCCTTCACTCATCTCCTAACAACTTCTTACATACCCATTTCTGAATTGCTGCCTCAATTATTTTTTGAAATTCAAATCTTTTTTTTTTTGTGATCACTGAGAGTTTTTTCTCCTTGGGGGAAAAAAACAACTTAGTACAGAGGCTCTAACACTTACAAGAGTAGCAACCAGGGGGTGAGAGCTACTGCTAACAGATAACAGCTCACTCCCTCTCAACAGCTAACCTAAGGCTACACCTGCTAAACAAGTCATGTTTATTTCCCCATTAGCTGTGCTCTTAAGCACTGCTAGTCCTACTGTTGTCCACATTTAGACATAGTACATTTAAAATAGGGTGACCAAACATCCTCTTTTGCCTGGACATGTCCACTTTTTACGTCCCGTGCAGGCAGGTTTTATAAATTCATGAAGAAGGCCAGTTTTTATTGTTTTTCATGCGACAATTAAACTTGACTGGCGCTTTGCACAGAATTTAGTTGCGTCTCTGTGTTTGCGAGTCTGCAACTTTTTCTACCTGACAGCCATGTTTATCTGTATCTATCCCAATACTACTGATTATTGATCATTTACAAACTAATTTTTCTAATCTGTCATTACGAATCAGCATCCTACCCTTGAATGTTTTTACCCATCCATGGTTTTTAATATGAAATTGTATCAAATTCAGCAAGAAGTGCAGCCTGGGGTTGATTTACACTATTTAAAGTGATATAGTAGGACTAAATGTCATATTTTGCCTACTAAAAGTCACAAAATGAACCAAAAGTTTAACAACAACAATTAAGGGTTTTTGTAAATACACAGGATTTCTCGAGGGGTCGACAGAAGTTACACAAGTTGACTTCTCATGATTTATAATCATGATAGGAATAAGACAAGACAAGTCTACAAAAGCTTAACATTAAATCTTTACAACAGTAAATCATCATCCTTACCAAAAACATGCATAAGACTCCAGTGTACAGTGGCTATAAAATAAGGCAAAACAAAACAAAGTGATAAAAAGCATGTCAGCTTTATCCCCTATAAGCATAATATCACACCAACCTGTGGATTTTAGCATATTTCTCACTTACAGTTTGGTTTTACTACAAGCGTTTAGCAACAACGATTGGCTTTGTTATCGCAGTACGAGTGCGTCATTAGCCTTTAGCAGACGACTCTTGAACTGCTCACAGGTAATTCTGGTGCAGTTTGATAGACAAATCTGTGAAAAGGTCATGCATCACACACTGAACAGATGTGTATGAAGGTCATCCTCCTTGTGACCATTATCATTATCATCTTAATTATCGCCCCATCATCATTACCATCGCCATCATTATCCCTGTCACTATATCCTTCTAATCTCTCAAGTCATGACTTAAAGGTACTGTCCTTCATATCCTGAGCACTTCCCACCTCGAGTAATAAATAGGCACTGGAGTTCACAGTCTGACTTATTTCCTGTCAACTAATTTTGCTGTGGAAGCTTCCCTGCTTTTGGAAAATTGCAGATTCTGTAGTTCTGCACGCAGGCTGTAGTAGCTGTGGAGGGTGTAATGACTGTTTCTTATCAAAACCTCAGGGACTGCACTGTCTGGTAGCAGCTGAGCTCCGCTAATAGTCCGATAAACCATTCAGCATACATCCTAGAACCACAAAAGGGTGCCACATATCACTTGTAGGTAAAAGAAAGATTTATTCAAAGAGCACTGTAGTGTGAATAATACTGGTTGTGTTCCGTCTTAGTTATTATAATAAAAAAAGAAAAGAAAAAAAAAGTTTGGTTTTAATTATTCCCTCATTTCCTGTCTTTCTTTAGATCCCTGAAGATTTAAAGCCTAATTACAGTTATGATAGCTTTTGCAGTTTATTGAAATCCAGATTTATAGAGACTGTTAAACCGCAGCCAAATAGTCTCTTCCAGTAAAAGCTGGGTTGGCTTTAACAAGAAAGACAAGTTAATTGCAGGTGTCAACTGCATCAGGTATCCCCCGCTGAAAGATAAAGAAGGCTTAGACGATAATGATACCTCGGCGTCATCCATCAGGTCAGCCGGTGCACTCGGCTTAAAATTGCTCATTTGAGTCTTATTGTGATTGACAGAGCAAAGATTGATCCAGCCCAAGCTCAGGCAGTGAACTCTGAACACTGCGGCGCAGGTAGTCTGCCACGGCCGGTAATGCAAATGCACGACTTACACCGTGTCACCCCCGGTGGACAAGCGTCAACACTTTGAGTACATATTGATCTGCGGGTGACACTGGATTAAATATGCTTCAAGCTTGTCAACAACCACGAGGGAAGCACACATGCAGGCCTTTTGTTGGCTCTCTTGATGACTGCTTGGCATTAAAGCGAGAGGGGGGAGAAAACCCTGCAGAGGATTGTGCAAGTGACATCAAGTAATAGATGCATTCATCCAACATTTTCACTCACAGTACTGATTGTGCTACTTAAACCCAGGATAGGTGACTGGCTATAGCTGCAGATAAGTACTCGTCAAGCCGCCCTTGACTCTGCTCCCACCCCTCTGAGATCAGTTGTAACGCTGCCTGCATTTTTGATACACATTACTATTTAAACACAGCCTGTTTCTTCCTACTGTAAGTGTTGAGAGGCAACAAAAGCAAGTAAACAGGCAGATTACAGTGTGATTCATCATCTTGAATGGGTTTAAGTTGTTGCACTAATCACCCTCTTCAACACATGCTGTGATGAGGAATCATAGTTAATGGGATAGTTCAACATTTTGGCAAATTGGTCCATTGCCACAATCCCTATAGTCTTAGCAGTAGGTTCAGTGCAAGCTGTTTTTGAACGGTGGAGCAGAGCCGTGAGCTGCTCAGAGCTACGCTATGGAAGCTGATGGGATTTCTTGGTTTCCCTCATCAAACTCATCAAATACACAATCCAACAACTCCAGTTTTCAAGGCAAATACATAGACTGCTTGCTGAAAAACTGTCCCTAAAGGCAACGCCTATCAACAGTTTTTCATGAATTTACCTCTAAAACAACTCTGTCTCGTAACGTTGTGTTATTATCTTTTATTTAACCTTTATTTAAACCAGGCGAGCAAGTTAAGAACAGATTTCTTATTTTCTTATTTATCTCATAGCGTGGTGAATGTGCAGGTCACAACTTGTCCACCAGAGTGTTTTGGAGTTGTTGGATTGTGTATTTGATGAGTTTGATGAGGGAAACCAAGAAATCCCATGAGCCTCCGTAGTGTAGCTCTGAGCAGCTCACGGCTCTGCTCCACCGTTCTAAAAATAGCTTGCACCGACAATTAAAGGTAATGAACTTACTGCTAAAACTATTGGGATTATGGCAATGAGCCAATTTTCCAAAATGTTGAACTATCTCTTTAAGAAATTTAAGACAGCAAATTGAGGTAAAAAGACAGGATTACTGTTTTTTTTTTCACTGGAACGCGTCATTGTTAGTTAATGGTAAAGATTTTTTAAGATGACAATACAAGTTTTTTTTTAGTTTTGGTCTGTAGTGTACGTGTGATGTTTCCTGTCAAAGGAATAGTCATCTCCAGCCGGGATGGAGTGCAGAAAGGTGGAGTGCAGGAAGGATGGATGGTACAAAACCACGAGACAGGGCAGTCTCTGAATTTATGAGAGATTTTCTGTTGCTGCTGTCATGAGAAGGTATGTTTTAGCTGGCTCCATTTTTCTCATCGGTGTAGTAAACAGCTGAATTGCACACTGACATGGTGGTTTGTGGGGGAGGGAGGGGTGAGGGGGGCAATATGGGATTCAGCTTCCACTCACCGATCTGTAAAAGTCACCACACGCCACTGATGTAAATGCTCCTACACAGCATTCTTCTTAATTCTTCAAATTATGTTGGGTTAATAAAATTGCACTTATTTTTGAATGACTTACCAATAACAGACTTACTAATAACAGTATTTCATTATGGTCACTCATGCGCGGTCAATATCACAGCCTTTTATAAGGTCACTGTTACCGATGCAGTGTATTGCTCGGGTGCATTTAGAATTTCTAAGATACAAACGTGTGACATTTTATGATGTCTAGACTTGTCTCAGTGACCAAAATATATATAAATAGCAATGCAATTTGCATGTGATATGTGATATTATACTATCTTTTATGTCTGGGGATGACTGGGACTACGGATGGAAACTAGCAACTGTGCCAAATCCAGTATTTAGAGCCATCTTCTTGTATTGTATGTCTGTTATTATGCACAGTCCCATTCAAATAAACAAATACATAAATAAATGAACTCATTATTTCATTGGTGCATATGTTTCTGTCTTATCTGTCAGATCAAAACTGCATCCAGCTGTAGTCTTCACTAAACCGTGAACCAGACAGCAAAATCATGAAGACCAGACTTGGCTAATATACTAGTTTTGTTTTGGCTCAGTAAATGCATGGTTTCACAGTCTGAATTGAGCCCGTATACAGCATGATTGTAAGAAGCTGCTTGCATACTGTCAGTGATACTGCCCAGATGTGAAGACAGGTGTTTCGTTTGACTATCTAGGGGAGAAACCTACCTGCTACAGTACATGCTACCTGCCTGGCCACACATGTCAAACAGACATAGTTAGAGAGCAGCAGCTAAAAGGGCCACATATCTGTATCCAAACCAGGAGACAAAAGCAAACACTGGACAGAAACATGACTCCAGATCAATGCTAATGCTGCTCTGTGCCATGTTGATGTATATGCAGGCAGTTGTTTGCTAGCACATTAGGCAGGAGTGTCTGTCTGTCAGCTAGTTTTCCCGTCCCTGCAATAGCCAAACATGAATTAATACGGCATTAGGAAAGCAGCAGCTCCATACATTACCACCGTACAGATACTATGTGCAGATAGAAATATGATTTATTAATAGTCTACACCAGTTAGCAACCTTCATGCCAACGTATGCATGATATATCATCAGCTCCACTGTGTTCCACGTAGTGTTAGGACCTTTCCGGCTGTCCCTTTTGCCTTCTCTCTGCTTTGTCTCTGTCTCACTCACTCTGCCAGCTCACAATTGTTAAAAGCATTTTCTTTGTTACAAGCGCATTACAAATTCATGTGCAAAGGCCTGTGAGCAAGTTAATGTGAATCTACATTATTTATCCCTGAGCTTAATGAACAGCCCAGGCTTTGCCAAGTCACTGGAATATTACACGTCCAAAAGTGTCAACAAAAGCCCGGTTGTCAACATAATTACATTTTCTAATTCGATAGTCTTGCATCAAGCCTCGCTCAACTCTTCGGTATGTGCTCGTCTTCTTCTTCTTCTTCTTCTTCCTCCCTGTCATTGTATCAACCGGCAAATTTTAATATTCCCTCTATCCCCCGGTGGCAGTAACTGATGTTTATCTGAAGTTGTCCTCTCGCAGCGCCTAAGGATTTATATTTATTTATAGCAGCTCCCAAACCAACAGTTACTGCTGCAGGTGGTGGTAAAATTAACCAAGCATGGTGGGTGGTGATTGTAGGCCGCATTGCTAATCAGAGGTAAAAATCTCCACAGATTAAAGCGAAGCACTTGCAGCGTCCTCACTGTGTCGATGCGCTGTCAGCTCAGCATGATGATAAATGTTTACGGCACTACATTAAGAGGAAATTACCTCTTTTTTGCTAGAGGCCAGATCATTCATTCACAAGCGTAGCATGCCCATCGTCGGCCCCGTTGTAAATTAGTCTGCACCTTTCAGTTGGAAGAAAAGGTGGGGAGGATTAGGGAGATCAATCTTTTAGACGGGCAGTTAAAATCATTATTTGGCTTCCTGCAGGACACAGGTTGCGCTATGGAGTGACAAATTGTCTCACACTGTTATAAACATCCCTATTCATGGACACCCCGGGGTATGGTTGCTTTGTGTCCCTCTGTATGGAGATGGCCAGACTTACAGACAGTAGGAGAGGATGCTGAGTTAGTGAGGTTATTAAGGCTGCAGGACCTCCACAGTTATTCATAAGGAGCGACCATAACAAGCCCACAGTGGCTTTGCTAGCAAAGATTTACAGTGTGCTTCAAAAAAAAAATCCAGCCATATCCCCACAGAATCTATTATTTTGATTCCCTCTCCTCTATCAAGGTTGGGAACTAAGCTGAAAGGGAGAAAAAAAAAAGTAGAAAGATGAAGCCCTTCCTCAGGCGTGGTATCCATGCAAAGTATCTGCTTCGTGCATCAGATGCGTCCAAAAATAATCACAAATTGGTTTGTTTTTACGTGGCTGTAAAATGCCCTTGTCATGCTGTCACTGACATTGTTTACATCCGTGTTCTAACATAAGGAGAGATTTGCATTTTTTAACAAACGCCAGATCTAAACAGTTTCCACACTGACGCGATTCAGACCCACAGCAATCGCAGCTCGACCGCATCATCTGGTGCTAATCCAGTTAATCTTTCCATTGGCGACTGTTCCAGGATGGCTGTTTCCCTGTTATTTTAGGAGAACGATTAAGCATTGTGGAATTAACAATGGCTTAACCTCTTCACAAGATTTCTTTACATCCTGCCTGCAGAAAGCTTGGAAGAAGATATTCAGCGGGGAGCTCGGCTGCTCTCGTTTCCTGCCGAAAACACAATGTGAACCAAGATGTTCGCACCAATTACTAGATATCATTCAATGCATAAATGATACTGTGAGAAAAGGGACTTGCTTCCTGTATTGTGAAAAGCTCGAGTTTCTGTTCAGCATTTCAGTGGGATGGTGTGAACCACCTGGCTGTCCTTTTAGATAATACCCCCCTCTTACCTGCCCTGTGAGATTTTAATGAGGGTGAAGATTCCTTTGAAAAAAAAAAATCACTTTTTAATTACCAGTAGGCCCCATTTCCTCTTCGGTAGTCCAATAATGTCTGAGCCCAGGAAATCAATTTAGTGCTGTACTACAAGGGGGAGTTAACATTTACTCCCTGGGCTGAAAAATGACCAAAAACCTTGAATATTTTGCACAAAGACCAAAGTCATAAATTCAAACTATTGTAAGGGATCTGGTCTAATCTGCTCTGAAAGAAGATAATGTGGATGAAACAGACAGTGCTCATTTATTTGCCAGTTCTGTTACAGAGCGCTGACTGCAGAATATGCACAGTAGGCTACAGTACAGTAGCTCACATTACACATGAGACCCTGTGCCTCTCACCGTGTTGATATGTTTCCACTATATTCTCCCAAGACAACCAGTCCTACAACCATACAGGTATTTTTTTTATGATGCATAAGTGTCTCCTGAAATAGTACAGTGACAGGTGTACTGGACCTCAGTTATAAATATAACTGTATGCTGTACAGTTTTTGTCTTATGTATTATGATTGTATTACTTTCTTTGTTTTTCTTTCTAAAAGAAGGGGGGTACTTGCCTCATGTTTTTAAATACTGTGCTTATAATTGTGTTTTCTTTAATCTGCTTGTTTCTATTTCAGTATAGGGGAGGCTGGCTGTCAATGGAAATTAGCTTTTTATCTAGAATTACAGCACATTTACATTTTATCTTTAAAATGTTTATCAATGTACATTGTCCCTCTTTATCAAATAAAAAGGAATTGAAATTGAAATTGAAACACATGCACTCTACCTGGGTGGTATCCCTACACTCATCTCTATGGTCGGTAGGCTATTAGTTACAGTCAGAGCTCATAGGTTTAAGGAAAATATTGTAATTTGAGGTAAAAACAACAAAAAAAGAAAAAAAGAGCTCTCCTTCTTCAATATTGTACAATCTCTGTAGTCATAGTTCTGATAATAATGACAATAATAGATAATAGAGACACAACACCATTTTAGTCAGACAAAATTTGAAAAAAAAAAAAAAACTCTTTGAATAGAAATGTTCTGCCAACTGAATGACACAGTCTGAATGAGTGTGATTCAATGACACTGAATTCAAACAGCATTAGCTCGCACAACAGCAACAGTATTTACTGATTAGTCTTTCAACAAATTAAATGACACACTGCCTCTTGTCTCATTCCTTCAAAAATCTTCTTTATTAGTGTTGTTACATGGTTAGGCTACATTGTCAAAACCAGACAAATGAAATAAGCAACAATGTCAGAGATGTATTAGCCTAGAGCCACTATAATGCACCTCTAACGTGTTGCTTTTATTTTTGTAAGCTAACTCACATGTTAGCATCAAGCTGTTTCACACTAGTTTTCAGAGGCTACATATTTAGTTTCACAATCTTCACAAATGACCCATTTTCATTATAGGGATTATGTCAACAGGCGAATTTGCCAAAATGTTGAACTATCCTTTTAAGTTCTTGCGAGCTGGCCCTTTAATTACGTGCGTTCTGACCTGGCGCGACGCACATACGCCCCTCCCCCGAACGGTGAATGGTGGCAAAATGGGGGAAAAAAATGGCGGCGGATACGAACTTTTTCCTCTTTCCACGGACCTTCCTCTGCCGTTCCCTACATCCATGGTTCCTCCCTGGAGAACGAGAAGACTTGACTGGGAAAATGTCGGAGGAACCAGCGCGGAGATCCTCAACAAAACAAGAGGTAGTACTCTCGACTTTAATTTGGGGGACCAATAACTGTTAAGCAGACTGATTGTTTGGATTTGTGGGGTAGTGAATGAGTATTGTGTGTTCACCTTTTGTAAACACACGGTGGAAATTAAAGTGTGTGTTGTTCAGGGGATATGTAGAAATGACATTACCTTGAAGCACTGGCTGTTTATTCAATAAATTGTATTGTCAGTTTTATGATTATGATAGGTAAGGTCACCACTGTTAAACTTCCAACTCGTTTTTAGATTTACCTCCTACATCTTCTAAAAGTATTTCCTATTACAAAAGAAAAAGAAGCTTGCAAAAAACACAAGTAGATCTTTCATGTTTTATGTGATGTCGTTAAATGTCCTCCACAATATTTTGCCATTTGCAAGCAACTGGCTTTATTTTTAGGAGACATAAAGGCTTACAGAAATCAGCACTGAGGTATTTACAGATGTGTTTTATGTTGTCAAATAAAATGTGAAAATACCTTGTGGTTACCACAGACCTTTTGTCAGCCATCTAACCAAATAGCTTTTCAAAAAACCTTTTTAGACCTTTAGAAGCAGAATTTTTTTAGTTTTCTGTTAGCAATCATAACAAAACATGTTTCTCTCTCTAACGCTTTCTTTAAAATGTCACATGTGCCTCACATGTGTTCTCTATCAGGTGTTATTAAGTGTGAAACGACGTTGGTGTAATTTGACTTTGAAGAGTAGCTACAGCAGGGACGAGAGTTGATATGTGATTACAAACATATTGTGACCTTTATCTTATTTAAAAATACATAAAATTTAATTTTTAGAACAAACGATCAATGTTGTTCACAAACAACAGGATCACAGGAGCGCTGCTGGTGTCCCTCTAAGCACCGATGCTCTTGCAAAGGGTAACTGATCAAAAAGGTGCAGGCACAGGTGCAGTGGGTTTATTTATTTTAGAGGTGAGATTTTAAAAAACACCAATGTGTGTCGGCTTGTGATTTCCTCCTGAGGAAGTCGCTTTGTTACTCTGACCTGGCTCTCCCATATATCCTTGTTGTGAAGAGAGGCATGGGCATTCCCATAGCTAGTACTCAAATATGGCTATGGTTTTACTCTACATTTTTCTGTCTCGGTGAACAGTCTTATTATCGATCCTCTATATTAGCATTGATCCAACAAGCAACATGCTAGTTCAGGTTTAAAAACAGCTCCTGGGGACTGTTTTTAATTCACCATTGGAAATCTGTCATTCTCACCTTTTGCCAGATGTGAACAAGATGCTGATTGAACGAAAACTTTCCAAGCCGAACCGTGTGAGCTGGAAATCCACCCCAAAAAACGCACACAGCTGCACGCTTTAAGATGGATCCCATCCCATTCTTCCGTCAGACACATGAATCGACAGGCTGCTGGAGCGTGGAGCAGTAAGTCTTCAGTTGTTCAGCTGTGTAAATGTTCAGAGATCCATCCAGTTTATCTACGAGTTCTCCATCAGGATAGCCGTGATCAATACCAAACATGTGTCTCTGAGGACGCGTAAAAGCTGATGGTGTGAAATGATGCTGGATGAGTCCGATTTGTGTTATCTGCACGCTGCATAGCAAATAAGCTACTGACTCTGTGTGTGATGTCTAGTGCTGGATATATGCATCCATGTAATTTATATCTAACTGCCCACCAATGGTTCATGTCTATCTAAGAGAAAGATGATTTTGATCCCTGATGCTGCAGCGTCAAAGGTGGTGTGAGTTCACAGAAATTAATAGTCTAGAAAAAACGGATCCATCACTAGAAGTAAACATAAATCCCTTTAGCTGTGGAAAATAAATTAGCATCAATTGATTTATTCACATTTGCGCCATTGCCATCCCACAACCCATGAGGACAAAATCAAAAACATGTTTACTAAACGTCAAAATACCCAAATCTCTCATTTACAAAAGAATTCAGACACTTAATCCAGAAGCCCCTCTGGCAGCAGTTGCAGCTTCGAGTCTTCTACAAGTGTTACGCAGCTGGATTTGGACAGTTTATCCTATTATTCCTGGCAGATCCTGTCAAGCACTGTCAGATTGAATGGGAAGTGTCTATAAGCTGCCATCTTCACGTCTCTCCAACAGATGTTGAATGGGATTTAAGTCTGGGCTTTGGCTGCGTCATCAAGGAGGACACACTCTGGAGACTTGTGTTGTCTCACTCGTGTGTTTTCGGGTCCTGTCGAGTCTCTTCAGACTTCTTCAAGAAGCTCTTTTTGTTTGAAAACATTCATCCCACCATCGAGTCTGACCGGTCTCCTTGTCGCTGCTGCCGTCACACATCACGATGCCACTAACATACTGCTGTACTGACACAGTTACACCTCGACTCGACTGCACTTGGTTTGTACTTCATTGTACTTCATCAGTACCTCCTCAATTCAGGCGAGGTCGTCATAGCACGGCTGCTCATGTCTAGCTCTCTTTTTTCAATCCTCTGTAGCCAAACCCATTCGTCTGCACCTCATCGACTAAACACGGAGTGGTTTTGTGAACAGCAGCCATTTAACTGGCGTGAAAGAATAACAACAGTCTCAGTGCAGATCAGTGGGCGCTGTTGTTAAGTAACGGCTTCATACTAACATGAACCAGTCTGCCATCCAGTGCTCCCATTAAGCTGGCCTGCTCTCCCTGCCTTCGTCAACTCTTGTTAAAGCAGATATCAGCGGAATGTTTTTGTTAATATAAGTCCTAAATAGTCCTATTTTCCGTCAGCAATCACTTACATGGAGTGTTTCAGCCGTAACACGAGTCTCTCCGTCACTCTGCTCTGCTGTAAACCAGGAAAAAACTTTCCTTGTTCTTTCCTTCCACTTGGATACAAGTGTTATCCAATGAGGAGAGAGAACGGCATGAAGGGCTGTGTGTGCAGCCAAGGGGTGCACGTGAATGTGGTGACAGGGAGGACCAGATGCCTGACCAGGGCGGGGCGGTAACTCCCATTCAAGGAAACTGGCTTGCTTTTCCTTCCTGTGAAGTCGTACCGGTTCGATCTTAACATTTCACGAGTTTGCAGTGGCCGTTATAGTGACTTTCACAGGCAACAGGACGGTAAAAACACGAGCTACGGGTTACCTGGAACACTATAAAGTCGTAGTCGTGACTTGAAGCCGTAATTTATGGTTTCAAAAACCTGCCTGGAACGCAGCATTAGCCAAAACGGCCGGATCGCTTACTTCTGCTTCAAAAGGGTTTTCTATGGAGTTTTTCCTCAGTCAGTGTGAGGGTCTAAGGACAGAGGATGTTGTTGTGATGTCATGTAAAGCCCTTTGAGACAAACTGTTTGTAAAAATGGGCTATACAAATGAAATTGCCTTGTCTTGCCTAATACTATAATCTCTTCTTCTCCACAGTTCTTTGTCTTGACGTGCAGTCTGAAGTTTGGGACCCTGCATGTAAACAGGTATGCTTCTTTCTATAGACTTTTGGAATAATTATGAATACTAATTATGAACCTATAACTAAAACTGGAATACCACAGGGTCATGTTTTTTCATCTTAATCAGTTTTTACATTAAAAACAACAACAAAATACTAAATGTTTTCATAGTATCATTGTGGGTTATTAAGTTTGTATTTCCCTCCTTTAAAGTTAATTCTACAACACTGGGTCAAAATATTTTCCCTACGTCACTGTGTGGTTAACTGGATTTGATTTATTTTTAGATTTGACATCAGTTCATTTTACCACAATGAAAAGTTAAGTAAATATTTTATAGATGAGCGGTACTTGAGAGAAAAAATCTAACTTTAAAAGACAGAGTAAATATTACCATAAAAATCCTTTTTAAACTCTGCTAACTTAAACTCTAAAAAATTCATCGTTTTGATTCCAAACCTAGAGGGCTTCACATTTGAACCCTCAGATCTTATCGAGGGCTTCCCTTCAACACAGTATTTTGAAAAAAAAAGGCATATAAGTACAGTTACAGTCTTAAAATAATCTAAACATCACTCCTTGTTTACTTCCAGCAGTCTAAACACAGTGGCTTGCTCGCAGTGTGACGGCTGCCCAGGGGATCTGCCTTGTATTTTATGCATTCACACAAACCTGTTGCTGATCCTTTACAGCAGCCTCTTACATAATAAATGTGGAGCACAGCAGAGGGAATAACACTAACACTAACCAGCAGCTCCAGCAACAGTCATCATCAACAACAAAATCATAATAAATGTGCCAAGAGCAAATGATAATTATTCATTAATTCATCTGAAATGATGATCTACTGTAGGCTAGGATCAGATAATCCTGCCACAATAAAATAAACATTAAATATAAACATGAAACATGTACAGCTGAGTTATTTTTCCTCCTTCTTCTCCTCCTTGTTAATCATCTTGTCGCCCCTCGGAGGGGTCGGTGTCCAAGGAGCCTCTGCTTCAGAGCAGGATATCTTGACATTTATGACCTCATGTTTGGGTTTTCATGTAAATATTAGCATGACATACTTTTCAAATGCTATTTTCAAGAGCAAGAAGAGAGCTTCTTAAAGGGGCCTATGATATTTCAAAATGGTTTTTCACAAAGTATGTCCTCTGAAACCTGCAAGCTGAGGCTATAAGAAAACAACACACTGTATATAATGAATATTCTGGAAAGGAAACATTAATGCAATGTATCAAGTATTTTTCTTATAGGCTTTAATGCGCGCAGAGCTGGCTGCAGGCCCAGGCAGTTTGCAATTCTTATGAATTATAAATTATCTGCCCATCTGAATCTGGTTTAAACAGGGTGAGATCAGATGGTGGTATTGAAAGTATACTGTAAAGCTTTTCTCCTTAATCCAAAAAAATTCAGTTTCTCATTTTTGCTTTCTGGTGCTTTGTTTTCTCGGGTAGGGGGCACCTTTTTAATATCTGGCACCCCTGGAGCCCGCATTAACAGTCCGCACCCGACACTGCGAGTCATTTTCACTTGGATGACCTCAGGAAGGGTCTAACTAACCAGCAGCCTTGGGGGGGCGAGCTCTTCCCACAGAGGTGTGGAGAATGAACTCTTTTTGAGCAACAACTGCGCGCACCCACTGTGTAGGCAGCGCAGACGAACCGAGATGATGAAACTGGTCCAGGTTTGCTTTGCTGCAATGTGGCGTTGAGTTCTGCTGCGGCGTTATGGGGCGCTGCGAGGTTTCTGTTGCTGAGGCTCGGCTGGCTATTTCTGGACGGGCTCCTATGATTCATCAGCGGCTGTTTGGAGGTTCTGACGTGTCAAGATGTGTCATTCCACTAATTGTCACTCTGACTTACACCCTGAGCCCTCTCCAGCCCCTCAGCTCTCCTCTGACCTGAGAGGATTCAGACACAAAGCTGAACCCAGGTTTCAAACACCTCAGGAAAACACCGTCTGCTTCGGTTCTCTGGAGGTTCGCTGGACACGTATATAACTGTTGATTGCTACTGATAACTGCTGATCCCTTCATCTTTCTTTTCTTTTCTTTTCTCCATATATCTTGATTTACATAACGCTGTTCACCAAACAAAGATGTTGCAGACTGTGCAATTATAACAGTTATACTGCACAGAGTTCATGCATAGGTCTCCTATTATTACACACTGTCCAAATGCAAATCAGAAGCCATGGCCCAGTCATAATTCATTTCTTGAAAAAACTAAAGTGACAAATAACGATTGGCAAGATGAACAATTCAATTCTTTAAAAAAAAAGATTTTGTATTCATGTTGGTTTTATGTCATCTGAAACCCTGTCAAAATGTCAAATGGTGTAACCACAAATGATAAATATTGAATATTTTACTCATCCACAGGTGTACTTATAAAAAATATTTTTTATTTTTGCTGTATTTCTATATTTGAATTTTAATGCAGCTTATATTCTTTGAATTTTAAAACTGTTTTTTTATTTATTAATTTGTGACAAATTATGTAAGAAACATCGCGCTGCATTGCAAAGATGATTTACATTTATTCCACATTTGAGTCAAGATTTGTTTTCTCTATAAAATACTGGTTACACTTCTTGATATTGAGCTGTATCACATCACTGACTGTATTTTTATATTAAAAATGGTCCGTTTCTACAATATGGTTCTGAAAAATAGGGAAAAAAATCCTTTCAAGAGTTGGTAGAGACCAAAAACAGAACATCTTCTAGTCTTATCGACCACTCTGTTTTGAGAAGAGTTACAAGGGATTGAACCACTAAAACCGTTGTCTACCTCCCAGAAGAAGAACCATGACAAGGCTTTTACGAACTACAACAATAACATAAAAATGTTGTGTGAGGTTGCATGTCTCTTGTCCTGAAAGCCTTCTTAAAGTGCGAGGATATTTCCCAATGCATTGAATGGATTTTAGAGTTGGAGTCATATATTTTACATATGAACAATAAAATACACTTGCACATTATATGTATGGTGTAAAAGAAAACACTTCTTTCTATCCCATGCTTCATACGTAACGGTTGCTTTACACACTAGTTTTCCTTCTCTAATGCGTCTGCTTTGTGCTTCATCTTTCCCACTGTGACACTTTCATTTCGTTGCGTTGGATCAGTAAAGCCCATCTTATCTCATCTTATCCTAAACCTTCCCTTTACAACTAGAAACTGCAGTCAACAGATGCATATAAAAGTGCCCGATCCCCCCGCTGATATACGACGGGGTAAAAATTATATAGTCTATAGCGAAATGAAAATAGACTTGCTCAAGAGTGTTTTTCCCCAAACTGTAGTACTGAAGTGCAATTTTAGAGTAAATGTACGCCATCTTCCCACCAGAGCTCCACTGGGAGAGAGCAGGATTATGAATATATGAATGAACCGTCTCCAAAAGTCTAAATATTAAGGCTGTACTCTTATCAAACCAAACCATCATTTCTTTAAACTTCTCCACATCGTCCTGAAACTACATTATAGTGACAAACCTGTGCCTGGATTGCTTTATATTATGTCAGTGTGCCCCCAAAATGATTGCTTACCTCAACAATGATGCACTGCTAACAGTTATAATGATAGTATTTTTTTTTTATGCACATAAACAACATCAGGAGGCTCATAGCATTTCCATTGGGGGTATGAAAACACCCATTTCCCATCTGGTGTAAGTTCCCATCATGATTATAGGCTCACATTACCTAGGATATCCTATTTAATGTTATTTTTTTGTGGTCGCACTAAGTTCTCCTTCAATAATAATATCCAAAGTATTCAGCTTAATTATGTATGCTGGGGTATTTGTGATTAGGATATGAATATGCATATAAACAGCTTAGCCCAAATATGACCTCAGCTGAAGCATGAGCTGGTGTTCACAGCTCTGTTCACTCTCTCTCTGTGACTGTGCTCATTGGTGTGAAGTCATTTTTCACTGATATTTTCCAATAAGCTTGACTTAATAGGCCCACCATGGATGCTGGTGAAACAGACACTGATATTTTTTTCTTTCTGCATCTTTCTCCTCTGATTAATGTGTTGAGTGTCATACAGTACTCTCTAACAGTCATGTTTCTGGAGGCTCGATTCCATGACTACACACATTAGGCATCATATGGGCTTATATGTATGTACATAAATGTGCATGAGCGTGTTATACACAGGAGGCTCCTAGTCTCTCCTCTGATTGGCTGACACTGACCTGTTGTAGCTAGAGCTCTAGAGAGGAGGCTGAGAGAGAAGATGAACATATCTTCCTATATGAATGTCAACACATCAAACACTAGAAAGGTGTAAAGCATGGGGCCCTTGGAAATAACATTTGCATAGAAACTCCTCTAATTACCCCTTCAATGTGCATTATATGTATTATTGGATCAATATTAACAATGCATTGATTTGTATAAAGGCTGAGTTGTAGTAGCTGTGGGAGTCCAACAGAAATTTCACAGCAGCTTTATTTTTGCAGGATCACGCAGCCATCACACATCAATCTGCATCAATTAGCAGATCATCTGGTAAATTGCAAAATAAAACACATAACAACAAGTCATCACTGGATTAAACTATATTGTGGAGCGCATCAGTTCATAGAGTAAAAAAATACTAGGTGTCCATTGGGAAAAGGGTATATTGTATAGAGTAATAAGTAAGTAGAGTAATAAGCCTTTATTATGGGGTTAATGCAAAGCCAAGTTAAAAAACGCACCTAGTGTTGTGGCATGGACTGCCTTCACCAGAGTAGATATATATATATCCTTTCTCATTCATAAATCATCACTTATTAACATTAGTTTCACCTGCTGGCACAAGCAACCGGTCATCAATCAGTCAGAGGGTCCTATAGCTCACAGGACGTCATGGATGAAGACAATAATAATCACGGAGGTGGAAAACCGCAACAGATCCGTTCTACAAGAACAGAAACCACAGTGTAATGTTGAACAGCAAATCAATCTGAGAAAGGCAAAGTGACCTGTTGTTTACCTTTTAATCTCACTTTATACACGGCTGTTGTCACAATAGTTTGGAGCTCCTCCATGATATCAGGTCTCCAGCTGCTCTTGGCTCTGGAGACGGATCGGAGGCGCTGGTTACTCATGCAGTGGGCGAGGGTTTGATCTGTCAGTTGGAGCTACAATAAACCGCAGCAGAGTCGGAGTAGGTGGGAATTTGGAGCGACATACCCAGGATTTTGTGTAACATCTTTGTCGGCAAAGTTAGCACTGGAATTTAGTGGAACATAAAATATCACAAGATTGAAAACTGGTGAATATGAGTAAAGAGCACCATTGATTTTATATCTCCTTTGTTATTTTGTGTCTTATCTACCACGCAGCACCGTCTCATCTCCTTTCCCACAGACTGAAACAACGACAGAAACGACTAAAGCAGCTGAGGGTGTGGCTCCAGCAGGTTTCTCCCCTGTCAGGATGAAGGTTGGTTCAATTTCTCTATTTCCCGTTCGACGAAAGCAACAAACGCACTTTTGCATCACCACCCATGGGGCGAAGCCTCCATTAAGCCTGGATTGATTTCTGACAAAAAAGTTTGGAAAGCTATTCTCTAACTCTATAAAAATTCATCAGAGACTCCCACCTCCCTAACCCCGAGCATCCTAAAACATCTACAGGCTTTCCAAACTAATTGCTTTTTTATTTATTTATTTTTTTTACTCTTAATCTCCTCTCAGACAAGGGGCCCTGGACTAATATTCACCCCCCTCCTGCAGAAGATATGCCCCCCCCCCTCCTCCACCCTCCTTAAAATCTTCAGACCGCCCCTGGGTGCGAGGGTTACAGCCTTTGAGCCAGTCTCATCTCCCACTGTATTTTAAATAGGATGCACTTTGTCTTGTGATGACAGGTGAATCCAGGGATCTGACCGACCGTGCCACGCATGCACCGCTGGAGCGCACGAATCCAGTCGCACCGCCCTCCTGTCCGCCTGCTGCCTGCCTGCTGCCGGGAGGAGCAAAGAGGAGGAGAGGAGGAGACGAGGAGAGGAGATGAGATGAGAGGAGAGCGCGCCGCGGCGGCATCAGGAGTCACGGTACCGTGGGGGGATGTGGCAGCAATTTGGACAGCTCCGAAATGCCCAATGAAATCCTCAGAGTTTGTCTTGTGTGAGAGCTGAAGGCGAAGAACAAAGCAACACGCGCGAGGGAGGGAGGGAAGGAGAGAGAGAGAGAGTAAAGACATAGCGCGGAGGTGCCGCTGCAGAAATTTCCAGCGGTGCTGCCCGCCTGCCGAGGCTGTCGGTCGGGATCGAGAAGCGCGTCGGGAGCCGGAGTCCGAGTCCATCTAACGGTCGGAAGACAAGAAGGAGAGAAGTCCACTTCTCCACGCACCCCCACCCCCCACCCGCTGACACCAGTGTTTGGACCCGAGCTGCATCTGCTGATGTGGAGGTGAGTGCCAGTGTGTGTATGCGTGTGTGTGTGTGGCTGATTTGACAACGAGTTGATATGATGGCTGCGTGAAGGACTCACAGGTAAAGCCACGTGGTCAGACTGATAACTGTAGCAACAACTGTCTTGTTTTTTTTCTTCTTCTTCCTCTAAATGTGGCTCTGCAGTGTGTCGCGCGACGTGCAGCCGCTGCTGTCATAACTTTCTGCACATTACAGCCTCCCTCCCTCAGCGCTCAGGCGTCACAGCATGTGGGGCTGCGTGTCTGATAACATCACAAATGCAATAAGTCAGAGCAATGCATCCAATTGTCTGTGCAACCCCTGCAACCAGGCAGTATGAAAAAAAAAGCGTTGGAGGAAAGATCTCTCACCAGCAGCGTCTTTAAAACACATTATAGATTCAGTGAAGAGGCAAAGACAGCAGGAGGCATTGTTTATCTAAACGAGACATATGCCTAATGGATCACAGCCAATATGATGGAGCCATGTGAAGACTACAGACAAGATGCTATACCCACACCTCATAGACAAAACAACATGGCTCATGTTTTTATTGTAGAGGTGCAGGAACTAAAAGTTAATGGACTAACTAGACCATGCACAGAAAATGTAAATATCATAAGGAAGATTTGCCGCTTACCTCTGTTATGAACCCAAAAGTGATTGTTGGCTTAACAAAATCATGCATTTACAGTACATTTTGCATGTTGTAAAGTCAAAGCAAGAAAAGTTTCTATTCGACTTAAGAAACATTTGATATGTTCAGGGAAAATATCCTTTAATTAGCTGCAAAAATATCACATTTTTCCTCTGTGTTCTGCCGAGTGACCCCAGTGCTCTGAACATCACAAGTGCAGTAAAAGAAAAGAGCAACACTTGTAAGCAGCAGCAGCAGCAGCAGCAGCAGCTTTCAGCTCCTCTCTGACTCAGTGCAGCTTCTTCTTTCCCGAATAGAGATCTCATGCAGCAATAAGAGAGAGAAATATATGAGGATGTGTGACATGAGTTCTCCTCATGAAGGCTAAAACTGTAACAGTAACGCATCACCGAAGGCGCGCATTGTCCTTAAAAAAAAAAAGTCGGCGTAGAATTGCATCATCTTGCCGGAGCCGTGTGTGTCTCTCTCTCTCGTGTCCTGCGGTGCGAATGACAGCTCCATGGCTCATGTGAAGGGCCTGTAGCAAAACAGCAGCTCATTACAAGTATAGCAGCAGCCCGGGCTTCCTCTGGCAGGAGGCTGCTGGCTCATTAGGGGTCACCGAGGGGCGAGTCTCCCACTATGAGCCCCAGCTTGTTACCAGAGCACTCTGTGAAACCACTGTTAATTGGAATGAATTTATTTCCACTGACAGATTGAAAAGACGTATGTGAGTCAGTGCTGTGGGGGGAAAAAACTCACAGTTGTGCTGACGATGTTACTTTTTATTTTTTTTATTTTACTGGGAACATTAGGCTATATTTTGTACAAAAAAATCTGACAAATAATGGGTTTGAGCCCCACAACAGGAAATGGAAATAGAAAGGAAAGTGAATCACCCCATCAGTGTCATTAAAAACAGTGGATGCTGCTGCCGGCTTCCTCTGATCTGCACTGTTTGACTTAAAGAGATTCATGACTGCACGATGTGTAATATTGCAATTCATCACAGGAATAGGCACAAGCATCCTGTCATCACATGTCTCCCCGCTACAGTCCAGTCGGTCGTTTCCAGGAAAAAAAAATTATTTTCTGAGAATAAACATCAGTGGTCAGCTCTTTGTTTGGTAAATCACTTGCAGGATTGGCAGCAGCATTTGTTAGGGGATTTTTTTTTCTATCAATAGCTGTGATGTGTTCATATAGTGAATAGTTTCAGTTGCTTTTAAAGGTAAAGAAAAAAAATGTGTCACAGCTGTACTATAAATGAAGCATTGTGTTGCTACAGAGTCGCCCTTGGGCTACAAATCATATTCTCCAGATGCGAAGGAACATGTTGGTTTGTTTGTTTGTTTGGTACAAGCAAAAAAAAAAATCACATCATCATTGTTTTTATATTTTATCTGTGAAAATGAAATGCAAAAATGGTCGTTCCCACGGAAATCACGACTCACATGTCAATCATAATGTCTTCCAAAATAATCACATGATTTATTTATTTATTTACGCATAATGTTCTAACCTAGTTGAAACAAGTTATGTTAACCCACCAAACTGGATTAGTGGTTTCAGCGAGCACTGAAGTCTCTTTGAGCTTTAAAAAAAAAGATGAATGATCCCTCACTGGCTTCCCATCTGCATCATGGTCAGCACTATAGGCTGCATAATGTCCCAAAATAATATCAATGCTAACAACAATTGTGGGATATTTCAGACAGATGTTGTGACTACAAGATGTCAATTTCATATTTTACTCTGAAAACAACTCTTAAAATGTTGATGATGTGATTTTTGTGGAGTTCTTGTGGCAAACAAACTTGTTGTTGCACCCCGATGCTAATGATGCTAACAGTGCGCGCTAACTCCCGTGATTTCTTTTTGTTTTGTTTTTGCATCTTCTGGTTTTTGATATTTTACTCGGCCCATATTGCGATTTCGATTATATACTTGCATATAGTTTTTGTATTCAGACACATTGCTCTATTTTATTCCTCTTATTGTAGTTTAATTTTCACAGTTTTTTAAGAGATTAGAGTTTTGAGAAGGTAGAATAAGTCACATTGTCACAATCATCTCATGAGGGGAGATAAAAAAAAAACATTTTATTCCGACTTAATGAGCAACAGTTTATATATCCCTTTGTCAAAAGGATTGTTTTCATAGTGAGAGAGATTCAGGCTCAAATGGATAAACTATGTCTTCATTTCATACATGACTTCCACTTCTATTGTACATTGTTGTGACATTACTATCTTGATCTGTGCAGCTTAGCAAATAACCTGGCTATATTTATCCGACTTGTCTTGTCTATTTAATAACGCTTGTGAATAAATTAGATTTACATACCTTCACAAATACAACCCAGACCTCAGAGAAAAGATTCAGTTCTGCAAGTTGCAGACTAGTTGCATGAAGATGTTGAAGTCGCCTGAGACGGTGAAGTGCAGCGATTGCACAGTCTGAGATGCAGCGTTTCCACTGAGCTCTGCTGATACTAGATTTCCAGCCGTGGATGTTATGAAGCAGCCGTAGGTTTGTAACCTGCGTGCTGCTGTCTTCCTCGGCTCAATAGTGACTAGACTCTTAAATCAAATGAGTCATATTTCCACATCCATTCATAACTGTACAAGTCATTTTCCTTTAAAAAGCAGGAGATGCTCCCATTGACCCTGTGTGCTCAGGCAGAACATAAACCTAAAAAGCTCTAATCCTTCAGACTTTTTTGAATGGAATTACATGCAGGCTTATTTCTGTTGCCTCGCCACACTTAGCACAGACAGTTTATGTAGACAAGATGGAAATGCCTATCCCAGGAGGAAGACTTTTTTTTATCCTTGCTGTTATAGAGCAGAGATCTTCCACAGGGGTCTGCGGAGGTGCTGCAGGGAGGTCGGAGAGTTTTTGGTGGAGTAGACAATGTTTTATATCTTTTAGTTTCAAATAAAAACGTCAATTTGAATAGCTTGTCTGTGTGATTATCATGCAGTTGACAGATATCAGCATTGGTATGGTATCAGTTAAAGGGATAGTTCAACATTTTGGCAAATTGGCCCATTGCCATAATCCCTATAGTCATAGCAGTAGGTTCGTTACCTTTAATTGTCGGTGCAAGCTATTTTTAGAATGGCGGAGCAGAGCCGGGAGCTACTCAGGGCTACGCTACGGAGGCTCATGGGATTTCTTGGTTTCCCTCATCAAACTCATCAAATACACAATCCAACAACTCCACAACGCTCTGGTGGACAATTAAGTTGTGACCTGCACATTCACCACGCTATGAGATAATAACACAATGTTACCAGACAGAGTTGTTTTCGAGGTAAATGCAGAGACTGCTTGATGAAAAACTGCTCCAGACGGGAACGCGGTTTTTCATGAATTTACCTCTAAAACAACTCTGTCTCCTAATGTTCCGTTATTATCTCATAGCGTGGTGAATGTGCAGGTCACAACTTGTCCACCAGAGCGTTTTGGAGTTGTTGGAATGTGTATTTGATGAGTTTGATGAGAGAACCCAAGAAATCCCATGAGCCTCCGTAGCGTAGCTCTGAGCAGCTCACGGCTCTGTTCCGCTGTTCTAAATATAACTTGCACCGACCATTAATAATGGCAATGGGCCATTTTGCCAAAAATGTTGAACTACCTGATACCTTTGCTTTAACTTTAACTGATACCACTGCTGATATCTGGCCCAATTTAATATAAAACAATTTAAAGTAGGGGTCCGTGCTCCATGTCTCCATCAGTTTGGGGGTCCTTGGCCTGAAGAACATTGAAGACCCCTGTTATAGAGTGGTTGCTGCAGCAGACACACTAATGGCATCCCAGACTCTTCATTATTCTTCTGTTCTTCTAGTTTACTCTGAATTATCCATCTCCACTCATTAGCAGGCCTTCATAAATTCACACAGACTCCATCCAGGCGCAGTTATTAACTTTATGATATTAACTGCATATATAAATGCTCAAGGTGATATCTGCCCCCAAAATTAGGATTCCACTTGAATTACCTTAAGAAAAAATGAGCCCACTCGCAGTGAGAGATGCTTCCAACTTGCCTGGAGACACTGATGATTGCAACATCATCCACTCAGGTAGTCTGGGCAGCCACTCACTTGATTTCTCCGTGAAAGGTTAGACAAATGCCACAAATAACTGTCGGTCTGCCTCTTGACCGTGCTCTTTCCTCCACCCCCACCCCGGTGTCTTACCATGTTGATTATCTGAGGTGGCGCGGGTCATGAGCATCTCGGGCAGCTGGGATCTATTGCATGTGAGGCGTGAGCGTCGGCAGAATGAAAGCCCCCCCTGCTCCGGCGATAGTGGATCTGAGCTCTAGTGGATCTATGTTCAGCCGCTGTGAAGAGAAATCTTAATGCCAGCGGTGGGTGAATGACTCGAGTTAGTGACTGACTTCCTGCCTTGGCTGAATGACTGAAAGAATGGACCGTACTTACAGCATGCTTAGCAAGCGATGCCAAGATTAGCCGGGGGGAAAAAAGAGAGCTGAAAACACTCCAGGCATGAATCCAGACTGTATATTCATACAGTCAAAGATGCATTGATGTTGCTGTCAAGTGCTTAGCTGGTTCAGTGAGCAGCATGAGCAAAAGCTTGAATATCATGTTTATTAAGAGCGGAGAAGGGGAGGGGTCTCGCTGCTCGGGGTGTATCATATTCAGCCCCATATGCTCAACATAAGGTTTCCTGCAACTACAGCTCCACAGAACCACTTTGGCGTGAAGCACCTATCGTGTTTTAATTGAGTTTACCTTGACTGGCAGCATCTGTTGTTGAAGTTTGTGGAGTTATTCTCGTGACCTGAACTTTTTAAACATTTTTTTTTTTATCCTCTTCTCCTCCTCAGCTGAAGTTAATTAAGTTTATAGATTCTGCTGTAGGTCCATTTTCCTCCAATTTAACATCCATTTCCAGTTAAGCGTTTCACAATTGAAGGTGCGTAACTGTACGTGACATATGCTGCAGTCAACTGCACTGTATGTACAGCACCAGCAGATGTATTCATTCTGCTGCTAATGGGCAGCAAGGAGCTTTAACTCACAGACTCGAGACTGAAGAGTTGCTCCTGTTCTTTGTAATATATTAAACTGACGACGAGGCTTTCTACACTTAATGTAGCATGGTGGTGGGTGGTGGTGGGGGGTTTACAGTAAATGATGAGCAGCTGGTTCATTAAAAGGTAAAAGTGAGGAAAGACAAAATCATCAACTCTTATCTCTCTCTTATTATCCTTTTTTAAGAGAATTGGGTATTTATAATACAATTATATTGTTATATTTTATGCTTAATAAACACATATTTAGTATTTTATGTTTCAGACATGACAGATGCCACTAAACAGCTGTTCAAAGCTTCATTCGTCTCATAACAATGTACAAAATAAAACTTAAAAAAAGTAAATAAAAGCGATCTCATTAAGTAAATACCACATACAATGAGGAACATTTCGAAGTTTAAAGGGATAGTTCACCCAAAATTAAGGGTCTCGTCGTGTCTTTTATGACTCCAGATTTTCAAAATAAAAGTTCCTTTAAAGGGATAGTTCAGCCAAAATTGAAATTTCACTCATTATCTACTCACCTTCATGGGAGAAGTTTCAGAGTTATCCGTGGCTTCTCTGAGTTACAGGAGGTCTCGGCGTAGCAGCGCATGTCCATGTAACGGTTGCAAATGGATACCAACTGTCTTCATGACAAAAAGAGACACCAAAAAACATCCAAATACCTCCATGCTGCTCGTGTTGCTGTGTTGTCCGTCCGCGGAAGGTCCTCTTCCCGATTCGTCAAATTTGGACGAACCAGGAAGAGGAGCTTCTGTTACAAAACAAGCTTGAAATATAGACTTCATTTTTTTCGGGACAACTTCACATTTCGGGGCTTCAATACAAGACGGACATTACATACGAGCAGCATGGAGGTATTTGGATGTTTTCTGGTGTGTCTTTTTGTTATAAAGACAGTTGGTATTTGCAACCATTGTATGGACATGCACTGCTACGCCAAGACGCTGTGAAATTTCAATTTTGGGTGAACTATCCCTTCAATAACCACCGTTAAATCATCACACTTGTGAAATAGAAAACTAATATTGACTGAAGCAGCGTGAGTCATGATGCGATATGAAATGATCCATCCACTGAGAGCTGTGGGCATCAGCCTGAGATGTCATGGTGCATCCTCTCATATCTCCTTGTTTACAATCATCATTTGGCGCCGTAATTAAATCCTCATGCAATAAACATCACAGCACACAGTAGCTACATGTCATGTCAGCACCGGGGCACTGTACGTTGTGGTTTCTCCATCAGTGTTGTGATGTGAAATTATTACTACTGTAGAGCCATAGGGATCAAATCTCTGCGCAATTACGGTCCAGGCAGAAAAGAAATCAGAGCGCAGGGTGTTGAGAAGTCAAGTATTCAAAGCTGACCCCCCGAATCTGATACTCTTCTCCTTTTGGTGTCAGCCTGGTTTGTGCTTTCATTGACCTCAAGTTTAGATTGAAATTCATTCAGAGGAAGATCTTCCCAGCTGGTGTGCAGACATTTTATACATTTGCTTCTTTTTTGTTAAATGAAAAAACACCTTCACTATAACTCTCAGGTGCTGCCGCCATAAGGTGCTATAGCTGTTTAGCTGCAGCTCTGCTTCCTGTCATCATCAGTCGATGTGACAATTATTCCCTTTCACCCCCGATGTTTGATTTCACTCCCCATTCTCATTTCCTTTGAGAAGGGTTCACAAAAGTGACATTAGAGGACAGTTCTTTGTAGGAAACGCTTAAAGAGAGGAGCTTAGACTTTTGCATCGGTACAATGGTTCATCTTCTACACCATGGCAGGAGAAAAAATACATAAATAAGGCAACAGCATGCAAAGAGTTGTTGTCATAATGAGTTTAGGTCACTTTAGAGCGGTTTTACCTTGGCTGATTGACTGAAGGACTTCAAAGAAATTGCAGTTTTGAGACAAAGCGATCCCAATTAGGCTGTAAAACAATCAACTAAACAGCAGCGCCGCGTCTTGATGCCCTTATAGCTGAGGTTTTACAGAGGTGAAGCACATTCTGAAAATGTCTAACAAAAGACTTAAGGAGAATTTTCGTTTTCTTTTTGCAAGTTTTGCTGAGTAGAGGAAGAAAAAAGTTATTTCACACATTCACAGTTCTTTTGGATTGAAACTAGTGTCAGAGTCTTTTTTATCACCAGCTTGTTCCTCGCAGTCCTGACGTTCCTCACAGACACCAAGAGGCTGTTTTATACATTTTTTTTTCTTTTACAAAATATGTTCAAATTGTAACTAAAATGTAAATTTGTAGTTGAGTTTAAAAACAAAATCAATCATTCATGAATATTTTACCTGTAACTGAAAAAGTCTGGTTGGGTTTCTGTACAGTTTGTAAACTACTTAGAGTTTATTCATCTGCTGGTGAGTTGCTTTCTTTTTAGTCTTCCAGTGATTTAAACTACAGTTTTCCTGATCATTAAGTAATCAGATGACTGAAAGTATTAGTTATTTCATGGGAAAAGTCCTGTATTCATCTGTAAACATACAAAGTAAAGCAAGAAATAGATACATAATTAAAAAGTAAAGACTTACCAGCCAGTGTTTTCTCAATGTTTAAGTGATCATCAGATTGTATGAGTGTAGTTGTTAATGCATAAATGTGTAAGCATTCTCACAGAGAGCCTGAGTGGCAATGTGGGGGAATAACGGGAGTTGTTTATGACCAGAGGCTGGCGGCATTTTTGTGTTCTTTGTTCGATATGTTTTATGTTTTTGTTTAGACAAATTAAATGGATTCTTTCACATCCAAAAGAAGTTTGCGTATAAGACATATTGCTTTTTGGCACAACTTAATGGACCAAGTTGCTTGAGTAGGAGCAAAGAAACATCAGCCGAGGCCGCGAGTGCATACATCACGGTGCATCTCCAGGTTTTGCTTGTTGGCTCCCAGTCGCTGTCAATGTGTGCCCACTGGTCAGTGTCCTTTGATGTTACTGATTGATGGATTAATCAACTAAAAAGTTTAGCAGATCTACCAATAATAACAAAAAGTCATTCGTAAAGCTGCAAAAGCAAATACTCATGTTCAAGTACCTGGAGTTTAAAGGACGCGAATCGAGTGAAATCCACTGAAAATGTTGGATGTGACTTCCTCCACCTCTCATTAGACAACGGCTCAGGTTGGAACAGGTGACAGCTGCTCGCCGCTTTACACATCACAGTAAAGAGGAGGAAGGAGAGAAGGACTGGGTTCAAACAGGAACGCTCTGCTTAGCAAAACCTGCCGTCCATTACGGGGAAGAAGTTGCTCGTAGCAACATTAGCTCTCCTTGTGTTTTGAAGTGGAAATGATCTCGCACTCTCTGAAGTGTGCTTCGGCTTCCTCGTCCTCGTCCTCCGTCTCTATGGCCGCCCCCCCGCCTGCTGCTCATTTAGTATAATGTGTCTTTCTGCCCATTAGGAGCCACGATGGGAACAGCTAAGTGCCGAGCTCACACCCCCCCTCCAAAAAAACCACACCTCAGATCTTAAGGTTTTATCCGTAGTGAGTTAAAGGGGCAGTTTGCCAAAAATACAGTTTTCTACTAGGGCTCTCACTTTTTAGAAAAAATAGGTTCGAACTAATATCAAATGACCCAAAATTCGAATACCCCACAGCCACCGCCACCGCAGACACAATTGCAGTTTTTTATTTTGAAAATTGTTTTTTTGAAAATATTTTTTTTATTTTGAAAATTGACCGTATTCTCTCGCTGTTTCAAGTTTGACTTCCTGCCCAGCTTGACGCGATCGCTTGCGGCTCGTGCACAAAATAGACCAGACTCTGAAACGATCGCTGCAGAGCGCGAACCGGCCACGGAGGTTCACGCAACGCCACCAACGGTTAAAGGAAACTGGCTCCTTGGCGCTTCCCCGGTACTATGCAGGCATTGCAGCCTAGATTTCGAGCTCGAATATGAACGTTTCACCCCACGTTCGAATGAATACTCGAATATTGATTAAAAAGCGACACCCTACTTTCTACCAATCATGGTGCAGATTGGTTTTGTTTTTTTGTTGCGCATGTGCTGAGGTTTTTAGACACAGGCCTCTGAGGTTTCTGCATCCAGCCCAACACAATGGAGACGACGGTGACAGCTTCCATTTGAAACCGCAGTAGTGGTTATAAAAGTGTTTGACAGTCGGTTTTTAAAATGTCATTTTTTTCCCTCTCTTTTTTTATTAGTTTTGAAGAGCAGCAATGAAATTCCTTTCATCTCCATTGTACTGGCGTGGAGACAGAAGATTCAGAGGAGAATGCCACAAATCTTGGTACATAAAGCTAAAGTCAGTGTGAATGGGACGATGCTGCAGGAACCTGGGGTGAGAAAATTAGAGATGTTTTTCTTCAGCGCTCTGTTTTTTCCCCCACTGTCATATTCAAGAAGCTGTATTGTTGCACAGCAGAAATTCAAGGCCAGGGTTCTTCTTTTTTTTTTTTTTTTGTGAAGAGGAGCAGGTTTGGAGCTGGGCTCTGTAGGTCAGACAAAACAGCCGATATCCTGACATCACAATGGGCATTGTGGCATTTTCCACCATCTTCTGACATTTATAGGCTAAAGGATTAATCGCTTGCTCGCTCAGACTCTTAATTGTACTTTTTTTTTTTTTAATACCTGAGAAAAATTCTATATGGTAGGAGGGCCGGGCCATTACATCCAGTACATTAGAGTTGTAAGAGCCTTCTTGTTGTCTGTAATTAGGGCTGTAGAGATGATAATGGGTGCTAATGGATTGCTACACTGTTAACCCGGAAGTTCATTTTATGCAAACAGATTGAGTAAATTACACTTTTAAATATTAGTTTTATCACATTACTTAAATAGTATGAGTATATGAGCAGCATATGAGACAGTTGTTGAGTGTACTCATTTTTTTTAAGTTTAACAAACTTGAATTTTCAAGTTTTACCTCAGGCCACAGTGCTGTCCTGTTGTGATTGGCTGAGAACTCAAGACTTGTCTGTGCTTGTCCGTTGGAGTCAGTTGGAAAGCTGCGCCTTTTTCTGCCTGCATTATTCTGTTTTTAGGAAGTTTCGACATTTTCTCCCCGAATGAGGTGAGTTTTCTTTCTTTCTTCAAGTATTACTGGAATATTTCTAGTTTGAAACCTATTTGAATTTGTTTAGGTTTACTTGGGTAAATTTTGAGCATTGTACAACAGCAGCATTGTGTTTTTAAGCTAGCTACTCATGTGTTCTCTACAGTTTTGCAGTGTGTTCACTACAAACAGTTTTGAAAAATTAATACCCACTTACACTAAAGAACATTAGCTTAATTTGCCCTATTGTTTTTGTTTCAAGTCATATGAAAATGCAGTGGAAATGCAAGTACTGCCCTGTCATCTGTGAGAAAAGAGGACAGCTTTTTAAACATTACAGGCTTAAACATGGGACTTATGCAAGAACTGAGCCTCTTCCTTGCTTGCATCAGGAATGTATGTGTACATTCAAGTCTCTTAATGCACTCCATAGCCATTTATCCCGCTTTCACAACAGAAGTGTGGACACACAGCAAACTGTAGACTCTCAAAAGAAGTTTCGCTGTTTGTCGTGTGAATTTCTTGAACACTGCACTGAAACTGAATACTTTTCTCATCTGCGGAATACACACTTAAAAGTGAATCACAAAGTTGATTGTCCTTTTAAAGACTGTACATTTCAGAGCAGTGTATATTCCACGTTCAACGCACACAAAAGTAAAATACATAGAGGGCATACTTGGAAGAATTTCAAGTCTGAAATAATTGTCAGTATAACCAGTGACACTTGTGATGAAGCAGCAAATGAAAGTCAGGGTGAGGTAGAGCAACAGGAAACTTCTGACACAGAAGACTTAGATGTCATGGAAGAAGACTGTGATGATCTTTGTGGTTTAGGAAAACAGCTTGAACACAATCTAGCATCTCTGTTATTGAAAATGCAAACTATTCTGCATATCCCAGAGAGTGCTGTACAAGAAGTGATACAACACCTTTGCCAAATACATGACCTGTCACAACCATTACTGTACAGTAATATCAAGGCAGTACTTCAGAAACATTATCCAGATGTGAATGACTTGGTTGTAAAAGAAATAATGTCTGCCGTTTCAGAAAGTAATGTGATGACATCATTGTGTGGCAAACATGGATCTCTTGGAACTGTAAAAAGGAGGGCAGCCTATGTGAGAAATAAGTTTCCCCTGGTAATGCCTATAGAATATATTGTTGAAAAAGGCATAAAAACAGTTGTGTATGTGCCCATACAACACATGCTACAGAAACTACTAAACAAAAATGACATTTTGGAAAAAGCTATGTCAGAAAAGGTGCATGTTTCACATGAATATAGTTCATATGCAGATGGAGAGCACTGTAAGGAAAATGGCCTTCTTTCACTGGAAGAGTTCACAGTTGCACTGATACTGTATCTTGATGACTTTGAAGTAGCGAATCCGTTGGGAACATCAAAGCTGAAACACAAAATGTGTGCAGTGTATTGGGTTATTGCTAACATACCGGCCAAATACAGATCAACACTGAACTCTATTCAGCTTGCTCTACTCTGCAACACCTCCACAATCAAACAGTGTGGTTATGAGAAAGTTTTACAACCTCTTATCCACGATCTTGTCTCTTTAGAACAACATGGTGTTTATGTAGAGCAGCTAGGCACCAGTGTGAAGGGAACAGTTTTCTGTGTAGCAGCTGATAACCTTGCCGCCCATTCTATTGCAGGTTTCCATGAGAGCTTCACGGTCAACAAATTTTGCAGATTTTGCATGACATCCAGAGGTGACATCCAACAAAAAGACGTAAGTTCTCGTCTGTTTCACCTCCGAGATAAGAACTCTCATGACAGGCATGTGTCAGATGTGATGAAAGACTCAAGCTCAAGTCAAAACTCAGGGGTGAAACGACAGTGTCCCCTTACAAAAAATCTGCAACACTTCCATGTCGTCAAGGGTTACCCTCCGGACATTTTACATGATGTCTTGGAAGGAATTGTCCCCGTTGAGGTGTCTCTGTGTCTGACAGACCTGATTGCCAATAAGTATTTTACTTTAGATATGTTAAATGAGGCCATCAGATCCTTTCATTACACATTTACAGACAAAACTGACCAGCCACAGACAATTGGCAAAGGATTTTCAACCAAAGGGACCATTGGTGGAAACGGTCACGAGAACTGGTCCGTCATCAGGCTTCTTCCACTTTTTATTGGTCACTGTGTGCCTGAGGGAAATAACTCTTGGGAAATTCTCATGCTCCTCAAGGATATTGTGGAGCTTGTTGTGGCGCCTAGGCACACTGATGACACTCTGCATGTTTTAGAATGCAAGTTGGCAGAGCACAGGGACTTGCTGCAGTCAACCTTTCCAAATTTCAGATTGCGACCAAAACATCATTATGCAGAACATTACCCTCACCTGATTAAGAAATTTGGTCCTTTAACTGATGTTTGGACAATGAGGTTTGAGGGTAAACACAAATTTTTCAAAAGAGTAATCAGAGAGACCCAGAATTTTAAGAATGTGGCCCTGACTCTTGCTACTAAACATCAAAAAGCCCTCAGCTACCATTTGGACAGTAGCTCATTTTTCAGGCCAGCAGTTGACATGGCAAAGGTTACAATGGTGTTGGTCACATCTTTTCCCATCGATGTCCAGAGAGTACTCCCTCAAAACATAACCACTCCTGGCTCCGTGCTTGTTGCATCATCTGTCTGCATTGACGGAATCAAGTATAACAAAGATATGATGCTCTGTGTTGGTTCCTGTTCAGGTCTGCCTGAGTTTGGTCAGATTACAGAGATTGTAGCAGCCAACCCAGACATTTTGTTTGTCTGCAAAAAAATGACAGCATGGTACCATGAGCACTTTCGGTCCTACCAGCTATGCTACACTGATGGCCCCTCTATGTGTGTGGTTAAGCTGCCTGATTTAAATGATGTCTTTCCACTGTCAGCCTACAAAGTACAAGGGAAGCTTATGGTAACTCTCAAGCGATTTGTTATTTGTTAATACTGTTGTTTCTTTTTTTTTCCTCAGATGGCTACACAAGAGAAGCTGACAATGAGAGTTATTTTTTGTGAGGGGGACATACGAAAAATGACGATGACTCCTGGTCCCAATACAGTTGATGATTTAATCAACTGGTTCAAGAAATCAGTTGAACCTGATTACAACTTTGCTTTACAGTACGAGGACCCTGAATTCAACCATGCACTCTGTAATCTTACAGACATTTCTGAGCTCCCTGAGAAACCTACCATCCGAATTATCCCTGTCCTTGATCTTGTCCCAGTGCCACAAAGTGAAGTAAGCAGTGAAATGAGTAGCCAGCCTGACACAGAGATCCTGTCGACCTCATCTCTGGAGGGTCGAAAAGAGTGGCCTGATGTATTTGACATTCCAAAGTTTCCTGTAGACGTAGAATATAGATTACGACAAGGAAATCTGATGTATCTTCGTGATGGCACTTTACTGAAAGTGACAAAGGATATGAAGCATGATATTCTAGAGGGTCTGGCAGAGAAAATCTATGGCTACAAAGCTTACCCAACAAAAGAGGAGTTTGAAGTTGTCGCAAAAGCCTTGGTAGCAGAACACCCCTGCCTTAAAGAACAGGGCTCGTCATCTGGGTGGCAGGGATGGATACACAGTCTCAAATTCAAAATGGGCAACTATAGGACGAAAATGCGCCAGCTGGGACTGCCTGATGTAACAGTTAACGGTGGTAAACGTGGAAAATTCAATGCTGATGGTGAGCCACCTCGCAAAAACATTAAGAAGGCACGAAAAGGGGAGGTCAATTACCTTCCAGAATTTCCAGAGGGAATGGATGCTGCTAGGCTTGAAGCTCTTCGAGAGGCCATGGTCAATGAAATGCAGAAGAAAAACCCAAATGATCCACTCATTAGAAAAAACATGGACATCACATTTGCCCTTAGAAGGGATGAGGTTGTAAAGCTTGAGCCTGACATCAGCCAGATGGTGCAACGCTGGCCAGCACTATTCACAGAAAACCAGGTTTGTGAAAGTGTCCTTTAAATTTCTTGTCTTTTTGTGTTATTAGTGTTATAAGTAACTCTGCCTGAATATCAAAATTGAGTTTATTTCATATGTTTCAGGTGTACTTGGAGTTTAACAGGGTTGCTGGTAGAAATCTTAAAGAAGAATTCTTTGGTGTTCTTGATGGTTTGTGCCCAAGCATGATGGACATCTTCAAGAGGAGGACAGGAGGTCGGATAGGCAAGCAGTTAGCTGACCTGCTACAACAGACAACAGTGGGTTGATATTTCTGTTTTTTTACTTGTAAGGATGTTGATGTTTAGTTCATACATATTACAAAAAAAAATCCCACCTTGTGATCATTTTTTGTATGAACAAATGAAGTGTTATACATTTTCATGTGTTATATCTGTTTTCAGAGCACTGAGCCAACAGCTGTTAGGTGTCTAATCCTAAGAGGTCTTCCCATTATACTTGGTGATGATGCATCCATGTTCTTCAAGAGCAGTTTGGTGAGTTAAGTTTTCTGATTGGTGTTTGACTCAGTTTTTCTGTTTTCCTATGTTTAGTTTATTTGGGATGATGGGTTGTGATAATTAGTATTTATGAAGATGTTTCATTGAATTTAAGTTGATTTTAACTTGATAATATGTCTTTCCTGTTAGCAAGAGTAAATTAATTACTGCATTTTGTACTGCAAATTATGCAAATATTCAAAGGGCTTGTATAATGACATGATTTCTTCAAAAAACAAAATCTAATCCACTGAGGGGCTGATGCTGGAACTGGGATTAATCCAAACATCTTTAATGTTGTATTTCTAATTTTTTCCTTTATTGATCTGCACACACTTATTCCAATAGTAACTTGAGAGAAGGGCAAACAAAATGGCTCAAATTAGGCCAGTCAAAAAACAAACTGCATGCTTCTCCCTTGTCAGCACCTGAAGAGTAATTAATCCCTTTTCCTTTTCACATAACAAACTGTCCAAAACACCACCTACTGTCAAAAAATGGGATCTACACCACAGACAACTATACATGAACACACAAATATAATAGTTTGTTTCACAAGATTACTTGCTGTTAACTAGAATATCCTCTTTTTGTCTTGTTTCTCGCACTATAGAATGACTCCGTGGACATTCCACTGGGAATTGTTTGCTATGAGGACACCAGTGCCGAAAGCCCAGCAAGCCCAGCAAGCTCAGCATCGTCAAACCTAAACCCTACAAGAGTGGGGATCATACTTGAGGGCAGTGTTGTTATGGACACCCTCAGCAACCTACCTCAGGCAATGTGCCTCTTGTTTGGCTTTACCTACGCACTCCACCTGCAGTACCCTAGGTGCTTAAAAAACACATTCATCTTCATTCAACAGGTGATGCTAAATCTGGGTCGCAGTGAGCTACCTCCCAAGGTTCAAAAGCTGAAAAATGATCTTGCAGTGTAAGACACATTTATGCTCATGGCACAATTCTTGATGTCTGTGTCTGAAAGTTTTACCAACTCTGTTCTGACTGCATAGTTGTTCTTAATGGTACTGTTCTCAATACACTGTATATTGTTGTGTTGCCAACAAACTTATTTCTTTTTTTTTCAAAACTTGTAGTGTAAAACATATTTATGCTCAAGGCACAATTCTCCATGTCCATGTTTGGATTTTTGCACAAATACACTGCACTCAATGGAGCAAATTTTCTTGCAATTGTTCATTTTGTATGTGATACTTATTATATTGCATAGTTCTAGTGTGTGTGTTTTACTGTAATAATTATATAGAAGACACATTAGAAAGTCTGAGTTTTAAAAACTCTGGTCCTCACTGCATAGTTGGTCTTGATGCTGCTGTCCTTAACAGTTTTTTTGTGCGGCAAACAAAGCATACAGTTTTTCATTTTGCACTTACAGTAAAGTACCTGCTGCTACATGATCAGTGTTATTTTTTGCTATTTCTTTTTGGTTTTGTTTTAATTAATTAATTTATTTTCCAAACTTGTAACGTAAAACACATTTATACAGTATGTGTTACTTCTAGTATTGTTTTTTTTTACTGAAACAATAGAGGACACACATGTTAGAAAGTTGCAGTTTGACAACTCTGCCCCACTGCATAATTGTTCTTAATGCCTGCTTTGTTGTCTGGCACACAAAGCATATAGTTTGTTCCTACTGCTGCTACATGGTGAGTGTTGTTTAGTTTCTCATACTTGAAAATTGTTCACAAAACAAACAATTAAAAACTGTGCTGTGATTGTATTTGGAAGGAAATGGTTTCATAATTCAAAACACATGTTCTGTTTGCTGCATCATAGAATGGTAAGGTAATATCTGCAGCAAAAAAAAGTAAGAATATAGCCTACTGTTGTAATTGTTGGCAAAGACCCATTTTGATAACTTCATGAAAACAAGGTCTTGTTTTGAATTTGTATCTGTAATTCCACACAGCATAATTGTTTTACATGGTTGCATTGTTGTGTGTAAATAAACAGATAAAATTAAATTTGAGCTTTTTTTTTTTATCCCAAATATAAAATTTTGAAATTCTATTCATATTTTTGATAAAACTAGAATTTTAAGTTTATTCGACTCATAATATTTAAGTTATGGCTGTACTACTTTTAAGTAGACTCCACAATTTTTTTCTATTGCAGATTAATTAAACCATTTAAGTAACTACAACTTAAAAATGTTAAATTATGACTATAGCACATTTAAGTTGACTATACTTGAACAAATTAATTTTCTGTGCTGTCAATTACTTAAACCATTCAAGGCAATCACTTGATGAAATTGGATTAAGTACAAACAACTTATCCGGGTTAACAGTGTAGACAGCAGCACCAAAGTGCCAAAGAATCAAAGGAAGAGTGAATTCCCTTATGAAATATGCATCGGCGACAGTGAAATGAAGACTAAAGGCAAGCTGTGCTTGTTTGGAGAATGGGGTGGAGGGCTGGTTGAAATAGGTTGCATAACCGTGCCATATTGCTATTCCCTTTTTTTATATTCACACCAGCTGTTGATGAAAGTACGAGGCAGCTTTGATCACCAAGAGGAGGTGCGCGAAGGTTGACATTACAGATGAGGACCTGAAGGCGACTGAGACTGCCTGCCTGCCTGCCTGCCTGCTTGATTTATTTATTTATTTATTTATTTTTTCTATTTTCACAAAGGAGTTTGATTTCTTCAAGCTGCTCTTTGGGAACTGGAGAGAAGTCAACAATTTAAAAGTTATACCCGTGCTTTTGTCTTCAAACCGTGGCTTTACCGGATCCACTTTAGTAGTTAACGGCCGTCCAGAACGGTTTCTGTCCCCAATAATCTGTTCACATGAATTGTATACGAGTCCCAGCAGAATTTGCAGGTGCTGAACGTAGAGGAGCAGAGTGTCGTACAAAAGCAGTACATCAAACTCTTAATAGACTCCAGTAAACAATGAAACCTTCATGAATAATTGCCTCCAATTGTTCCTCCGATGGAGTCACCAGGATTACCAATAAACGGCCCAGGATGAGGCCGCCTGAGCCGATATTTACTCCTCTGCACGGTTCCCAACGAGCCTTTTTAAATTTTTTACTCGCTGAAAAGTCGGATTGACAAAAGTGCAAACTCCAGAAGTCAGCATTTGTGCGAGTCGAGGCGCCTTGGGGAGGAAATTCAAACAGCACAGTTGATGCACCTGCGACTGGAGCGGCTCATTGTCGCCAATAATTTATCACCGGATACTCAGGCAGCACAGGTGCTCAGACAGTATACACATATACATAGACAGTGTGTGATGGCCCTGAGTCGCTCTCTCCCTGCAGATAGTCCCTCATCCCAATGTCTGAGGTGCAGGTGTGGTGGAAAGTGTCTGGAAATGTCTTTGTCCGGTAAAATGTAGGACAGAAATCCGAGTGCTTACCATCGGAAACCAAGAATCCTAATCGTTGAAGCATCATTTAATGCACATACTTACGATTGCACATGGCAGTAAATGGTAAATACCAGTAATTATCATCTTGTAATTGATACCCAGCCCTAATAGTGGTACTTGCACTTAAGGGTGTGCACAGCGACTCTGCACCAGCTGCACAGAAATGTAAATACGTCTGCACAAATCGAACAAACTCCGGCTCATAATAATTCTCAGTGAGATGATGATGTGCAGCTCAGAAGCAGCAGGAGTCATGATGCGTCGAGCTCCATGAGAAGATGTTACATCTGAACCCCTCACGTTGGAAACAGTTTGAATATGTTTTAGCACTTTTGTCTCATTTATTATGAATCGTGCTGCGTGCCTGCGGTGAGGCTCTGCTCCGCGCGCCTCAACTCTCGCAACTCTCTGAGCTGAGGTTGAGAGAAGGACTGGTGTTGTGCGTTGTGAAACGTCAGTCACCAACACTGGAATACTTTTAGTGTAACGTTCAGGAATTTGTGACTTATGTTAGAGAAGAGCAGGGGTCAGATTTAAAAAAGAACACTGAGGCGTCCTTCATTTGTGGAAATAAATTGGATAGGAATCAGATTTCTGCCAAAACGTCTGGAATCTAAACAGACAGATTGGATATTTCCTGGCAGTCGAACATAATCAATGATATTAATAATAATTCCCATGCTCATGTTTGGCTGCATACACCCAGGCCTTAATAAGACCTCTCTTCTTTCTCCTCTGTGCATCTCTAAAATTGCTTCAGAAAAAAAATCGCTTAACTTATTATGTCGGTTTTGTCAGCGTCCATGTTGTTTACCTGCGTAGCTCTCCGGCTTATCTCCTCTTCTGTGTTGTGCCGTGGCTCCACTACACGATTTTATTTTGTCGTTCATAACAGTAGGCCTGGGCGATAAACCTGAAAATTTACTGATACTGAAATTTATGACGATATCCGACGTCGTTTTGCCAATGTCGGTGTATTCTGTGTTTTTTACCCTACATTATAGTCGTCAAATCACAGTGCTGTGAATTCTTCCCATGTCTTGGTCGGGAGAGTGACAACACTACAAGCTTCACCCCGTCCAGTCATTGTGAGTTCAGAGGTCGTTGGTTGTGGGTCATGGCTACAGAGGCAGAGTGTGTAGAAAACATTCTGGCATGCCAGACTTTCTGTGTCGTGGTCGTAAAGTGTCACAGACTCCAGACCGCTGATCTTTGGTAAAGACACGTCCATCGGTCCCGACTCTCAACGACAGTGACATTTGTCTGCGACGTGTCTGTTAACCAGGGCATTGGTAGCCAAACTGCATCTGTTCTAGGTGTATATGCATATTAGGGATGCACCAATATGATATTAGGATTGGACATTGGCTGATTAGCTGGATCGGATATCGGATAAATGAAGCCGATCCATTCACTTCAATTCTGAGTTGTTTTATTTTAGCGGACCGTGCCGACGCTCTCCCACTCTCTTAAGTCTTTGTGAACATTTTGCAGATGGGTTTAAAAATCTGCACTAATGATGTTGATGTCATGCATATGCGCCTCTCGCTATAGTGTTGTTAATAATTGCCTTTTGCTGTTGTGAATATCAGAGTATATCCCACACATCTGCTTCCTCTTTGTTTTCCTTTATGTTGAGCCTCTATTGCTGCTGTAAATACTCGAGGCACAGATGGAAAAGGGTGTTAGACTGTCGGGGTGCTTTTATTTATTTATTTATTTTAGTGTTGGTGTAAAACTCACCGGGGTACCCTGGTGAACAGTTTATCAATTCAACACTGGTATCGGGTATCGGGATTTGACCGATACGCTAAGCCCGGGTATCGGATCGGATCAGGACTGAAAAAAGTGGATTGAATGCATCAGATGTGGGTCATTTCTAACAGAACAAGGAAACAGACAGTCAAGAAAATTGGGAACTGGCAACAAATGGGAATCGGGCATCAAGACCTGTTTGAGTCCAGACACCTGTTGATGTCGTCACGTCAGAAAGACAAACATGTGCAGGGCATCACAGTCACTTAATACCATGTTATACCATGTTTCCCCCGCGGACACACTCCTGCAAACACACACTCGGCGGCAGGAGAATCTAATTCTGGAGCTTCTGTTTTTCCAGGTCCACATCTGCCATCGGCCCCTTAAACGGAGCTCATGAATTATGGAGGTCTGTCCCACTGCTGCGACCCTAAAACGTAATTAGTTTTGCCCAACACCTTTCGTCATGATACACTTTGTGAGCTGCAGGAAGTTGTGTGTGTGTCTGTATGTGTGTGTGTGTGTGTGTATGCATTGTTCCTTTAAGATACGAAAAGCTGTAAAGTGGAGGAGAGCAGGCAGGAAGGCACCAATGAGAAAGCCAGGTTTGCAGCAACTGCGAGAGTTGTGCATCAGGAGGCACAGAGGGGTGTGTGGGGTTTTTAAGAGAGTGGGCGAAAGAACGAGAAAGAGTGAAAAGGACGAGGAGAGAGAGAGGAGGAACAACATCCATGCGCGAGAGTGGGAAGACACACACACAGACACACACACACCGTCATCACCAGGCTACTCACTGCCTTCACAATGACTGTTTATCCCACTTTTCTGAGAGCCAATTATCTGCTCCTGCATGAGTCATGGAGATCATTTAGTCCTCTGGATCCGGCCGAGCGGCGGCAGAGCTGCCTCACGATGCGCGCGGAGTGAAAGGACTGAGCTCAGAGATGCGTTTACGTGCTCCAGGCAGGTGAGTGTGCTGATTTCTGTTCTCCTCTCTCTCCTCACGACAGTGTTGCTGCTGCTGAGCGAGGTGACGCTTTCTGCCTCCACGTCCCAGCACCTCCATTCGTTCTCGCTGCACGCTGCTGCTGCTGCTGCTCCGTGTGTGGATTTTTTTTTTCTTCTTCCTCTTCCTGGAGGAAAAAATATCTGACTCCTCTCTCTCCGGTACCACGCTGCTTCTCTCCTCCACCTGTCCCCATCGCGTGCCGTCCTCTCTTCTTCCACCTCTGCTCTTTTGTGAGAACGTGTTGCAGCGGCGTCTGATCCGCGACCAAACTCTAAGTGGTTCGAGGCGCACGCTGCTTGCTCTCCATCATCCTGCAGCGGTTAACCTGCCGAGCACCCGGCTGCAGTCTGTGCTGTTTACCTCTTTGATGTTCCAACTTCTTTGAGCCTCACCAGCCGCCGCTCCGTTCCTCACACCAGTCACTGTGTCTCATCATTAGTCTGACATGTTGTATCCCCCCTTTAAAGGGAGAAAAAAAAATGGCAGCAGGCATAAATACTAAACCATGTCGTTGTGTCATTTTTGCGCTCCAGCGAGGTGTTCCCACTTCCTTTGCAGCTCTTATCTCCCTCTACTCCGACTCCCACTCCCATCGGCTTATTTCACACAGTGAGAACTTCATTTCACTTTTTAGGAAAACAACTCCCAGCGCCGGGAGCAGAGGTTACCGAACAGGTAAACCTCAGCTGTCCCGTTTGAGCGCTTTCTGCGATTGCAATGAATCGCCTGCCCGAACCCCCCCCCCTCTCCACCTGCTTGGCTCTATTTCATACCATTGTCTGCTCACGGTGATTAACTGCCCCCGTGCTCGCGGCTCGGGTGATTTCTGCTTTGTGTGTTGTGCGAGCTCGGCAGCGGACGGGACTCTGTGTTGAAGAGAAAAGAGGGGGCTGGCTGCGAGGATTGGAGGGTCAGCTGATCGGCTCTGAGGTGCGGGAGATTTATGACCCCCCAGAACAAAGCTGTGTCTGCTGAGGGACCATAAACCATAAATCAGGGAGAAGTGGGTCAGATTGGGTCAGTGCTCATCTGCTGGCTGCAGATCTGCTCTCTCTTTTCCTAAAGGTGCTTTTCTTTCTTCCTTTCTTTCTGTCTCTTTTTCTTTCTCCGCCGCCGCACCTGACTCCGACACCATAAGTGACTTTTTCGCCGTTATCTCAACTCGACCCATTGTTTAGTTAATTTCTCCATCACCCTGCGATACCCAGCCGTCACTCAACATTTGCTAATGAATTCCTGTCTTCTGTTTTAAAATGTCATTAGCTTCTCTAAGTGAATCACCCCTAATCCCTTTATTATCTCCAGTTATGTTAACACTGTTGGCCTTTAGCCTCTGCTCATCTTAATCATCCTAATTATATAATGTTTGTCTCTTTCAAGAGGCGGATGATGAGAATGAAATGGCATGTCCTCATCCTGCCACCGACTGTCTGTCACTGATTGCACGCCAGACTCTGCACTTGATTGTGACGACTGGTTCCACTGGTTTTGTCAGTTCAGTTACAAATAACTTAAAATGCAATTCATGATCTCCGGCAAGAAACATTTTTTTGTAAAATGGGACTCTCTTATAACCCTATGCATAAATTATGAGGACAATTTCCTGTTTCTACCTTATTCTAATCTAAAATATCGGCCCTTCCTTATGTAACAGAAGGTCTGCAGTGCACTCACTCACCTATAACGGACGTGCAAACCAGACTGCCAAGCGGTCATCGACCTCTTGGCAAAACAGTTTGCATCGTCGCCCAGCAACGCAGAGGGCCAGATAACATTGGCTACACATCAACTTATTTTTCGTGCAGGTAATTCGTACGTCAATGTTTTTTGCTTTGGTTTTCATCATGATCCTTTTACAATTTTACTCAGCTAATATGCAACTGATTTTTTTGGGAGTGAGGTTGACTTTTCTTAGCTTTTGCATGGCGACTAAATGCATCAACCAATCATGTTGCATGGTAAGGAGATATGGCACAACACCCTCACCACCCTGTCTTGTTTGACAGGGACACACAAACATTACAAATTCAATGAAATGAAGGACAATGTGTGGTGAAGCATCACTGGTCAAGATCAGACAGCTGCTGAGTTGAAGGTCATAGAGTTGGTAACAAGACAGTCGCACAGCTGGTTTGGCCAATGCTGAATACATCAGGGATTATCAATGAGTAGGTCTGTGTTGTAATGTACGACGTGGAGGGAAAGAAGCAAATCTTTCGGTTATAATTGTCGTACTTTGCATCGGCGCTGCTATGAATGGTTCTGATGAGAAATATTTGCTAGCAAATCCATTTAAGTGTCTTTTATTCATCACATCCCAGGTATGTAAAGCACGAAAAGAGCAAGAAACTATAAGCACAAAGGAGTCAAGGATGCATACATTCAAGTGAAAAGTGTTCATAATACAGTATGAACCCTCAGATGTACAGTATGAGGAGTTTACGATTAAACAACTGCTGTTTTAAAATGTTTTCATGAATTTTTGCACTGCAGGAGATGCACTTTTAATTTCATTATTGTGGAAATGACAATAAACGTATCTATCTATCAAAAAAAAAATCGATCTAACGTCTGACTCTTTTATAGTTCTGTCGACCTTTATAAAACTTGTACATTTCAAATCTGGTTTCTTGCCCTTTAAAGAGGAACTATGCAAGACTTTTACCTTATTTAAACAGCTTCAGAGTAATTGTGATGGTTAAATGACTGGAATGGAGAATGGAGGCCCAACCTTGCAAGACCAGAGTCTCCCAGATCTTGTTGCGGCGGCACCACAACACAAACACGCCCCGTAACCCATAATCTCTTGTTTATGACAGATAAGACTACACAAATATGCACATTGTAAATGATAGGTAACACTTTACTTGAATATTCATAAGATTGACATAACACTGTCATAACCATGACATAACAGCTGTCATAAACATCAATGAATACTTATGACAGCTGTCGTTAAATGTCATTCGGTAAGTTATGTCACTTTTGATGCAAAGTTGACATTATTTGAGATGTTTTTGTTCTGACAACTTGACATAAAGACAATGTAAACTGTCATAGCAGACCTAATTGCCAAATTATGTCAAGTTCTCATAACAAGGACATCTCAAATAATGTCAACTTTGCATTAAAAGTGACATAACTTACCGAATGACATTTAACGAAGTATTCATTGATGTTCATGACAGCTGTTATGTCATGGTTATGTCAGTCTTATGAATACCTATTCAAGTAAAGTGTTACCAAATGATATAACGTTATCCACTGCACCATGGATTGTGTCTCGCAGGCTTCGTTAAAGACAAATGCACATGGCCAGGAGGGGAGGAGGGTTAGCAAAACAGCGGAAAAGCAACCGGACTCGCATAGTTCCCCTTTAAGTTTTGTTTTCCCCTCGTGTTGTCAGGGCGTGGCTATCAACGTGCATCAGTACAAGACTCACCTGGCAACCCGAATTCAGCCAAAATGAACTTGTTGTTTGAATCTGATACTGAGCAAGTCTGCAGCCTGCAGACTGTGGGCTGTACTGTAGAAGCAGTGGGCGATGGGTTTGGGGAATAGCAGTGAATAACTTAACGCTGTGTTTTTCGAAGTTCAGACTGAGCTTGAGGAGGGAGATAAATAATCTCTGCCAGGAAGGATGGATCTTAATTTATTTGTGTCTCTATTGTTGCACAAAGAGGCAACTGCACACTGCTGCTGGAAATCAAACAAATGCAAATGCCGTGGCTGTGGAATGGAAATGACTGCGAAACATCACAAGTCTCTCAGTGTGACTGCCATAACAGCAGGGATTTGTACTTGTGTTTACGACAACACTGATAATATTTTCTCCCATTTTAGGCCGAGCAGGAATTAGGCATGAGAGCCAAGCGTGCCGCGTTAATGCCCCCCCCACATATCCCACAACCAGCACCACCACCCGCCTCCTTTATTATGCTAATACCTGACAGGTTTACAGTCTGTTAGCTATGTATGGAATTGTCATATGCATGTGTAACGTATTGTCAGCAAAGAAATAAAGCGCCCTGGAAGAAGTTTCAATCAAACGTTCCCCCCACACACCTTCGTGGGTGTTAAACACATCTTATTATGGGATGGGAAGAGGGCAAAAAGAAGAAAAAAAACATTGCAGCTTGAAAAAGAAGCAACACAAAATTGACCTTTTCTCAGCTAAATGTTAATTCATACACAGCGTGAACACGACCTCGACCGCGGATGAAGTCATCCGAGTGTTTTGTCTGCAGTTTGTGGCTTTTCACACGTTTTGTAAGTTTTTCATGTTGTTCCCTCAGAGTCATTATGCTGGAAGTCGTGTCGCTACAACGGTTGCTGCAATTGCTCCAGTGCTGTTGTTCACTATAGTTTCTCTTCTGGACGGGACTTTATTGTCGTTGTTTAGCTGATTAGAAATGATAAATCCCGCGTTGCAGACGTTTAGTGGCATTATTATGTGGTAATGTACGGCATAAAGCTGCAGCGGGTTTATGGCCATCTTAACAATGAGGGAAAACATAATGGTGTTACATATGCACTTGGAGATCCATCATTTTTAATATTCACTCTCTGAAAGGCAAATTTGTGCTCGAACCTATTCAACATTTTATATTTGACTTTTTAAAAAGCAGGAATAAAGAGAGAAAGAAAAAAAACTTCTCTTTTGGCTGTTTTACATATTACTGGGTGAGAAATTGACAAAATGAAATTAACTTTTCTGGAGCCAAGAGAAGCAGCTGATATATTTGAGTTAAGTCTGAAAAACCAACTGGAAGAGTTTCTTTTCTTTTTTTAAACCATTCAATTGAATTGAAAACACGTTAAACATGAGATAATGAATAGGTTTCTTCTTACTTTTTCTCTTCAGGACCACTTATGTCACTTGAATGCTGGAGATTTTTCAGTCACGCATAATGATCATCTGCACAGCTTGGACAATATATAATTAAAAATCCCTCCTTAATTGATTCCCGCCGATTATCGAGGGCTTCCAGGATTTCTGCAGCAGGCGTCTCCGCACTTTTAGCTCATCTCCGGAGAGAATCCGCCGCACTTTTGAAGCAAAAAATGTTTCATTGTGCTTTGAATTCAACATCAGGCGTGCATCTGTTCTATGGGTTTAACTCATCGACATCATCGAGCATGATAATTTCTCCCCAGACAGCCTCGAACGAGCCATAATGTCACATGCGGCGAATTGATGGTTTAATGCTTAGTGGGGAATAAATCAATGTGCCATACAGAGTGAGATTTAAAAAAAAATTACAGCACAGAAACAGCGCTGCCAGAAGTCACTTATCTTCAAGGATTTTTAGATATTTTTGGCCACATTACAGCCGTGCGTCTCTAAAAGGACATTACTGTACATTTGTGATGAGTGGCTGATGAATGGAAGTTGCTTTAATCATAATTTGTCCTCAGCTTGAAGGAATCAGATTGACAGGTCAGATATTATGCACAGCGCTGGGCTTTAATAACCCATATAGAAATATGAAGATAAGGGAAAAAATGGCCCATCAAAGTCTCATTCCGGCGCGCGGCGTAAGGCAATCAAGCTCAGACGTGGCGCCGTATTTTATTGTAAAGCGTGACCCCTGACATTCAAACAGGCAGTGAAAAAAGACGTGAGCTGTAGAGAGCAGAGTGGAGCACCGTCTCTTATCCTTTGAATCCTGCAGGTGTTAATGGAAAAGCCGCGGTGAAGTCATTTCACTGACATCACGCTATCCAACACATTATTTATCCCGTATCTGTATTCATCACAATGTCACAAATGATTCCAACATCTTTATTTGTAATAAGGAAGTAAATTCCCAGTTGAGCGCTGCTCTTCTCCTGCACAAGACGAACCCCACTCACAAGGTCTTCAACGGCTCATTTTACAGGTTTTAATAACGGTTTCATTGGAAACTTGTCGCAACAGTATTAATAAGTTCATCACAATATAATTCCACTAATTGCCAAAAACAGCAGAGCAGTATTTAATTATAGCGGAGGTTTGCACCGCAGCGGGTTGAAATGCTGGAACGTGGAGACTCTCGTAGAAGCTGCAACATATCAACAAGTTTTATTGCATCGTCGTTGAATTTTTCATGTTTTCTGACTTGTTGTCTTCTCTTGTGTTGTTGCAGCTGACATACTGCAGTGAGCCTGGGCAGAGGAAGCCGAACACCCTACACATCTTGATGGAATGCAGCCAGATGAATTATTAACGACAAGGTGAGCGAGAGAGAGAGAATACAACACACACACACACAAACCTCGGAGACTATGAATGTCTAGTGTGAGGAACAATATGCGACAAACATGCATGTGAAGTGTAGACAAGACGGTTTCATATGGGCACTTGTCACTCGAGCGTTAGTAGTACTGTAGGTGTTGCTATGACTATGATGTCTTGTTACTAGGCAGGTTTCTTCAGTTCAATATGGGACTGTCTTCAAAGAGGAACTATGCAAGATTTTGACCTTAATTAAACAGCTTTGGAGTAATTGTGATGGGTCTGGGGAGAACGGAGGCTCTCTGTCTTCCACCGAGCGTCTCTTGGCTGAAAACCAACCTTATGAGATCAGCGTCTCCGACCTGGTGTCCCAGATCTCGTCTCACGAGAAACATGGACCGCTTTACGGCGCTACAGTACGACACAAACAGCCTGGTAAAACCGTAATCTCTTGTTGAAGAGGAGCTAAGCAGGATTTCTCCCATGGCTGTGCTACATTTTTACCTCCATTAAAAAGCTCCAGACTGACTGCAGAAACCAACCTTGCAACATCAGTGTAGGACTCAGACGCCGCCCGGCGTTCCAGCTCTCGTCTCTGCTGCACCATAACACAAACACAGACTACACAAATAAATACACAAGTCATAACCTTGTACAGTATATGCAACGTTATCCACCGCTCCATATTGATTTTTCGCCGGCTTTGTTGTAAACAAATGCACATGACAAGAGGAGTGTAACCAAAACGTTGGAAAAGCGAGTGGACTTGCATAGTTCTCCTTTAAACATGTCAAATTCGAGGTTGAATGTTTGAGCTACAACAATGTTTCCTTTTCAAAAGTCACCAAACCAGCACAAACACGTCTTTTACATGAAAACATACTCTTCCGAAAAAAAAGCTGTAGCCTGTGTCGATCCAGACGATTTCGCTTTGCGGATCAGAAGAACTTCCAAACAACCTCAGACTCTCTGAAAACTTGGGAACCAATCACAAACAGGTTTTTTTTCTTCTTTTTTTTACATCGACAGACTTCACCCTATGATGACACAAAAGCAGTATTTGGTAGATTTGTTTACATTCAACATGGAGGCCGCTGAAGAGCAGCTGTTGTGAACGATTGTTGTTGAATATTGTCTTTGCAAAACCTGCAGAAATCCTTAGATGCTATCACTCCTGCAAATCTACAACAACCACATTTATAAACATTTCATCGCTCTTCATACATCATCTCATCTGGATTGTTGCTGATTGGTTTGAGGTCTGTCCAGATGTGTACAGCTGCATTTTGATCGTCTACGTCGGTTGGTCACGGCTCTTGGAAGTCAGAGGTGAATACATCAAAACTCCATCTCAGATGAGATTAAAGTCTCATTTCTTTTCAGATGGCTTTGGTCGACCTATTTTAATTATGATATTTCCTGTTGTCACAAGGGAGCGCCATGAATACAAATGCATATGAGAGCGTACAGCAGGACTCTAATCCTCCGATGGAGAAAGTTTGGGCGAGTTTGAGCAACTCCCTGAGACATTGACATTCACTGTGCCACCACAGATGGAAACTCACTATTGTCCCACAGTTTGATAAATCATTAAATGCACCGTCACAAGTCTGCAAACAAAAACAGTGTGTCCTTTATATTGACACATCAAAGTGCTGACTGAAGAACTTGTTTGTGGAAGTTTCAAGTGCAAAAAGGATCGGTCTTGATTTTTTTTCATATTTAAATACGAGAGTTCCCACAAGTCGAACACGACTTCCTGTCAAAGTGAAGCAACAAACGCAGGTTCTTGGCCTCCTCTGATAGGACACAACACAGCAGGAAACAAACCAAACACCAGAGTCTGTGATCAACACTAAACATGCAAAAAAAAAGAAGAAGAAATGAAGCAAAAACTTCCTGTCTGAAAATAACCCTGAATCAGAAACAGCCGCAGTGCAGAGGATGTTCCAACTTTTTCATTTCACATTGCTAAAGTTTGAATGTCATCCTCTGATGTCTGAAACTAATGCAAGTCAAAGTCTTCATTTGGGTTTGTGCAGAATTATTTTAATTAAGTGATGTTGTAATGTTATTGGCCAAGAGGCTTTCCACTATGCCAGAGTACAGAACAGTAATGAGCAGAGATGTAGCCTAAATTTGTATTTTGCTCACTGCAGAACTTAAGGCAAATTACACCTCCCTCTTTCTGCCAGATTCTGGTTCTGGTGATGGAAAAAAAAAAAAAAATGCTGCTTCTCTTCTTGAGTCATGACACCGTTAACATAACAATGAACGCCAGCGATTCACAAGTCGTACATTTCTAACAAAACGGCCATTTTCTCTTTATTGATTAGCAGTTTATCATTTCAGTTGTGTTTAAGCCGGTGTGAGCGTCACTGTGACTGAACCTGGTGAACTGTCTGCAGCCACCGAGCTGCAGTGTTACCTGTATCCATCCATCCACCTGCAAAACATGGCATTTAGAAAAGATAAGTGATTTAAAGACACAAAGAGCTTTATGTTTACCTTATAAAATGAGGATGCAATCTCAAAAATCAAGGTTAAGTGTAATTATGTTAATTGTTGCATCCTGTCTGCTGTTTTGTAGTAAAAGTTCAGTTAACATAAAAAAAAAACATACTTTGAAGTGACATTTCACAAAAAGTCAATGTTATAATGACATGATCCCTCACTGGCTTCCCACCATCATATATATACATATAAGTTATATGTTAGTTATTATTTCAGAGGACATGCAGAATATATTTTCAGCTAATCTGGCTTGTTATTTCCCAGTGAACTGGACGTGTGCGTGTTTGTGCAGCGTGAATCATCGTCTGTGAAAAACACCAAACCTGCTACTTTCAAACAAACAATCTGGATGTTCTTTAGTTAGAAATGTGTCACACTCAAGTCGCTTCACATCACAAACAAACATGAGGCCTGTTTTTCTGGAGAACATAGTTAAATTTAGTATTTTTAAAAGTCAAATCTGTGTATCAGTGGGAGCTATTAGTTATTATCTGACTTGTCGAAGCTGATTTTTAGATCCAGGTTTATGCAACGAGTTAAAAAGCTCAGACTAACGAAGTCGTTCGAGTTTTCTTTGGACGCGTATCAACTCCTCTGGTTTGTACAAGTGCGGGTCACGCTGCAGCGCCGGCCTCCACGGATGTGTTTCTGTCCCCCCCCTCTCCTCCCTAGGCCCCCCGCTGCCTTTGTGTTGGGCGTACGTGGGCCGGTGCTCGCAGGTAAGAGACAGAGCGGCGAGAATGAATGCCGAGCAGCAGAGAGGCAGAGGCAGCGGCGGCGAGGTGGACCAGAGAGATTAGCTGGGAAATTGACACTGACAAATCTCATACATTAAGGCTTCCTGGGAGGCAGCTATCGGCAGAAGAGGCGGCAGGTACCATATCCCATAAATGGCACTGGGTTTCTTTTAATACTCTGCTCGAAGCAGCGCGTTGGAAAGCCAGAAAAAGCCACCCCGGCGTCCGCGGCATGCAGCGCCCCCGCCAACGATAAGAAAAGCCAGGTGTGCTCGTCGACGTTTCATTTGACTAATGTGTTTACAGCTAGAATAATGAATAGAGTGAGGAAGATGAGAGTAATTAATTTGAGCTGTTCCAGCTAAGTAACAAAGCAAATACAGGCAAAACTGTTTCATTTCCCTTTGGAGGAGCTGGAGCTTTTCCCTCCCCCCGTTCGTGTCTGCTTTAATGAGATAAAGCCAGGCTTCTTTGATAAGGAGTCCTAGTTACTTGTTAGTAGCCTGGTAGCCTTTTGATCTGAGGGTGTTTCTTTATGAAAACGAAGGACAAAGCACCTCCATGCATTTCTAAAAATATGACGTGTAATTATTTCAGAAAAAAACAAAACAATTCCCATTCACAGACCTATTCTCAGTCTTGTCTTGAGTTTAAGTATCATCAAAGCTGGATCCAGTTTACAGTTCCCCTCCTCTGTGGAAACCTTTTTGGAGAGTCGCAGCTATGTCGGACATTTTTCTCGGGCGTCCTGAGAGCAAAGAGTCTAATTACCAAACATAAACAACTCCGTGGCCTTTTGCCGCCGCGCCACTTGATGTTTGCCGAGTGTTATTCCCAGCGACTTAACCCCGCTCAAGAGGTTCACGGTGTGTTCCTTCTATCTTTATTTATTTTGGACAGTGAAGTTGTTCCTCCTGGAAAAAAATAAAAGAAATAGGGGGAGGATGGGTTGCCCTTGCTGTTGCCTAGCAACAAAGTGAGTCTCTTTTTGGACTACCTTGAAAGTTGCCCTTCTTTTTAGACGTAGGGAGAAATATATACGTTACTCATGAATGAATGAAGTGTCATTGTCCATGAAGGAGCTCATTGACTTCCACTAACGTGCAGCGTGAGTCACTCAGTGTGTGTATGTGTGTGAAATAAAGTCGCTCTTATCTTGCAATATTAATGTAGAGGTTTTGTTCTATTGTAACGACTGTACAGAATAATATTGTGCAGCGTGCCGTGCCGTGCGTACATTACATCCTGGGAAAGGCAGCCCCTCTTCCCCCCCTTCTTTTTGGCACGGAGCATTTTTCAGTCGGAGCGCCGCGGTGAATTCATCCGACTTTATATTTTGGTGGATCATAAAGGAGACAAGCTGTTAAATATTCATGGCGGCGTTGTGTTCTTAAAATAAGGCTCATTAGCACTCCCAGCCTCTTTTCAAGTTCCGCCTTTCTCTTGTCACTCTCAAAAGAGCATCACAAACATGTTATTCATCTCTCACCATCTCCACACTCAAATTGGGTTAGAATATTACTCCGAACAACGCTTTTATTTTATTTATTTATTTTTTTTAAATTTTGTAGTCAGACTGACGCTAATGCTATTAGATTTTAATTCCTTGTTCAAGTGGCCGTAAGACTATTGATTGAATCAGTTTAAGTGTTGTTGGGAAGAAAAAAAAAATGTTGGTGCTAGAATAACAGAATTGATTTCTTGAAATAGTGGGAACATAAGCTTCTAACAGGATTACAAATGTTGTGCCTCCTTGCAAAAAAAACAACAACAACAAAACAAAAACTAAAGTATGAGCAAACTGAACCTGGCTCACTGGACGCTGGTGGTTCGTCCTCTTGTGGAGTTTGCATGATCACGTTAGTTGACCTGCTCTGAATGTGGAAATGGAAATGTTAACATTTAATGGATCTGACTCACATCCTGGGGTCACGTGTGTAGTCTAAGAGACTGCATGGCAGCTCTATGATGCTGGACCCAACAGTGAAGGCTATAATCAGTTAAAATGCTGACTATAGCACTTTATTTGATTTTATCTTGTTGAGATTTTGTTTGTCCTTTTTCCTCACGCCTTTTAAAATGACCCTCGAGGACAAATAAAGTGTTTTGAATTGAATTGAACTGCAGGAACTCAGGTTACTTTGGCTAGTATTGGGCAAGTTACTCTTTAAAAGTAATACTGATTACTGATTATTATTTATTAGTGGCGTTACTAGTTACCTTACTCCATTCCCTCAAAAATACAAACAAACCAAAATAAAACCAACCTCTAGCAGACGACAGAGGAGCAAAGAGACTGGCATTGGTAAATTACCTGGGCCTGTAACAGTAATCTAATTACTATTCTATAAAGTTATTATGTAATAACTTAAAGCAGAAGTAAGTGATATATTTGTGTTAATATAAGTCTTAAATAGTTATATCTTCCGACAGCAATCACTTACATAGAGTGTTTATTCAGTCACTCTTCTGCTCTCGAGGAGAAAAATTTACAAACAGTTTTTATCCAATGAGGAGAGAGAAATGCAAAACCAACCTCTAGGGACGAGGACAGGTCAGGTGTATTTTTCCGACCGTGAAGTGGTACCAATCACGAGTTGGTATTGGTTATAGTGACTTTCAAAACAGGTCGGAGAAACACGAGTGGTTGCCTGTAACAGTTAATCTAATTTACGATTTCAAAAGCCTGCCTGGAACGCAGCATTAGCGAAAACGACCGGACCACTTACTTCTTCTTTAATTAACATCAAAATAACATGTTATTGCGTTAACACTGTTGGTTAGTTATTACAGTTCTGCTGCAACGGGGCCAACAAGATGTCTTGTCCTGTTTTATTCAAGGTTAATTCAAGATAAAATAAGCAGATTACAATATTTATGCTTCATCTTTGATCACATATTAGCATCATATCAACCACATTCGTTTTAGTCCAGCTGAGAAAAAAGGAGAAAGGCATTAGCAGGAGTGTTGTATATTTATATATTCTTCATTATGTCCCTGACACAAATACTTACTGAGAGTGAACAACAGCTTTCAGAGCTCAAGGTACGAACTGCGTTTAATATGATCTGAGTTTATGCCCCCCGGGGGGAAACACCTCAGGAAGATCCTTCATGTTATATATTGATGATATTTTAACAGTGAACGCACAACTACAATAGTGTGTTATTGCCTTTGTGTCTTTGATATCATTCTTGAGCGGCGTAATGTGAATCTGCAGCACTTTCATTGAATATAAAGTCTTTAATTAAAAAACATTCAGTGTATTAGCTAAGTGGATAATGACTATTCATTGCAGTGTAAATGTTTAATAATCCATCTGTTGCATACAGTGCAAATTGTAAAGATCCAGCTTTGTGTCATTATGAGCAGCTTCAGCATTTTCACACATGCACGCACACACACACATACGCACGCACACTCGTAGCACTTGCGTTTTTAATAAGTCATTCCTGCAGGAGGGAGCTTCACCTCACTTACAGACTTGGTCCACCCATAGGCAACCTATTAACATCCACTTTATCAGGGTTTTCATATTTCATGACCTAGTTCATCAAACTTTAATGCCGTCCTGGTTCTACACGTTTGTGTTTTTAGTGCAAAGTCATGTCGGAATGGAAAGCGTTACCTATAAAGCCTCTCGCTGGAATCTTTACCACATCTCCAGAAGGAAATTACGGACATATTTATTTATTTACTTTTTAGCAGCCATGCTCGTACACGTTATTTATGACCTCTACCCGTGCACGCTCCCCATGGCTATCCAAAAGATCTTGGATGGATTGCGGCGTGTGAGAGGACGTCATTAGTGGTGCAAAATGATTTCACAGAGCCAAAAACCTGCTGAAAGCAGACGATGGGCCAAACGCCAGTGGTTTCTGCCCCCACACCCCCCCCCTCACCCTCTTTCTCTCTCCCTCTCTCTCTGCGGACATGGCATTCAGGCTGCTGTGCCACACTAAAGTATGTCTAGGGTAATGCGCTGCCCTCAGATTGCTCGAGTCCTGCTGAGCCTGTGGGACGCCCGATTAGCCTGTGGCCAGACCTGATATGCAGTGACCAGAGCCAAGCACCGATAGATGAATAGAAAGAAGAGGCGAGGAAAGAGATTGGAAGGGGGGGGGGGGGGGGGGGGGATGCAGATGTGTGTCCATAATGTGCAGCGGACGGTGTTGGTGTTGGTGTTTGGCTTATGTGCTAAAACAAGAATGCATTTGCCGTTGAATTATTGGAGGCGAGCTCCCTGAGAGAGCTCCACGGTGAATGAAAAGATTTTAAAGAGGGGTTGGGTTGGGGTTGGAGGCGGGGCGGGGGGGGGGGTTGGGGTGAGTCTGAATGCAGCAATCATTATGAAAAACTAAAATGGCAAGGGCAATGCACAAAGCGTTTTCAGATTACACCACTGGTATTTTCAATTCCACCTCAGGTCAATGTGCCACATTTTGGATGGGTTTTCTATGGTAACAAAGCAGGAATTGATATGGAGCCTGCTCGCTAGGTGCAGACGGCTGCTTTTTGGACGGTGCTGCCTGCATTCAGATAGCTTTCTGATAACACCCCAGATAGTTTTTGTCTTTTTTTTTTTTTAGTTTAAAACCTTTTGCAAAATGAAAAAAAAAACCCAGATCGTTCGGGATTAAAAGCTAAAACAATAAAAGCTTGGTCTCCAATCTGGAGTCAATGGTAGAGCTGTAGGCTGCAGTGCTCTCTGGTGACATCACATATTGCGTAGTCTTTGGTTGCGTTGTCATCCAGGGAGAAATGCTCATGTCCAAAACTGTTGGTTGAAGCCCATCCAAAAGGAAAAAACAAACATGTGAGTCAGAAATCCAGTCGTATCTGTTCAGGCTGGATGAGCTGAAAATTCCGTTTCCAGGTTTTCATGGAGGGAGATGTGTGTGTAATGGACTGCAAAAGTTACATAAGTCGGTGTCATCCTAAAGGCTCAACACTCGCAACAGTCACTGCTGTTGTATGAACGATCACAACGTGTGATCATTGTTCATGCATGTGTTGTTGCACCTTGGATGCTGTGTGGTCCACGTTGTAATTCACTTAGCCCCTCCATGTTGACAGTCTCTCCTAACATGGCTAGTTGCCATTATTCATTATTTCTAGTAGCAATAAATCTCTATTATCTAAAGTAACCGACGCGTATCAGCCAGAGCCCGAGGCCACATTTCAAGTAGCATTTCATAATGCATTGGTTTTTGACATTCAGTAATGATAAACTTCAATTGCTTTATTTTGTTATTTGGCTCAGATTTTTCTTGGTGTGTTTTGATGATGTATTGTGATTTTATGTCATATCTGGTACTGTCTGTGTCCATAAAGATGTTGTATAATGTTGAAAAACAAAATACACAACAATAACTTCTGGACTATTTAACCTGCTCTTCTTCAGTCAACGTAAGCCTCCCACTTGCTCAGGTAAACACAGGGTCAGACAGCTCAGTACAAAACCAGATTCCTGTGAGCTCAATACAAAGCTTAAAGGGATAGATCAACATTTTGGCAAATTGGCCCATTGCCATAATCCCTATAGTCATAGCAGTAGGTTCGTTTTTTTTTTCTTTATTTGTCGGTGCAAGCTATTTTTAGAATGGCGGAGCAGAGTCGTGAGCTGCTCAGAGCTACGCTACGGAGGCTCATGGGATTTCTTGATTTCCCTCATCAAACTCATCAAATACACAATCCAGGAACTCCAAAACTCTCTGGTGGACAAAGTGTGACCTGCCACGCAATGAGATAATAACAGAACGTTACAAGACAAAGTCGTTTTAGAGGTAAATTCATACAAAACCACTGCTGCATGTTCCCGTCGGGGGCAGTTCTTCAGCAAGCAGTCTCTGTATTTACCTCTAAAACAACTATGTCTCTTAATGTTCCGTTATTATCTCTTAGCGTGGTGAATGTGCAGGTCGTAACTTGTCCACAAGGGCGTTGTGGAGTTGTTGGATTGTGTATTTGATGAGTTTGATGAGAGAAACCAAGAAATCCCATGAGCCTCCGTAGCGTAGCTTTGAGCAGCTCATGGCTCTGCTCCGCCGTTCTAAAAATAGCTTGCACCGACAATTAAAGGTAATGAACCTACTGCTATGACTATAGGCAAAATGTTGAACTATCCCTTTAAAACATGTGTAAAATAACAAATAAAAGGATTCATTGAAGAGTTAGTCTCTGGATTACTTGTACCATGTCTGGAACAGATTTAATACAACGGTGTTTATTGTTAATCGACTAAATGACCTCCAGTAATGTAATGCAACAAAACACTGTCTTTCATAAACATAATAACTAGACACTACACAACTTAAATGTGTGTTTTTCTGTACGTTGACACCAGACTGAGAAAGATGAACCCTCGCTAATTAGCTCTTCTGTGTTATTACATAGTGTCTCGCACAATATTGATCACAGTCACAGTTGCAGGTGTCGGCGTCTAGTAATGAGTTGTAAACAGGTAGGTTGTGTTGCGTTTAAGGCCAAGGTGTTGGTCTGCTGTTGGTGTGTACCTGTAGTTTCTCTTCGGCTCTGATGGAAGCCGGCTCCTGTGCAGACATGACCCTTTTAACACCGCAATCTTGATTTAATTCCTCGCCATATTTCTCGCTGTCACCATGCAGCCTGTGGTATGTTTGTGTTATCATCACAACATCCCTCTGTAGGCTTTACCCATAAATATCATTTACGAGCTGTATACACAATGAGGCAGACAGAACACACACGCACACACAAACACACACAGACACATACACACACAAAATAAGAGTTCCCATAGGGACTGAAGAGAATAGCAGTTAAATGATCTGGCCTCCCCCAGGACAAGGCAGCATTCAATCACTGAAGACAGTCCGGCCCCGAGGACAACAGACAAACATATCACATTATTGAGAGGAATAAGGTGAAATACATAGAACGTTTTTTTTTTTTTTTACACGGCTCCCGTGACACCCTCCTTCCACCCTCCTCACCCATTAATTATCAATGTGGACTCATAACATGGTTGATTACTGCCTTAAATTGTCTCCGCAGCCGCCGGTCCGCGCACATTTTCACAGGGAGATTATGAACTCAATGAAAAGTGTGACAATCACGATGATTGATGGTGTTTGTTTTATCAGACTCTGTTCATTTGCTCTGGGCATGAGCAGGGTCCTTGGAGAGAGGAGGGGAGGGCCATCGCTGTGATGATGGCTGCCGCCGCGCACACATCCTCTGACTCACAGTTCCCGGAAGCACTGTAGCGTTTTCTCTTTCTTCTTTTCTTTTCTTTTCTTTTCTTTTCTTTTTTTTTGTTTGAAAAAGACAAGAAAGAAAGAAAGAAAAAAACAAACAAACAGGGCAATAGAAATGAAAAATCATTAAACCTTGGAACAGAAGCTGAGGAACAGATGTTGTTTTCACTCGGTTTTTGTGCAGCAGACCATTTAAACATTATATTTAGTTTTGTACAGACAACAAAACATGCAGATTGCTCCAACTCATTTTTTTCCTTTCAGTCGCCGCCAACCGGCTCCCCTCACCAGGTCTCGTCGTGCCTTTTATGACTCTAGATTTTCAAAATAAAAGTTACTTTTAAAGGGATAGTTCACCCAAAATTGAAATTTCACTCATTATCTACTCACCCTCATGTCGACTAAGGAGCTGGGAGAAGTTTCAGAGTTATCCATGGCTTCTCTGAGTTACAGGGGGTCTCGGCGTAGCAGTGCATGTCCATATAGCGGTTGCAAATGGATACTGTCTTTGTAACAAAAAGACACACCAAATACCTCCATGCTGCTCGTATGTGATGTCCGTCTTGTATTGAAGCCCTGAAATGCGAAATTGTCCTGAGAAAAATTAAACAAGTCTAAATTTCAAGCTTGTTTGTAGCGGAAGCTCCTCTTCCCTGTTCGTCAAATTTGGACGAACCAGGAAGGGGATCTTCGAGAAGCTTCCGCTACAAAACAAGCTTGAAATATAGACTTAGACTATAGATTTAATTTTGTTCAGGACAATTTTGCATCTTTTTGTTACGAAGACAGTTGGTATCCATTTGCAACCATTACATGGACATGCACTGCTACACCAAGACCCCCCGTAACACAGAGAAGACACAGATAACACATTCCGGCACTCCCGGCACTCCCGCACTCCCGGCACTCCCGCACATTAGCTAGGCTATTCTTCCTGGAGTCCAAGTATAAGTCAAACCGAATTTGCAAGAAAAACAAGACAAAACAGAAACAAGCGTCAATACAGTCACATATACAATCATAGACTCACACCACATATATCACAAGACATCATGAAACACTTGTACAGTACAATTAAGACCATACACAACATACAACACCATAGAAACAAATAACAAGAAAATAAAAAAAAGAAAGAAAATAAATAAATAAAAGAAAAACAATTTAGAAAAATTAAAGAAATAAAGAAATGCCGGATAGAGATGGACCATTAAGAGAAACTTTTTTAACAAAAATTTATACCTTTCTTTGGAATAACTCTGAAACCTCTCCCAGCACCTTAGTCGACATGAGGGTGAGTAAATAATGAGTGAAATTTCAAATTTTGGGTGAACTATCCCTTTAAACTGACTTATTGGTGGACGCTGTTGAACAGGACTTCTGCTCCGGCTCATCTTTCCGTGCCGCTGACCACCGCTGTCTGAGTGCCTCCTCACGCCTCATTGCCCTCTCGTGGTCCACACTGTGGCGACTGGAGCGCCACTTCTCCTCATCCACACTTCCACCTGTGGGGGTGATTGAAACAAGAGTGAGCTCTTGTCAGGGCTTTGGCCACCATGTAATTGAATTCTACCTTGTTTCACAGAGTGCAACAAAGCATGGCACTGGATAGAGGGTAAATATACTCAGCACTTAGAGACAAACCTGGGCCGCGACTGCTCAACAACAAACAGAGGCAGAGGGTATTGCTTAGTATCTTTTACAGACACCAGCGCTGCCATCAAAGGGGAGACGCAGGAGCTGCAGCCGGTGCGATTACTTTGGGGGCGGAGAAGAAACTCTCTGCTGGGTTTCACTGATGAATTCTTTGACTGTCAAATGCATGCAGCTGTTTCAAATGATCTCAAACAACACGGCCTTCAATCGGGCTTTGATTTTTCGGTTCGGGTTATTGGCTCTTACAGGAGGGTGGACATCAAAATCACTGCCAAATTTTAAACAAGTGAGAGCAAAATCAGAACCACAAGAATAAACGCCCAGTGAAAGAACAGGTCGATATCCACAATAGGCTCATCACCATATCCTAGTTTATTTCCCTCTAAAACAACTCTGTCTGGTACGTTGTGTTATTATCTCATAGTGTGGTGAATGTGCAGGTCACAACTTGTCCACCAGAGCGTTTTGGAGTTGTTGGATTGTGTATTTGATGAGTTTGGTGAGGGAAACCAAGAAATCCCATGAGCAGCTCACGGCTCTGCTCCGCCGTTCTAAAAATAGCTTGCACCGACAATTAAAGGTAACGAACCTACTGCTATAGGGATTATGGCAATGGGCCAATTTGCCCCCTAACCCGAACTATCCCTTTAAACTCCACTGGGTTTCAACAACAAAAGCAGGTATCAACATATTTGCAAAATAATTAAAATTTACAAAATACACAAAGTAAAAGCACTATACCTTCAAAATTACATGCAAGTTACCTTGCAGAGATGTTTGAGTTGGTATTGATTATTATAATGTGAAATGATAACCTGGCGTCCGACCCTGGCGTATTTATTGCTCATTATACGACTGAATTCTTGGCGCTGACCAACAGTCAAGTGTCTTTAATGTCTTGTAATGCACAGAACAACCAGACATCTCTGACTCAGGTGTTTCTTCTCTGACATCCTTCGTTTGTCTTCCTGTCAGTGGAGGAGATGGAGCTGTGTTAATCCCTCTTTCTTTACTGTAAACTGCAGTGAGCGATGTCTTCTTCTTCTTCTCACTGCAGCAAACACTTTATCAGGACACAAAAGAGACATCTCGCAGCACTGATATCGTAGTTGGTAGAAGCTTAAGCTCGTAGAAGCTTAAAGAACAACGGTATGATTATGTTCAAAAGGAGTACAAGAAGGTACAGGAACAGATGTTTTATTTATCTGCTGATCTGAAAATGGGAAATAAAAGGGCAGGTACAACAAAGTACCTCATTTTGACAGTCATTGTCATCGTGTCTTGTCTGTATGAAGGAGTATTAGGGCCAGCCAAAAAAAAAAAAGCCAAAATTAGGAGCCTGTCTGGCGGTACCGGCCGGCTGCTGCGATGTAGCCGTCAGTCGCTTGTCACTTTGTTGTGGTACATGGTCAAGCCTCTGCAGTTTTTTAATTTTTTTATTTTTTACCCCCCCCCCCTTTTTTTTTTTTAACCTGGCATTTTTTTTCCTGTGCCGGATTTTTTTTTTTTTTTACCTGACTTTCTTTTTCTTGTGCCAGATTTTTTTTTTTTTTTTTTTTTTTACCCGACTTTTTTATTTTTTCATTTTTTTTTATAATTGACTTTTTTTTTCTTGTGCCAGATTTTTTTTTTTTTTTTACCTGACCTTTTTTTCTTGTGCCGGATTTTATTTTATTTTATTTTTTTACTGATTTTTTTTCTTCTTGTGCCGGATTTTTTTTTTTTTTTTTTACCTGACTTTTTTTTCCTGTGCCGGATTTTTTTTTTTTCTTCTTACCTGATTTTTTTTTTCTTGAGTCAGATTTTTTTTTTTTTCTCGTGCCGAGTTTTTTTTTTTTTAACCTGACTTTTTTTTTCTTGTGCCGGATTTTCTTTTTTTTTTACCTGACTTCTTTTTTTCTTGTGTCTGATTTTTTTTTTTTTTTGGCTTTTTTTTTTATTGGTCTGGCCCGATTACTCCTTCGTACTTCTGAGCCCAACATCCAACATTAGATTATTTTTCTTCCATGTCAGTATTCCTGTAGCCTTGCCTGTGTTGTGTTTGCTTTAACATTTTTTTCCTCATATGTACGGACTTTTTATGTAACTGCTTTTCCACATGATTCACATCATAGTCATTCATAGCCGACAGATGTCCTTGTAGAGGGACCCACTCATGACTATAAAACGGTTCTTATTTATTCAAGCCTTCATCTGCAAATCAGATATGAAAGCAACATGTCAGCCGTTAGTTCACAGCATAAAGAGCAAAAAGCCTTCTGCTGTGTGACTGTTTGTGCAGTCTTGTCTTTTCCCATTTCCTCCATGGCGTCTTTGCACCATTTCCTGGTGGGGAGATGTGTGTTTATATGTGTGTGTTCTTCATGTGTACTTTAGAGTTTTAAAAGCAGTCCAAGGAGGCACAACTCCAGTCCTTGGAGGGCAAATGGGATTACATTGTCTAGGCTGCTTCGAGGCATCGCAGGCGTCACTCCACCGAGGCAGACTCCGGTCGGTGGCCTGTTTGCTGTCGGCTAATCTAGGGAGATGGATTCTCAGTGCAGGGGCTCACTCCAGTGCAGTTACTGTGCTTAATGGGTTTGACTCCCCAGGACATTGTTTCAATCTAAAGGTCATCATGGTCCCAGCTCGAGCCCAGAACCTCTCAACCCGGGCTGATTTGCTCCTCAACCATCATGTGCCGTGTACTTCAAAAGGACATTTTTCTGTTAGCGCTTCCCCACAAATCACTGGGAGAGAACCTGCATTAACAACACATAGACAGCAGAAGGGCTGTTGGAGGCGATGTAGATGTATCCTTCTTGTCTAGACAGGGGCCGACCTCGTAGACATGGACATCAGTGACCCAGTCTGTTATAGTGTTACACCACTGTATGGCTAGTTTAGTTGTAGCTTTTTCAATATCATTTTGACACCTTTGACGTGAGATTAAAGGGATACTTCACCCAAAATCGTTTGCTCGTTGTTGTAAACCATCAGATCGGATGTATGATGTAAACACGGAAGAACATCTCGCAGCAAAGAGATCTCAACGAGGCTAAAATCCCTCTCCCTGTAACTCTCCAGGGTCTATGATCACGCCAGTGTGATCTGAACATGTGACCTTTTCAAAGCACTGTTTTTGTTTTTAAAACCAAAGATATGATGATACAAAAAACATTTATCCGTGTGTAAAAGCAGGATGGGATGGGCATGTGTTGCATTTGTTCAGATATATTTGTCATTTTGCAAAACTGATTGAATCAGCTTATACTACTCATGTGATTTGTTTGTATTTAGTTAGGTTAAAGCGAATAAAATGCTGTCAGATCACAAAGTTAAAGTTCTACTGAAAAAAATAGATACCAAACATGGGTAGGGGGTCAACATTTTTATGTGGTATATAAAGGCCAAATCAATTGTATTGAAAATCAGCCCAAAACTTCAACTTTTCAGACCCTGCTAGCAATTATTATTTATTTATTTTTTCCAAATGAGCACATTTTGCAGCTATAATAGAGGAGTGTATCTTGGAAAAGGCCTGGTGGTAATGACTGCTGGTTAACTTGTCTTCTGCGTTTCAATCACTCTTTCATCATAGAAACAGAAAAAACACGTAAATGAGAGCAGCCTTATTGGATATTGTGCTGTAATTGAATGCTACACAGCTCAAGGCTGGACAAGGGAGTGAAGGTCACGCATGAGTAATACTAAAAAAAACTATGTTTGTTTGTATTTTACCTGACTGAAAAAGGAAATGAATCTGAAGGCAAACCAAACTGAGAGAGAAAGAGAGAAAAACTGGCTGGAAGTCATTAGGTTGGACACCACGGCCGGACCAGGTGAGGTCAGCTCAGGTCTGAGTCCTGCAGTCACATCCCTGCCTGGAGACGACAGACACATAGAGCTCACCAAATATTATATTCTCAAACATTTGTGTTCTCAGATAAAACATTTCCACTGGAGGAATGGTAGTTTGTTTTAGAGCAGAACAGGATTGGGGGGAATTGCTATGCCCAAATGATCAAAGAGGGTGTCGGTAGCACCTGTGGTCTGCAGGTGTACATCGTGTCCCTCCACAGGACGCTCTACCTGCTGCTTGGAGACAGACTTCACCTGCTTCCTGCCACATTCCGGTTTCATGTCACCTCTGAAGTGACAGGTGGCTCATCAGGCCTTAGATAAGGCTCTTTCAGAGTCCGCTTGCCCTGCTCTAATTTATCTAAGGGATTTCTTGGGCTGCATATATTTTGTTCTTTGAGCAGCCAAGCATTAAATTGCTTTCCATTGGGAACAGCTCGTATGCCGGGGTCGCCAGAGCTGTGACTGGTTTCCAATGAGATGGTTTGGCAGCAAAGCCAACGCTGTAATTAGGGTCACCCAGCTCTGGAGCTGTTGCAGGGCCAAAGGGTCATCACGGTTGCACAGTGCGTTTTGAAAGTCACAGCTAAGCCGCCGGAGGATGGTAGCACGCGACTTCTTATATCATAAATCAACAACACATTAAGCCGGCACATCATCATCATCATCCAAAAAAAAAAAAGAAGTTGGCTATTTTCCTTCAGGGACCAGCCCTAGAAAAGTATATAAGTCTATAAAGGAATCATCATGAAATCCCCGTCTTTGCACCAGGGCATTACATAAGCAAACAGCTATAAAATACGGCCCGCTGTGTCACTGAGGAATGAAAGCACCCGAGACAAAGGCTAGATATGGAGAGATAGTGGCAGGGTATGGGCAGTGGGAGCCCTGTGTAGAACGACTTGTCAGCTTTGTCTTATCGTGCCAGGAGCTGACTTCAGCAGCCTTTGCCTGTTTGAGCCCTTCAGTAAAGCCTCCTGCCTCTACTGTGTGCCTTCCCCAAAAAATGTAGCCTGTGGTGTTTTCACGAGGAGACTGCACAGTATGTGTCCATCTGCAAAAAAAATAAAAAATAAAATGTGTCCAGTGGTGGTGGTTGTGGGGGTGGGAGTGGTAGGGAGGGGGGGCGGGGGGGTATATAACTCCAGGGAGCTCTTTTCAGCTCACAGCGTTCTCTTTGGCATCGCAGAGAGTAAACGCCTCGGAGAAAAGTGCAGAGAAGAAGCATTTTGACAGCTGCTCAGCAGAATCCACTAATGTCCTGGGTGTGTTGTGACATGTGATTCCAGTGTGAAAACATGAGAGCTTTGTCATGGGGGCTAAAGCAATCGTGAACCTCTTGTGCGAAATCGACGTTTGCATGAATTTGCCCTTGTCCTATATGTTTTGTGCCATTTAGAAAACTCAGTGGAAGTGAATTAACATTGTATTTTTTTGTTGTTTTTTGGCTAGAAATGTGCAGGGCCGTAAGTGGCTTTGACTTTGACTGATTAATTAGATTTTACACTGTACTATGGAGCACGTAGAAACTCAGCACAGTGCACCGCCATAGACTGACAAGCCTTTCAGTACAATAAGGACTCCCCATCCATTTTGTGCTGAGGCTCGACAGTTTTCTTGTGTATTATAGGAGGCAATTTTCCTCCCTGAATTTAACTGGGGAAGTTTGTCTGAAAACTAATTTCTCTGGCAGGCTGCAGGGCATCCAGCAACAGATTATCTGCCTTAACTGCTTTGCTCAAAAGAACTTAAACATCTATTGGGCACTCTGTTTGGACTGAATTTGACAAAACTTTTTTTTCCTTTTTTTTTTCTCTTTTTTTTGCTTGTAGTTTTGAATTCAGAAATCAAGAGCAGAATATTTGCGGTTAAGGTTTTATCTTAAAGGGAACATATTATGGAAATATCACATTTTGAAGGCTCTTTAACATATATTTGGGTGTCATTCGGCCCCCTATAATGTGAGAATGGCTCCCTAGGTTGAAATCCATGTGGTTTTACAAGCTGTGCCCTCATATGTCATTAAATAATGTCATTAGATTTCAAATTTGCATTATACCAACCCTACCTGTGAGTACCATTAGCCTACTGGTAAAGGTTCATTTGCATTTAAAGGGACAGGCACTGAAACCATGCAGCTGTTCTGAACAGGGCTGTTTTGTGCGGATGAAAAGAGCTGTGATATTTTATCCTTTTGGTATTTTGACCGAAGCATGTCACAGACATGTCTTGAAGACACATAGGAATTATTTTAATTTAAAAGGGGCATAATATGTCTCCTTTAAGAAACTGAAACTTTATGACGGTTAAGACTATACAAAAACACACGTCGTAACATCGTATATGTTATAAAGTTATCCACTGCTCCGTGTATTGATTTTTCGATGGCTTCATTGTAAACAAATGCACATGTACTGTATGAGGGGAGCGTTAGCAAAACAGTGGAAAAGCAACCGGGTTTGCATAGTTCCCCTTTAAGGGTTACAGTTCTGCATAGCTGGGTATTTGGTCACTTTAAGTAACGTTTTATTCAAAATGTCTTACCTCCACACACCCCACATATGTTTTGCATAGTGCATTTTTGGATTAGGCTAAAGTTAGGTGGAGCCAGGCGTTGCTAACATGGCAGTGGTGGAGCTGCTACGTTCGTCCTGACACAGCAGTCTTATCAGTTTCAATAGTGAGAGCACGCCACAGAAATGTGTCTCCCATTCATTATTATGTGAAGACACTCGCAGTAGTTCTGATTAAAGTTGAACAGCCAGCCTCCTGAAGAACTTAATGCAACCAGAGAGCGTCCACTTACTAAAAGTTTGAGTGCTGTATGAGTGGGCTTTAAAAATTGATTCTTTTTTTTAACGCACTAAACACAACGCTACTTGTAGCAAAAGTTAAATATATTCTAGACTGTGAATTTGAGCAGTAAGGGCACTTTGAAACTAAAATCCCCTCTAGTCCGTCTGAAGTTATAGCAGCTGGAAATCCTTCAGTTTCCAGACACCTCAGGGTTATCACTGCTCACCTCTTGTTCACATGTTGCACCAATGTTTTAGTCTTGCAGCATCATGTCTAACATCTTGCTCTAAAAGGACCTCTCGGGATCTCTGCACGTTTATGTGGTGTGTGTATATGAACACGGTTCGCTCAGCTCGGGGATGTTAAGTTTATCCCTGCAGCTTTTATGTGACGGAACAAAGCAGAAGCTCTTTGTCGCGTTGTAACCTTTGTTCTACAAGCGAGAAAACAACTTGTGTTGCATCACTCGTCTCTTGCAATTGAATAACCTCCACAGTGGCTACAAAATAAATAAATTAAAGGAGGTATTTGTAAGTTTTGCTTCATAACCAATGGTATAGAAGAAATATTCACCATCAAACTTTTATTCCTTGCCTCACCAAGAGCGGTCTGTGTCTGCAGCACTGAAGAGTGAAAGAAACCTTCTTTTCTTTTTTGTACTAGAGTTAAAATGCTAACCAGCGAGCGCCATTCAAGTCTGAAGAAGTATCTTGACCTCTAAATGCAGTGAAGGCTGAAGTCCGGACAGGTAACAGCTGTTCATGCCAACATCCTTTAAACATGGACTAATTGCATTATGATTTATTATAACCACAGACCCATTCTTAAAGTATGAAAGAAACTAAACAAATGAGTTGGTCGGTTGAGCAAACAAAGTTGCAGCCATGCAGCAGCACCTGCATGAGCCTGAGAAGCAGATGAAAGCCGTTCCCCTGCTCCACACTGGTTGTGCTGAGGGACTGAACTTAAAAGATGTTTATTTATCGTCTTTCAGAAGAACCAGAACACTGCAGTCCAATGTATATTTAAAACTAATGTGTTTTCTCTGGCAGTTCTTGTTGAATTATTTATTCACTCATTTCGACAGAGACGAGCCAGCGTCGAGGAATATGATTAACTGCGCCTGCTTTTTTTTAACATCGTACTTTTTAAGAATTAAATTATGACAAAAGCACTTTCACCGCTTATCTTACAGTGAACAGCGTACAGTGTGATGTTGTGATGCGAAAGTACAGCCTGTGAGTCGTTGTTTATGTTGAATTTGTACTCAACACATTTACAGTACACTCCCACACACATATGTGCTTGTAATACATGGTGACAGTAATGGAGAAGTTAATTGTCTGGGGAAATAGACAAACAAAGGAGATTACTTTGCATTACTGGCAAGTTTATGAAGGTGGTAAGTGTGTTACCTCAGGCTCTCTGGATTGGTAATTCTTAGGGACTATAGTATATAGACCGTTTTATGGCAAAACACTGTATTAAAAGATTGATCAGGTTGTTCCCAAATAAACATCCAATAATGTGCATATGTTGAAATGTGATTGTAGTTTTTGGCTTGAGTTGATTTTACAAGATCTCTCGATTTTGTCATTTAAACACAAGAGAAACCTTTTTCCTGATCGGCTGGATTTTGTTTTGGACTCTAGGATGTCAAGGCATTTTGTCGTCATGTTGGACATCCTGTCCACCAACCGGCTCAGCGCTGCAGACGTGAGATATGTTATGTATCTTGGTCATACTTAATGAGTGGACGCCCCGGGAGGCAGATGGTGCATTAGCTGTAATGAACCGGAGCTGACTTCAGTGGTTTTTGTGAGAGGAAAGAAGGAACTGAACCGTTAAGGCCTCGCTGTATCACGCCCTGCATTGTTGGGAAGGGTCGAAAGGTGCCTGATGTGCACAGACAAGCGCGCTCGCCCGCCCGCTCGCCTCACACGGACAGATCCTCTTTTATAAGTCCGGACAGGTTCTCATTGCCCCCGGTGAAGCATCGTATATTGATGTGCAGAGAACAAAAATTACTGTAAGCTCTGACCCCTTTGTTCGCGGTGCCAGCATTAAAGTTGCTGAGTGAGGGCTTCACATTGAGCTATGTTTTATTGTTGCACTCAGCAGAAGTGATTCGAGGGTGCACCCACACTCTTACATGATTCTTTACACTCACTGTGTACCAGCATGTTTACACCCTCTCACAAAAGGCTTGAAGTAATGTGTCAAGTTATGTAAAAAAAATCCTGAAAGTCGCATCAAATTGATGAGAAAATTAAAGGTCCAATGCTTATAACTTATAAAAACAGTGGACGGGGCTTGGAGCATGGCTGAGAGTGATGGCTGCTTTTTTGTGACATCACAAAGTTACAGTTATTCCAACAGCTCACTTTAAGGCTCATTTTATGCCGATGGGTTGTGTGCATTGCGATCAAGATGGCTACTGGGGAAAAACATAGGAGTGTAAGCATTTTTTATTCATGTTTGTTTACTTGAAACTGGCATTGGCTGACACAGTGGAAATATTGTTCTAATGACAACTCTCACTCTCTGTCCTGACAAGGTATTGGTGTATTTTTCCAGCTGCCATTCCTGCAAATTGACGGGTTTAGCTCCTTAGGTAATAGCGGCGTATGAAACACTGGCTGTCTGAATCTATTTTTTATGAGACTGTCATTGATTTGCTGCAGTTTCAAGTTGGAAAAGAAACGTGATACGTCTTGAATTATATAAGAAATACTGTATGGATTTGTAAACACGATATAAAACTTTTATTTTGGAGGGGGGTCTTTAACTGTTCAAGTCGATAGAGCTAGAGCGATCTTTCCAATATATGACTCAGACCAAAGAAGCAGACAGCTGTATTAGACAGGCAGCCAATTCTTGAAAATTACATCTGGCAACAAGCATTTATTCCCAAAGGTTACTTCTGCAGTCTGTAATTTTTTTGACTGCTTACCCCACAGTTGGGGGTTCGCTGCCGTCTGTGATGTCTGAAGATGTTTCATGTCCTCCATTCACTCTTTGGAAAAAAAAAAAGCAAGGACTGGTGGGAGCTGTCTGAGAACCTGTACGCTCCCTCGGTCCGTGACGACTGTTGATAATTAAAGGAAGTGAATAGTAACGCAGCGAGTCTGTGATGTGCGGTAGGTGGTGCTTTGAACCCTGCAGGGCATCCTGGGAGGTAGATGTGACAGGAAGTAAGAGGGCAGGGGTGGTTGGATATGATTCCTCCTCTGTCTGCATATGTGTGGAGAAAATAATCATACAGTGCTGCATATCAAATCATGGCCTGATGAGGAAAAAATAAACATGTCTAAGCTCATTGCCGCTGATGCAACGCAACACGGACAGCTCCAGGGTCTCGGGCTGTGAGGCTGCGCTCTCGACACTTATTTCACACAAATGCTGTTGTTAAAGCAGCAGGAGAGACCTTAACACGTTAAAAGAACCTCCCGGGAGGTTTAACCAAGCGGGAGGGAGGGAAGACGGCGGGCTGATGGGATGGAAAACACTGGATCAACCACAGCGAGTTCATTGAGAAGAATGGATGAATAAATTAAAAGCGATGGCGTTCCTGGCGATCTTCAAGGCAAAGAGACATTATCGATTTCCAAGCAGAAAACGCATTCTTAATGTGTCCAGGGATCCAGGCTTTCCCTGCCTGCCCCATTCCTATACACTCGCTCTGTTTCTGCAGCTTTTAGCCGCCACAAATGACTCAGGAGTGAAGCTTGATATACAGCAAAAGCCCCAGTTTAACTCAGGCATGCCGGCCTAGCTGTGGGAATAGCGAGCACTCATCTCAGTGGACTAACGGAGGTATGCCTCAACCATCTGTTTCTTTTTGACAAAATCAAGTGAATCAGCTCTTCTTCTTTTTTTTTCTTCCTCCTATTTTTTAAAGGAGTGTATCCTGAAAAGGCTTTTTATCCGTGAGGATGGAGGCAGAGTGTTGCTGCGTGAGATGGTAATCTGTGTTGATATTTAAAAAAGAGGGGAGCGATGCATTCCCGAGCCCATTTTCACCCAGATCCTGTGAGGAGAACAAGCTGTCCTAAGCTGTTTTTGAAAATTGTTTACAACATGATGGTTCATTGGCATATGGGTACCACCTGCGAGATATTAGAAGTAAGCGTCAGCATTTGGAAGTGTTAAAGAGTTTCTGCGGCGAATACCTGATGTGAGCGAGTTTGACACTTTTTTATCTGCCACAGGGTGCGCACTTCTACGTTTTGAACGCGTCCCCCGAATGTGGGCTGCATTCAGCTGAGGTCGACGTTTTTTTTTTCCACCACCGCCGCCGCTGCCGCCTTGGCTCTTTGCAATAGACATGCAAAAGTTATCAGCTCTTTTCATTTCTGGGCTGACACTCCGGGTGAAAGATTCGAAGGTGAGGTGAGTTGGGGGAGCCGCGGATTAAAGATCATATCAAAAGCCGGCGAATGGGTATAGCGATTCAGGAACGATGGAAGAGATAACGGGAGAAGCCGCGAGTTGGTGGAGATACGGAGTGTGCAGCCCCGAGTTTATCATATAGAGCACGGAGAGTCGCAGGATAGCAATCAAGGAGGCGGGGTGCTGTGTGGCGTAGTTGTACTTCAGGGACTCAGCAAATGTTTGACTTTTGGGCTCAAGGACACAAAATAGATGGTTGTAAGTAAGTTGATGGGCGGCTAAAGCGTCGGCTGGTACACAGTGGTGTTTGTAGCCTCTTGAAAGGGGGCAGAGAGGAAGATAAAGGAAAAGTCCGCCTCCTCCATTTGAAGGGTAAGAGCTGGTTTTTGCCTTCAAGACCACAAAGACCTAAAAGACCACCAGAAAAAACATTAGAAAAGTAATTGTTCACCAACAACTTCTGCAAACCTTTCATTCTACATCGTTCTCCAAGTGATCGATCATACAAGCCAGAAGTTAAAGGTTTCCAGTGGTTTTCTGATTGAAAGGCTGAGAAAGAAATGCTTCAGAGACAGACTTGCATCCAGAGACGGACAGAGTACTCGACCCCAGTACTTGAGTAAGAGTACAAATACTACTGGTCAAAATTTACTCAAGTAAAAGTAACTCAGTCGACTTGTTACTCGAGTAAGAGTAAAAAAAAGTACTTGCTTTTAAAGGTACTTAAGTATCCAAACATGCTTTTAAATGTATTTTAAGTAAAAGTATGAGTACATTTCTTATTCTTCACATCAATGAATTACTATATTTTTTTCTAAATATATTTAAGGACCTTTTAACTCTTGTTTCTGAGAATTAATTATTTGAAACCACCTGCACTGATGAGCTGCTTTTAGGGGTCAGGGTTTCCGCCTTTGACAAACACAGCTTGTGTCCAGTAGTATTTTAGAAAAAAAAAAAAAAAAAGCAGACCTGAAAGTAACGAGTACTTTTCAGCCTTCCTAGAAATTAACTCCAGTGAAAGTAAAAATATTTGTCTTGGAAATGTTTTCAAGTAAGAGCAATAAGTAGCTACCAAAGAAATCTAATATTCAAGTAAAGTACAAATCCTTAAGTACTGTATTCAAGTAAATTTACTCCATTACTGTCCACCACTGCTTGCATCAAATGAATATTTTCCTTACTAGCTGATTAGCAGATTTAAATCATTGTTATAATCTTTAAAATCATGGTCTTTTCATCTAAATCTGATTCAGTATCACTCCAGTGACTCTGGTTTAATAACTAACAACACTTGCAGTGAAAATCACAGAATATTTAATCAGTCACACATCTAAAAACAACATATCACACCCTCTACGATCAGTCAACACGAGTGCTGTTATTGGATCGTATTAGTTTGGTGAGAACACATGGGTGGGATGTTTTTTTTACCCTCCGATGTGACATAAACCCAAAACTGAGCACAGGAGCAGCTCATTAGAGGACGATATAACTAATAGTTGATACTAAAAACTTGATGCCATCCCTGGTATAGCCGATATATCCCTTTTCCTGTCATGTTTTGGAGGGTGGGGGAAATTTGTTCCCCTTGAACAGCTGTATATCCAAGAATCGCTTAGCAAAGAGAAGATTAAGTGCACACATTAATCCAGGAGTCAGAGCAATCTTGTAATCCACTCAGTATGCTAATTGCCTGTTCTTTCTCCAGCAAAGGGGTTTACAGGCCATTAAATGGCACTGAGCAGTTGACAAAGGATAGCCAGCATTCTCCCCCACCCACTCTCCCTCTCGCTCTCTATTTCTTACTTGGACAAGCTGCTGCACACCCACACAACACTCCTCTAAAGAAATATGCAGATCTAGAAAAAAAAAAAGTGTGCCACACGGATTCCAAAGCTGTTATTTATTTTTGCAGTATTAGGGTAGAAATAGCCGGCTGTTCTTCTGCTTCCGAGCAGACGCGACAATGATCTATTGGTTCCTAAACTTGAACTTTTGATCTTCTCGATTCTGAAGGGGTTTCTTCTTCCAACATACCGAAGATCTCTGTAAAAAATTCCACATAGTAAATAATGAGTGAGCCGTCTCCTGGTTCTGCACGACCTTTGCTTCCCCCCCACTTTGCCCGTACACGAGAGGATCACGCCAAGGTAAAGTGCAATCCTTAGCGCACCGCTGCCTGCGCGGTCGCCCCATGTGGCCTTGGCAGCCGCAACATGATGGATGTTGTTTCAGATGGAGCTTCTCGCTACACTGATAAAGCAGCCTTGTCAAAACACATTCGCTAGCAATGTAGGCAGATAGAGATACTTGGAGATAATTAGAAGATTTGCGCTTTGCGTCATTTGTGGAGCCAACTGCCAGGGAACTGGGCTGTGACAGATGACTCAAACAAGAGAAATTCGGCACGAAGCCTGACTGCAAATGTAGCTGGTAATGACCAGAGTGTGTTTTTCAGATGCAGCTAATGAGCACGGCCATTAGACATAAATGACATTTTAAAAACCTGGGGAGTAAGGAAATGAAGAAGCACCCCAGATAGACTGCCTGTGGCCACAAAATATGGCAGGAGCATCTGTAGGATGGGGCTCTCTGTTCACGGGCGATCTCTGCAACTCGGGTCCCTGAACAATTGTAACTTTGACAGTTAATCTTTTTATGTACTAATATAACTTGGATTTTCTGATGAGTCCATTTTAACAGATTCTTTGGGGCTTTAGGGAGAGATCCAGGCGAAAAAAAAAAGGACAGCAGCTCCGACTCTGTGAGGATATGTTGACTCAGTCTTAACCTATGTGTCGGATGGAGAAAACAAAGCCAGAGCAGATCATGAAAATGCTGCTCACTAGAAAGCAGATGGATTTGTTTTTTCTTCTGTTTGAACAGTAGCTCTCAAAACATGTGTCACTAAGTCACAGGAATCCGCAGAGCTCATGGTGCGGCCGATCCCAGCGCGACATGATTGATCAGTCAACCTTCTCCAGCCGGATGTGTGTAGATACGGATGACATCAACTGCTGTGATGTCTGTGGTATAGAAAACCACAATAAGAGCTTGTAAGAACAGAATCTGGTGGTGATTGTTTATTTTTCCCCAACTATTCAATCATATTTGCTGGAACTGTCACTATATTCTGATAGTCGGACATTAAATGGGTATTTTAGGACAAAAACCAACCCCTCTGGCGCCACCTACAGCCTGTAATCATATTTACCAAAAATCCGCCGCGACCGACGATTCTCCACCAGTCAGGTAGAGGGAGCAGGAGGAGCAGCCAATCGCAGCTCGTACATGCCGTAGTAAGCTGACGAAAGTAAAAGTAAAGTCCACAACTTAGGAAATTTGCACTTGGCAGAGGTTCATAAAGGGACCTGACGGTGTACTGTCTTGAAATTTCCAACCAAGTTGCGGAGTTTACTTTCACTTTCATCAGCTTACCAACTGTAGCTTTAAGATGTACCATTTGTACCATTAATAAAAAAGTATCTGTTGAATAACTTCAAAAAGGAAGCACTGATACAGTCACCTTTTATACAGGAGACGTTTGACACTGTGTTCACATGGAAAATGTGTGGGTGCTGCTATTTGCTTACATGCATACACTTGATTATTACACTGATCAGTGTGCAGACAAATCCTGGTGTTAAATGATAGAATATTCCAGTTCATGAGAAAACTGGGTGTCAGTCGAGCAGTCGGTCAGATCTCAGGTGTCCTGGAGGAAGGGGTTGGGTGGGAATAGTGAGCACTGACCACAATATCCGGTTTTTGACCTTTTGATTCTTTCTCTTTAAAGAAAACATTCAAAAAAATCATGTTGAAGTCTCTCCTTCAACAAATGCAATGGTCTGTTTGATGCAGCCTGTTTTCTTTTCCTCGGGAGGAAGTTAAGCTCCAGGAAAGTGGGAAAGAGTGGGCGTGTGTTGGCATGGTGATTACAAATTAATTACCAAAGTCACCACAAAAACTCAGCTTGATTTTGAACATGAAAAGTATAGAGAGTAAATGTGGATGTGAGATTAATTGTTAATTTTGGACAACTTTAAATATGTGGTGAGTGTGAGTGAGTCCATTTCAGTTTGTTTGTTTTAGTGTTTTTTCTCATTGAACGTCGGTTAAAGGACATTTTCCTGGAGACACGGTGTGGCGTGTTGACGTACGATGACCTTCAAGTATTCTCTTGGCACGTATGGAGGTTTTCTGAGGTGACTGCAGCTCGTTGCTGTGGATATGAGGGGGAGTGGGAGTGGTGGTGGGGGGACGGTTCAGTGCAGATGAGATGTTAAGGTAAGGCTCCGTGTGGGCGGTTGTCTCTCAGGCTTTGAATTTTTCCGCGGAGCTGTGGAGGTCACAGTGGAAAAAATGGGTTGCGGTGAATGTGCTCCAACGTACCAACCTACCAACATCGCGTTGGCACTGAAATACTCAGCACAGGAGAGGTTTTATATTGAATCCTCCAAACAATCCAAACAATCCTCAACATCTATATACATTGTTTGTCCTTACCATGAGATACAAAATCCATCTCCTAAAATAGTTCCTCTACAGCAGCAGGTAAAGAGTCAAGTCTATAATTTGTAATGTAGAGTAGATATATGAAAAAACTGGATGAACAAGCCAAAAAAACAAAAAAGAGAAGGTTAAAGGAGAGAAAACAGAGGATCCAGATGCATATTTTCTTCTAGCCCACATTCTGCGTGATTGCAAGATGCTATTTCCACATCTCAACCAATTCTGGTGCCCACATAGAAAGTCCTGTGACAATCAGACTGAGGCCAAGATATGGAAGTATATTTGCTGGTCTTGAGCTGAAGACCTGGGTGTATGCTGGGCCTGAGGTTTCATTCTTCTGTCTGGGATTCTCTATTTGGACACTGGAGCTAAATGTGGGACCGTCAGTGTCTGGCAGCCCGGATATTATTGCTGTGGGTCAGTCTGGTCACTGGTATATTGGTTTCACCTGTTAGAACTTACCCACCATACTGACTCTAACAGTGTGAACCATGGGAAATATGAGTACGATGCTGCTTTAAAGGAGAACTATCAGCAAGTCCTATCACTTTTTTGCATGTGGTCACGTGAATTTAACAAAGTCATCGAGAAGACAATGGAGTGGTGGATATTAATATATCATGTATGTTTTACGTATTTCTCTTGCTGCCAAGAGAAATATTATAATATGGCCAAGAGTCATTAGATGGAAGGCAGAGAGCTTCCATTCTCCCCGTAATTAATTAGTTAGTTAGTTTCAGTTTATTTTGGACATGTTAAGATAAATAATGGACAGACGAACAAATAAACACTTTAAAGACAACACATGAAAAATAAAATAATTGAAAATGAAGATAATTAGATTTTTTGGGGAAGAAGTCACCCCCTATTCATAAATTAGCTGTCAATCTTCCTTGTCGTTATAATCTATAAATTAATTTATAAATGTATCTAGCTGGATTTATTCTAATATATTATCACTAATCATTATCTCTGATATATAAAGATATACAGTAAACATATAGATAAAATATCTTGCATGCTTCCACTTGCAGTGCAAAGCTAAAAAAAAAAAAGCTGAATCTGAGGCAGACTTTCCGGTTGTTGAGAGAGCTTTTGTTTTTTCTTTGGACTTTCCCAGATGCATCTTTCACCACAGATTATTTGCTTGAAGAAGTCCAATAACAAGACACGATTCAGTGACGGTCTTTTTGAGGGGGTATTAGAGACGTTGAGTGAAAACTGCATTTGGCATCTCAGCACGTCGGCTGTGGCTCCAAATGACAGCAGGAGGTAATTGCTTAAAGGATGAACTTCAGTGTCCAAAAAGTTATGTAATGTGCTTTTAGTAAACTGCACGCAGCACCCTGGTGTTGACTAACCCAGCTGGTCTGGGATCAGGATTTGTTCCAGAGGACACTGAAGAGGGAGAGAGGCAGGCAGGCAGGCAGGAGAGGAGATTGTTTTTGAAGAGCAGGAAAAGGTAACCTACGGCAAGACGGTGCCTTTTCTTGCCTTTTCTTTGTATTGTTATAATAAACACTCAGCTGATCCCCGTGCGCCAAAGCTGCCTTTTTAAAAACAGGGCCACAAAAACCAACTGACTTAGGAGCACCTAGCAAAATGAGGTCATCTCCACACATCCTTTGATCCCTCCATCCTTCATCTCGGAGGCGAGAGGATCTATCTTTGTGAACGGTTTTGAGCCCCCAAAATTACAAACAAACTAAAGGCGTGGGATCGATAGAGTGTGTCTCACAGAATGATGAACTGGCACTTCAGAGGGGGGGAAAATCAATGTCGCGCTCCCTTTCTCTCCCCGCTCCTCTCTCCGTCTCTCTCCTTGGGTCCTAAACTCTCTTCACAGTCAGTCCTTCCACTGCAGTGTTTAAGTGTGTGTGTGTGTGTGTGTGTGTGTTCACATGCGTGTTGCTCGAAGCACAGACTCTCGCTGTGATTTAATGGTCCTTTGTTTCTTATTCCTTTTTAGCCTGGAAGACCCCTGCCACTTTGATGTGTGAGCACACCCACCAATAATGGCCCATAGGATACGTGGTGGAAGTAAGTGCTTTTGGTCAGATTTACCGCTTTAGTGCGTCCTCCTTCCTCCCTCCTCCCCCTCCCCGCTAAAACCTCAGCTCATCCCATGTAGCACGTATTGATCAGCGCAACATGGTGATCTTTAAATCACAACGCAGCGCTTAACGCGATGCCGCCAAAATGAAATTGCTGCAACACGTGCCTCCGACACTCGACTGCGCGGCGGCGAGGACTCGTGTTTTTTATAGCACAGCAGGGTTGGAGGTGACAAAGAGAACGTATAGAGTTCATTATTATATGTCTTAAAATTAGAATTAATAAAGTTCCCCAAGAGGAAAATTGGATTCCCAGAGCTGAAGGTAGAAATGAACTGTTCATCTGTGGTGATCGGAGCGTCACATTCACAACAGAGGGAAACAGAGGCTTGCTTCATTTCTGCCTTTGCTTCTGAAAATGTGTTTGTGATGCCGAGACAAGTCTGTTCAAAGAAGTAAAAAAAATAAAATGTTAAAGGGATAGTTCAACATTTTGGCAAATTGGCCCATTGTCATAATTGCTGTAGTCATAGCAGTAGGTTCGTTACCTTTAGAACGGCGGAGTGGAGCGGCAGGCTGCTCAGAACTACGCTACGGAGGCTCATGGGATTTCTCGGTTTCCCTCATCAAACTCATCAAATACACAATCCAACAACTCATAGTAACAGAACGTTACAAGACGGAGTTGTTTTAGAGGTAAATTCATGCAAAACCGCTGATGCGCGTTGCCTTCAGGGACAGTTTTTTAGCAAGTAGTCTCTGTATTTGCCTCAAAATCTCATAACAGTCCCTTATGATCTCATAGCGTGGTGAATGTGCAGGTCACAACTTGTCCACCAGAGAGTTTGGAGTTGTTGAATTGTGTATTTTGATGAGCAGCTCACAACTCTGCTCCGCCGTTTGAAAAATATCTTGCACCGGCAATTAAAGGTGACAAACCTACTGCTATGACTATAGGGATTATGGCAATGGGCCAATTTGCCAAAATGTTGAACTATTCCTTTAAATCTAAGCTAAACATGTGAATAGGTACAGTATTAGCTTTGTGATTGATTCTCTCCAGAGAGGTGGAGTTATCCGATTACTGCGACGCGATTAGCTCAGCCGTTGTTGGGGAGGGTGGAGGCAGATTGTGGTTTGGACCCGTGTACATTGTGTGTGTGTGTGTGTGTGTGTGTGTGTGTGTGTGTGTGTGTGTGTGTGTGTGTGTGTGTGTGTGTGTGTGTGTGTGTGTGTGTGTGGTAGCTGAATAGGGAATCAGCACGAGCTCCCAGTCAAATGGGGCAGTTTTCCGTGTGTGATGGATAACTTTGTCTACTCCAGCAGCAGCAGCAGCAGCTTTGGCAGATGACCAACACATTGTCTGGCGAGCGTTTACAAAGCTGTACACAACAAAAAGTTTAGAGGAGGTGATGACGAGTGGTCCAGCTCTGGGGATGATGTTAGTCTGCTGGGTTTGTCGGTCTCTGATCCAGACTGAAATATCTCAAACACTATTGGATGGATCCCTATGAAAATCAACACTGACATTTATGCTCAACCCAGAATGATTTACAACTTCTTAAAGGTCTCATATTATTAAGAGTGTAGCTGTCATGTCTGTTTACGTCTTTGGACCATCGTTATTAAAGAAACATTCAGTTTATGGATTGTCCATCCGTCTTTATGTGCACACAGCAGATTTGTAAAGTGTTCAAAATTGGCAGAAACATTCATTTGGATTTAAAGATATTACATTTACATGTGGCAAAAGTTTCCAACTCGCATGGACGAACTGATTAGGTCAAAAGTCAAAGGTGAAGGTCAGTGATCCTGCAGTAATTCTTTTTGCCACACTAAAATGATGGAAAAATCTCACATAAATAGTTCATATTTTCAGATTCTGTATAAAGAGGGTTGTGATCTGTAACTAGTCAGTGTGACGGAGGCAGGCAACCGTGAGGCGGTAATTAAAATTTTGATCATAAAATAGGTCTAGGCTCTTCATTAAAAAGTATCAAAGCTTCATTTCACAGAGGGTACAGTTAATGCACACAGCCTGTGTTCAGAAACTCAGCCTTAAAATGAGCCGTCAGGATTTCTGTAACTTTGTGATGTCACAACAAAGCAGCTCACCTGGTCCCACCGTCCAACCTCATATGGGAGTCTGGCTTTATCTGAACTCTGCTACATATTATTTTGAATGAAATCACTCATACACTGCAAAAAATATTTCCAAGAATATTTGTCTTATTTCTGGTCAAAACAAATATCTTTCCACTTCAAATAAGACTCATCACCTTAAAATGAACTTGTTTTTAGATCATTTTCACTTGTTCCAAACAAATTTTCACTTGAAAATCTGCCAGTGAAAGCAGGGTTTTTGTGCTTGTAATAAAGGAAGAAAAACTTGCTCCACTATCAGATTTTTCTACGTATTTCAAGTGAACATATTCTTGAAAGAATTTAAAAAAAGTTTTATTTTAAGTATAATGAGATTTGTTTTGACTATAAATGATATTTTGACTAGAAATAAGACAAATATTCTCGTTACGATATTTGAGTTTTTGCAGTGTAAATCAGAAAGCCAATCAGAAGAGAGGCCCAGAGCCTTCTCTCCTCTGATTGGCTCATTTACTTTTTGTTACCAGAGCTCCAGAGAGAAGCACAAGGAAGGAGACAAAGTGAATTATTCTTTTGTTTTTAAATACACAAATACATCTTGTTATGGGACTGTAGACTGTCTTTATTTACAATTAAATAACTGTTTTACTAAAAAAAAAACCCACATAGACCCACCCACGTACAGTGCAAACGTTTTGTATCCTCAAAGTGCGGGGGTCTTGTATAAGGTTCAGCTAATTTGCATGGGCAGGTGTGTGTTGCCTGTGTAAGAGCAGTCGCTCCTGGGCATTACCTGCTGGTGTGATGTGGGTGAGCTCTCAGACAGAAGCCGGTGGTGCTGAGAGGCAGCGCTGTCAGCTGTGGAGATCTCCGCCTGTCAGCCGCGCTGCCGTGTGAAATTTAGGGCTGGGAGATGAAGGGCTGAGACAGAGACAGGTATCCATGTGCTGTGAACCTGGAGGTGGGAGGTGGAGAGGTGGGGGTTGGGGTGGGGTGTTATCTATCTATCTATCTATCTATCTATCTATCTATCTATCTATCTATCTATCTATCTATCTATCTATCTATCTATCTATCTATCTATCTATCTATCTATCTATCTATCTATCTATCTATCTATCTATCTATCTATCTATCTATCTATCTATCTATCTATCTATCTATCCATCCATCCATCTATCTATCTATCTATCTATCTATCTATCTATCTATTTTTTTTTGGTCTCCTGTCTCCAGAGTTGTTGAGTTTGGGTCGGGAAGCTGCTGTGTGTCAGTAATAAAATATTCATAGTACGTGCCGGGAGTTTGACGAGCTGCTGTGACACCTCCATACTCTCCACCCTCATTTTCATTTCCTCTCTGGCTCCATCCAGTACGTTACCTCACAGCTCCATCCTCCTGCCTCCTCCCTCCCCTCCGTCCTCCTCCCTCCCTCCCGCCCCTCAGCTGCTCTGTTCAGCACCACACTGTATGCTCAGGACAGTCATGATGAAAAGAAAACCACAGCACGCTGCTTTTTTACATTTTTTATACCTAAGAGCATGTAATGTAAAAAAAAAAAAAAAAAAATTGAAACAATTCATAACCGCGGGCACATAATGGCTGGAAAGCTTTCATTCATTTGAGCTTTTATCACTGTTCTGTTGAAGGCTGCTGAAAATGGTACTTTACAGTCTGCTCTTTAAGGTTCCTCTTGCCCCGGCGTAATGGGAACACTCGCAATCTGAATTTGAAATTAATGGAAAGTTCAACCTTGGGTGCTGTACGTGACTCCCTGTGATTTCTCCGGGATGTCTTTCGGCGTCCCTCGGAGGAATCCGCTGGACTTCATGCTCCCACTGTGGTTTTTCTTTTTAAGAGAATGTTATGATAAGAAGAATGACCGAATCAACAAGACACAGAGTTAAAAGTCTGACTTTTCACTAAAAAAAAAAGAAAAAACACTTCTGTGTCCTGGACTGTGGATTTTCCCCAATTGATTTTTGAATATTGATTCATACTGGTGGCTCTAGGAAAAAAAAAAAACCTCCTTGACACTGGACCAGAACAGTATTTGGGACAAGCTTCATGGAAACTGTACACTGCAACTATCTTACTGTAACATAACAGTTATTTGGACAAGTTTCATGCTATAGCGAGACTAGAGACAATATCAATATCTTACGTAAAATATTATTGGGTGCCAGACAGACAAATTACTTAGATATTAATCCTGCTACTCTCACTCAAAAAATAGAAGCTGAACAGATCACTATTAGTGTAATACATTTGTTTCTTTAGTATTTAATGTCTTTTCTCACAAAGAAATCAATACATGTACATTTCAATACATCAATAACTTAAAGGAACTTCAGTACAGACAGTGGTTATACAGTAGTGTCCTATATCAATAGTCCAATAGTTCAGTCTTCAATAACCCACACTTCAGAAATGATCCACACCTCCTCCTCCTCTTCTGTCGTGTCACACTCCTTGTGGTGCATTCAGGAGCAGTTGGTAAATTCTGTTGTCTTTAGCTGCTTGCAACAATCCTTAAGAAAACAAATGAACAAAAGCAGGATCTAAAACTACAGAAGTGTAATGCATTCAATTATGAAACAATATCTGCTCTCCTTTTCTGAATGAACAAAGATCATTATCTCATAATCTTAGGAAAGTTCACTTCCATGTGTAATTTGACATTATAGCATGTCCAAACCAGACCTGAATGATCCTTCTATCACAACAAAAAAACAAACGATTAGGCAAAATGCAATGAATTGGAAGACAAATTTTATTTTATTAAAACAAATACAACAAAGATGCAAAGCCACCCTCTGATCGCGGTCTTCATGCAGAGCAATTGCATGCACTGGAATGTTTTTTGTTAAGTTAATAATAAAAAAGTATATTACAACAGTATCGGAGCAATCACTTATATAGAGTGTTTGGCATCCCTAATTATCTCACAATCTTAGGAAAGTTCACTTCCATTGATAATAAAACAGACCTGAATGATAAACATGAACACGTTCAACTTAAACCATTACCAGCTGTAGTTTCTTAACCCTAACCATATACTTGTATGTAAACACAACAACATAAAGCTGAGGTGGGCGGAAGTCGTGCAGCTGTGGTTCACACGAGGCCACACTGCTCTACAATACATTTAGATTAGTTAGATGGAGTCAAGAAGTAGACCATGTTCTTCAAGGTCAGACAGCCACTTAAAGGGAAGCACAGACACACAGTATCTCCCTCTGAAGAGCAGCCAATCAAAACACTGTCTCTTTGTGAAGACAGTTGGCTAAAGTTTCCCGTCACCGTCTAGATGTTCTTAAATCTGAAAACATATTCAAGTGCAGACGTCTTGTTTCCTCTTGAGTTACAATCTGCTGACATGCGATTATGACAGTTTTTGCTCATTTTATGCAGGAAACAAATTACTGCTTACCACACAGTTTAACTTCAACTCCATTCTCACCATGTGGTCCGGTGAAATAAAAGGATAAAATAAAGTATGAGCTCAGTTAATTTATCTTAGCAGCTAAGTAGCAGGACCTCCTCACATGTCAAAGCCAAAAGAAAAAGCAGCTTTCTTGACAGCAGGCCAGTTTAAATCCAAGGCTCTTGCTGTGAGACGGCATTGATCAGCGCCTTGCTCGCTGCATAATTCTCTGCATCACCCCGCAACCGAATGATTAGCCTCGGGAGGAAAAGCAAACAGGAGTGGTGGTGAGGGTGGTGGGGGTGAAAAAAAAAGTTGCAAATCATCTTTTCATTATGTTTTTTTTTTTTTCTGCAGCCTCTCTCATAAGTCATTATCACGGAGCCGAGGCCTGTATCTCCAAACTCTGCAGAAATATCAATATGGATTTAGGAATCTCCCTGAAGCAAGGTCCTCAGCTAATTAAATCTGTAATCACTTTGTACTGTAAAAACACAAGCAGGGGAGGAAGAGGAGGGATGGTGGTGGTATGAGGCGGTTTAAATGAGGGCCAGTGGAGTTTTATTTAACAAAGACGGCTAATTGGGTCAGAGCTCTTTATCCTCGTGAAGCACCAAGGTTTCCTGCCATCCAGTCGGACCGCTTACGGCACTTTGCTCTCGAACAGTTTCAACTCCTTCTGAGAGAGCAGGAGGAAGAAGAAGAAGAGGGAGGAGGGGAGGGGTGGGGTTCAGCAGGAGACGGGAGGAAGAACCACTGTTGTCAAGGCTACAGCAAACAGGTATTTTATATTGTCTCCGAGTTTTGAAGCCAGCCCAGGTGCGCGGCGGCGGCGGCGGCAGCGGCGAGGGGAAGTAATGGGATTCAGAGGAGCCGCCTCGTGCCGAGAGTGAATCCTAATAGAGGACGGCGCTACAGAGACGTACAAGTCCATGAACTTCCTCCATTTTTCATCTGCTGAGGAGGAGGAGGTCGCTCAAGCAAGGCGCCGCGCGCTTCGCCGCTGCCAAGTGTGAATACGATCCCATTGCTGTCGTGTCAAACTCTCATCACACAACCTTTCTTCACCTCCTCAATACACTGTATAAATAGCGCGTGTCGGCCGAGTGGAGGCAGGTAATGTATCATATAAGCACTTGTGGTGTATACAGTGTCATGATTCTATAATACTCCACACACTCTCTTGAATTGTTTGTCGTCTATAGCCAGGGCCGGCCCAAGACTCCATGGGGCCCTAAGCAAAATCTTTATTTTGGTGCCCTCTATTGCAAATAATAGTCTACCATTTCATTTTTCTAATCTGTCATTATGAATCATCATATCCTGGCAGGTTTTTACCCATCTGTGGTTTTTATTCTGAAATGGCACCAAATTCGGCTAAAAGTGCAGCCTGCGGTTGATTTACAGTTAGTATTTAAATTGATATAGAACTGGGATATTAAATGTCACCTAAAGGTCGACTAAAAGTAACTAAATAAACCAACAGACAATGCATTTACTGTAAACACATCATCTGCTCTTTAAAATTTTTGGTTTTACAACAGCAAAGTGCAACAATAATTTGAAATGTAACAACAATTAGAGTTTTTTGTAATTACGCCAAGGCCAAAACCACGGTGTAGACATTGGGACCAAATGACAAATAAGGTCCGGAGTTTCAGACATGAGACTGGGGGGGGGGACCAAATGATATTAATTTTTGAAAATTGTTTAGAACATGGTGTGAGGACTCTCTCCCTGCTCCTCTCTGCTCCATCCGTCCATCCGTCCTCTCTGCTCCATCCCTCCTCTCTGCTCCATCCTTCCTCTCTGCTCCATCCTTCCTCTCTGCTCCATCCCTCCATCCGTCCTCTCTGCTCCATCCCTCCTCTCTGCTCCATCCCTCCATCCGTCCTCTCTGCTCCATCCCTCCTCTCTGCTCCATCCCTCCTCTCTGCTCCATCCTTCCTCTCTGCTCCATCCTTCCTCTCTGCTCCATCCCTCCATCCCTCTATCCTTCCTCTCTGCTCCATCCTTCCTCTCTGCTCCATCCTTCCTCTCTGCTCCATCCCTCTATCCTTCCTCTCTGCTCCATCCATCCTCTCTGCTCCATCCCTCTATCCTTCCTCTCTGCTCCATCCAACCTCTCTGCTCCAACCCTCCTCACTGCTCCATCCTTCCCTCTGCTCCATCCTTCCTCTCTGCTCCATCCTTCCCCTGCTCCATCCTTCCTCTCTGCTCCATCCTTCCTCTCTGCTCCATCCCTCTATCCCTCCTCTCTGCTCCATCCTTCCTCTCTGCTCCATCCCTCCATCCCTCCATCCTTCCTCTCTGCTCCATCCCTCCATCCCTCTATCCTTCCTCTCTGCTCCATCCTTCCTCTCTGCTCCATCCCTCCTCTCTGCTCCATCCCTCTATCCTTCCTCTCTGCTCCATCCTTCCTCTCTGCTCCATCCCTCCTCTCTGCTCCATCCCTCTATCCCTCCTCTCTGCTCCATCCCTCTATCCTTCCTCTCTGCTCCATCCTTCCTCCTGCTCCATCCCTCTCTCTGCTCCATGCTCCATCCCTCCATCCTTCCTCTCTGCTCCATCCTCTCTGATCCATCCTTCCTCTCTGCTCCATCCCTCTATCCTTCCTCTCTGCTCCATCCCTCTATCCTTCCTCTCTGCTCCATCCCCTTCCTCTCTGCTCCATCCTTCCACCAGTCTGCTCCATCCCTCTATCCCTCCTCTCTGCTCCAGATCCCTCCTCTCTGCTCCATCCCTCTATCCCGGTTCCATCCCTCTATCCTTCCTCTCTGCTCCATCCTTCCTCTCTGCTCCATCCTCTATCCTTCCTCTCTGCTCCATCCCTCCTCTCTGCTCCATCCCTCTATCCCTCCTCTCTGCTCCATCCCTCTATCCCTCCTCTCTGCTCCACTCTGCTCCATCCCTCCATCTCTCCTCTCTGCTCCATCCCTCTATCCCTCCTCTCTTCCAGAACCTCTCTGCTCCATCCCAGAACCTGCTCCAGAACCATCCCAGAATCTGCTCCATCCCTCCTCTCTGCTCCAATCCCTCCTCTCTGCTCCATTCCAGAACTGGACTCTGCTCCATCCCTCCATCCCCTATTCTCAGTCCATCCCTCCACCAGTTGAAGCAGAACCAGTTCAGAAACGGAACCAGGCCGGTACCAGAATCGGTACCAGAACCGATTCCAGAACCAGTACCAGAATCGGTACCAGAACCGGACCGGTACCATAACCAGAACCAGTACCAGAACCGGTACCAGAACTGGTACCAGTACTATAACCAGTACCAGTACCAGAACCGGTAGCAGAATCGGTACCAGAACCGGTACCAGAACCAGTACCAGAATCAATACCAGAACCGGTACCAGAACCAGTACCAGAATTGGTACCAGAACCGGACTGGTACCAGAACCAGTACCAGAACCAGTACCAGAACTGGTACCAGTACCAGAACCGGAACGGACCGGTACCAGAATCGGTACCAGTACCAGAACCAGTACCAGAACCAGAACCGGTACCAGAACCAGTTCAGAACCGGAACCAGACCGGTACCAGAATCGGTACCAGTACCAGAACTGGTACCTGTACCAGAACCGGAATCGGTACCAGAACCAGGACCAGAACCAGTACCGGTACCGGTACCAGAACCAGTACCAGAACTGGTACCAGAACGAGGACCAGAACCAGTACCGGTACCATAACCAGTACCAGAACCAGAATTTAATCACATAATTGATATGATAAAAACTGTTCTGTCACAACACACACTTTTCCTTGAAGCCTCTACAAAGAACTTCTAACTGGATGCAAAAGTCTCTAGTTTCTGCTGATGTCTCTGTGTGGCTGCAGCAGCAAATAAGGCCATCGGTGGGAGGAGAAGTTATTTCTAAATAGAGGTCCAACTATCTGGTGTGGAGATACAGGTATTGAACCTCTGTCAGGGCGTTCACAAGGCCGATGATGTCACTGGATCCCTTTGTGCTCCATGTGCAGCAACAGTTGTTGGTGGAAAGTTGGGTTTCGACTTCGTTAGTGCCCTCATCGTTGCAACACAACAGGGCACTAAGAGGTTAAATACCTGTATCTCCCCACCAGATAGTTGGACCAGTCTCAGCCTGGTCAGTATTCACTCTTCATCATCATCATCCGGCTGCACAAATCCCTCTGAGCGAGTAGATGGTTTCTGTTACTGTATTTTTTATGTATGCATAAATATGTTATGGAGTGATTCATGTCTATGTTTGCATTTCAGTGAGAGACGTCACTGTAGCTTCAGTTCAGTAGGAGACCTTGGTGTTGGTAATAAACTCTACATCTACTCAGTAAGTGAGAGCAGATCAGTGAGTAAAGGCAGTAAAAGAGCAGAGTTGTAACTACAATAACAACAAGATGACGTAGTGTTGTTCTTCACTCTGACACGAATAAGGAAACTTTGCTTCAGTCAGTTTTTAAAACGAGGTCGTAGACGGTGTTCGTAATATTGAGGATTAAAACATTTAATTACTTTATGTTTGTACGTTACAATATGGTAAGCACAATGTATGGAATCAGCCAGTGTAGTTTGTATCGCATTTACCTGAGCTTAGGTCCTCCTGGCCTGCTATTGGTTGATTTAGTGTCATGTGACGGAGGGGGACAGGAAGTTGTTATTTTAGGATGCACATGATGCTAAAAGCGGTCAAGTTCACCACACATCAAGTGTTTATATTGTTTATTATGGGCTGGATACATCAGAGGTTATATTATTAGTAGTATTACTGTGATGTGACAATTTCCAATTTTCCACAGGGGATTGATGAAGTCTCTCTGATTCTGACCTCTGGCCTCACCGGCTAATTTAGTTTTTATAACAACACAATGGAAAACATTATCACCACCTCACCAACTCATTTAATTCACTTTCAGTCTTTCACCACATATTTAAAATGAAAATCAATGTTTTTTTCAGGGTATTCTTTTCATTTCTGTCCTGGAGCAGCAGCCTCCCTGTCAACTGTCCTCTCTTAGTATTCACTACTGCGCTTTCAGCCGCTGCACATTAACAGCACTTAGTGAATTAAAATGAAATAGACACCACATTCAAAGCAGCGCATCATAGTATGGAGGGAGGGGGGAGAAGAGAGACAGCAATATATGTCATTGAGATGTTTATGTTGTCACGGTGCGCACACATTACATTTACAAACAACTTCCGTTTAGAATAAACAGTGGCAAACACTTCATTAAAACTTCACAGAGAAGACTAATGAAACGAAAAAATAAGCGGGTTGTCTCATTGAATTCGGAGCCAGAGGAGTCGCTTGCTCTGGATGTGTGTGTGTGTCTGTCTGCTGCGAGCTGCAGCTCGGAGGGCGGTGACCTCGGAGCTGCCTCGATCCTGTGTGTTACTCACATTTGTGTGTGTCCCCGGGGCTCTTCGTCTAAAGAGCCCGGACTGAAGAGGCAGGCGGGCCAAGCGCGGTACGGCGGGGCGAGCCCTGCCCTGGAGAAATCTTCCACACGGCCTCATTTTTTTTTTTTTTTCATTTTCCCTCCATATTCCCCAGATCTTCTGCTCATATTCACCTGATCCTCCTGATCTGTCAGAGCCATGTTGTTGAAGGGGAAAAGGAAAGAAAAAAAAAAACGTATGAAACTGGAGCAAGATTCATAGTCCAGGACTCTGTGGTTGTGAATTTCATGGCAGGCACCAACCAGGCTGTCAGGTGTTCCCCCCGCAGATCTTTGCTTCAGTGTTTAATCTGCTAGATAATTGCATCCATTATTAGAAATGATGCATAACGTCTGTCTGAGATCTGGTTACGACTGTTTTTCATGAATTCTCATCAAAAAATTGCATATTTTCAATATATCAGCGGGAAAGCGATGCGTTGAGGAGAATCTCTCATCTCAGCTTGTCATATCTCCTCTCGCCGAGATCTGAGTTAATATTTAGCGATTGGTCCCCAAGTCACGTTCAGGCAGCCCCCCCCCCCCCCCCCCATCTTTTCATTCCAGCATCTGGATTTAATTGTTGCTACGCAGTAAAGCCACAGCTGCTCTGCCTGTTAGGACAATAAATTACACCCAATTAGGAGTCAAACAAAGGAGGCCGTGTGACACCGCAGCCCGCCGCCATGCCTGGAGATGGGGAGGATGGAGGGGAGGTGGGAGGGGGAGGGGGGGGGATGCAGCGGAATGAGGTTTCTTACTGACACGAAGCCATACCAGAACACCTGCCCCATCATCTCTCTGATCAAAACACAGTTCCAGTCCAGTGGATATATAGAGCAGGAGGAGATTGCTTTGCATGGCCCACAGCTCGCCGTAGCCTCGGTCACCGCAGCCTCTCTCTGCCGGTGGATAAATGAAGTAGAAAGAGGGGGAAGAAGAAGAAGAAAAAAAAATGTGTCGTCGTGTTCGAGAGTCAACGGAAGGTGTGTGTTGTGTAATAAACCGGGGGCCGGATGATTAATTGGTGTTTTGATGATGAGTTGTGGATACATCCCGGCTTTCTGGCAGCCGCACGCCGTATCGATGGCACCGGTAATGAAGGCAGTAATGAGGGAAGGTTTAGGAGGAACGTGGAATGGGAGGAAAACAATGGGAACATCTGTGCTCTCTCTACAGTTTGAGTATAATTGAGACCATATTTCATTTTCCTCTTTGAAAATGCCGGCGCGTAACAATCCTCGCTGTCTCCCACCCTGAAAGATGGGGGGACAGTATTTATTTGCCCCACTCAAGACGCATTCAGCAGCTTCAGCAGCTCAGGTGGTCTTCCTTTTTGAGTTGGTGGGGGTGGTAGGGGGGTGGAGGTGGTTGGCTGCTATAGTACCCGTCGGCCTCCGTCTTGATCGGCACTCCCTCCACGTCTCCGCCCGGGCCGCGCCGTCCCTTTGTCTCACCACTCGCTGTGAACACGCCATTAAGTCAGCCGGAGTTTGACAAGAAAAATGAAGTGTGCTATTTCCTGTGGCCTCGAGTGTCTTCCTGAATAATGAGCGCATTGCCTGGAAACCCCCACCACCACCACCACCACCACCACCCACTTGTCCCTCCCTCCCATCGGTTTTCCTCTTCCCCTTGAAGTTCCAGTCTGCTGAGAGAGTGAAGGGGTCTTTAGGTTGGCAGGAGAAAAGAGAAGGAAAAAAAAAACGACAAGAAAAGTGACCATGCAAGACCTGTCAAACTAAATCTGGAAAACCCAGAAAAAAGAAAGAGGATTAGATGAATGAAGTGGATTTTATTGATGAAATCCTCATCCCATGTCACGGTATTAGAGGATGCAGAGAGAGCGAGAGGAGGAGGGGTCTGTACTGTATCTGAGGAAATATCCGTCATGATAGAGCGTCATGAGCTGCTGCAGCTGTTTGAGCCAAATTAATTGGCACCGTTTCCCATATCACTTATTATGTCTTTGCCTTTTTTTTTTGAGGCATGTCAAATGGCTCAGCAGCACCACTGGATCAGAGCAGCAGAAGAAGAAGAAGAAACGTTGAAGAAACTCGTACTGCAAAACCACTGAGAAGAAAGAGTGGGGGGGAAACTCCGGCGCTGTACTTCCTCTAACCCAGCCTTATTTCTCCCAATTACCAGCGTGTGAGCAAACAGTCTGACACGACTGACCTCCTCTCGCGGAGCCGTGGTCATGACTGGAAGGCTCTCCCTGCTTATTATGACAGAAGTGTTATGGTAATGGAAGCAAAAAGTCTGCACCGTGGCGATAGCACCGCGGGAACGGATAGCCTATTATCCACCACCGTGGGCTTGGTAGTAATGGTGAGAAAGAGGGCATCCTATCTGTTATGGTGATGATGCATTCTGAATGGCTAGTGCCTATTATATATTACTGGATGATAATGGCAGGAGGGAGCATCCTCTGGGTTATGGTCATGATGCCAAGGAAATGTGAAAAAAAAAAAGGTCTGTGCTGAATATGCAAGCGTGTCTTGGTTTTAGGGTGATGGATTGAATGGAGGCAGCGCCGCCGGAGCTCCACTCCACTCTCTCCCTCTCTCTCTGCTGTTGTAATAACAGCGGGCCGCTCCACGTGTTCGAATAGCATGAATATCAAGGGGAAGGAGCAACGGCGATGATGATGGGTGCAAACAAGAGCCACGTACGCCGCATGTGAGGAGAGCCTTAGTTAGCTATCCGCTCGGCGCTTGGCCGCCCCTGTGATGTATGTTTATGGCCCATCATCTCTACCCAATTACCCTGCCTCGGTGTGGGAGCGCCGGCCGCGCCCGTCACTCGGGAAGCCGTCAGCGTGATAGGGAGGGGAAGAGACGGAGACGACAGAGTTAACGTTCCTGGGAAAGTGCAGTGGGGGAGCCGGGGGTTGTGGGGGGGTCGGGCTCTGGAGATTCATCTGGGTTGAAGAGTCTGCTGAATGTACAGCTGCTGGGGGAAGTGTAGGCTTGTTTACCTGTGTTAATGTCCATGTGTGCGTCTGTGGGTGGGTGCTGGAATGAATGAATTTATATTTATTGAAGTGTCATGCATCAATATAAGGGCTTACAAGACACATTTCATATTTAGACAACAAACAAAATCATCAGACAAAACCAAAACCACATGGAATTCACATAAATAATTCACCTTTTCTTAGTGTTTAGGCACTTTTTATTAATGTAGCAACTTCTTTTCTGAAGAACCATTCCAACTTTACCTCATCATCAACCCAAAACAACAATTTTGCATTTTCTGAAACAAAAACTGCCTGGCTACGTCGTATAACGGACAATGAAACACAAAATGCAGTTCATCCTCAGTTACATTTAGATTATATAACTTGCATAGTTTGCAACGCATGTGTGCCGACACGACGATATGAACAAAATGTGTTCCACTGTGTTGTCATTGTGCCTCGCTGTCTGTCTTGTGATGTACGACGCTGTCCTTCGTTGTAATGTGCAGTCTGTGAAGACAAATGTCCCCATGGGGACAAATAAATCATCTAAATCTAAATCTAAATCTAAATGTGCAATGACACTGTTCAATATTGCGATAAATACGCATCTTTCTGCTTTAACAGGTACCGTCAACACTGAACCGCCGATTCCAACTGAATAAAAACATGAAAATGACATTTTTAACATACTTTTATTGAACTAATTACACATGAAAAACCAATTATTTATAACAGAACATGAATTTAACCCTCTCCTAAATGAGCACCAATTAACCTGATGCATGCATTGCATTGCCCCATGTGACCAGGGCTGACCATCTGATTGGCCGAATGTCCATGTGCACGGCGCCGGTAAACAAAACTTACTCGTATCGCGATGACGATGGAAATAAGATCAGTCAGTCGGCCGTATGTGCCGACTTTGTAAACCTCCTGTGTGGACTGCTCTCAATGCTTGTTTGTGTGTTTGTGTGTGTGTGTGTGTCTGGTCAGATGCTGTAAATGATGTGTGATCATTGTAAAAGCCTCACAGCTGTGAAATAACCCTGACATCGCCGTCTCTTGGTTTCCTAGATACAGCTGAGGCAGACATGTTCATGTATCCCGTCCAGGTCGACCTGCAGACTCTCTCCCACTCACACATCTGAATTCTACAAGGTAATCTTTTTTCTCTTTTCTTCTTCTTCTTCTTTCTTTAAAGTTTTTGCCTCTAAATATCATGTTTTGTGTTGGATTACACATTCGGAGCAGCTTCTTTCCCATAAAATCTTCTCCTGCTGAGAAGTGACGTTAGGAAAGGTAAAGCAAACCAAACCACAGAGATTCATTTGCTTTTAGCAGGGACACCTTATTTTTAACCCTGTTGACGCTGACGAGGAGTGTGAATCTCTGCTAATTCATATGTAGATGTGAAACTGAGAACACAGTGGCAAGACAAGGGGTTTATATATATATATATATTCCTCTCTGGCTCCATATTCACACTCTATGACAGATTGAAACTGCAAAGCTGTGTTTGTGTTGGCTAGATGAAGGAACGCTCCTGCCCAGAGGGTTTATCAGGAAGAGAAAATATTGACCAGCAGCAGTTGCACTTTGCTGGTGTTATTGCTTTTCACACTTGTGTGATACAGACGGCGGTCGCCAAGCACAACAATTGTAAAACCTGAAGCCATATTGACAGCCGCATCGCTCCTCTGTGCAGAGCAGCACATCCAGCTTATGCTGTTGACTGTTTAAGTGTTTTCTGCAGACAAATAATATATAAATATACTGTTTATATGTAATCTGCCATAACAAGGTAAGAAGAAAGAAAAATACCTACTGTTTATGTGAGATGCAAAACCCACAGCGGCGTCTAGATTTTCCCTCTAAATTAAGACTGCAACACACGCTGACAGCAGAGCAGCAGCAGCATGTGTGTGGGTTGTATATGTTTGTGTATGTGTGCGTGCGACTGTTTTTTTATTTATTTATTTTTTTCAATATGCTGTAACATTTGACTCGCTCAGCACAGCCGCTGGGATTCTCGGTTAGCGCACAGTTCAAGTCGGTTCGTCACCTCAATATGAGAGGGCAGCTCGGAGGAATTGGCCACGGCCGCAGAAAGCTCTACACGGAGCCGCTGTTATGTCGCTGCAATTAACAACCCACCGATGTCTTATCTCAGTGTTGACTCGCTGCTGAAAGCAAAAAACAAACAAAAAAAAGTGACAGATAATTGTCGCCTTTGTCAATCAACGCTGGAGGAAAAACAAATAAATAGTTATTTGTGACAATAATTTAATACTCTGACATCTTGCAGTGAGCTAAAAATCTGATGTTTGTGATCACGACCGTGTTGTTTCTCTTTTTCCTGCAACTTTTCCGAAATCTTAGGGAGTGTATTGGCTCTTTTGGAGCAGTTGTTCAGAAACAGGGAGCGTTTAACCTCAAAGATGGGTATGTTTTGGGCAGATGCGAACACAGCAATGACACTCGGATGTGAGATAAAAGATCGGCAGGTGTGGTCCAGTCTCGGCTCGCTTCCATTCGAGAACTGGAGCGGTTCGTTTGCAGTGAGAACGTGCACAACAGGCGACACGCTGCTGATGTTGCATGGTTCTCAATGGGTCAGGCCGGTGAAATATATAAGATGAAAATCGGGTTCGGATCGGGTTTTGGGCCAAAAATATACTATATATAAATGACGTGGATCTGGTCGGGTCCAGGTTTTAATTTTCAGTCCCGTTCAGAACTGTATTCCATTGTTTTTCCTGTGTAAATGCCTCCTCCTCCTTCCGGGTAAGATTTCCGACCAATTAGAGAACAGTTGGTTCACACATGGCATTTGTTTACAACTTTGGACCGTTTCCATGTGAACACAAACAACCCCAATGGAAAAATGCAACACTTGTTTAGTTTCAGCCCGTGAGTCGGGACAAAGGAAACGAGCCACAGGTCTGACTACACGCTATCTGAGCGATTTCAAGTCGATTTTAGTCGAACATTCACGTCTTTTGCACTTCTATCTTGAGCCAGGCCTCTCATCGTCTCTTGTCATTGGCTGTCATGAAACCAGCGGCTGGTCTCGCGGTGATCTGTTTTTATTCTTTTCTATCTGATTTTCACTAAAAACCAGTGGATCTTCAAGTTCCTCATATCAAAGACCTCAGACTTTCAGTTTTGATAAGATTTGGTCTGAAGGCCTACACCTGATAAGATTTTTTCTTTTCCTTTTAAATATTTTATCACGGAAAGTGTTTGAAACCCAATGACCAAAATAGACACACACACACTCTGTCACCTTTTTGGCCACTTTGAGAAGCACTGGGCTAAAAGCACTGTTCTTCCATACAGTAAGTGTGTTTGGATTCAGATGACATGTTGTGAGTGCTTCAGGAGGTGACGTTTCACATACCTTTTGTGAGTCATGAATAAACCATAAAGTGGCACTAATGGTAAATGGACTGCACTTATAGGGGCCTTCTATAGACTTCCACTTGTCGACCACTCACAGGGCTGCATAATGGAAGTCACCGCCACATTCACACTGCTCAGTTTCCCACAGACCTTCTTATTAGTCGTCGATCTGTTCCACCTCTTGAGCCGCGGCTGCTAATATAAAGCCAGGCAAGGCAAATCTATTTGTATAGCGCAATTCATACACCAGGGAATTCAAAGTGCTTTACAGAGGCATAGAAATACATTCATACCCAACATCAAGTGTGAAACAAAGGCTACGAAATGGTCTTCCTTGTTGAACTTACTTACTGAAAGAAATAAGACAGTAAAAGACAATAATTGCAATTAGAAGGATTGAAATAATTAAAATTCAGTTAAAATCTGTAGCAAATAATAACCTTTTCAACCCTGATTTAAACAAATTGACATTTTGTGCAGACCTCCGATGTGCAGGGAGGAGACTGTTCCACTGAGAAGGAGCATAATAACTGAATGCTGCTTCACTTTGTTTGGTTCTGGTTCTGGAGACACACATCTGCAGAGTTTGGATGCTTCATATGAATTTAAAGGTTATAGCTACAACTTTTTTCATCAAAACTATTATTTTTTCAAAAATAATACATCCACAGAATGAAAGTGCAGAATGAAAGTGTTAATTTTACAGATTTTTTTTTCATAGTAGCCTATATAAATAAATGTTACGTTGGCAGCGTCGGCATAAAATGATCTCCGCACCAACAGCATTAGTGCATTGATGTCACATAAGGCGAAGCTCAGGGGCCAGATCGTGATAGCTAGGCTATGTGGAGAAAATGGCATCGTGCTAATGCTAATGCTAACTAACGGTCAGCCGGAACGTTAACGATGCAGGCGTGATGCTGCAGGTTTGACGGGTTCCTCTGCAGGTGAGTTAGTGTGAAATGATTCAGATGTGTTTCCAGTCAGCTGCCAGTCAGCACCGGAGCTCGTTAAATACGGTTAGCGTTAGCTTTGCTTTAGCTACTAGCGCTCCCTATAGTAACCAATAGGCTACAATTGAGGTTTGGAGCGAAAGCGTACGAGTCTGAGTTCGACACTTACCAGCCAGGAATTAAACTTGTAACTAACACTAATAAATCTTGAATATATTTTGATCCAAGTCCATTTAGTGCTTTTTAGACCAACAATACGATTGTAAAGTCTATCTTTGACTCACAGGAACTGGTGTAGTCGTTTACGTTTAGTGAAGCTGCTCCTGCACGTCGTCTAGTAGATGGAGGAGCTCAGGCTGGCTAACCCGCTGTATCTGCCTCTGTTTTCCTGACCTATAACATTTTTAAGTGTTTCACTCGAGTCAATGAGATGTTTGACATTCTGAATGGCGGGGACTTTAAACAGCTTAAATCAGGACATTGATGTGATCCTCCACATTCTCATCTGCTCCGACGGCGTGCCAGTGTGGGCGTTGCATTAAAGATTCATGCAAACAGCTGTTTCTTCTACAGGACAGCATGGCACGGAGCGAGAGCCGTGTGCTTCGATTTCAAATCAGGGGAGGCCTGAAGGAGCCGGGGGTTTGAAAAGAACATCGCCATGCAGCGCAGGCCCGCCGCCGCGCGAGGGGCAGGAAATGAACACATGCTCGTCGCAGAAACTGATAATGCGTCCCTGAAACTCCCATCAGAAGTGCAAATAATAGCTGTAGGCGAGAAAATAAACTGCCTTTGAGTTTTGGTAAAAACCCAAATTTGCCATGAAGAAGCAGCTCCCTTTCTTAATACGTAATAAGTCTGATCCAAAGCCAGAGGAGCCGTAACCATATCAGCAGAAGCAGGATGAGTTGATGGGTTTGGAATCAGTCATTTCCATACAACACTTTTTGCTTTGACATTTACCTAAACAAGCATGACTGTTCCCGTGAAGCACCACAGTCGTAGCGGGCTTGAAAGAAAAATGCACTCAGGCTGACATTTGTTGGATATTTAACAATAGATGCAGCGATGATATTTGCCAGCTCCTGACAAGCTGTGCAGCCGCTGAATGCAGAGGCTGAGTTGTGCATGTGCGTCAGGTATGAGGCACCTTTTCACAGCCGGCGCGTTGCCGTCAGTCACTTGCTCTCTCATGCCCACACACACACTGACTCTGTTGTTCCTTCTTACGTTTGCTCAGTCTTTTTGTTTAGTTTTTATCCTTTGTCACATTTTCTCATACGTCCTGGCAAACAGGTGACCACTTCCCATGTTGTGGAAAATGTGAATTATTGTATTGCCCTCGAAACATTTCCCCATTGTGTTTTATTCCTACTTTGATTACACAGATTTCATGGTTTGACTCTGCCTAGTAGAAAATGTGTATTGGTCCATTGCTCAGAGTTGGATAGCAAGAAGTTAGAAGTCACCATCAGTATAGAGAACGGGAGCTAGACTGCATGTTTAAAGAGGAACTATGCAAGATTTTTACCTTAACTATGGAGTAATATTGTGATGGTTAAATAAATAACTTGTAACTTATGAAGGAGAATGGAGGCTCTCTGCCTTCCACCTGGCGTCTCTTGGCTGAAAACCAACCTTGTACGATCAGCACCACTGACCCGGCGTCCCAGCTCTCGTCTCGGCGGCATTGCGATACAAAAGTGCCCTGTAATCCATAATCACATACATATTGTAACATGTATGTGATAAATACTGTCATCCACCACTCAATGGATTGATTTTTCACCAGCTTCATTGAAAACAAATGGCCGGACTTGCATAGTTTCCCTTTAAATACATCCTAAGAGCTCCTTATACTGTGCTGGCATCTTTGTTAGCATCACTTCAAACCCAATAGTTTGAGTTCTTGCAATAAAAAGACGAAAACACACATGAAATGTTTAACTTCTGCAGCAGCAGCAGTATGATAAACCCTTTCTAAAGGAGTAAAAGCTAATTTGACTTTGAACCATACATTTAACTGTGTGAAGTTCAGGCGCCATCTGTTAGTTGGGAAACTGTTTTTTTTAGGCTCCTGTTCATGTTATTGGGCCATTTCAGAAACTGGCAGGAATTCATTAACCAATCATGTTAAAAGAATTAATAATGATGGTAATAATAAGATTTATTTAAATAATAATGTAAATTTAACTAGACAAAGTTCTTGCAAATCACTTTGTCAAATCAAGCATGTTAAAAAATGATTTCATAGATAAATACAGCCGACTATATATAGACCACACTTCATAGATTTAGCTGAAAAGAGTGGGCATCCTGATTAAACACACAAATCCAGCTGATATTATGGCAGCACGTGCGTCTTTTGTCTACCATTGTATTCTCTGGTCCACACAGAAGTAGAGTAAATAATCTTTAAGAGGGTGGCACAATAGCAGTCTCTCTCCCCTCGCTGAGGCGGGCCGTGACCCCCCTCATGGGAGCGCTACAGTGACCATTTGAATGGTAATGTGACAGGCTGAATGACAATTTACAGCCCACACAAAAGCATTGCCTCACTGAATCAAAAGACAGCTCTGTAATAACAAACACAAACAATACGGCGAGCTCCAACCGTATGCTATCTGCAGGGTTTTTTTTGTTGTTGTTGTTGTTTTTTTCCCTCTTCCTCCTCAAAATTATGCTCTCAGTCACAGTGTCTGGGAGAGAAAGTGATTGAAAGCAGCAGAGGCTGAAGCGAAAAGGACTGTTTTCACATATCAACACAAAGTAGCACCTCTCTCTCTCTCTCTCAAAGCCGGCCCCGCTGCTTTCGATGCTAAAGTAACGCCACGACGAGCTATTCCTGCCGGATAGTGCAGTAATAAGCAGATGATCCCCTTTAGAAATAACAGCTGGCCGTGTTTTTCTAATGGAGAGGCTCCATCACTGCCCGTCACTCCTCGTTCATCAGCAGCTGTTAGCCATGCATCCAATGTGTAATTGCTATCACTCCGTGCTATAGTGCACCATTTCTCACCTGCACCTATGGATAAATGCACCATAATACGAGCGTGTTAAGGTGGCCCAGTAACGGCCTCCTGCACATCTGCTCTGCACACAAGTGAAAGAGGACTGGTCAGATGGAAGGAAGCGTGAATGCGGCCGAATCTTGTTTCCTGCTGCACAGAGAAGGTTATATTCTGTTTTTTCTGAATGATGCTGCAATTTTTTTTGTTCCATCATTTGAAATGATATTACCTTGATAGACCTCATTCTTACATATTGTTTCTTTTTTTTCCTCCTGAAACTCGTTCACAGAACAAGACTCATCAAAACTCCCTACGCCTGTGTGAAGCTTTCATTGTGACTCATTTTAAATTCTAACAGCGGGGTGCCTCGCTTATAACTGCAGCATGTTCTGTGTGTGTGTGTGGCAGCTCTGTTTAGCCGTATCATTACAGTACATACCCCGAAATTGCCCCCAAATCTTTTTTCCTCCAATCCACTCATACGCATTGTAATAATTTGTTCTCTTGTATCCGGAAATTTGGCAGCGCAGCTCATACCGTCATCAGTAGGGATGACTACCAAATTTAGTTGGGACCGACTAAATTCCCACAGTAATCCCAAGTATCAATTCACGTAGAATCAAACGGTACCACATTGTCTGGCTGACGCAAACAGAAAATAGAGCTGTGTGCAGCGCATTGTTCCTCCTCGACCCAATCTCTGTCTCTCACAAACACATAGACATCAGAGCTTCTTTGGCTGAATTCGGACCAAGAATTAACGCTAGTGAGTTGGTGGAGTTGTGTCGGGTCCAGGCTTCAACACCGGCAGGTCAGGTTTTAGTTTTCAGGCCTGTTGATAACTTTACTGTCTGTGAACGGCTCCTCCTCTCCCTGCACTCTCTGAAGTTTTAAACAGAGATCCTGCTACTGCCGTTTAGAAAGACCATTCATTACGCCAGCTGTTTACACTGAACTGTGACTATAAATATTCAAAATTATGAAGTTTTGGCTTTTTTTTAAATAAACAAAATAACTTAAAAGTACCAAAAAACAGGTACTGTTGCATTTAAACCCATCCTCAGTCAGATTTCATCAGATTTTTTTGTCCAAATTCCTCCACACACGCACATCACACACTCTCACTGAGAGAAAACCACCAAAGTCTGCGTATGAATCGATGTTTTTTCACCACTGGCAGCCTCGTGCTGCGTATCTGAAAATCTGAACAAGCAGGCATGTTACCACGACTCTATACTTTCTCACCTCACAAGAACAACAGAAGCCTTGTTCCTCAAGGCTGTGCGAGACCAGTTTAGAATATTTCTACCTAAGGCAGACCTAGAAATAAGTCCCGTCAAGTGTGCACAGAAAAAAAATAATTATAGCTTTTAGTGACTAAATGCTGTTAAAGTTTCACAGTAACTCCGTTTCTGGGACTATTTAGGGGTGCGTTTCTCCTGCAAAACCTGGATGTGCACATCAGATACTATGTGTAAAAGCTTCCCCCCTGAGTTGTATGGCACTATCTTTGGCTTCCACCCACGTGGTGTTTTTCTGCACGCTGGAAACCCACTCAGCGCTCTGTTATTTCTCTCAGTTTTTTGGTGGAGGAGAAGAAGGAGGCTCAACGGCGCCGACCCCACGAGGATGTGGATTCCCAACCAGCGCTGGTGGACTTACAGTAACATTTTGCCCCGGTGTCAGGGAAAGAGGAGAGGAGGGAGAAGCGGAGCGAAAGAGAGAAGACTATGAGCTTAATGTAGATCTGTCATCAGCTGGCTGCAGATCAAAAGAGCAGCATTGGCAGGCGGAGCACAGAATCCACTGGAGCCTCCTTTCTATGCCAAGCTCCAGCTTCTCTGAGGTAGACGAGCACAGAGGGCCCTGGCTCTAGGCGAGGAGTGTGTATCTGCTCTAAGCCAGTGTGTATGAGTGTGTTTTTGGAGAAAGAAGGGGGGGGGGGGGGGGTTGGCGGAGAGGTGTGGGCATGCACACATTGTCTCAAGGCAAGGATCTGGCACTTTGAAAATGTCACCAAAATCCCAGCAACGGAGAAAAAAAAAAAAACAAGTGGCGAATGGAGAAAGTGTGATGAACAGACGTGCGTGCTCAGGGAGGTGTGGGATTTAGAGACAGTGGAAGGCAGAATGGTTTTTCTCTGAGAGTGGGAGATTGGGAGGAAGAAAAGACAGAGAGAGGGAGAGATGCAGGCTTTCTTGACTGTACACCTCTGCAGCATCAGTGTACAACTGTTAAGTGGGTTCAAGGACGAATCTAAATTACAGCCTTCTGAGGTTTGTTAAGTGCTTTGCTTTGTAAATTCTTCCTGCTTCTGATACGAGCCACGGCGCCCGAACGCATCGTTTCATTGTACTTCACCGCGACCGCGGGCAAAATATTGTGTGCGTGTCATTTTAAACGAGCTTGAACCTCCTGAACCAGAGTGATATTGCGTACTGCATTTCATTATTAGACCAAATATTAAATATTGAGTAGTTTGTTCTCGGGCCAGTGTAAGCGATGGTGCTGTCAGACCAGGCGACTAACGGCGGTTTCAAACGCTCGACTCTTAGACTTCGGCCAGAAGTGTCAAGGTCTTTACTGGAATCAGCACAAAGATCAGGCAGAGGTGCAACAACACTAAAACTAACCTTGAGCCTTTTACTCGAAGGCACGCTAGAAAAAACACACCGGTGTTACAAAGGTCTGGATGCTTGACACAAGATACAAAGACAAACTGACAACAGAGGAGAGACACGTAGAGACTGTATGCTCAAGAGGGAGAAATCACACAGACACGAAACACAGGAGGGCAGGGAGCGAGTGGCAAACTTACAAAATTAAAACAAAGTTATGAGAAAAACAACTTTTTTGGTTTGGTTTTACATTACCGTAATTTTTGGACTACTGAGTGCACTTGAATATAGGCCGCAACAGCGTGAATTTAACAAGAAAATAAATGTTGTACATATATATAGGCCGCACTTGAATATAAACCTCAGGTTTTCATGTTGTAACAAGATATTTACACAGAACAGTAGGGAACTCTCGCCCATGTGCATTTGTTTACAATGAAGCTGGCGAAAAATCAACAAATGGAGCGGTGGATAACATTACATAACATACAATTTCACGGCTGTGTGTTTGTGTAGTCTTAAAGGGATAGTTCACTCAAAATTGAAATTTCCAAATCTCGCGATATTTGGATGGACCGGGAAGAGGAGTTCCCGCTGCAAACAAGCTTGCAAAATAGACTTATTTAATTTTTTTTCAGAACAATTTCGCATTTCCGGGCTTCAATACAAGACGGACATTACATACGAGCAGCATGGAGGTATTTGGATGTTTGTTGGTGTGTCTTTTTGTTACGAAGACAGTTGGTATCCATTTGCAATCGTTACACGGTCATGCACTGCTACGCCGAGACCTCCTGTAACTCAGAGAAGTCACGGAGGACTATGAAACTTCTCCCAGCCCTTAGTCGACATGAGGGTGAGAAGATAATGAGTGAAGTTTGAATTTTGGGTGAACTATCCTTTTAACCGTCATAAACAAAAGATTACTGGTTTGTGTTGCTGCAGAGACGAGAGCTGGGACGAAAAAAGTAGCAGCTTATAGTCTGAAAAGTACGGTAGTTTTCAATTATATTGTTGGTCATGGGGTGTTTCAGAAGTGTCATGTGACAAAGATGAGAAAAATGTTCATAAAGACTAAGATTTTTCCCTACAATGAATCACGTTCTGTCGGCGCCTAAACAGCCATTAAAAGTTAATTACCCCAAGATTTTGATGGCAAATGAATAAAAAACATATTTGCATATTGTGTCAGATACGTTTAAATGAACATTTCCTCATTACTCTAATAGAAAACATCATCTTGTGTCAAAGCGGATGGTGCGGCTGCGCTGACCCCACACAGCTCCACTGTCAGTGCAGACAATAGCATTATTAGCAACGCAGCTTGAATTATCATAATAAGAGTTTAAGCTGATTTTTGTAACTTTGTATTACATTCACGAGAGGACAGGTTTAGTGTCACTCAGTGTCGGAAACCCCATGAATCTTTAGGCAAATGACGGCGGCAGATATTAACCTCGCCTGACAACAGTGGTGTGAAGAGTCCTCGCTTTCGTATGTTTATCTCCGCAGCCCACAGAGCCTGTAAATAGAAGAGGCCTGACCTTGCCAATCTCGCTCCCAAGTGCAACAAAAAAAAGAAAAGAGAGAAATAAATAAATAAATAAATCAGGCCGAGTGAAGACGCACAACATCTCTCTCTTCCAAGGTGTTTGGTTGGTTGGGTTGCGAGTGTGCGCGCGATGCGTGTTCTCTCGTTTACACAAATCCAATGTCAAACCTATTTTCAAACTACTGATTCAGCGAGTTGTGAAGATATACAGTGGAGCTGCCAGTGCTAACCTTTAGAGATTACGGTGACATTAAAAAGCCGCATATGGTGAGTGGGGAGACCCGAAACCGCTGGGTGCCTCATCTGATGCAAATGTCCTCTTTCACCTCTATCAGCAAAAGTAATTATGGCAAACCACTGTGACATCTCAGGCTGTGCAAGAGGAGGGTGGTGGCGGGGGGGGGGGGAGTACCTGGTATAGGTCATGGAAATACACCCATGTCTCTGGGTAAGGAGGAGACAATTATCTTTTCCTGCGGAGAGGCGGCGTTGAGGGAGGAGCCCTCCAACAACCCCCATCACCGCTGCTGCCGCCGCCGCCACCACCACCACCTCTCCTCAAACTGAAGTATCTTTTGTGCCTGCAGCCTTGAGGGACTCAGTGAAGAAATTGACACTGCTGTTAGTATGCTCGCGGCTAAAGAGATGTATCGGTATAGCAGCAGCAGCAGCAGAAGCAGAAGCAGCAGCATCTCTCCTTCTCTCTTCCTCCCGGCTGGAGGCTTCATTAATATGTCGGCAAACATGTGTTTGGTCCAGATTTTATAATGTATTTTTACAGTCACTGAACAGATATGGAAATGACATGCACATCGGCCGTGTCTATGCATGCTGCAGTGGTAATAGGATGACAGTTGCCTGTGCCGAACATATGTATGTTAATGGTCAACTCACATGGTGTTGGAATAAGGAATAACAGCATAATAGCACATTGGGTTTGCAGATTTTCATAGCTTACCACCATGCAACATAGTCTTTTTTTTTTTAAATTTGATAATAATCCACATTTTGTCAAATTGTGTATTTAAAAGTCCCATATTTTTCACATTTCCTGTTTATATTTAAAGCAGTTATCCATGCGAAGAGATATTTGTGGTTTAAAGAAACAAAAATCATAAATTATAGGCTACTCTCCTCTCTTTTGATTGGCTGGCTGTTTTATGAGTGGTTAAATAGAAGTACAGCAGGTTTCAGATAACACAATGCAACAGGTGTGGCTGCTTTGTTGTGACATCACAAAGTTATAAAAGTCCTGATGGTTCATTTGGAAGCTCAGGTTGTGCTTACTTTCATTTGGACTCAGCATTTTTGGTACTTCCACAGTATAATAATATACTGTAGAGCCCAGGCCTACTCTATGATGAAAGAGAACATGGAAATCTCACTTTATACATTCTGCCCTTTAAGCTGTGATTTCTAAAATCCCATGCTGCAACCAGACTCCTGGATTTTTTTATTTTTTTATTTCTGCTCTCATCCCTTTGTCATGTTTGCGATGTTGATGTGTCTTTCTTCAAGCATCAAGTGATTTAACTTGCAGAGGGGTCCTGCAGCCCACAGCTAACCCCTGTTGTTCAGAGTCAGTGGGCTGCGGTGGCCCAGAGCGGCTTATGCTAACCTCTAACCCCCTGGCAGTCGCTGCTGGCTTAGCTCTGCTGAACAAGTCAACTGGGCTTTGTGCCCGAAAGAGTCGACCTGCGCGAGTGTCATCTGGCCCTGTAGTGAGATCCCCTGCACCTCAGGGTGAGACCCACCACATTATCCAACGCACTCCTGAGACAAGAGGGCAGGGCGCTTCGCTAACGCTGCTCAGAGATCTTTCAGCAGTGGATGCACTTAACGTCCATGGAAATGTAAATACATGCAAATAACTCCATCATGTAGTCCCATGAAATTGTGCACAGCTCTTTAAGGTGAGGTTCAGGTGTGCCAGCTGAAGTATCTACACTCTAAATTAATTTCTATACTGAAATTATATTTGTATAAAAGAGATATGAAAATTAATATTTGAAAAAAGGCAGATGCACCACCAAATTTCAAATTTATATTTAACAACTGTCCTTGGATGTCTTGAAATACATGTATACAGAACATCAGTATTTCTACTATTATCAATAAATGTATGTCAAGGTAAAGAAACAGGCCTGAGGTAGCGATTGACCTCCAAGTGAAATTTTAAACTAAGGGTTAGTCTAATTAGTGGCCTGTGGGACATCTCACAAAACAAAGCACCTTTATGCAAGTGAATATATTTTGTCACTTTACCCACATTTGAGCATAATGCACATTATTATGCAAATATATTGAAATGGTTTGAACCTTTGTGTGTGTTTTTGTCTGCTTTCTGTACGCACATCCTGCTACACACAGCTGACCTGTGCTCTCTGCACATAGAAAATCCTGAACGTAAGTGGAACATATACAGCATTGTCCTCATTTATTCACCACTGAAAATATCACAATTATCACAGATAAAGGCACAACAGATTTGAAACCCTGAACTAGAAAGTACACAGAGATGCTGCTTGTCAGTATTATTCTCATTCTTCTCAATTCCTATACGTACTTTACCTTTATAGGGAATATATTTGCTGACATAGTGTCATTAACAATCACCAATGCTGCTAGTTGTTTCTTCACAGTGCTGCAGTCGTGACTACTTTAAAATCCACTTGCAACATGAAAGGAAAAATTAAAACGTCACGCACAGTCTCTAGCTGTGTCTCAATTCAGGGGCTGCATCCTTTGGAGGACACATATGAAGGCCAGAATCTGAACTAGTTCATGTAGAAAGTGAACTTCCCCAACACTGTACTTGGTGGCCTTAATTACTAGCCACCTAGCATGCTAGCTATCATAATGTTGAGGCCGCGGTGGCCCCACTTTGTGGCCAACAGAGGCCGCACAGCCCTCGAGGAAATGCCACCACTTTCAAATGTTTAACATTGGGACGTTGATTGTGTTTGGATGCTCCCAAAGGTTAGACTATACTTTACCATTTAATGGTTGTAGCCTCTGTAGATTGCGTAGGCTACGTCCTCCAAAGAATCCAGCCCCAGAATTGGGACATACCATTTGTCTCATCCCAGAAGAAAATGGCATGTGCTCATGTGTGTAAACCCGGTTAGGGTCTTGTTTCTTGTTTTGTTTAAATGATTAAAAGTTTATTAAGTTAAGTGAACACATGCTTTCATTAGTTTTGGTCCAGCCTGGTTCTACGGAAGTTGTGCTTTACTCTCTTGAGGACATTCAGGTCAAGTTAGTGGAAGGGAAAACAACTGAAATCAAATTCATACATTATTAATTCTTATTAGGGAGGGTTTCAGTGATCAATGAGGGGTAAAGCATTGTACACCCACTTTATCAGTGTCACATGTGAAGGGAGTTTTCTCATATTCAGGTTGTCAGTTGTAAACAAAGAACTTTGGCTGTGTGGGTGGGGCGGGGGTAATCAGCCAGTCTGTGCAATTAGTTATTGCACTGAGGGAGGAAAGGAATCACATTCATTATGTGAAAATATGGCCACCACGAAGGAGCCTCTTGAATTGTAATGAAGGAGGCCCCTTGATAACCATGAATTCACCAATTAAGGTTCTCATATAACATTCAAATTATGTGCATTTTAACAAGTAGTTTTGCTACAGAAGCAGTTGCATTTTCCTTTGGTTTCAAGGAGCTTTCCTGCTTGCAAATGTAGAAGTAATTAAGATAATTAAAGCTTTTGATGTTCCACATTTAATCCAATGCGCAGCAATAGAGAGGAAGTGCAGGGGGGGGAAAAAAGTTGTAATGAATTTCAAGGCTTTGTCCTCCTCTGTTCCCTTCCATTAAAACAGCTCTCATTGTCTGCAATTCCATTTTCTTTTAGTGAAACGGCTCATAGGTTAGTTGGGGAAAAATTGGCTGTTTCATTTTGCCGAGGTAACGGCGTTGTCGGCTTCGCATTTCAAATTTGCAGCTGAAGAGCAAACTTTTCTTCTTTTTTTTTAGGAATAGCCTTAAGTGTCCAGGAATGATCAAGGAACACGCTACAGTAAACACCTAAACATGTTATAGACTAAAAGACGCGGTTACAGAGGCAAAATAGCAGTAATTGTGATTATTTTTAAATGCTGCTAGTTAAGCTAATGTTAACATTAACATCTTTTTACCCTCAAGTGTAGAAGAAACACTAAGAGCTTAGCATTAAACTTTGGCCCAATTCCGATTCTATTTTTCATCCCTACCCCTAGCCCTAGCCCTACCCCTAGCCCTTAACCCTTGCCCTTGAAACGGAGCTACAAGGGGTAGGGGTAGAAAGTCAACCCATACGAATTGGGACACCACTTCAGCGGCCATACGTCATCAGTAGTCTCTGCTGGCGAGCAGACATGACAAGCTTTCGACACAAATCCTATATTCAAAACCACGCTAACTTAATAAAATAAAATAACATTTAATCAAGACTGATCGGTTCATGGTAAAACATTTATTTATTGATGTAAATGTGGTGATTTCTGTACATAGGCTGTAGAGCTGCAGGCAGCGCTGCTCCTGCATCCAAAACACACAATTTAATTCAAACAAACTAATGCGACTGCCACAATTGTTACATTTCATCAATGAGACCAGCATTTATCTCTTAAAAAGAATGTAACTACCCGGCGGAAAACCGTTAAAAACCTGCGAGTAAATTAATTAGCGATAGTCTGTTCTACCGGTGTTACGTCGGGACCTGACAAGCCCTCCGGACGGGGTGGCGTCTCCGTGACGAGCCGCTGATCTGCTCCACAGGTGCAGGCTCCACCGCGGAGCTTCACTTCTCCGAAAAAACGTCTAAACAGCCATCATTTGGATAAACCGACCGCACATTGGGGCTCTAAATAGCTACTTTCTCGCATGAAAAGATATTAAAACGTAACAAAATGACGTTATAACAGCGCTACGGTGATAAATAAAACAGCTGCCGGTTGCCGCAAGATGCATTCTGGGAAACTTCACAGCCCTCGGTCATAGCCCTCGGTTTGTAGTGTGCCCCTGAAAAATCTCCGTTTCGAGGGCCAGATAGCCCTACCACTTCCCCCTAACCCTCGGCGGAATGAGCATTAGGACAGCACTACCACTTCACGTGAACGCGCAAAACGAAGGGTTAGGGCCAAGGGCGAGGGCTAAGGGGAGAATCGGAATTGGGCCTTTGTCTCACTCAGCAACAGTTGCTTCCAGAGGTGGAAAACAAAGCAAAGTCAACATTAACTCTTATCTCTATAATGTATTTTCTTAGAATGAGGTTAACATGTTAACCAGCCATTTGTTATAGGGGGACACATAGCACCTATTCTCCGTAGTCTCCCGTACAGAAGGAAAATTGCATAAATCGACACCTAAACATGTGCAGACTAAAAGACGAGGTTATAGAGGCAAATATTTTGACTGCCGTTAGTTAAGCTAATGTTAGCATTAACATCTGTTTTCCCTCAAGTGTAGAAGAAACATTGAAAATTCGGCATTAAACTTTATGTCTTTCCTCAGCAACAGTTGTTTCCAGAAGCAACACCGGTGTTGACTTTTTCTTGATACTTTTTCTGATGTTGACATGCTAACCAGTTAGCCTTTAGCATAGTGGGTTATGATGTCATTCCGACATAGATATTCCGACATGCTGTCGTCCCACCATTCTGACAAGGCTTTCAATATAAGGAAAATGTGTGTTATTCAAAAGGTGACTCCTCCTACTTATCTGGACCCTCTACTTCTGGACTCTATCTATCTATCTGCCCTGTCTAGCCGCTACCTGGTCTTTTTACTAAACTTAACCAACTCCTTTCATCATTGCCTGAGCCCAAATAGAATAGAAAAAAAGACCGTCATTCCGACCATAGGAGACAAAAATTGTTGGAATGATGGGACATTTGATAGAAAATTAAGTGTTGCCATTTAGACAATTAGAGGCCTATGTCGGACTGGTGGGATGATGGAGGTTACCCCCCGTTTTAGTGGCATTTGCAGCCTCCAATCTGCCCTGAAGACAAAGCATCGCTCAGGACCTCTTGTATTATTACAAACACAATAATGGCTGAAGCTCTTGTCAAACAATAATCACCACCACCTGCTCCCAGTGAGAAACCATGTTAGGCAGCAGAGAAACTTACAAATGGCTTCTTTAATCAAACACACAGAAAAACACTCTGAAAACATTTTGTCAAAGCAGAAAAAATGAAAAGAGAGAAAAAAAAGAAGCCCTGAGCAATATCTCTGATCATTCATGTGGACAGATTTTCATGGTGTGTTGATTGAATCGATTTTTTCCCCTCACTGTTTTAAATGCACAATACCCAGATGTCCTCTGGCAAGATGCCTGTTTACAAAAATCCCGTTAGGCCTGTGGTCTGCCAACATCACGGAAGGCTTGAATCTTAATACAGCCTGATGCTTGTCGAGCTCCCAATCTGCCTCAGATTGCAGGGCTGTCTGTGAGAGTAATGAGAGACTGGTTCTGCCACAGAGATTTCCTGAAAGACCGCTGGATTAGGAATTCACAGGAGCCCCTTGCCTCTGCAAGACGGCAACCCCCACCCACCCCACCCAGCCATCCAACCCACCCAGCCAACCACCTCTTTTCTCCGCAAATCAATTCTAATTTTACTCTCAATGTCGATATCCTGCTCATGGCTCTGTTTCATTCAGGCTTTACTTGGCCCCGAATGAAATTTCCCATCATCCAATGGTACTTTGGTTAACTTGCTAACAACCTCCGTGGCTTTCAAGACGTGGGGCGGCATGTAATTATACTTAGCAATAGCCTTCCTGTGTACCAATCTATAGGCTACAATAGAGCTGAGTGGGGATCTCTTTAGCTAGCAGTTTGCTGCTTATTTTACAGACAATTAAAAAAAGTTTTCGCTCTTGAGGATTGTCCCTTAAGGCCTCTATTCGCCTGCCCGTCTTGCATCATGCTGCTTTCTCTCTTTTTTTTTGCATGATGTTGTCAGGTTTGCAGTGTAACTGAGCGAGAGCACGTTATTGCAGCAGAGAAACTGCCCGAGGCGGCGTATTAAAACAGGGTCGCGGGCTAGCTCTCCCCAGGGCTCGCTGTCAAATTTTTAGTTTTGATGTAACAAGAACATTTCAGGTGAGAGTGAGTGAGATGTATGCAGAGGATCTCCCCGCCAGAATTAGGAATGAGGATGCTGCTTAGAGTATGGCTGCATCACTTAATTAACTGCAGCTACTTTGATTGGATTGAAAACTCAGGTAGTAGAGAGTAGCCTAAGTTTGTCCCATAACTTCTTTCTGCAAGAACGATTCTTCACAACTCATTACAGTAATTGCAGCTCATACTTTGTCCCTCCATTTGTTATTGCATTGTTGTCGTCCATTATGCATCGGAGGTGGGTGGATGAACCTGAATATCCAAACAGTCACGTGTAGGAGGCTTCAGTTGAATTCAGTGTCGGGTTTACATGCAAACCCATTTAAACGGCACGGAAGCGATGCAGTTACCCCATTAGTCCGATATCAAATATGTCACTTAGATCCTGGAAGGTTCAAAGGAATCACAACTTTCAACAAGTCTTAATACACCACCTTGTCGTCTGGGGGAAATAAGTGGTAGCCAGACACAAAGATGAGTAATTGGTGCACCACAGTCGTGGGATGAAAGGATGTGGCACACTTTCAGGAGCTGGCCAGCGCAGCCCTTGAAGGGGCAGATGTGTCTGCTATCAAACGGCATAGCGTCGCCATCAACCCCATAATCACTAAATTGTCCTCAACAAAGGCAGCCAAAGCTTTTTTTTTTCCCCTCGTCTCTTTCCTTATTTGCCATTTCCTGTAGGTTATGGGTATGGGTATATCCAAGTATAGATAATAGTCTGGCGCAGGCTTGTAGTTATGTACCTGCCTCTATCACCTCTGTTTGATTATTGTTTGCTGCATGGAGCCCATTTCTGAGCCACTGACTCACCGCGTTTCAACAGATTTTTCACCACAATAGCTCTAATCACTCGCACTTCCTTGTGATACAGTAATGCAACAGTAAAGAGAGACGATGTGACAGGTGGGAAATCTTAAAATTGGATGTGAATTGCGGTTTGGAAACATATAGATAGCAGACTCCAAATTAAGATTGTGATGCTAAATACATCGCACAGGGCTCAAATCATCCAGTGACGCTGTGATAAAATTAAAATCCCATTTTTTTCTCTCCCCTCCTCCCCCATTAATTATATCACATTTCTTTCGGATTGCAGAGCAGTTGAGGGGAAAGATGAGTCTGTGCCCACAGGTGACGAAACCAGTGACCTTTTGTCCATTGTCCCCGTTCCTGGCGAGAAAATCTGGTCCAATGACACACTCTCTGTCCCAAATGCTTTGTCTCAGGAATATCTAATGCACTGCTTTGCTGGAGAGAGGCCAGATAATAAAGCTCAGTCAGGATCAGTGAAGCCGGTCTCCACTGACTCTACCCTCATTGTTGGATGCCTCGCTCCCTGGGAGTCGCTGTACATTATCAGCGATCATCAAAGGCACTGTCAGGGAAGTGTGGAACTGGGGCTTCCACAGGCTGTCCAAGACGCTAGACACATCCAAATGAGACAGGCTTATTAATTCTTCAAAAGCCACACGGCTTCCTTTTCCCCAAGACTCATTTTGATACATTTAAGGATGATAAAAGCTCAGCCAGGGAGCTCTCCCGCCTCTTTCCGCTGTCTCTCTTTTTCTTTCTCACACATACATCATACATAATGCAGGCACATGCATTCAGTTGATCTCGAGAAGATATTACTTCTTGCTTTAAAATAGCTGTCATGTTTCAAAGTCTTTTGTATGAATGGAAATAAGGACATTTCAGGGACAAAAATCCAGTTAAAAGAACACACAATGAAACCTGTGGTTTGTAGCTGCTGCTGCCGCTGCCGCTGCTGCCGCTGCTGCTGCACAGAGAAGCTATGTATGTTTTTCAATGCTGAGCTTTCTGCTTTATATTTCCTGCTGCCAAATAGTGGAGTCAGATGGCTCTCAGTAATAAAAGTGTGTGTGATATAACCATATGTCAAGAGGGCCAATGTGTGCTGAATGAAGCCATTTGCAAAAGCAGGAAGTTGAGGCAGACAGACGTATTGATAGGACTGATAAAAGCAGATACAAAAAATCCCTTGTATAAAAATCTAATGCGTCGACATGTGCTGTCTTAAAGCTACAATATGTAACTTTTCCACATAAACCTAATGAGACATATGTCGTATATTCTGTTGAGCTCTTTATATTATTATAGCAACTGTTTTCTGTGGTTCAATAGACTTTCCACATCTTGTTGCGTTGAGGGGTTTTATTCATCAGGCGTCTGGATCTTAGGTTAACAAGCCAAGTAAACACTAGTCCAGGAACACACTGGATGTGTGGCATGAACCTGACAGATGTGGGAGCTGCTGATTTTATTTTCTGCGAATACATGTGCCAAGAACATCTGGTTCGTAAGTCATCACAAAAACAAGCCAAGCGAACCATCCCAGCTCCTCCGTGGTGTCCCGACTCGGCCACACAGCATCAGTCAGGCTCTGACTTTTAATGTGTAACAGCTTCATAATCACCAGGTCTGTTTGTTTTGGGGAGGAGGAGACCTCTGAGGATAATTCAGAACAACTGACACTGAAGGAATCGAAGGTTTACAGCAGTGGTGGTGTCGGTGAGGACGACAAATCCCTTGATCCCATGCTACTTCACGCCATCACCAAATAGCAGCTCATCTTTCTATTGTTTTGATTGAGAGACCCCTAGTGGCAGCAGCGACATGCTGTGTGTTTAATGCAGATATTCAGCCAAGGGAAGGCTTGTGGTGATATCCCTCCTCACCTCATGTCTTATGGCGTCGGCCTTACTGCAGGTTGTTGATACAGGACAGAGGCGTTGGCACAGCTAACTGTACTCAAAGAAAAGTGTTTTTTTTTTAAATCCCCTGGCCCCCATAGTGTTAATTGGACAGCAGGTCCACAACAGCAGACACAACTCCCTCCACAGGAGCCTTAGTGCGCGGCTGCAGGGAGGCGGTGAAGTCTAAGCTGAAGTGACACTTACTGACTGGGCCGAGGGGAAGGGAAAATGAGCTTTTCCTGGGGAAAGGGGAAACCTTTGAATAGGCAGATTGACAGGTTGAGCAGTCGGAGGAGATGGAAAGCACTTGTAGCTGCTCGGACGCGCCGAGGGGTCAGATGCCAGGGCTGGCAGCTCTGCTGGAGCGGCGGCATTTTTTTTTTTTTTTCCCTGTGACATTCTTGTCAAACGTTTGGCAGCAGGATCTCTCACAACAAACACAGTTGGAAGTTGACGGTTAATCTAATTTCACCAGCTCCAATCATGTGTTCGGCCTCGGGGGGGTATGTTTTGCCTGGAAAACATGTTAGAGGGTATGTAGACAGAAGTGTTGCCTTCGCTGTGCACCTGGGTGGGGGTTTTCCTTTAGGGGGAAACCTTCAGAGTAACACAAGGAGGCGTACCGTATAGCAAAATGAAAAATTCAGCTCCTACTGTATCACTCGTGTATGTCAGACTGTGTAGATACCACAGAGGAAATGACTTTTATCATCGCAACACCACGAGCAACGCAGCACAGACAACAAAGAAGGAAATTCATGACGCATGTCACTTAGAGCAGAATCCATCTGCAACATAAAGAAAATTACCATCATCGCTGCAGCTATAGACCTCACCTTGAATCCCTGTGGTTTGTGGCATTCTTCTTCTCGCTATTTCTTTAGTTACTGAGATAAACATCAATCAGTGTTTGTTGCATCCATTGATTCATCAAATGATGGCAATGAAAGACTCATCACCCAACTCCAAAGACCTTTATTGCTTCATATTGCGGCACTGCAGAGTATTGGCCTTACAATCATTAGGAGTTGGAGAATGTGCTCTAATGGGATGATAGGCTGGTTCTGTAATTAGTTAACAGAACTCATAAGTTTGTCGTAACTACTTTAGGCCGAGCTCCGCTGGGGCTTCGACTCCGCAAAATTGAAAATAACATTTTATATTCATCATTTCTTACAGTAGTTAACGTTAGCCAGCTAAGAGGTTTAGGCAGAATCAAAAACGTTGTCATATGTGATATTATAGGGATTTTTATGGTTTTGTTTGTATTGTTTTGTAATAAAATACAATGCTATATTTCTATTTGTCACATCCCAATAAACAATAACCAAAATGAAGGTTAGACGGTGCAAAACTACAAAAAACAAGTCATATTTTTTTCTTTTGATTCAAAAATGTTGTGCAAAATATCTAATGTTACAATATTTCTCATCGCATCTCGAGTGTCAGCGGACTTAACATCAGTGTTGGGCTTGTCACTCAAAAAATGTAATAAATAACTCATTACTCATTTCAAAAGTACTTAACTTATTGTTCAATGAAAAAGGGATATGTTACACCACGTTATATTATTTTCTCATTACCCCTGATAAATAAAATCCGAAATCCTGTCCTGTCTGTCCTGGAAATGAACCATTATAGGCTATAAACAAGCTAAAGAGCTGTGCTGTGATATTTGACTTGACAAAAACATGTCAATCTTTTAAGATAGCTTGTTGCAGGGTTGTTCAAGTGACAAAAAGTAACATTGTAAAAGATGTTTTTGGGAGGGTAACTGTGACTGAATTCTTCATTAGTAATTCATTACACTATACTCATTACTGAGAGAAGTAACATTATTACAGTAATGCATTACCGCTGCTCAGCAGACTTTCAGCTGCATGCGCTGCGTGGAAGGTACTAGCAAAACGTCAACACATCACTTGTCACCCGGTTGTCGTAATTGGGTCACATCTGCCCTTGGAGGCAGGGCAGAGGAAGAACATAAACAAAGTAATTATGCTTTAGTTGACTTGATAGTCTGCTATTCCAGCAGACCTGCCAGGGGATGTTTGATAAACAGCATTGAGACGTCTGCTCCAGGTTCATTTGATACAGCTCTGCCTCGCCAGCCTTCACTTTGAATTGAGCTGATAGCAGGACTGGATGTTGTTCTCATAATTTATAAAGCCTCCATTAGGTTGTGTTCTTGACAGGATGTGCCTTGAAATTGTTCCCTTGGCCCTGCCCCAGCAGTGCAAACCATATTTCTCAAATGGCGAGTGCACCTAAATATGTAACTGCATCTCTCTTACCTTGTTTTTTTGTTTTTGTTTTTGCTGTGCACAGTTCAATGTTAAACACCTGATACTTAATCTAAGAACAACAAAACAGAAGGCTAGTGGAGGGAAAGAGGGGGATATATTTCACTCCCAAAGTGAATTAGACTGATTCATGAATCACAGACACAGGAAGCTGGAAGTCTTTATCTTTAATACAACTCAGATATTAGATGATTTATTTGCATCTTGCTGGCAGAATTGGAGAAATTTAGCTGCCGTAAATGTGCATTAAACCACTTTGGATTAAAACCACGATTGCAGCGAACATATTTTTTTATATATCACCCATCCAACCTATGCTGTTGAGAAAATGTAAGAATTAATATGCATAACTGATGTACTCACAAAATCCCAGATTGGCATTTTAATGTTCCCATTATCTGCTGAGGGAGAGTCAGCTCCCACACGCAGCTGATCTTGCTGACTGGTGTATATCTACCAATGCTAAGACTTGATGAAAAGACTCAGGCTCAGGCTGCAGGGCTAAAGGAAAAAAAAACAAAATCGTGGAAAGTCCTTAATTAATAAATGAAAGATAGTTTCTGCTTCAAGAGTTTCTATCTTAACTCAAATTCTCCTTTTCAGAGAATTAACCAAAGAAACACAGTGTGTCCAATCCACACAGACTCTTTGCAACAGTTAGCAACTTTTAGCGATCATCTGGGAACCGAGCAGCGCTTCCATTCAATCTAAGTTAAACGAGCTCTTACAAAGGCTCGGGCTACAACTGAGGCATTTAACAGCACAATTAAATTCCGATGGCCTAGTATCTATTCAGCAATTAACCTTTGGTAAACCAATTATTATTTAGTACGTGATGACAAAAGTAAGGTCCTAGAGGAGCCATGTCCTGTTTTAATAGACGGTCTTATGCCCTATAAAAGATGGAAATGTGGGGCCATTTTAGTGCCCTATTAGCTTAGCTCTGCTGAAACACTGCCAACGTGCTACATCCGCAAGTATTGATTAATTGGCACTGAACGGTCTCACTGTCTGGGTTTGGCGAGAAGGAGAGAACAAATGGAAGAAAAGCGGATTTCGCCCGAGCAGGATAAACGTCGAGGGGGGGAGGAGGTTTATAATTAACAGTGTTCAGACCGGCGTCCTCAGATGGTCCGCACGCCGCCTGCAGCGAGGCCTCAGGACCCCGCTCACCTGCTAGTTCTGTCAACCAGCTGCTCGCGTTGGCCTGTCCAGCGCCGGCCTGTTGCTTCCCCGCATGGAGCGCGACCCGAATCATCGAACCCACACCCACCCACGCCATCCCTCTGTATTCTTTACAGTCCTTCTGGATGTTTGACAGCTCTCGGTATACGCCGCCTGTCCGTCCACGCCGCCATGTGTAAATATATACCGCCTTGATTGCCATTAGAGCGCACTTAGTCATTTGAATGACGCCGTAAATGACGTTGTTGATTTGTCACCGGAGGGTCATTTGTCATTTTAGTTGTGACTCCAACAATCTGGACCATTCCCGGCCCGTTATATCCTTCATGGAACATGAAGCAGCTCAGCCATAAATTTATCAAAGCCAATGCCATTACCTTTAGCTTGACAGCCCTCAAGCAAAGGCAGTGCAATAATAGAGAATAGATTTTATCCTGTACGGAGCCCAGGCTTTCGCTTGTGCTTTATTTCCTCCTTCCAGCCTCCAAGATAAAGGAGAAAATAAGGTAGCCACTGAAGTGTTATACCTGCCTTAATGAAAGGTTTTAAACTGATACCGGTATTGACTCGGGCGCCCCAGGTGCACGCCTGTATATCAGATGCTCTGTCATAAATGAAGATCAACAATCCTGTTAACTTTCCCTTACACTAACCTAGAGGAAAAACCAAATCAAGCGTCGTATTGATGAGTCGCATAATTAGATTTTTCCACGGCGATGTGACGACTCTCCAGCGAGATCATAGAAGAGATGATGAAATGCCTCAGATGATGAAAATTTCACATCTTAATAATCATGGACTTTGGCAGCTCGCGGCATCGCTCGCAAAAGTAGCAGAACTTGGATTTTCACTATAGAGAGGATAAAGTTAAGCAGTGGCTGGTTTTGATCCCCCTCCCACACCCGCTCCCACCGATTCCCTCGCCGATCAATAATGATAATGCAGGTTGATCAATAGCTCACCCCCCTTTGGGAGGCCACGTGGCGAGAGTTGCGGCGACTACTTGAGATGCATTGTGTGCGAGATGTCATCCGGAATACTGATATGAGCGCTCATTTCCTGTGTGTACCGCCGCCGACGCTTTGCTGAAGGTACGAGCCGTTAATGAAAAAATCAGCAGGGCTTGTCAACTGTCATCATGACCAAATGAGGCAGAAAGAGAGGATGGGGAGGAGGAGGAGACGAAAAATAAAGCACAGATTCCTCTCTCCTCAAACATGAAGCCTAATCAGAGTGTAAAGTAAAAAAAAAAAAAAAAAAAACTTCTGATGCTCATATTTTTTAAAGAATTAGCATAGAGCGCTGTCAACACAATGTGAAACTGCTAAGGCACACATTTTCTGCCAACACAAATTATGACATCTCAGCTGGATTAGGACACATCCTTTCATTGCTTTATTTGATTTTCTGACTTCCCTTTTTTTTTCTTCTCTTTTTCCTGTGCTCATATTTTCGAGGCTAGTTTGCTAAAAGGCTTTGGATCTGCAGTGATTAGATGGTGGTGGTGCTTCTGCTTCTAGGGACTGTGTTTTGATGATTCTTATAGGGGGAAAAGACCGTTTCCTCCCGCCTGTGTTAATGTTCCCGCCATCATTATCGCTACCTTCCATTCTCACCACTTTGCTTTCACATTTATTTGTCCCCAAATTATCTGGCAGGGGCAGAGAAAATGTTGCCCCCGAGCCAGTGAGACCCACCAAAAAGAAAAAAAAAATTGCACTCCCCTTGTCACCGTTCTGGCTGCTTTATTAGCATAAGCTCATTTGTTTCTCATTAATTATGCACTAATGTCAACCCACTAATGAAGGCAAGGTCAAGACTTTGAAAAAAGAAAAAAAAGATACCTGGAGTGAGCGAAGCCTAAAGGAGGAGCCGAAAAGAAAGAAAGCTCTGAAATATTTTCCACATTGACTCGGCCTGGCGCGTTTTAGAGTGCAGACATCGTGGGATGACGGGTTGGTGAGCTTGTTAAAGGTTAAAGGTGGCGCAGAGCTACCGGGCTCACCCTCATCACACGGCCCTGTTCTTCCTTTCTTCCCTCTACCTCCCACACTCCCCTCCTCTCCTCTCCTCTCCTCTCACAGTCTCTCTGGTCCTCGACTCGTTGCAGAGGCTTTTGCTGCCGAGCCCTATAGCCTGAGAACAGCACGACTTCCCTCCAACCCCCTCCCACACTCATCCCCACCCCACACACCTCTACACCCTCATTATCGGCCACCATCTGCCTGACCTTAGCCTCACATCACTCCTTTTTCCACCCCGGCAAGCCCCATCAACACTCCTCTCTCACTCTCCACTGGCACCTTGGCTCACAAGCATGGCACAGCTGCCATCTCTCTCCGAGTTACACATTTGTCCTCTTTGGCCATGTTTTATGTTCTGTAATCCCTCTGTCTTGAGTCCTTCTTACACCAACAAGCCGGGTGTAAGCCACTCCAGCCAGAAAAACACAGATCTCTCAAGACGTCTCAAGACCTTTTCGTCAACACGCTCTGACTCTCTCCAGCATCTAAACACTGTGTATACTCGTCCAGGGGTCAGATAAGGCAACGTGGATGAGAAATCTGTCTGAATTTTTTATGTTTTTTAAGCAAAGATGGGAGAGAAACCACCCAGAAACTTTCTCAGAATGCAGTTTGATAAGTTGGGGAGCGCTTCAATTTATTATAGGCGAAGAAAGTCTAAGTTAACCTCAAGCACTTCTTTCAAAAAAAAAAAGAACATGAAAGTCAAATCTCGTCTTCTGAGTTTGAGCTTCCGCAGTCGTGAGTAAAGCCACGACTGATCGAACCTCTCGGTGTCAGGAGTGTTGATGGCGCGGGCCCCCGTTTTTCGCTATCAGGGCCTGTCTTTTCTGTCTTCATGTCGTCTAAGACTTTGTCTGCCCAGAGAGCTTACAGGCAGAGCTGGGGAGAGAATGGTGGGCTACAGCCGCTCGTCTTGACAGATAAACAGGATTTTGTGTCTGGCAAGCTGAAGATTGTCAGCTCCAATCTCTTGAGAGAATTACAACCGGCAGTCAATGCCGGGACACTGGCTCAACAGACAGAAGCATCAGACCCTTTGTACCGATGAGTGGGAGATGCCGACTACTTCATCATGATAGCGTCGGATGGTTTATTCATGGCTGACGGAGCCACGGGTACGGTTCAAGTGAAACGGCCTCTTTGTAAACATGTCATGAAGAGAAAAAAAGCAAATGTAAATGTCAATGGGTCTGTCTAAAAGCATAATAATTGTAGGTTGAATTCAAGAGTGCGGGTGGGCAGCGTGATTTATGAGCTTTTTACATTTCCACCTTTCATCTAAAAGATCGCCTGTTGATCTCTGGCTTCCCCTTCGCCCCCTCATGTGTCTGCACTGCAGAGGTAGTGGGAGAACAAAGGCTGTAATTGCATAACAAGCATCAACATTTAACAAATACTCTGCGCGGTTGGAGCTGTTCTCTCCCAGCTTGTGGGAGCCCAAGTCCAGCTTTTGACCTTTCTGCTCTGAATGGAGCCCCGGAGGTCACATTGTTGTCTTTGTTAAATGTCAGCGGTTAGTGTCTCAAAGCGATGCCGGCAGTTTAAAGCATGTGGGCTGGATAAAAGCCACCTCCCTGCCATCAAGTGCTTCAACCAGGTTGGTATTCCCTTTCGTAAAAAGAGGGCAGGTTCTCAGCGCTCACTAAATCAATTGGAATGAGTTGGCTGCGAGGCCCCTTTGGCGTTGAGCGGCATTACCCAGAGATAAGGGAGCTCAGACGTGACGAGCCATATTAACCAGCCAGCTCCCCTCCTGATTGGATCATTGCTGTGCAGCTCGCCTGCAGGAGGGAGCTCGGCGACTAATTGAACAGTCTGCCTTTCTGTTGACAAGACTATAATTTCTACATATCACCAAGGAAAACACTTGTCTTGTTTTTCTGCCTGTGCGCCGAGGTTGTGATGTATGCCGGCTAATTTCTCTTGTGGAGACAAGCCTCAGTCACATCAAACACGAGGTTCGGTTTGTGATAATTTACAGGGAGGAGACGATCCAGAGGACGGGAGAGGAGAGGGAGCCGGGTAATGGAGGGGTTGTGGCATCGGTGGGAGGAGGGGACTGTGGACAGGGTTAAGTGGATCAATGTCCATTTCTTTAGACTACCCAAAGCTCAGATGTTAATCTAATTCAACGTCTGTGGGGAGAGGGTGCACAAAATAGAGAGAGAATGAATTACACGAGATGTCAAGGAGAACATGACTAAATAATTCAGTTATCCAAGTGTGGAATGACATTTATTTGATTGTGCCTATAAATAGCACAGAGGTTAGGCCGCGAGGAACGGGACACTCCTAGTTAATACCAATGTAAATTGGTGTTGTGTATTAAAGGTGAGATTTTCCACGTTAACAATGTGAAAGTATCAAAAGGCTCAAAAATATACGGCCTGTGCAGAAAATTGAGCCTTAAAATGAGCAGTTGGGACTTCCTGTAACTTTGTGATGTCACAACAAAGCCATGCCCTAAGCCCCGCCCACCTTTCCCCATCGTGTAACCCTGCAGGATTTTGTTTCTGCGTTAAAGTTAAACTAAATTGATGGTTTGTTGTTTTTTTTAAAAGCAACACTGTATACTTCTTATTTTAGAAGGAAAATACAGGAAATGTGTAACATATTTGCCCTTTAACTTTTCTTTTTTTTTACAAGAGAGAAAAATGTGATATATCGTATGTGTCACTAACAAGGAAACGTTCAGCCTTTTTTCTAGCTTCTGTACCAAAGTCTCTTCGTGACATATCATCAGTCTCGCATCATTAGTCTCTGGGTTAACTTACAGCCAAAAGGATTTTTTTTTTCTCCCTGTGTTTCATTTAATTGCCTCACAACCTCTCAGGTCTGCGGTGCAGCCTCTCAGGAGATCCCAGTCCATATGTTGGTAAAGCCAATCTGCTCCATTTTCGAACAGCGAGGCAAAGAAACACAATTAGACAGTGTTGCACACAGAGAAGTATGAGTGTTAACATCCATCTTATTACAGTTTCTGTTGATAATTTATGAAACTGCGACATTTACAACCCCCGTTCAGGTTTTAGTTCTTTGACCAATGAATCTCATTCCTAGCCGTTACACTGCAGTGGATTATGGTTAATAGATATCTGTGACAGACTGTATTTCTGTTTAATTACCATCGATTAGAGGTAAAACAAACAAGCGGGCTTTTTTACGTTTCTCATCAAACACATTTAACGTCAGCGGCTGCTGTTTTAATCTTGCATCTACTGATCCGCTGAAGGCCACTTTTTTATGTTGTTATTTATTTCAACCCCTTTCCTTCCCCCACATCACACTGATTGACTGAGCGATTCTTACAAGAATTGCATTTATTTTAAAGCTGTGAAAATTCAGATGTGTGTCTGGGGAAATAAAAATGAGTTGTATTTTATAGTTTTATTACGGAGGGATCTAAAAGATGCATCATTTTCTGTCATCGAGTCTAATCCCTCACAGGGCTGTGTATGTGTATGCATGTAATCAGATCTGATATTCAGAATTGTTGTTGCCCTTTGTTTTTTAAAAGCAGATGAAATTCCCTATTTGCAGTCACCTGGGGCCAGATCTTTCAAACAGCATGCTCTCATTGGCTAAACATCTTGAGAACTAACCTTTGAATACTGAAGGCTGCTGTGGAAAAACAGACGGGGGAGCAGCTACGGGGCGAGGCGGTTAGCTGAAGCTGTGTGTTTAAGGTTAAAGACAGAAGATATTGCAAGTTGCAATAAACATTAACAATCTGCCAGACTGAAGTTACAAAAAAAAAAAAAAAAAGCAGCACAGCCTTGTGAACAAGTTAATTTGTTGCTCCAACACACACCGAGCAACAAAGAGCAGGAGACAGAGGAGCCATCAATAACGGAGCTAAAGTAGCTAGCAGATCTGAATAGCAGGGAAAACAACTGTTTAATTAGCAGGGAAGTGTCTGAAAGGAGCAGAAAGCAGTGAGTGTTTGAGCTGAACTAATGTAAGCTTAAATGTACAGTAGGTAATTAGATTCTGTGATGAATGAAGTGCTGTATGAATGTGTGTGTGTGAATGGGTGAAGTGCATTTACCATGAAAACCATTATTTTAGAGAGCTACAAAATAAGAAAAAAACTAGAGTAAAAGTTATAGTTTTTTTTTTGAAAGAGGAAGAGGAAGGTCTAAATATATCATAGGCTGATAATAATATTAATATGTATATAATGAATTATTAATATGATAAATTAAATATTAGATTAAAGAATATCTTCAGGCCACCATTGGTATTTCAGTTCATTTACATTGTTGCCATGTGAGAGGAGAAAGCAGCCACTACTTCCCAGGCAGGCAGTTTCCATACAGCTGATACAGTAATATACTGTACGCTCAGTCTGATACAACAGTCTTCTAATAAATCCCCTTTTGTGTTCAGTTTTTATTAAAAATTGTTGAAGATTGTGAAATGTCGTGCCGTCATTGACATAAACAGGCGGGACTATGACAGGGAATGAACTCTGATACCTTTAAAGACCAAACATATTGGTTGGATAATGTGGAAGATCATAAAATCCATTGGCATCGAATACCAAGTTTGTAATTTAATTGCATTTGGTGAAATTGTCATTTTAAAAAAAAAGTGTTGTTACAGATTGACTGAAGTCAGGGTTTCAATTCAATTTCAGCTCCGATACTGAATGCTTGACAGATTCATAGCAACACCTGGACATCTAAGACTTTGTGTAGCCTCAGGTTTGTGTCAGCATATCGGTTCCAGATATATAGATAATTGGTTTTTTTCGAGAGTAAAATCAATAGATACTGTATCGGTATCAAACCTTTGGTCAGCCCCGTAATGTGCACACCCAGGTCTGATGCAATCAAAGGAATCGTTTCTCTGCGGTTGTCAGAGTCGGGAATCGGCAGCATCAGACAACTGTGTCTAATGCAATGTTTCAATATTTTTGCATGCCCCAGCCCCCATATGGTGTATTTCATTTTCCTCCTTGAAGAGCTCACCATGCATATTATTGTCTTCTATTTCGAGACACTCCATGCCGTGCAGTGTGTAGAGTGAAATGTAAGGCTGGCGGTGATGGTGGTGGTGGTGGTGGTGGTGGTGGGGAGGGGGGGTTATATACCAAACGTCTGTGCCCACCAGGGCCAGCCTCGCAGCAGCTGTGACTGATAAAGCGGATCCTCTCCACAAGAGGAGAGAGGGAAAAAAAAGGGAAAAAAACTTGTTCCCTTGCTCCCTCTCGACTCTCAACCCACAACTCCTGTCCTGTCCCTGAGGCGCAAACGTCCAACTTCCAAATGCCAACTCAGTCAGGAGTTATCGCCACTATTTCCCCAGCGAAAAATGTCAGATGGATGGTGATTTTCTGCTTTATGATTTCACAGGAGTGGTGACCGTACAGTGTGAGAGGTACTCTGTCCCAGTTTGATAAGTGGGGCATAATAATGAAAATGGCTTTTTTGAAAACTAAGGTAAAGCCTCATTTCAGCCCTGGCAGGTCAGCTGAAACTGCAAAGGACAATGTTTAGTACACTGTTAAAATCATTGTTCTCCGTTTTCTTTCATCCCCACGCGCTCTCACTATACTGTATTGTGTGCAAACTTAATTTGTTTGCATATCTTTGCCAGGTTGTTATAAATCATCCCCCCAAACAAAAAAAACGTGTCGGTGCCTCACGAGGACATTGAAAACATCCATCACGACCTGAGCTGTCTCTCATTTTTGTTCATTTTTTGGGGGGGTGGGACGGCGGGGCCTGCGTTTCACAGCCAGTGCAGACACAATGGAGAGACCAAGCCGACCATGGCTCAGCGCCCATTGTCACTCTTCCTGAACACAAGGCAATAATCGCCCATGCATCTCCAATCTGAGCTGAGAATAAAACAAGGTGAGAAAATGAGCACCACGGCGCTACTGCAGGGGGAGAAAGTGCGAAAGGACACTCAATGACATGCCTAACACATTCAGAATCACCACTTTTTTTTTTCTTTTTTTTCCTCTTGAATCTTTAGAAGATGTATATTTCATGTGAAGGGCAGTTAGGTCCAGCAGCAATAAAAAAAAAAACAAATGGCGGTGGTGGTCGGGGAGAGGGAAGCGGTCACAGAGTCAGGAGATCACGGAGGTGGAGTGAAGTCATTTGACTGCGGGTTGATGCATAAAGTGTCAGAGTAGAAGCTCCTTAAAGCGGTTACAGTGAGATTTGACTGCCATTTGTCATATTTCCTTTCGAGTCGTGAATGGCGCAGAGAGAAGAGGCTTACTGGATATTTTTAGACTCTCTTTGATGGCTTATTAGCTGGACCGGAACACTTTGACTCTCTTAAAACCAAATATAAATACACCACAATGATGGCAAAAGACCAGGAATAAATCACTGTTTCTATGACTGTCAGTCCCAGAGTGGAAATGAATGGGAAAGAGGAGCCTCGGTAGAAAAAAAAACTCTAACATAGTACATATGTGACCGATGTTGTTTGGTTCGGACTTGCCCTGAGCGAGGATCGGACCCACGACCTTCCGCACCGGAGGCGACGATGCTAACCGCTTCGCCAAGAGGTTGACAACCGCTTGGCAGGTTGGTTAGCACGTCTTTTATGGGGGAGTGAGTTTACTTCCGGTACCTCTACCGCCACAACCGTCACTTCACATCACTGGTCCCTCGTGACTGTGGCACACCCGCGGACCTCCGTTACACTCACCCCCCTAAACTCACTCAACCCAGGGCATCCGGGTCACAGCACCAAGTGTAACCGGTTCGTCTATACTCTGCGTTGTTGTTGTTGTTTAAGAACCACAATCTCCTGGAGGTTCAGAGTCTTTTATTCACGACCTGACAGTTGACAAAAATAAAAAACAAAATACAATCAACCCAATCCCTCACAACACAGTGACCGGAGCGAAGTGACCAAGAAAAAGTAAACATACCTGACAGTTGAAACGAAATAAAAACAAAAATACAATCAACTCCGTCTCCCCAATCCCTATAAAGAAAACATGAAGACATATGATACATAAATTGGAAAAATATATAAAAAGGAGACAAAATAAAAACACTAACGGACACAGAAAAGAAAGAAAAACTCACCTCACAACACAGTGACCTTTGAAGTGACGAAAACAAAACCAACGGCTACATTTATATATAGGGGTGGGGGCGCCCAGGGAGCAATGCAGGGGCAGGGGACCCCAAAAGAAAATAATACAAAATACAAATAAATAAAATAAAACGTCAGGTAATAAATAAAACAAAATAATACAAAAAAAAGAATTAATAAAAAAAACAGATAGAAAAATATATATATATATAAAAACAACTATAATTTTAATATAATTATATTTAATAGTAACCCTGTTACACATATATGTCTTTACTGTTATAGAATCAACAGTAAAGGTGTTAGACTTATTCAATTATTGCTCAATATGGCAGCTTTTACACAAGTTCAACAAGGAGGCTACAGAACAGCCAACATCAGTCGGAAAAATAAAAGGCAAGGCATCTTTATTAATATAGCACATTTCACACCAAGGCAACTCAATGTGCTTTACATAAAGACAGAACATTAAAAAAAACAGCATAAAAATTAAATATAGTGTTAAAAGCAGGAGCAAAAAAGAATAAAAAGGTAGAATAAAAGAAAATAGATAAAGTTTATCTAGCTCAGCTAAGCACATGAAAAATGGTATAAAGTTTAGTAGAAAGAAAAAAAAATAGATTTATGCAAAGTAAATGAATTATATGGAAAGTGTTATAATGACATCATGCATATGGAGGCTATCGTTCCATAAAAAACAACAACAACAGGTCATGTGCACCGGCAGCTAATCATGACCCACAGTCAGGTTTCAATTAAGATTAAACACATGTTTATTACTGTAACCAGGGCAACACCATTCAGGCTGGAGGACCTGTTGCACATACAGTATGCAAATCCCAATCTTCCCAACCTGTGGGCCAATAAGAGGGCAGACGGCTCATTTAGAAAAATCGTGGTGAACAAATTATAAAATGCTAAAAATGTTAAACAAAACAACCTACAGTATACTGTAACACCCTTTATAAAGACGTACTAAGCTTCACACATTTACAGCTCCTTTGTAGTTGCTAATGCAAAACATCAAGGTGTAGCTGAATGAAAGCATTTTGCTTCCATTCAGCTAGAGGCTATCAGTGACTGCATGGTCACTGTGAATGCGTCTGAGAATGTAAAGACATCAAGGACGTGTTTAGTGTTGTTTCAGGCGCTGACCACCTCTGTCAGTCTCCCATTGTTACACAGTCGCTGCTGTGAAGGTAGCAGAGACAGGGGAGCTGGTTCTGAGAGCTGCTGGAAACACAAACCCATTTAAAATCTGATTTAACCCTGTGATTTGTGTGGTTGCATGGCGCTCGGTTGCATGTATTCATTCCGGTGCACAGTTTCCCCAAGCAGACACTCTTATTACCGTTCATCCTGCGAGCAGTTTCCTGAATACAAAGCGGTTTGCAGGTCGGACAGACACAACATGGGGTCTTCCTCCTCGACCCCCCCTCACCCTCCATTTCTACCTGAATATCAGATGAGGATGTAGTGCCTACATATACTACTGTGCACCAGCCGAAACATAGATGCACATACAGACTACACATCATTGGGAAATCCTACATTAAAGGGATACGCCGACATTTTTTTTCGTGTCTTGCCTCACTCCCGAGTCCATGACAAGCCGATAGACACCATCCTTTCGACTCTGTGTGCAGTAACAAGGGAGATAGAGCCGTACCGCCCGTAATTAGCTTAGCTCAAACACTGGAAGTGTATGGGTAGTGTTAGCATGCCTGCTACCTGAGATGAAATCAGCAGTCAGGAGCTGATTTCATTTTAGCTCTGAATTCTGTAAATATATCACTTTATCAGCATTTCAAACATTTTTAGGGGAGAAAGTGGCCTTTTTATATCATTAATTGGTCTAAATACCAGCTGTTTACAGTTTTGTTCAGGCGAATTCGGCGCCACTCAAGCTAGCCGTTGTGACCAACGCACTTCCGGTTACTTCTGGTTACTTTCACAAAATAAAACACCCGTTGCCCTTTACATACAGAAAACCATGACAGAATTTGTGCTTTTACTTTGAAATAGGAAGCTAACCTACCCTCGATGTAGCTAGCTTGAATGAAAACAAACCATCTTTGCTCGAACCCTCCGTTTTGACCGATCTCGTCCCGTTAGCGTCATTTGACCGCTCAAGATGCCTTACTGGAGAGTTTTGTCAGCTCTGAGACAAAAATCGGCCTGCCGGTTTCCGTTTAGAGTTGCTGAAGAGTGTCTCTGATGACTTTAGGTGGAGGCAGGCTAACACTACCCATACACTTCCAGCACTTGAGCTAAGCTAATTACGGGCAATACGGCTCTTAAACCCTTGTTACTGCACGCACAGTCGAAAGGATGGTGTCTATGGACTCGGAAGTGAGGCAAGACACGTGAAAAAAAAAAATGTTGGCGTATCCCTTTAACCCTGTGATTTGTGTGGTTGCATGGCGCTCGGCTCATTCCGGTGCACAGTTTCCCCAAGCAGACACTCTTATTACCGGTCACCCTGCGAGCAGTTTCCTGAATATCAAACGGTTTGCAGGTCTGACAGACACAACATGGGGTCTTCCTCCTCCTCGACCCCCCACCCTCACCCCCCATGAATATCAGATGAGGATGTAGTGCCTATCCGAAACACAGATGCACATACAGACTGCACATCATTGGGAAATAGCTACATTAACTTGCATGTGCCAGCAGACTGCACACACAGAGTGAAGGTCATGAATATTTGACAGGAGCGGCACAAAGCCTGGAGAACTTTAAGCCCCACTCGCTGGTCACCATCCATCTTTAATCAGGTCTGCCCCTCTTGTCTGACATCAGGAAGAGGATAACTGCTGGGACCCAGAGTTTGAGAAAGTAGCTGCCCCCCCACCACCACACACACACACTCCACCTTGATGAATAAGTAAACACATTCAAGCAGGCAGAGATGCAGTCTGCAGCCTTTTGAGTCGATAACAAGTAGATTTGTTTTCTTCTGAAAGCAGCGTTGTTTACAAGCTACCGATTACCCCTCGAATTTGATCCATCTCTCAACAGTTTTAACTTTAAGCTTTGACACCGCCTGGCTCTTAGTCCGACCACACACACACACACACACATAGAGAGACACACTCTGCTCTCGGCTTTCAACGTGTCCGAGCAGGAGAGGTGTATTTCACGGCGTATAATAAAAAACAGAAATTAGGTTGTGCCTGCACTGAGCTTCTGTTTATGAGCCGCCCATAAATATTTTCCATCTAAATTTGTGTCAATTTCAGAGCAGCTTCCTCCTATGGAGACAAACTTGATTTTCTTTTCAGTTACTGTAATATTCATTGCCAGACACTTGAGACTGCTCAGTGCTCAAGGTTATTTTCAATAAGAAGCTGCTTAATGTTAATGCAGCTTTGTCTAAACTCCTGGAAAAACAAAACACATGTGAGTGCACTGAGTAACAAGAACCTCGGTTGCACATGACAAGTGGAAAAAGGTGCATTTTCTTTACATCAAACATTGATAAATGTTATATTTTCATAAATTCCAATCTGTTCCAATGCCTGCATGTCATCAAACAAATAAACAATAATGTTTACCAAATGGCTTTGTTGTACAACATACCCGCTTATTAAAATGGCATCTCATTAGAAGCATTGAGCAGCCGTTTTACATGAGATTAATTGTTTATTTATTTTTTTTAAAGCACTTTCTCTTCATTATCATTCTGTCTTGCAAATGGATTCAGTGCAAAAGGCAATGCATATTCATTTTACAGGAAGCTTGAAAATTGTTCGGAAATGAGCCAAAGGTGGAGCCGGGCTGGTGTGCAGACTTAGGCTGAATAATAAACACAAGAGCCTCTGTGCTGGAGGTGAAAGCAAACGGCAGCGTCTGTGGAATACATTTGGAGACCTGCTGAAAAACCCCCACGTCTCTCACCTTCAGTGAAGATTTGTGGCTAATTAGCATCAGATCTGAAATGTGTCTAAATGATAATTATCATTAGGAGAGCATTAGATTTTATCCAAACTCAAAACCTTTTTGATTCCCATGCTGCCAGGTAAAGATCTGGATGCACAGCATATTCTTTGGCTACCTCTTTCACTCTAGTGGTATTAATAATGCACACAGACAAGCTTTTACTGGATTCTGATTTGCTATTTCAAAAGGCAGGAGGAAATGTGCAGCATACTCTCTTGATGGAGTGGTCTAGTTGCACTTTAATGAAATGAGTAGGGAAGATTCTCCCTTTTTTTTTCTTTGACATACTATTTTGTATGTGTAATGTGTATATTTCAACATCAGAGGAGCTCGCTTGGTTTGAAAGCCAGCCCGAGGCTGGGAACCAAACAAAAAGTTTTCCTTTTCGCCCAAGTTACGGACTCTTTTACCTGAGGCAAGATGAAGCACTTCAAAGGCAAAGGGCATCCTTTGTCAGCATCTCAAACTGACAACAAGAGATCCACCTCAAGAGTAATTGCAGACAACCGCTATTCAAAAGAAACAGTCCCTGTGGCTACACATCCAAAAACAAGAGACATCATTTCTCTGAGCTGTGCTGCACAGACAGATCCTTCATTAACCTGAACCGGGTTAATCATCATTAGATGTTTTTTTTTTGTTTTTTTTAAAGTGCATGTCGAGTGAGTAAAGTGGGCTAATTAACATGCTGACATGCTAGCATGTAACAGTCAATGTTAATATGATACACTTGAAAATAATTCAGAGTGCCGCAGCCTTTCTTGACTTTAGGACGCGTTTGCCGTCAGCCTGAGACTAATTGATTTCCTGGAGGACGAAAAAAGAAGGAATCAGACCTGGGAAATTAGCCAGTGTCATTTTTGTGGAGACATCCTTAGTGTTTAGCTCTGAGCATAAATGTCACTGAACAGTAAAACACTCGTTAATTAAAGTGTAATTGTGTTGCAGTTGGTTCGGTGCCTCATTTAGTTCTATCTGATTATAGCAATAAACTGCCACCGCGGCTTCCAATAGAAGTGACAGAGAAGACCCATGTACTGACGACACCGAGTGAAAGCTTTGTGTTATTGTGTAACTACACATCTAATGCAATGATCAGCATCCAATTACATTACACAGGGAGCCTGGTTGAGGCCCACAAGAACCACAACCTGGTTCTGTTTCTGCTTCTGAGCAGCTTCACACCGAGGGATAGAGATTAAAGGTGCACTTACATTAACTGCTCTGCTCCTGCAGCATTAAATGACCATGATACATCTGCAGGGGTTGATAGATATAGATATTGATTGATATAATTACTCACTGTTTTAATGCTCAGAGACAGAGTGATTACATCTCTAGCCTTTAAAAGTCACTGGAACTAAAATCTAACAACCTTTCAACATTTAAAGGTCCCATGTTGTATGAAGTGAGAATGCCTTTACAGCTTTATGAATGAACTTTATTGTCATTATACACACCGTACAATGAAATTCAGTGTGGCGTTCTCTCAAGGTAAAGGATAAAAAGATAAAAAAGCAACATAGAAACTGAGCCTTTAAACCAGCCGACTAGACTTCTGTAACGTTGTGATGTCACAACAAAACCCACCATCCAGGATTTGAAGTGTAATTTGCTGTTAATTTTATTGGTATCACTCAGAAGACAGCCAGCCAATCAGAAGAGAGGCTCAGAGAGGCCTCCTCTCTTCTGATTGGCTGACACCGACCTGTTGTTGCTAGAGCTCCAGAGAGAAGCTGAGGGATGGGATGTAAAACTACTCTGGCATATTGAAATCTTATGGATATGAAAACTTTAAATAAAACATTGGAAAAGTATCAAATATGGAGACTTTAACCACTTTTATCACTTTCATAAAAGGAGTTACTGTATGGTTTCTCTACGGTGAAGACATTTTTCAGTAGTAGCGTCAATAAAAGGGAATGGGAGTCAGATTTAGGGGGTTTTAGGGCATGAGAGCACATTTTCTGTCATCAGGTTATATAAAATAATAGCCTAATGATGGAAAACCTCAAGGTCTGAAGACTGACCACTGAAATTTGCTGAACACACTGTAGCGTTTCCGTGGCACGAACGGGGTCGTTAAGGTTGAATAAGTACAGATTTGAGTCCCAGAATAGCTAATTAATGTACACCATGTGGAGACTCGGGGGAGGCCAGACACAACAAGCATGCACAGGCCGGCCAGATCTTACTCAAGCTGCACGCTTTCATTCTGCTGCTGGTGATGCTGGTGGCGGAAGGAAATATAATAAATGTAAGATTCAGACAAAAACACAATGAGTCTGGTGTCACGTATCAGACTTTTAAAAAGCCTAATGCATTCACAGCGTGCAGCAGAGGGCTAATCCTGCAAACATACATTATAGTGGTATCAATGATTCTCCTGAAAGGGCTTTTTCATCCATGAAACGTTTGTTTTTGATTACCAAAGGAGAGGCTCAGTGAGAGGGCTGCCCAGTCAGGAGTATTGGAGATAAATGTCTTTTAGTGATTGGCCATCCCACACACACATCTCTCATCAAATATTCATGCTGGAGACTTGGGAGAGGAATTGCAGAGGATGCAAGGATATAGGATATTCTCCCATCAGTTTAGCGTCGGGATGGGCAGTGAGTGTCTCAGCAGAGAGAAAGAGAGAGGGAGAGAGAGACGCCTCCGGAAGAACAACGCTATTCAGGAGTGGTGAGAAGGCCAGCAGGAAACAACATCATGGGCTTTTCCACCGAGGTATCGTGCTGCACATCTCAATTTCTGCTTGTTGCTTCTTTTCTTCAGCATTGGAGAGGGAAAGAATGTGTAATCTCTAGGATTGTGGCGGGGGGGAGTTTGCTTTTGAAGTATAATCCTGTAAAGATTACGGATGTCTTGATTTAAATTGTGAGTGCTACAGTACTGCGAAGGTTTAAACTCAGTGATGCTGAGTGGTTTATCTTGCTTTCTAGTTAATGTTTTGCCTCCAGGACTTTCATAAGTTACTGTATTGAATCTACTTTTTAAAAATAGAAACACGATTCTTGTTCAGATTTTCTTCTTTTTCTTTTTTTTTCCACTGTTGGACAATTTTATCAAAACACCAAATAAAATAGTTTCCTTCCAGTAAACTGTCGGAGGTTCAACAGCACATCAGAGACAATTGCTGTGATTAGCATCATCTACCAACTATTCCTGCAGCTTCTCCACAGACAGTAATCAATGATGAAACTATTGGTCTGCTGCTGCACAGCACTGCTCTTACCTTAGGACATTCATATCATTAAAAGTGACATTAATCAGTTTTCTGGAGCCTCTAGAAGAAGAAACAAGCAAACATGGTCACCCCATGAAGTTGTATTGGCTAAATGTTATGAAACGTTAAAGGGATAGTTCAACATTTTTGGCAAATTGGCACATTGCCATAATCCCTATAGTCATAGCAGTAGGTTTGTAACCTTTAATTGTCGGTGCAAGCTATTTTTAGAACGGCAGAGCAGAGCCGTGAGCTGAACTGTCGTGGACATGGGATTTCTTGGTTTGACATCTACACAATTCACGCCGTGGACAAGTTGTCACCACGCTATGGGATAATAACACAACGTTACCAGACAGAGTTGTTTTAGAGGGAAATTCATGCAAAACTGCTGATGTGCGTTGCCTTCAGGGACAGTTTTTAAGCAAGCAGTCTCTGTATTTACCTCGAAAACGGCTCCATTTCGTAACATTGTGTTATTATCTCATAGCGTGGTGAATGTGCAGGTCACAACTTGTCCACCAGATCGTTTTGAAGTTTTTGAATTTTGTATTTGATGGTTTTGATGAGAAACCAAGAAATTCCTTTAGCCTCCATAGCGTAGCTCTGAGCAGCTCACAGCTGCGACAATGCAAAAAAAAAGAGTAAAATATTAAATTACATATCAAAGAAATGTTTTCTTATGACACTGCTGTTCACGGGTTCATGTTTATAAGTTTAGATTTTAATGTGTTATTCATTGCTATAGAAAACAGGAGTGTAGAGTCATGATTGATCGCTGTAGTTGACTCACATCTGGGTCGAGTGCAGAGCTCAGACTCTGGCACATCACACGACAGACGTCCAACACCTGCAGTTATTACAAATCACAGTGGGACCCCAGGTGATGCTATTCGTGTGTGTGTGTATGTGTGGGTGTGTGAACAGGGCTTATAGGTTATGGGCTCATTTTATGGGTCACAGCTGCAAGCCCATCATTTAAATAGAAGGATATACCTCACACACACACACACACAAAAAAAAAACTATGAGCCCAGAGTGAGCGATAATTCAGCGTGGATGGACCACCTCCAAACGCTGCCACCTGATGACATCAATTCATTCATCATTCGGCTTGATTTGCACCGTAGGGATATAACTGTACCGTATAGCGCTAAAAACTGACATCCTATCATTGGGACTGGAGCAGTGTGTTGGGATGCGGTTTTCCTAATGGCATGAAAATGTCTCGATTTGGAGCAGAAGTAGGACGCTGCACCTTTAAATCTACCTGAGTACTTTTTATGTGATTAAATGCAGAACCCAGATCTGTAAGCTCGCCGTCACTTTCTTTGGCCGTCCACTCGGCTTGACCAAAGAGCTCATTCCCTAAGAGCACTTCAATGTATGCGCTGTCATACTGGGTGAAACTGGGCCATCTTATTGTGTTTCCCAGTCCTCACTTCAACACGGAGCCTTTTGAAAACGCAGCGCCCCCTCCCCGTTCCTCCTCTGCACTAAATGTGTAGGGAGGAGATAGTGCATTCTCATGTTATCTGCCACCGGCCTATTGCCCCTTCAGCCATTTTCTCATTTCACAGATTTGACCAGGAGGTGACCTTGGCTTTTTAAGTGCTTTTAAGGCAGAGCCAAGAACTCCTCTTCCTTTTTCCTGTCTCACAAATGGAGACAGAGAGAGAGAGAGTGAGAAGGAGAAGGGGATTTCTTTCCGGCTTTTTCTTCAATGGCCTTTTTCCCCTTTCTCTTTTCTTTTTTTTCCTTTCCTTTCTTTCGTCTCTGGTGCCCGCAGCCTCTGTCCACTCACTCTGTGTTTTTTTCTTCTTCTTCTTTTCAGAGAGTAGACATGATGACAGGCTGTTGTCTGCTAATTCACGTGGGTCTGTGCTTTTAATGTAGAAAATGGCCTCTGGGGAGCAGCAGCATATGTTTATGACGCATGACGTCAGGCGCAGAGGGCAGTCGGGGGAGCTCCGAGTCAGAGAGACGCACAGTCCATTAGCCGGATGTGATATAACAAAGAACTAATTGAATATCTTTTGCCCCTGGAGAGTACTTCACAATATTCAAATACTAATCATCCTGTGTCTGAGATGTAGGTAATAATTTGTATCTTCATCGCCTCCACACAGGGGGATGAGGAAGATATGAAGACCATATGGAGACTGGTTTGCTGTCGAGTGTGTTTTCTAGTGGAAATAAGCAGCAGGAGTGGGAGGGGGGTATCACAGTCCTCCATCGCCGTCCCTCCCGAGTGCACCTCTGGCAGGGAGTTAATCTGGGTCAAAGTACTAACTGCTCGGAAGGGCCTGGGAGAGGCTCGCTCACGTATGAATCATTTCTCACGCCTCCTCCTCCGTCCTCATTACGCACCCGAACGGCGAAAAAAAAAAAAAAAAAGGTCGTCATGTTTCTCTCTGATGACCTTAAACATCAACATCCTATAACAACCCGACCGCCTGATAACGAAGCTCCCGTAGCAACCGCATCCCCCTGTCCGTCAAAGAGAGAGAGCATCATGCAGCGCCAAGCAGAGAGCAGGGGTTCCCACGCATCCTGGAAAACTTGGAAAATGGTTCACCAAATGATTTATCACAGCTAGCAGAGCTCTATTTGATTTTTCAGACCCATCTATGGATTTCGTTTCACATGTTTGCGCTGATAAATTTGTCATAGTTTCTAAGCATTTAAGAGATTATTTCATAAATTAGAGGTATAGACTGCACATTTTTAAATCAGATTTCTGGGAGAGAGGAATAAAACTGATTAAAAGTACAAATTAAGGTATAGGGTTGGACTGTAGCAGCTGAAAATGTCCTGGAAAACAATTTCAAGAAAAGAGTGGGAACCCTCAGCAGTTCTCCCTGATGAAGCCGTGAGGTCGTGCACGTCGCTGCATCATCAGCGCGTTGATTGCACTTTAGTTTGTGTTTCATGAAAAATGCAGTTTCCCTTTCATATCAGCCATGCGGTTAAAAGATTGGCCGTCCGAAGATGCCTCGGCTCAATCCGCGGCTATAAAAGATACGAGACCTTCTCCTCTCCGGCCAAAATAAGTAGAAATCAAATAGGGTGGAAAATATGGACTGATCTGAGGAAGCTCTTTACCGTCACATTTCAATTGCCGGGCCAGCGCTGGATGATCTGGATGATTATCCCGCAGTAGAGAGAAAAGGGCCAGAGCTGTTTGTTCTGAGTGTTTTGATGCTTGATTGCTCTGAAGCTAGCATCAACGGGTGGCATGTGCTCAATATTTCATGAGAGCGTACTCCAGTAGCTTGCACCACCTGTGCCAGTGCAGCTTTGGAAAGAAGAAAAAAAAAAAACCCAAACAAACAAGCCTTAATGCTGATGAATTGAAAACGCTTTGTTGATGTCTCCAACACATCCTGGAACGAGAACAAGGCGCCGTGTGAGCCCATAAAAAGCGATGACGCCGGGACGGTCCGGAACAGAGAAGGGGCCTGTTTGGCAGCTTTTTGAAATATTCTTGTATCAGCGAGAGAGAGAAAGGAGAAAGGGAGGGGGGAGAAGAGGGGGAGAAGGGGGGGGTAGGTCTGTCTCCTGCACCAGTTTCCTTATGGGACCACAGCTGGATGTGCTGTTGTCACTGGAGTGCCTGTTTCTCCCTGGAGGGGCCACAGTGGCGGGTTGGTGGTGGTGGCGCCGATGGTGGTGGGGAGGGCAGCACATTGGACAGAGTGTCCATGGGGAGTGCATCACATTCAGCACACACACACACACACACACACACACATCCTTGTAATGCTATCTTTGTGAGGACACCCATTGACATAATGTATTCCTTAGCCCCTTACCCTAACCTTAACCATCCAAAACAAATGTCTAAACTTAACCATCACTCTTAACCTAATTTAAACCTAAAGTCTTAACCCTCAAACAGCACTTGGAAAAAATGTCCTCACTTTCCAAAAATGTCCTCTTCCCGGTCCTCACAACGTAGTATGTACAAGAACACACACACACACACACACACATACACTCCCCTCCACCGCACCGCCGTCCCCACAACACCTCCTCCCACCATTAGAGTGAGTGAGCTCAAGCTGCTGACAGCAGTGACAGGCCCAGTGCAGGGAGGCGCAGGAGGGAGGGTGTGTGGCGGGGTGGGGGGGGTTGTGATGCAGCGATGGTGCTACATCTGTTTGGGTCCTTGACGCAGGAGTTGGTTAAGCACACACACACACAGAGACACACACACACGCACACTCCACGTCTGCGACCGTTTTATGATCAGAAAAACAGCAAAATAAGAGTTTGTGTTGTCGCCTCAAATAACATGATGACTCCCTGCGGAAGATTACCTTTGTGAAAATGACAGGTCCTCAACCTCAGGCATGATTGGCTGTTATGACACATAGTGGGTGGTGAATGGGGGTGCAGGGGGGGGTGCAGGTTTACAGGAATTACACGGCGGATCTGCCGGTAAGCCAGCTTTCACACTGTGCATTGATAGCGCGGCTCCCCCCCACCCCCCTCACCCACCTTCATTGACAATTCCCTGTTGCATCCCAATAATTAAGATCATTTCCATGTTCCTGTAAAAGGGCGTGGATGTCTAACAAGGGTAGCCAAGTCTTTGTAGATGACAGATTCCTTTGTCTGGCAGCCTGTAAGAATGTAGTAATTAGTAAACTGTTTGACCAATTTGAATTATTAACAAAACAGCCATTTCATAATAAAGGGATTTATTATTCCGCCCAGCGCTACAATTTTGTTATCAACAAAAGCCTCTGTTACTCTCGGCTTTTTATCGAGGAAGAAAATCCATTGAAAATGGCTGAAGGCCTGACACAAAGCAACTGCTGAATCCCCGCAAATCTGCAGGCTTAATTGATTATTTGTGCAGAGCTGTATATCTGCAAGGTGCAGGATACCCAGGGGAAATAATGTAAAACAGATAACAAGATGAAATGTGGGAGAATTGCTTTCTGCTGCCCATTTTATTAATCTTTTTCTTTTTTTTCTTCCCTTTTTCTTATTCACAATGAGTCCCCCCCCCTCCCTTCCATCTAGGTTTTCCCATTACAGGAAACGCAGCTTCACATTTTAAAAACCGGCGTGGCCTAAATCGAAAGTTGAGAGTTGATTCAAGCCGGTGAGAGAAGTGTTTGTTAAGAGGTTATTTTGATTTCTGAACACATGGAGGCGACTCGGTGTAGTGTGTACCTGAAACTCCCCAGAGGAGAGCATTTTATTTTCAAATCTCATCTTCATTATTCTCGCCTTTCTCAGTTCCTTGCTGGCATTCAAAGGAATGAATTCATTACGTCGATACAGAGCAGCAAAATATTATTTATTTTAAAGCAATATGGGATATTTTTCAGAGGCAGGTTTACGGCTGTTTTCGACCCTGAGACGCAGACACGTCCCGACTCCTGACACCTTGGTTTCACTTTGGAAACAACTTTTTTTTTTTTAAAGGAACAACCTTGGAAAAGATGGGATGTGAAATTACTGTGGAGCTTGACTCATGTTTGTGGCATGTCACTGCCACTCTGCTCAATCCTATACCCTTTTTTTTCTTTCTCTACTCCCATTTACAATGCTCTTCCCCTTTCACAGCCATCAACACACACACACAGACACACACAGACACACACAAAAAAGGAGGTATTGTTGGCATGCTGGAGGAGCGCTTCCACTCTGCAGCAATCAAGCCATTACGAATGGAGAGGGAATGGAAGGGCCTTTTGTTTTTGTTTTTCTTTTCTTTTTTCTTTTTTTTTGTTCTGGTGTGATATAGAATTCTTGGCATTAGGTTGCACATCAGGCCAGACCATAATTGCCTTCTCCTCACTGGGGAGCGTCTTGTTTTCCATTTCAAGTCTGCCTCCGACAGATTTCACCATTAGAGGGGGGTGGGTGGGTGGGTGGGTGTAGCTGGGGAGAAAGGAAGACAATTCCTGGATCAGTCATCTGGTATGGGCTGCCAGAGAGGAGGCATGGACGACATTGAGGATGAATCCAGAGATAGCTTGCCAAGGTGCTTTCTGCCTGGAACGGCGCAGAGGAGCTGGGATCCTGCAAAAAAAAAGAAAAAAAAAAAAAGGAGGGAACATATGTATAAAAACTAGGTCCTACATCCTCACAGATACTGTAACTCAGCCAGAGTTGAGACAATGAGACGTTTATTTATTCATCGAACCAGAGGGAGTTGTGAAAATAAAACCGAAAAAAAGAAAAAAAACTCTTGGTTTGGTTTTGCACTGTTGGACAGACATAACAAGGCGCCGCTATGGGGCTGTAAAGTTGTGATGGTCATTTTTCACAGTATGTCCAGACTAAATAATTAAAGATTTCTCTCAGATTTGAACTTTTTTTCCTCGGTTTTATTTGAAGTGCTGAAAGTATATTTGTGTTTTCAAGAAGAACCAAAAACAATCTTAGTGTAGTTTAACATTTCCTCTAGCAGCAACAGCTCAGTGTCAGCCAATCAGAAGGTGATGGTCTTTTCTGATTGATTGATTTATTGATTGATTTGGATATGCTTGTACTGTATAACGGTTATAGTCACAGTCACAAGGTTCCAGTAAGGAGAAGTGACGGCGTGTGGCGGTTAGCGGTACTGGAGTTAAACTCACTCACCCATAAAGTACGTGCTAATCCACCTGCCAAGTGGTCAATGTTTTTCCTCGTCTATATTGCAAATAAGGTTGCTCCTCGATATTGATTATTTGATTGATTGGTTGATTGCTTCCTGAGTTATCCGATAAACATACGAGAGATTTCAAGTAAAGCACTCAAAGAAACTGCATCCTGAAACTTTGGATGATGGGTCGAAGTGGGCCTTGCTGGGGTGATGATGCATATTTGTGACATCACAAAGTTACAAAAGTCTAGACGGCTCATTTCAAGGTTCGGTTTTCCAAACTCCGGCAGGCCGTGTGCATTTCCCTCTGGACTGAGCACAAGCCATTTAAATCCATACTCTCCATTCAAAATGTGACCTTTAAACACAAAATAAATTGATATTCAAAGAGATCTTTATTTGCAGCCTTAAGGGTATTAAAAGGTTTTCAGCTGCAGGGTCGGGGTGACGGTTGTAACATGAGTTCACTCCACCCCGAGCGCCGAATGCGATGCTCTTAATTGTACGAGGCACTTTGCGGTGGCGCTGGGAGCATTAATTTTTCATCTTCATTTTGAGACTTAGTTTACACAGAGCTCTTCACGTAATCTTCCAATTCCTTTGTTTCTCGTTTTCACTCCCTCGTGCTGTCGTCTTCCTGCACAGCAAGATAATAACCCTCAGCGTGCGGTGACGTCAGGAGCTGATGGGCACAAGGCTTCCAGCTGAAAGCCATTTCCAAACCCCAAGGAGCTTGTCACGCTGTGACACAACCAGGTGATAATTTCCTTGGAGGATTTTTCTGTGTTTTTTTATTATTATCTCTCCACAGAGCAACTGTGGTAACAAGCAAAAGGAATTTATGGCATCTAGGAGAGTGTGATTGCCGAAAAACGGTGGAAAATGACAACAAAATAGCAGAGCGTATTGAATTAATAAATTGCCAGGCTTGAAAAATCTTGATCAAAATTGGACGTTCAAACCACAACAATGAAAATCTGATTGAATTGGAGAGGTCCTCGCGGTGAAGCACACTCGGCTTTTGTCACAGTTTTGTAGCTGTCGAGCTTCCTCGTTGTCAATCTAACGCGATTTTAACCTTTTTAACCATGAGCACGCTTTTCAAAAGGAGTTCAGGACAAGACGGTTGATGTGAGTTAAGTGCACAACATGCAGCCGGGGAGAGAAAAGAAGAAAAAAAAAAAAGAAAAGAAGCAGCAGCGAGTAGAGAGGCGGCGGCGTTGTGGTTTATTTGGTCCAGTTCACACACGCAGTGCATAATGGATATTTAACAGCCCCGGCCTGCTGGAAGTGTGCTGTGTCCTGAAATGGCGCTGGGGACATCTGAGGGAGTGTGTGACTGCCAGAATGACACACCCATTAAAACACACTTAGGTTCATTTCACTGCCCTGGATTCATGCCCACAAAAAAAGCACAACAATGCACATATGCTTTCCTCTGATCAGTGGACCCTCACGGCATCAGATATCTAGGAATATATGGAGCTTTGGTTATGTGGATGTTGATGTTTTAGATTTTTTTTTGCTGCTGTGCATCTTCTTCGCTGTGAAATCTGGGGTATCAGAAGCGAGCCTGTTTCCCTGTTGCCTCTTTTTCCTCCTCTCCTGCTCTGAGCCCATCCTGAATTATTGAAACACTAGAGGCGCCTCGCTTTGTCTGGTATCATTGCAGCAGACACCCGTGACTCCAACCTGAGACGGAGAGAGAAAGAGAGAAGCGAGATCAACTTCATCTCCCACAACACAAAGTAGAGAAAGTTGTTTAATTGCGGGCAAAAGGTAATTGTAGGTCAGCGGTCTCAACGTGGCTTATGGAACGGGCACACAGGGGGGGAAAAGAAAAAGCTGCTGCTGAGTTCTCACAATAGAGACGGCAGCGGCGGAGGCAGGGCTGCGAAGTTTAAGAGCTCTACCTGAGCCACTGGCGTCAGGAGGACTCTTGTGTGCTCGATGTAGCCATCAACTGCAATTCCTCCGGAGTGGCTCTAATGATTCTTCTCATCATCATGCTGCGCTCAGCTTTCTCCAGCTGAACACTGCAGTTTACGGGGGAGACACGCCGCGCATGCAGGGGGAATAATGTGACACATTCAGCTTCAGGAGTAGTTCCTGCAAAAAGAAAAAAAAAAAGTTAAAGTTACTAAGTTTATTCCAGCCTATAGTGCAAATACAGAACATGGGATTCAGGGAATAACTGGCAAATATACTGCGACGCTCTGTTCGTCGCATCATCATTGTCATATCTCGCCAATTTACTGGTAGGTGTTTTTCCATAAGGTCTCTCCATTATCCCAGCGACTGGGTATAGATGGATGTACTGTAGCCTCTGTGACCTTTCTGAAGTTTCTGGGCTGCTCTGCAGGAGCCAACTCACCTGTGCTTGACCTCAGCTAAAGCAAAAATGAAGACATAGCGCGTGTGCTTAGCTAGAAGACTAAAGCAAATACATGTACAGTACTTTGGCACACACTCATTTTTTCTGCACAGTTTATCAGATCTCTGCTGTGGCCACAAAGGGAAGAAGTCTTGTTTATTTGAAGTGTTTGACGTGAAGTGGAGCTGTTTAAGGGCTGGTAATGCAGTATTTTTTAGAACAGGTCACAGAGTGAATACATTTCAAAACGCCAGCCCAGCGTTTTCGTGTACACAACCAAAACATATCTTTTATGAAATAATGATGTCATAGTCCCACCTTTGAGCCACGCTGCTAAATATCACGTAACAACAACACCTGCTGGATGCTGCACCTGAAACGTGTCATTGAATCGTTAATTGTTAAAAGGATAGTTCAACATTTTGGCAAATTGGTCCATTGCCATAATCCCTATAGTCATAGCAGTAGGTTCGTTACCTTTAATTGCCAGTGCAAGCTATTTTTAGAACAGCGGAGCAGAGCCGTGAGCTGCTCAGAGCTACGCTACGGAGGCTCATGGGATTTCTTGGTTTCCCTCATCAAACTCATCAAATACACAATCCAACAACTCCAAAACGCTCTGGTTGACAAGTTGTGACCTGCACATTCACCACACTATGAGATAATAACACAACGGATACCAGACGCAGTTGTTGTTGTTGTTGTTGTTGTTTTTTTGCACTTCCATCTTTTTCAGCAGAGGTTGCACTTCCATCATGATCTACCATCTACAGTCCACTTGTCTCATTTACCACCTCAAACACTAGTCTTGGACTCACTTTGTTTAGCATCTAATATGACAGATGGCTGATATGGCTGAAAGTTTTCATACTGCAGAAAAAAGAAGAAAGAAAAAAAACGCTGACTGGAAGCTTCACAGCAGATTCTCCATCTTCCCAAAACTACAACACAAACAGAAAGAAGTGGCAACATGCTTTAAATACAAAAAAACAAAAGTAGAGTTCATAGAGTTGACAAGCAACAATTAACCATCTCTCAACTTTAAGCTGATTTGTTCATCCACTCCGGGCCGTTTAGCCTATTTGGCTTGTTACACTGTTTAAATTAGGAAAAACAGCTCAAAATGTCAAAATTGCTGATAATTGCCTTCCACATTAAACCACAATGAGTTGGAAATTGCACAGAAAAGGCCACGGTGGATGGATATGTTAATTCCAGTTTTCAAGTGTGCACAAAGAGGTATTGACTCTGAATCCCCGATGAGGCCGACTCCTGGTGCAAGTGATCGATGTGTGTGTGGTCATTGAACTGAGCTTAGAGGTAGTTTGTATTCTATTAGGCGTCTCCGGGGCTTTGCAGCGGTGGAACAAAAGCACATGCTGATGCCTAATTGCTGCCAAAGAAAAGACCAATGGCATTGTTACATCTGTATGGATGCTGCTGCTGCTGCTGCTGCTGCTGCTGCTGCTGCTGCTGCTGCTGCTCCTGGCTGTTTGTGGGCTTTTTCTCCTGCAGTCAGTCACTGTCGTACAGATGTGTACAGATGCAAAGAGGAGGGAGGGCGTCGATCCTGGTGTGAAACCTGCTCTATCAGCTTTTGTTGCTGCTATTAACCCTCTCTGTGATTTTCTTTTGTTTTATCTTGGATGGACGACAGCTGCTGAACAGACCGTTTATTTATTAATAGGATTAATGGGAATGGGTTTTACTGTGTGACTTTCTGTCCTGAGCTCGTGACGGCAAGTGCGAAGTGACATGTAATTAACACTTTGACATCCTAACGTAACCCGAGTTAGACCTGCAAATCTGGAGGTTGATTTCACTCTGTGTGTGTGTCTGGGTGGCGAAGATGTACATCTACCAATTCATCCCTATAACATTATGAAAAAGATGTCTATAACATTATATTAGAGCTCAGTCAGCACATCTCCGACATTCAAAAAAACTGAATATGATTTTCTTAAAGGTCATATTTGCTGTTGGTTTTGAATGGATCACACATATTTATTGTGTCCAGTCGCTGCTTCTCCTCCTCTGTTATTACCTTCACCCAAAAAGAGGTTATATTTTCCACCCATGTCTGTTTGTTGGTTGTTTATTTGTCAGCAGGATTAGAGAGAGAAAAAAAAAAGAAAAGAAAAAAAAGGCCGAGCCAATTTTCACTGAACCTGGCAGAGGGAGGGATAGATGGACGGGTCACGTACGGGCCAGGGACGGACACATTCAGTTTTCTTGGTTCAGATCCAGATAATTCGGTGTGAATTTGACTGTTTTTTTTAATGTTGTTGTTCGACAGAGGCCTAGCTGGAGGTCTGCACTTGTATAGAAGCTTTGAAGTGATAAAAAAAAAAGATTCAACAAAGTACTATGTCAGCTTTACTGTTCTCTCTCTATCCTTCACATCGGTTTATATAAGCACTGATTCTGGTTTGTGAGTGTGGAAATAAAGGTCTCCAAGTTCAAGTTCTGCAAATTGCACCAGTTTCCAATCAACACCTTGAAGCTTCTGTCACCATTGAACAGAAAACATGACAGCTTTCAGGTTTCTTCCTGTTAATAAGTCTAGTTTTTGTTTATTCCTCCATTATCACCAAGTGCTTTTCTCACTCTGAGCTTCCTTTTTGTGACGGTGTAAAGTCTAGCCTTGAGATATTAAATATCATGATTTGGTTCAATACTAATATAATTCAATTGAACTGAGTTGTGACAATCAGTTAATACTTCAAGTGCTCCATCAAGATAAACATGATTTGGCTTCGTAAATGGGAACTTTTTTGAATTGTACTTAATCAACAAACTATTATAAAGGTTGTAAATATTCCCGTTTTTATATATATTTATATTTCTTATCTTTTCTTTTTCTTCTATGGACCATAAATCTGAAATAAAGTGAACTGAACTGAAAATGTAATTTACTCCTCTTCCCTTGAGTCAGAGTGGCCTCTAATCTACAAACGGAAAAAAAAAGTCACATTATAACAACAAAGAGGAGTGAGGTGGATGATAAGAGTGGAGAAGCTCTCTCTCTCTGTGATTATTCAGAGCACAGGAGCGTACTGAGATGCTGGCGATCAACCTGAGGGCTAAAAATACCAGCAGGGGGGGGCGGCGGGTTGGTGGTGGTGCACTGAACAAATCCAGCAGCTGCCAATTATATAGTTTCATTGTTATTAGCAAAGAGACATATTTGATTCACATCAGTAATCCATTGTTGAGCGCATCAATATCCTTAATGTCCTGCAGCACCTCCAGGTGTGGGGTTTTTTTTTCTCTGCAATGCAATTGGCCAATCAGTGGATTTGGTCCACCTCCTCCACCTCCCTCACAGGCTCATTACCCCCCCCCTCCCCTCCCCTCTCTCCATCTCACTCCATTAGAAATCTGTTGAAGATAAATTATGATCCTACCAGACAAAAATCACGTCATACATGGTCGTGTGGTCTCTCCAATTAATCCTGATTTAAAAAAATTAGACAAAAAATGACACACGTGTGCAAAGGCCGACACCATCTTTCTCACACGTTCCTTCCTCTTGTGTGTTTGGGTGCAGGTCCCGGCAGCGAGAGGGCGAGCAGCATGAGGCTGCTGTGGAAATCCCTGGACAAGATGAGGTGTCTGAGGAAACGCTCCACCATCCCCTTCCTCGGCTTCCTCATCACCTTCCTCCTCTTCCTCAACCTCTACATCGAGGACGGCTACGTTCTGGTCAGTGCAAATTGTGTTATGGTCACATCCTTAAAGGGATAGTTCAACATTTTGGCAAATCGGCCCATTGCTGTAATCGCTATAGTCATAGCAGTAGGTTCGTTACCTTGAATTGTCGGTGCAAGCTATTTTTAGAACGGTGGAGCAGAGCCGTGAGCTGCTCAGAGCTACGCTACCAAGGCTCATGGGATTCCCTGGTTTCCCTCATCAAATTCAATCCAACAACTCCACAACGCTCTGGTGGACAAGTTGTGACCTGCACATTCACCACGCTATGAAATAATAACAGAACGTTACCACACAGAGTTGTTTTCGAGGAAAATGCAGAGACTGCTTGTCAAACACTGTCCCTGAAGGCAACATGCATCAGCAGTTTTGCATGAATTTACCTCTAAAACAACTCATGACAATTAAAGGTAACAAACCTACTGTTATGACTATACGGATTATGGCAATGGGCCAATTTGCTGAAATGTTGAACTATCCCTTTAAGTGTTATCAACAAACATTAGAAATTTAGATGAAGCACTTACTCTGTATTTTGCGATGCCCACCCTCGATAAGCAAATTAGAGCAAATGTGTTTTTTAAAAAACAAAAAAACAAATGTGTTGTTGTGTTTGTTCACTCCGCCCATGTTGTCCCTTTTATAATTGCTTGTTTTTTTAAAAAGGAAACATGTTTAAATTTTAATAACGTGGACCCAAGTTGAAATCATCCAGATGATTTATTTCTTATTCATGACGGCATCAAAACTTGGTGAACACAGAACATTATCTCTGTGTTTGTTATTTTAATTATTGAGTGTGGGGAGTTCACATTTGCACAGCTCTCCGGTTGTTCTTCTCAAGTCCATTTAACTCGGCTGTGTAAACCCGCCTGGAGGTTGTTGAGATTCCCTTTGTCTCCGAACATCGAGGTTTCATCAAAACACACACACACACTGTCACGTTTTTACAAGATGTTTTTAATGACGACTTTAAGGAAACAAAAATGGGAATTTTTGTGAATTATTCACAGTAGAAATTGGACTTTTATGACAGCGTGTACCCCCCCTCTCTCTGTTTCTGTGGCATTGACGCTGTGTTTTCTCATGTTGTCTTCCAGGAGGAGGATAAAAGGCAGCTTAGGGAAACATCAGTCCACCCTCCGAGCTCGGAGCGATACGTTCACACCTTCAGAGACCTCAGTAATTTCTCTGGAACCATTAATGTCACGTATCGTTATCTCGCTGGAACCCCGCTGAACCGCAAGAGTAAGTTTAGTGTTTCTTTAAAGAGGAATTTACATTGACAATTTTTTTTTTCCCTCTGTCTCTCTCCTGAGCTCCAGGGAGTTACAGTAAGTCACACGAGCGCGAATAAGAAGTAAAATTTAAAATGTGTGATGTTGGGATTTAAAGCGCGACCATAAAATGTAACTGCTCCATAGAGACCCTCTTTTTTTACTTCAAAATTAAACACTACACACAACTCTATCTCTCTCCAGTACACCATGTTTTATTCACTAAATGTTTCTATTGCAGCTCTGACAGACGCGTGCATTGAAGAAAATAAATTGATCATTTGTATTTCTCAGGAGTGGTTTGACATGATAATCAAAACTGTATTTTCTCGCTGTTCCCTGAGTTTTCAACCACAACTCATGGCATCCAACAGAAGATGTCTATCTGTTAGGCTGTTACAGCTAACTGTATGTAAGGGAGGAGAGCTGCTGGTAAAAAAAAACAGACTATGGAGTCTATTTTAAATGAAAGGGATATTTCAACATTTTAGCAAATTGGCCAATGCCATAATCCCTGTAGTCTTATAGGTTTGTTACCGTTAATTGTCGGTGCAAGCTATTTTTAGAACGGCGGAGCAGAGCCGTGAGCTGCTCAGAGCTACACTACGGAGGCTCATAGAATTTCTTGGTTTCCCTCATCAAACTCATCAAATAGCCTACACAATCCAACAAGTCCAACAAGTTGTGACCTGCACATTCACCACGCTATGAGATAATAACACAACGTTACCACACAGAGTTGTTTTAGAGGTAAATTCATGCAAAACCACTGATGCTGTTCCTGTCGGAGGGAGTTTTTCAACAAGCAGTCTCTGTATTTGCCTCGAAAAACAACTCTGTGTGGTAACGTTGTGTTATTATCTCATAGCGTGGTGAATGTGCAGGTCACAACTTGTCCACCAGAGCATTGTGGAGTTGTTGGATTGTGTATTTGATGAGTTTGATGAGGGAAACCAAGAAATCCCATTAGCCTCCATAGTGTAGCTCTGAGCAGCTCACGGCTCTGCTCTGCCGTTCTAAAAATAGCTTGCACCGACAATTAAAGTTAACAAACCTACTGCTATGATTATAGGGATCATGGCAATGAGCCAAAATTATTTTGTCCAAGGTTGAGAACTTTCCGACTTTCCAATTACAGAATATGTTTGATTAAAGTAATTATGGGAACAGTCTTGAGGAAATGTCTTTAATCCATCATTGAATCTTTAGTTTTCTAATTGGTACAACATATAACAACCATATAAAGTGAGATTAACATGTGTTTCTTGATTTCAAAGCAGCTCTAGGTTCTTTTAATTAATCATTAACACTGTGAAAGGATCAAAGCCTCAGTCCACAGAGAAATTCACACAGTCTGTATTCAGAGACTGAGCCTTAAAACCAGCCATCCGGACTTCCTGTCACTTTGTGATGTCAAAAGCTGGTTTCTCTGAATGTTAAAATGACATCTTTTACATTTTTATTTGATAATGTACTTGAATGGGCTCCTCAAAAAACATATAACTTTTAATGGCTCAAATCTCGACATAAAACACTGAGACGTTTTTTGAAAAATGGCCAATTCAGGACAAAATCGTCAAACACGATATTGGACCTTTGAAATGTTAAGAATATCCATTACATATGTGTTAATATGATCTACAATTCCTTTACAGAGTACCTTACCATTGGACTGTCGTCGGTGAAAAGAAAAAGAGGGAACTACCTACTTGAGACCATCAAATCCATCTTTGATCAGTCCAGCTACGAGGAACTGAAGGAGATCGTGGTGGTGGTCCACCTGGCAGACTTTGACCTGGTCTGGTGTGAGAACCTGGTGCAGGAAATCACCAGGAAGTTTGCTCACCACATCATAGCCGGACGCCTCCTGGTGATCCAGGCTCCAGAGGAGTATTACCCATCTCTGGACGGGTTGAAAAGGAACTACAACGACCCGGAGGACCGGGTCCGTTTCCGCTCCAAGCAGAACGTTGACTACGCTTTCCTCCTCAACTTCTGCACGAACCTGTCCCACTTCTACATGATGCTGGAGGACGACGTGCGCTGCTCCAGGAACTTCTTGACGGCGCTGAAGAAGGTGATCACCTCCAGAGAGGGCTCCTATTGGGTGATGCTGGAGTTCTCGAAGCTGGGCTACATCGGGAAGCTGTACCACTCCAGAGACCTGCCACGTCTGGCTCATTTCCTGCTCATGTTCTACCAGGAAATGCCCTGTGACTGGCTCCTCATCCACTTCAGGGGTCTGCTGGCCCAGAAGGACGTGATCCGCTTCAAGCCCTCGCTGTTCCAACACATGGGCTACTACTCCTCGTACAAAGGAGCGGAGAACAAACTGAAGGACGACGACTTCGAGGAAGACTCCATAGACATTCCCGACAACCCTCCGGCGAGCCTTTACACGAACATCAACGTCTTTGAGAACTACGACGCCACCAAGGCTTACAGCACGGTGGACGAGTACTTTTGGGGGAAGCCTCCGGCCACTGGAGATTTCTTTGTCATAGTCTTTAACAAATCGACCAAAATTAGCAAAATTAAGATTGCTACCGGTTCTGATGACCGACAGAATGACATTCTTCACCACGGAGCTCTGGAGGTCGGAGAGAAACTGGTCGGGACTAAGAAGGGAAAACAGTGTTCGTCCTACATCACGTTAGGGGAGTTTAAAAACGGCAACATTGAGGTTCAAGACGTCGACCACAAGATTGCCTTTGATATCGAGTGCGTACGCATCGTGGTGACCGCCAGTCAGAAAGAATGGCTCATTATTAGAAGTATAAGTCTATGGACTACACAACCTCCCAGCCAATGAGGACTGTACACAAAGACTCTTAGTAAGTCATAGAGGCAAAAGTTTTTATTATTATTATTAATATTATTTGTTAATATGTGTATTTCCGGGTTTATTTATTCATTTTGTATGTATTTATTGATACTCATTTTGATTGCCAAATCAATCTATAGTTTTTTATACCTGCAAGTTGTTGTAACCTTAAGTGGAGCATCGTCCCAGTCATCCTTAAGGACTGTTCAAATAACCTCAGAGTTTTCATGACGGTACGTTTTTCTTCCAATTTCCCACAGGCCCTTATTTATTTCCAGTTTTTGATATATATCCTTAACATAGGGCTGGGTGAGATGTGTTATCTTGTTCTGTCCGGGATAAGGCCTTCTTCTTCTTCTTCTTCTTCTGTTCTACTGTCAAAAAATCTTATGAAAAGACCAAAATCCAACAATGTCACGATCCCACCACCGAGTACTGCCGAGTCGCCAAAGTCTGATGTATCATATTCCTCTGGGTCAAAAGCTCCACTGTTGCACTGGGTGACATGTTCCTTCATTGCTATGAATATCCACACACACACACACACACACATACACACACACTGTAGGTTATTTTGAGTCGCAACATCCTGCTGCAGTAAATATTCACTCGGAACACCGAAATAGTGTGTTAATCCACCGCTGAAAATAGTCCCCAGCAAGAGTCCTGTTTACTCAGGCTTTGGTAATGTAATGCTGAAAGTTCTGGGCAAAAGCGGTTTAAGGAAAAGAAAAAGCAACTATATATCTATGACCTATTTTTTTAAAGATGGATGTCTTCACAAGCAATGACACATTTTGGTTTTGGTCTTTTGTAATTTGTTGGCAGTAACAAATACATCAAGAATCGGCATTAATCATCATTGGTTCTGAGGGAAATGATATTTAAACCTAAGGATGGTCTTATAGAGGGAAGTCATCACGTTCATTTTTCTTTTTTACTCTCAATTTGTTACATCATGAAATATTAGTATTAATACATCAGTGTCAATACCATGAAATCCATTCACCCAGCCCTAACTTGATGGCATATTATACATATAAGTCATTATTAGAGGAAGATGCAATTACTTCTGAATGTTTTTGAAGGCTCTTCAGAAAGGTGGAGGAAGAGGAACAGCAAACTACTACCACCACTGATTTATTACAGTTCATTTCAGTACAATTGAATCAGTTCAATTAAATTATTTCAAACCGCCAATTACACTTTAATGAGGGGACAGACAAGGATAGCTGTTAGGAAGGGTAGCTTAATCTTCTATAGGAAAGTACTTCTCCTGGAAATGATCGTCCAATTAAAGCTATTGTGTCCGGAACGCAACTTTTCATGACTGATATTAAAGCCCTCACGGGAGAGAATGTCCCCACCATGTGGCCCCTTAATTATCACCCCTCCCCCTCCTTTAGAAATAATTAGAGGACATTGTTGCTTTGGATATTTTGTCATGTTGCGCCCAACTTTCTTTTCCATTTCAAAATATTCCTTCTCCGGTGTAATTATCTTCTCCGTTGAGGCTGAGGTGGGCGTCTTGAGTGGGCTGCAGCTCTTTTACTAGCACTGTATGTTCTGTCCAGGCTGCTGACAGGAGAACAATGTTTGTTTTCACCCATCTTCTCCAAGAGCTGAGATTAGATTGCACAGTGAAGAATGGGGCCAGGTCTGCTCTTAGGTCTCTCTCTTTTTTTTTTTTCCTTCTCTCCTCTCTCCACCACAGCACAATTTTCCCCTAGTAAATTGGTCTGTGTTTGCCTCACACTCTACACCAGCAAAACAACATCTCCCCTGGAGCTATAGGATCTCAATTCGTTCTTTCCCCTAGTGTTGCACTCTCACAACTCCAATGTTTCTGCTCCTACATGGTTGCCTCTTTGTGATCTCTGCTCTTGGTTCATACAGTCTGCTGCTGCTGATGCCGCTGCCCCTTTTTTTTGGAGGGGGGGGGTGAAACTTTGCTTCTTCAGATGCTCAACCCTCGCTCTCTGACGCCGGCTAACAGGCTAAAGGCTAATATTTGCAGGAATAAACGCTATATCCATTGCTATGTCGCTCAAACCACGCCCACTTTGAGGGGAAAAAAATAAACCTTTCACCCTCCCTCCCCCCACCACCACGTTTGTGTAATTACAATCTGTTGGCGAGCAGACCTCGACGACAGATGATGCAATAAAGAGGTAAATGTTTACATAACGCTGACGTTACTTAGGAACAAGAGGTGGAAACAGTTTGTCGTCATTAAGCATGCGGTGGCGACGGCTTTGTAAAGCTTCGCTGCTATCCACCTGTTCCGTGTTGTTTTTCCCCCCACCGCGCGACGAGGTCTCGTCTCGTGTCACAGATCGAGACCTTTCACAGATTGGCTTGTAGCAGCGCCGTGAAATCCTTCCTCAGCAAATCTCCCCCGTGCTATCTGAAATGAAATTAGAAAGCCCACCAACCCCTCACAATGTGGCTTATTGTTTTTCCTCAGCATTTCCCTTGAAACGCAGCTTTTCATTTTGGTGAATGATTCTGTGACCCGCGTGGATCAGCTCCTCCGAGAGGGGGGATCTTTTTTTTTTGTTGTTGCCTTGAACGGATGATGCTTTTGGAAAACACAATCTGCACTGTGCTGCGTGTGTGGTATTCTTTATGACGCATGCACGAATGGTGCCAATTCAGCCCCACCCCCCACCCTCCCCAACTATTACCTGCTTATGAGCTATAAACACATGATGTCACCGCAGGGCAGTTAGCTGTTTTACAAGTGTAATGGATGGCTTTTGATACACCACACGCCAACTGTTGTGTGTTTGCGAGGCGGGCTGATATTTCTGCAGGAGAAAATCGCTGCCTGATCTTTATTTGAAATAAGACGCCGGCCAAAAACTAGCTGCACGCTGCAGATTTATGGACAGATTTACATCTTGGGGATAATAACAACAACAACAACAACAACTACTACTACAACAGCTGCATAAATTCTCAACATTGAGCGAACAGCGTGCACAGGCTCACGTCTACATTTTACCTACGGCCATGCACGCCGTCCATTTGTCTACAATTAAAAACCCTCTGCATCGACAGAGGCCCCTGAGAGGGAAACAAACACAAGGAGGAGGGAACGATTTAAAGATCACCGTACGGCTGGTACATGTCTAAAGTTTGTTTAATATTATTGGCTTGTGAGGGTCAAAGTTCAAGTTATAAATGTGAATATGATCTGTGGGTCCTGAGTTCTTTGAAATGTGAGCTGTCTTCTAGTCGGAGCATGTACAAAGTGCATGAACAAAACAAAAAAAAAAGCATTTTCAGTGGATAAAAACAACTCCTTTTGTACATCAGGATCTATGAAGTCTTGTTCAGCTTCTGCTAATGAAATCGTACTTTTGGGTTCGTACATAGAAGCCTACCAATACTACCTTACTTACAGGTTCGGAGTTTCACACGTGCTGTAATATTGTCAAGTGGAGCGAGTGTGTTAAGATGTTGTTCCTGTCGTCCGTTTTACTTTCCTTCGTTCTCTAAATGGTACTGTACTGTAAGATGACATATATTTTTTTACATGTATCATTTCAAATGTATTGTATATATTGTACTTAAAGACGAAATTAGATTAAACGAATGAATGCCCTGAAGTGTGTGGTTCGCATTGACTGCTGAGACGCATGCATGTGTGTGCACAGGAAGCTCGAGGGAGCACAAAATATTGAGTAAGTGTCTGATGTGTCAGGCCTTGATTATTGGGCTCGAGAGCCTGGAGGAAAACAAAACGCTACTTACATGACCCCCAAAATCAAGAAATGCTGTTTAGCTGCCTTTTGTCTTTGCCTGAGTGGTATTTTCTGATTCATTGTTAAAAAAAAGGTTTATACCTATATGTAAAAATGCACAGTTAAAGTGTGCATTTTAAACTAAAAAGGAAAATATAACTGGCATTTGCAGTTCCTTGAAACTTGCAAGCCTCTTCGACTCAGATCTCGCTGTAGCCGAAAGCAAAATCCATACATTATTCATTTCAATATTCATACGGTTTCTGCATTTTTTTTCTTTTTCTTAACTGCATACTTAATGAAGGTGTGGGGATAGTACTTGCGGGAATACTACACTATTTAAATCTTCATGCTCTTTGTGTATTTGTCAAAAGGGGTCAGACATTTTCCCTGATATGAAGTGCACAGTCAGACACCTGGGAACGCGGCTGTTGAGGAAAAACAGGTGAGTGCGGAGCAAACGAGGCTGTAGGTGATGAAGCAGGTTATTCAGAGCGAGTTGTTGGTATAAATAAATAAAGAGTTCTCAAGCGAAGGCCACACAGCAAACTCAATATCCTTATGGTGAGCCGGTCCTTGTTTGACTTATACCCTGTGATGGAAAATCAAGTGTTTAACCACGTCCATGATGCTTTTTATATAGAACAAGTGAAATAAGCAGTCAGCCCCATGACTGTGTAGTTTCACCTAAAATTAAAAAAAACCCACATGAGAGCCATTGGGTAGGATACAGCTAGCAGCTCAATTAAAGGAGCATTTTATCACTTTAACTTTTGAATAAGTCATTAAATAAAAGTATTATAGCTGCAGTAAAAACATGTTTAACTGACAACGTCACAGGCTGGGAGCCCGGTAGTGGCAAACCCTTGAGATAAAGATTTGACTAAAGAGCGGAGCAAGTAAAAGGTGGTTTAATCCAGATAAGGCACTTTTCACATGAAAAATAATGGCAAAAAAAAGAAAAACACTCAGGAAGGAAGGAAGCAACTAAAATCAGGTCCAACAATCAGATCATTTGGGGAATCAACAACTCAGATCCAGAAATGGTCCCAAGAACGAAGGTTAGTCAAGTCCAACAGCTAAACAGCTAAAGACTCAAAAACAACGAAACCAATAAACTGTGAGACCAAAGGACAAAGGATGACCCAATGACAAACAGATGTGCAAAAACTAAAAAAAAACATTCAATAGCGGCATGGAGTGGCCAGCAAAGGTCCTAATGGTGACATGTAAATAAAGGTCAAATAAAGGTCCACTGATTCACTTTCGCTCTATCATACACAGTGGTGTGCACGGAGGCAGGGGTCACAATACAGCTGCATTTGCAAGCAACAAGTGCAGATTACAGGCATCCTAAGCAAATGAGATACTAAGTCAGAAATTATGAGATACTAAGTCGAAATTATGAGATACTAAATGGTGTATGAGATACTAAGTATCATATTTTGAGATTGCTGATTGGGAAAATTACTGAGATACTAACTGGGAAATTATGAGATACTAAATCTTATTTTTTATGAGATAGCTAAGTCAAAATAATGAGATACTAAATAGAAAGATGAGATACTAAGTCAAAATAATGAGATACTAAGAAGAAATTATGAGATAGCTAAATCAAAATTATGAGATACTAATTGGGTTATGAGATAGCTAAGTCAAAATTATTTTACTCCATAATTTCTGAGTAAAATGTCAAAAAATGAGATACCAAAGGTAAAGTGAGATAGTAAGTCAAAATAATGAGATACTAAGGAATGAGGATAACACCTAAGTGAAAATTGATGTGATAAATCAAAACAAGTTTGCATACTGTAACTGGGTTTTGATATAGGGGGACTTTTGATTTTTTCCAAGTTTCCAGTAAAATGCTCCAAAATTATATGATAATAGACATCCAGGATCATACAAATTGATGAGGAACACACCTATAAAGGAACTGTGAAAGGTCAATGGTCAGCATCAGTAGTGGGATTGAGTCATTATGGATGGGATAACAAATGATTTTTCTCCAGATTTCTACAGTAAAATGCCACCAAAATGATACCAGAGGTAAAGTGAGAAGTCAGGAACAGTATCAAAAGGAATGAGGATGACACCTATGAAGGAATTGATGTGACCTAAGGTCAAAGGTCTACTGTAACTGTGTTTTGATGTAGGGGTGACTTTAAAATGATTTTTCTCCAAATTTAAACATGTAAAATGCCACCAAAATGATCATCTTGAGGTAGAATGAGATGTCGGTGTTGTATGCGGTGAGAAACACCTGCTCAAGGAATTGATCTGACCTCAGGTCAAAGGTCTGCATACTGTAACTGGGTTGTGTTATAGGGGTGATTTTCCACAAACACCTCCAATTTCTACAGAAAAACACCTGCAATCCCACGGCTCTGTGGGAGTTGTTCAGGAGGTGTTATGTGGAGGAATGTGGATGACACCTATGAAGGAATTGATGTGACCTAAGGTGAGCAGAGTAACTGTGTTTTGAGCAGGCGTGACTTTCCAATGATTTTTCTACAAACACCGTTATTTTTCACACAAGATTGACAGTTTGATTAAAATGATACCAGAAAGTGAGATTGAACATGTTTAATATTTACGAATTGTCATGTGAACTAAGGTCGAGCCGATTGTCGGGGGAATGTTGACTCTTAACACCACACTACAAGAGAATCTCACCAAAATAATCAAACCTTGAGATAATCGGCCGGAATTTTGTCTTTGGATGACAATGGGGAAAATGTGACCTAAGGTCAAAATCAGCCCGATCATCTTTATGGGTTGTGGCAGGCTTGCCTTGAAAATGGAGAGATGAGTAAAATGCCACCAAAATGGCTGCAAATAGAATTAGCACTATGGCAATTGATGTTAGCAAACTGCATACTGTAACCGCCACCTACTGACGGGGCGAAAAAGCATCAGATTTTACAGTAAAATCAGGACAAAATGATACAATATTGATGATCCACAATATGATGAATTTATTACACCTATGAAGGAATTGATGTGACCTAAGGTCAAAGGTCAGCATATTGTAACTTGTTTTGATATAATTTTGACTTTTAAAATGATTTTTCTCCAAATTTCTCAGTAATTTTGACAAAATGATCTCATAAGTGAGATTTAGTATCTCATTATTTTGACTTAGCTATCTCATAATTATGACTTAGTATCTCTAAGGTCAAAGGTCACTTAGTATCTCATAATTTTGACTTAGCTATCTCATAATTTGAGTTAGTATCTCATAATTTCGTAAATTTAGCTATCTCATAATTATGACTTAGTATCTCATAATTCAGGATTTAGTATCTCATAATTTTGACTTAGCTATGAAGGAATTAATGTGACTTAGTATCTCATTATTTTGACTTAGCTGATCTTTAAAATTTTTTATCTCAAATTTTGACAGTAAAATCTCAAAATGATACTTAGTGTGAGACACCAGGAACGAATATCTCATAATTATGAATTAGTATCTCATAATGAAAGAATTGAGTATCTCATAATTTCAAACTTAGCTATCTCATAATTATGACTTAGGATCTTTTAAAATTTTTTTTTTCTCAGTAAAATGCCGGAAAATGATTCCAGAGGTAGAGTGAGAGCTGCATTTGCAAGCAAATAAACATTGGCAGAATTTGATAGCACACGCTACTTGGACTAACTCCCATGGTGTCTTGCAGATCCTAGTATCCTATTTTTGTTGCTGATTGGGAAAACTTGACTCATCATACTGTAACTGGGTTTTGTTATAGGGGTGACTTCAAGCTTATTTTTCTCCAGATTTCTACAGTAAAATGCCACCAAAATGATACCAGAAGTAGAGTGAGATGCCAGGAACAATATGCAAAAGGAATGAGGATGACACCTATGAAGGAATTGATGTGACCTAAGGTCAAAGGTCAGCATACTGTAATTGGGTTATGATATAGGGGTGACTTTAAAATGATTTTTCTCCAAATTTCTACAGTAAAATGCCACCAAAATGATACCAGAGGTAAAGTGAGAAGTCAGGAACAATATGCAAAAGGAATGAGGATGACACCTATGAAGGAATTGATGTGACCTAAGGTCAAAGGTCAGCATACTGTAACTGGGTTGTGTTAAACGGATGATTTTAAAATGATTTTTCTCCAGATTTCTACAGTAAAATGCCACCAAAATGAGACCAGAGGTAGAGTGAGACACCAGGAACAATATGCAAAAGAATGAGGATGACACCTATGAAGGAATTGATGTGACCGAAGGTCAAAGGTCAGCATACTGTAACTGGGTTTTGATATAGGGGTGACTTTAAAATGATTTTTCTCCAAGTTTCTACAGTAAAATGCCACCAAAATTATATCAGAAGTAGAGTGAGACCCCAGGAACAACATGCAAAAGAGATGAGGAACACACCTATAAAGGAATTGATGTGACCTAAGGTCAAAGGTCAGCATACAGTGAGTGGGATTGAGTCATTATGGATGAGATATTTTAAATGATTTTTCTCCAGATTTCTACAGTAAAATGCCACCAAAATGATACCAGAGGTAGAGTGAGATGTCAGGAACAGTATGCAAAAGGAATGAGGATGACACCTATGAAGGAATTGATGTGACCTAAGGTCAAAGGTCAGCATACTGTAACTGGGTTGTGTTACAGGGGTGATTTTAAAATGATTTTTCTCCAGATTTCTACAGTAAAATGCCACCAAAATGATACCAGAGGTAGAGTGAGATGTCAGGAACAGTATGTAAAAGGAATGAGGATGACACCTATGAAGGAATTGATGTGACCTAAGGTCAAAGGTCAGCATACTGTAACTGTGTTTTGATGTAGGGGTGACTTTAAAATGATTTTTCTACAAATAACGTTATTTTTCTCCAAATTTCTACAGTAAAATGCCACCAAAATGATACCAGAGGTAGAGTGAGACACCAGGAACAATATGCAAAAAGAATGAGGATGACACCTATGAAGGAATTGATGTGACCTAAGGTCAAAGGTCAGCATACTGTAACTGGGTTTTGTTATAGGGGTGATTTTAAAATGATTTTTCTCCAGATTTCTACAGTAAAATGCCACCAAAATGATACCAGAGGTAGAGTGAGACACCAGGAACAATATGCAAAAAGAATGAGGATGACACCTATGAAGGAATTGATGTGACCTAAGGTCAAAGGTCAGCATACTGTAACTGGGTTGTGTTATAGGGGTGACTTTAAAATGATTTTTCTCCAAATTTCAACAGTAAAATGCCACCAAAATGATACCAGAGGTAGAGTGAGACACCAGGAACAATATGCAAAAGGAATGAGGATGACACCTATGAAGGAATTGATGTGACCTAAGGTCAAAGGTCAGCATACTGTAACTGGGTTGTGTTTTAGGGGTGATTTTAAAATGATTTTTCTCCAAATTTCTACAGTAAAATGCCACCAAAATGATCTCAGAGGTAGAGTGAGACACCAGGAACAATATGCAAAAGGAATGAGGATGACACCTATGAAGGAATTGATGTGACCTAAGGTCAAAGGTCAGCATACTGTAACTGGGTTGTGTTATAGGGGTGATTTTAAAATGATTTTTCTCCAAATTTCTACAGTAAAATGCCACCAAAATGATACCAGAGGTAGAGTGAGACACCAGGAACAATATGTAAAAGGAATGAGGATGACACCTATGAAGGAATTGATGTGACCTAAGGTCAAAGGTCAGCATACTGTAACTGGGTTTTGATATAGGGGTGACTTTAAAATGATTTTTCTCCAAATTTCTACAGTAAAATGCCACCAAAATTATATCAGAAGTAGAGTGAGACCCCAGGAACAATATGCAAAAGGAATGAGGATGACACCTATGAAGGAATTGATGTGACCTAAGGTCAAAGGTCAGCATACTGTAACTGGGTTGTGTTATAGGGGTGATTTTAAAATGATTTTTCTCCAGATTTCTACAGTAAAATGCCACCAAAATGATACCAGAGGTAGAGTGAGACACCAGGAACAATATGCAAAAAGAATGAGGATTACACCTATGAAGGAATTGATGTGACCTAAGGTCAAAGGTCAGCATACTGTAACTGGGTTTTGATATAGGGGTGACTTTAAAATGATTTTTCTCCAAATCTCTACAGTAAAATGCCACCAAAATTATATCAGAAGTAGAGTGAGACCCCAGGAACAATATGCAAAAGGAATGAGGATGACACCTATGAAGGAATTGATGTGACCTAAGGTCAAAGGTCAGCATATTGTAACTGGGTTTTGATATAGGGGTGATTTTAAAATGATTTTTCTCCAAATTTCTACAGTAAAATGCCACCAAAATGATACCAGAGGTAGAGTGAGATGTCAGGAACAGTATGTAAAAGGAATGAGGATGACACCTATGAAGGAATTGATGTGACCTAAGGTCAAAGGTCAGCATATTGTAACTGGGTTTTGATATAGGGGTGATTTTAAAATGATTTTTCTCCAAATTTCTACAGTAAAATGCCACCAAAATGATACCAGAGGTAGAGTGAGATGTCAGGAACAGTATGTAAAAGGAATGAGGATAACACCTATGAAGGAATTGATGTGACCTAGGGTCAAAGGTCAGCATACTGTAACTGGGTTGTGTTATAGGGGTGATTTTAAAATGATTTTTCTCCAAATTTCTACAGTAAAATGCCACCAAAATGATACCAGAGGTAGAGTGAGACACCAGGAACAATATGCAAAAAGAATGAGGATGACACCTATGAAGGAATTGATGTGACCTAAGGTCAAAGGTCAGCATACTGTAACTGGGTTGTGTTATAGGGGTGATTTTAAAATGATTTTTCTCCAAATTTCTACAGTAAAATGCCACCAAAATGATACCAGAGGTAGAGTGAGATGTCAGGAACAATATGCAAAAGGAATGAGGATGACACCTATGAAGGAATTGATGTGACCTAAGGTCAAAGGTCAGCATACTGTAACTGGGTTGTGTTATAGGGGTGATTTTAAAATGATTTTTCTCCAGATTTCTACAGTAAAATGCCACCAAAATTATATCAGAAGTAGAGTGAGACCCCAGGAACAATATGCAAAAGGAATGAGGATGACACCTATGAAGGAATTGATGTGACCTAAGGTCAAAGGTCAGCATACTGTAACTGGGTTTTGATATAGGGGTGACTTTAAAATGATTTTTCTCCAAATTTCTACAGTAAAATGCCACCAAAATGATACCAGAGGTAGAGTGAGATGTCAGGAACAATATGCAAAAGGAATGAGGATGACACCTATGAAGGAATTGATGTGACCTAAGGTCAAAGGTCAGCATACTGTAACTGGGTTTTGATATAGGGGTGATTTTAAAATGATTTTTCTCCAAATTTCTACAGTAAAATGCCACCAAAATGATACCAGAGGTAGAGTGAGACACCAGGAACAATATGCAAAAGGAATGAGAAACACACCTATGAAGGAATTGATGTGACCTAAGGTCAAAGGTCAGCATATTGTAACTGGGTTTTGATATAGGGGTGATTTTAAAATGATTTTTCTCCAGATTTCTACAGTAAAATGCCACCAAAATTATATCAGAAGTAGAGTGAGATGTCAGGAACAATATGCAAAAAGAATGAGGATGACACCTATGAAGGAATTGATGTGACCTAAGGTCAAAGGTCAGCATACTGTAACTGGGTTGTGTTATAGGGGTGATTTTAAAATGATTTTTCTCCAAATTTCTACAGTAAAATGCCACCAAAATGATACCAGAGGTAGAGTGAGACACCAGGAACAATATGCAAAAGGAATGAGGATGACACCTATGAAGGAATTGATGTGACCTAAGGTCAAAGGTCAAAGGTCAGCATACTGTAACTGGGTTGTTTTGATATAGGGGTGATTTTAAAATGATTTTTCTCCAAATTTCTACAGTAAAATGCCACCAAAATGATACCAGAGGTAGAGTGAGACACCAGGAACAATATGCAAAAGGAATGAGGATGACACCTATGAAGGAATTGATGTGACCTAAGGTCAAAGGTCAGCATACTGTAACTGGGTTTTGATATAGGGGTGATTTTAAAATGATTTTTCTCCAAATCTCTACAGTAAAATGCCACCAAAATTATATCAGAAGTAGAGTGAGACCCCAGGAACAATATGCAAAAGGAATGAGGATGACACCTATGAAGGAATTGATGTGACCTAAGGTCAAAGGTCAGCATACTGTAACTGGGTTTTGATATAGGGGTGATTTTAAAATGATTTTTCTCCAAATTTCTACAGTAAAATGCCACCAAAATGATACCAGAGGTAGAGTGAGATGTCAGGGACATAATGCCAAAGTAATGAGGATGACACCTATGAAGGAATTGATGTGACCGAAGGTCAAAGGTCAGCATATTGTAACTGGGTTTTGATATAGCGGTGATTTTAAAATGATTTTTCTCCAAATTTCTACAGTAAAATGCCACCAAAATGATACCAGAGGTAGAGTGAGATGTCAGGAACAGTATGTAAAAGGAATGAGGATGACACCTATGAAGGAATCGATGTGACCTAAGGTCAAAGGTCAGCATACTGTAACTGGGTTGTGTTATAGGGGTGACTTTAAAATGATTTTTCTCCAAATTTCTACAGTAAAATGCCACCAAAATGATACCAGAGGTAGAGTGAGACACCAGGAACAATATGCAAAAAGAATGAGGATGACACCTATGAAAGAATTGATGTGACCTAAGGTCAAAGGTCAGCATATTGTAACTGGGTTTTGATATAGGGGTGATTTTAAAATGATTTTTCTCCAAATTTCTACAGTAAAATGCCACCAAAATGATACCAGAGGTAGAGTGAGATGTCAGGAACAGTATGTAAAAGGAATGAGGATAACACCTATGAAGGAATTGATGTGACCTAAGGTCAAAGGTCAGCATACTGTAACTGGGTTTTGATATAGGGGTGATTTTAAAATGATTTTTCTCCAAATTTCTACAGTAAAATGCCACCAAAATGATACCAGAGGTAGAGTGAGATGTCAGGGACATAATGCCAAAGTAATGAGGATGACACCTATGAAGGAATTGATGTGACCGAAGGTCAAAGGTCAGCATATTGTAACTGGGTTTTGATATAGCGGTGATTTTAAAATGATTTTTCTCCAAATTTCTACAGTAAAATGCCACCAAAATGATACCAGAGGTAGAGTGAGACACCAGGAACAATATGCAAAAAGAATGAGGATGACACCTATGAAGGAATTGATGTGACCTAAGGTCAAAGGTCAGCATACTGTAACTGGGTTGTGTTATAGGGGTGACTTTAAAATGATTTTTCTCCAAATTTCTACAGTAAAATGCCACCAAAATGATACCAGAGGTAGAGTGAGACACCAGGAACAATATGCAAAAAGGAATGAGGATGACACCTATGAAGGAATTGATGTGACCTAAGGTCAAAGGTCAGCATACTGTAACTGGGTTGTGTTATAGGGGTGACTTTAAAATGATTTTTCTCCAAATTTCTACAGTAAAATGCCACCAAAATGATATCAGAGGTACAGTGAGACCTCCGGAACAATATGCAAAAGGAATGAGGATGACACCTATGAAGGAATTGATGTGACCTAAGGTCAAAGGTCAGCATACTGTAACTGGGTTTTGATATAGGGGTGACTTTAAAATGATTTTTCTCCAAATCTCTACAGTAAAATGCCACCAAAATTATATCAGAAGTAGAGTGAGACCCCAGGAACAATATGCAAAAGGAATGAGGATGACACCTATGAAGGAATTGATGTGACCTAAGGTCAAAGGTCAGCATATTGTAACTGGGTTTTGATATAGGGGTGATTTTAAAATGATTTTTCTCCAAATTTCAACAGTAAAATGCCACCAAAATGATACCAGAGGTAGAGTGAGATATCAGGAACAGTATGTAAAAGGAATGAGGATGACACCTATGAAGGAATTGATGTGAGCTAAGGTCAAAGGTCAGCATACTGTAACTGGGTTGTGTTATAGGGGTGATTTTAAAATGATTTTTCTCCAGATTTCTACAGTAAAATGCCACCAAAATGATACCAGAGGTAGAGTGAGACACCAGGAACAATATGCAAAAAGAATGAGGATGACACCTATGAAGGAATTGATGTGACCTAAGGTCAAAGGTCAGCATATTGTAACTGGGTTTTGATATAGGGGTGATTTTAAAATGATTTTTCTCCAAATTTCTACAGTAAAATGCCACCAAAATGATACCAGAGGTAGAGTGAGATGTCAGGAACAATATGTAAAAGGAATGAGGATGACACCTATGAAGGAATTGATGTGACCTAAGGTCAAAGGTCAGCATACTGTAACTGGGTTGTGTTATAGGGGTGATTTTAAAATGATTTTTCTCCAAATTTCTACAGTAAAATGCCACCAAAATGATACCAGAGGTAGAGTGAGACACCAGGAACAATATGCAAAAGGAATGAGGATGACACCTATGAAGGAATTGATGTGACCTAAGGTCAAAGGTCAGCATACTGTAACTGGGTTTTGATATAGGGGTGATTTTAAAATGATTTTTCTCCAAATTTCTACAGTAAAATGCCACCAAAATGATACCAGAGGTAGAGTGAGATGTCAGGAACAATATGTAAAAGGAATGAGGATGACACCTATGAAGGAATTGATGTGACCTAAGGTCAAAGGTCAGCATACTGTAACTGGGTTTTGATATAGGGGTGACTTTAAAATGATTTTTCTCCAAATCTCTACAGTAAAATGCCACCAAAATTATATCAGAAGTAGAGTGAGACCCCAGGAACAATACGTAAAAGGAATGAGGATGACACCTATGAAGGAATTGATGTGACCTAAGGTCAAAGGTCAGCATACTGTAACTGGGTTGTGTTATAGGGGTGACTTTAAAATGATTTTTCTCCAAATTTCTACAGTAAAATGCCACCAAAATGATACCAGAGGTAGAGTGAGACACCAGGAACAATATGCAAAAAGAATGAGGATTACACCTATGAAAGAATTGATGTGACCTAAGGTCAAAGGTCAGCATATTGTAACTGGGTTTTGATATAGGGGTGATTTTAAAATGATTTTTCTCCAAATTTCTACAGTAAAATGCCACCAAAATGATACCAGAGGTAGAGTGAGATGTCAGGAACAGTATGTAAAAGGAATGAGGATAACACCTATGAAGGAATTGATGTGACCTAGGGTCAAAGGTCAGCATATTGTAACTGGGTTTTGATATAGGGGTGATTTTAAAATGATTTTTCTCCAAATTTCTACAGTAAAATGCCACCAAAATGATACCAGAGGTAGAGTGAGACACCAGGAACAATATGCAAAAGGAATGAGGATGACACCTATGAAGGAATTGATGTGACCTAAGGTCAAAGGTCAGCATACTGTAACTGGGTTGTGTTATAGGGGTGATTTTAAAATGATTTTTCTCCAGATTTCTACAGTAAAATGCCACCAAAATGATACCAGAGGTAGAGTGAGACACCAGGAACAATATGCAAAAAGAATGAGGATGACACCTATGAAGGAATTGATGTGACCTAAGGTCAAAGGTCAGCATACTGTAACTGGGTTGTGTTATGGGGTGATTTTAAAATGATTTTTCTCCAAATTTCTACAGTAAAATGCCACCAAAATGATACCAGAGGTAGAGTGAGACACCAGGAACAATATGCAAAAAGAATGAGGATGACACCTATGAAGGAATTGATGTGACCTAAGGTCAAAGGTCAGCATACTGTAACTGGGTTGTGTTATAGGGGTGACTTTAAAATGATTTTTCTCCAAATTTCTACAGTAAAATGCCACCAAAATGATATCAGAGGTAGAGTGAGACACCAGGAACAATATGCAAAAGGAATGAGGATGACACCTATGAAGGAATTGATGTGACCTAAGGTCAAAGGTCAGCATATTGTAACTGGGTTGTGTTATAGGGGTGATTTTAAAATGATTTTTCTCCAGATTTCTACAGTAAAATGCCACCAAAATTATATCAGAAGTAGAGTGAGACCCCCGGAACAATATGCAAAAGGAATGAGGATGACACCTATGAAGGAATTGATGTGACCTAAAGTCAAAGGTCAGCATATTGTAACTGGGTTGTGTTATAGGGGTGATTTTAAAAATGATTTTTCTCCAAATTTCTACAGTAAAATGCCACCAAAATGATACCAGAGGTAGAGTGAGACACCAGGAACAATATGCAAAAGGAATGAGGATGACACCTATGAAGGAATTGATGTGACCGAAGGTCAAAGGTCAGCATACTGTAACTGGGTTGTGTTATAGGGGTGATTTTAAAATGATTTTTCTCCAAATTTCTACAGTAAAATGCCACCAAAATGATACCAGAGGTAGAGTGAGACACCAGGAACAATATGCAAAAGGAATGAGGATGACACCTATGAAGGAATTGATGTGACCGAAGGTCAAAGGTCAGCATACTGTAACTGGGTTGTGTTATAGGGGTGATTTTAAAATGATTTTTCTCCAAATTTCTACAGTAAAATGCCACCAAAATGATACCAGAGGTAGAGTGAGACACCAGGAACAATATGCAAAAAGAATGAGGATGACACCTATGAAGGAATTGATGTGACCTAAGGTCAAAGGTCAGCATACTGTAACTGGGTTGTGTTATAGGGGTGACTTTAAAATGATTTTTCTCCAAATTTCTACAGTAAAATGCCACCAAAATGATATCAGAGGTAGAGTGAGACACCAGGAACAATATGCAAAAGGAATGAGGATGACACCTATGAAGGAATTGATGTGACCTAAGGTCAAAGGTCAGCATACTGTAACTGGGTTGTGTTATAGGGGTGATTTTAAAATGATTTTTCTCCAGATTTCTACAGTAAAATGCCACCAAAATTATATCAGAAGTAGAGTGAGACCCCCGGAACAATATGCAAAAGGAATGAGGATGACACCTATGAAGGAATTGATGTGACCTAAGGTCAAAGGTCAGCATACTGTAACTGGGTTTTGATATAGGGGTGACTTTAAAATGATTTTTCTCCAAATCTCTACAGTAAAATGCCACCAAAATTATATCAGAAGTAGAGTGAGATGTCAGGAACAGTATGCAAAAGGAATGAGGATGACACCTATGAAGGAATTGATGTGACCTAAGGTCAAAGGTCAGCATACTGTAACTGGGTTGTGTTATAGGGGTGATTTTAAAATGATTTTTCTCCAGATTTCTACAGTAAAATGCCACCAAAATGATACCAGAGGTAGAGTGAGACACTAGGAATAATATGCAAAAAGAATGAGGATTACACCTATGAAGGAATTGATGTGACCTAAGGTCAAAGGTCAGCATATTGTAACTGGGTTTTGATATAGGGGTGATTTTAAAATGATTTTTCTCCAAATTTCTACAGTAAAATGCCACCAAAATGATACCAGAGGTAGAGTGAGATGTCAGGAACAGTATGTAAAAGGAATGAGGATAACACCTATGAAGGAATTGATGTGACCTAGGGTCAAAGGTCAGCATATTGTAACTGGGTTTTGATATAGGGGTGATTTTAAAATGATTTTTCTCCAAATTTCTACAGTAAAATGCCACCAAAATGATACCAGAGGTAGAGTGAGACACCAGGAACAATATGCAAAAGGAATGAGGATGACACCTATGAAGGAATTGATGTGACCTAAGGTCAAAGGTCAGCATACTGTAACTGGGTTGTGTTATAGGGGTGATTTTAAAATGATTTTTCTCCAGATTTCTACAGTAAAATGCCACCAAAATGATACCAGAGGTAGAGTGAGACACCCGGAACAATATGCAAAAAGAATGAGGATGACACCTATTAAGGAATTGATGTGACCTAAGGTCAAAGGTCAGCATACTGTAACTGGGTTGTGTTATAGGGGTGATTTTAAAATGATTTTTCTCCAGATTTCTACAGTAAAATGCCACCAAAATGATACCAGAGGTAGAGTGAGACACCAGGAACAATATGCAAAAAGAATGAGGATGACACCTATGAAGGAATTGATGTGACCTAAGGTCAAAGGTCAGCATACTGTAACTGGGTTGTGTTATAGGGGTGACTTTAAAATGATTTTTCTCCAAATTTCTACAGTAAAATGCCACCAAAATGATACCAGAGGTAGAGTGAGACACCAGGAACAATATGCAAAAGGAATGAGGATGACACCTATGAAGGAATTGATGTGACCTAAGGTCAAAGGTCAGCATACTGTAACTGGGTTGTGTTATAGGGGTGATTTTAAAATGATTTTTCTCCAGATTTCTACAGTAAAATGCCACCAAAATGATACCAGAGGTAGAGTGAGACCCCAGGAACAATATGCAAAAGGAATGAGGATGACACCTATGAAGGAATTGATGTGACCTAAGGTCAAAGGTCAGCATACTGTAACTGGGTTGTGTTATAGGGGTGATTTTAAAATGATTTTTCTCCAGATTTCTACAGTAAAATGCCACCAAAATGATATCAGAGGTAGAGTGAGACACCAGGAACAATATGCAAAAGGAATGAGGATGACACCTATGAAGGAATTGATGTGACCTAAGGTCAAAGGTCAGCATACTGTAACTGGGTTGTGTTATAGGGGTGATTTTAAAATGATTTTTCTCCAGATTTCTACAGTAAAATGCCACCAAAATGATACCAGAGGTAGAGTGAGACACCAGGAACAATATGCAAAAGGAATGAGGATGACACCTATGAAGGAATTGATGTGACCTAAGGTCAAAGGTCAGCATACTGTAACTGGGTTGTGTTATAGGCGTGACTTTAAAATGATTTTTCTCCAAATTTCTACAGTAAAATACCACCAAAATGATATCAGAGGTAGAGTGAGACACCAGGAACAATATGCAAAAAGAATGAGGATGACACCTATGAAGGAATTGATGTGACCTAAGGTCAAAGGTCAGCATACTGTAACTGGGTTGTGTTATAGGCGTGACTTTAAAATGATTTTTCTCCAAATTTCTACAGTAAAATGCCACCAAAATGATATCAGAAGTAGAGTGAGACCCCCGGAACAATATGCAAAAGGAATGAGGATGACACCTATGAAGGAATTGATGTGACCTAAGGTCAAAGGTCAGCATATTGTAACTGGGTTGTGTTATAGGGGTGATTTTAAAATGATTTTTCTCCAGATTTCTACAGTAAAATGCCACCAAAATTATATCAGAAGTAGAGTGAGATCCCAGGAACAATATGCAAAAGGAATGAGGATGACACCTATGAAGGAATTGATGTGACCTAAGGTCAAAGGTCAGCATACTGTAACTGGGTTGTGTTATAGGGGTGATTTTAAAATGATTTTTCTCCAAATTTCTACAGTAAAATGCCACCAAAATGATACCAGAGGTAGAGTGAGACACCAGGAACAATATGCAAAAGGAATGAGGATGACACCTATGAAGGAATTGATGTGACCTAAGGTCAAAGGTCAGCATACTGTAACTGGGTTGTGTTATAGGGGTGACTTTAAAATGATTTTTCTCCAAATTTCAACAGTAAAATGCCACCAAAATGATACCAGAGGTAGAGTGAGACACCAGGAACAATATGCAAAAGGAATGAGGATGACACCTATGAAGGAATTGATGTGACCGAAGGTCAAAGGTCAGCATACTGTAACTGGGTTGTGTTATAGGGGTGATTTTAAAATGATTTTTCTCCAAATTTCTACAGTAAAATGCCACCAAAATGATACCAGAGGTAGAGTGAGACACCAGGAACAATATGCAAAAGGAATGAGGATGACACCTATGAAGGAATTGATGTGACCGAAGGTCAAAGGTCAGCATACTGTAACTGGGTTGTGTTATAGGGGTGACTTTAAAATGATTTTTCTCCAAATTTCTACAGTAAAATGCCACCAAAATGATACCAGAGGTAGAGTGAGACACCAGGAACAATATGCAAAAGGAATGAGGATGACACCTATGAAGGAATCGATGTGACCTAAGGTCAAAGGTCAGCATACTGTAACTGGGTTGTGTTATAGGGGTGATTTTAAAATGATTTTTCTCCAGATTTCTACAGTAAAATGCCACCAAAATTATATCAGAAGTAGAGTGAGACCCCCGGAACAATATGCAAAAGGAATGAGGATGACACCTATGAAGGAATTGATGTGACCTAAGGTCAAAGGTCAGCATACTGTAACTGGGTTTTGATATAGGGGTGACTTTAAAAGGATTTTTCTCCAAATTTCTACAGTAAAATGCCACCAAAATTATATCAGAAGTAGAGTGAGACACCAGGAACAATATGCAAAAGGAATGAGGATGACACCTATGAAGGAATTGATGTGACCTAAGGTCAAAGGTCAGCATACTGTAACTGGGTTGTGTTATAGGGGTGATTTTAAAATGATTTTTCTCCAGATTTCTACAGTAAAATGCCACCAAAATGATACCAGAGGTAGAGTGAGACACCAGGAACAATATGCAAAAAGAATGAGGATGACACCTATGAAGGAATTGATGTGACCTAAGGTCAAAGGTCAGCATATTGTAACTGGGTTTTGATATAGGGGTGATTTTAAAATGATTTTTCTCCAAATTTCTACAGTAAAATGCCACCAAAATGATACCAGAGGTAGAGTGAGATGTCAGGAACAGTATGTAAAAGGAATGAGGATGACACCTATGAAGGAATTGATGTGACCTAAGGTCAAAGGTCAGCATACTGTAACTGGGTTGTGTTATAGGGGTGATTTTAAAATGATTTTTCTCCAAATTTCTACAGTAAAATGCCACCAAAATGATACCAGAGGTAGAGTGAGACACCAGGAACAATATGCAAAAGGAATGAGGATGACACCTATGAAGGAATTGATGTGACCTAAGGTCAAAGGTCAGCATACTGTAACTGGGTTGTGTTATAGGGGTGATTTTAAAATGATTTTTATCCAGATTTCTACAGTAAAATGCCACCAAAATGATACCAGAGGTAGAGTGAGACACCAGGAACAATATGCAAAAAGAATGAGGATGACACCTATGAAGGAATTGATGTGACCTAAGGTCAAAGGTCAGCATACTGTAACTGGGTTGTGTTATAGGGGTGATTTTAAAATGATTTTTCTCCAGATTTCTACAGTAAAATGCCACCAAAATGATACCAGAGGTAGAGTGAGACACCAGGAACAATATGCAAAAAGAATGAGGATGACACCTATGAAGGAATTGATGTGACCTAAGGTCAAAGGTCAGCATACTGTAACTGGGTTGTGTTTTAGGGGTGATTTTAAAATGATTTTTCTCCAAATTTGTACAGTAAAATGCCACCAAAATGATCTCAGAGGTAGAGTGAGACACCAGGAACAATATGCAAAAGGAATGAGGATGACACCTATGAAGGAATTGATGTGACCTAAGGTCAAAGGTCAGCATACTGTAACTGGGTTGTGTTATAGGGGTGATTTTAAAATGATTTTTCTCCAGATTTCTACAGTAAAATGCCACCAAAATTATATCAGAAGTAGAGTGAGATGTCAGGAACAGTATGCAAAAGGAATGAGGATGACACCTATGAAGGAATTGATGTGACCTAAGGTCAAAGGTCAGCATACTGTAACTGGGTTGTGTTATAGGGGTGATTTTAAAATGATTTTTCTCCAGATTTCTACAGTAAAATGCCACCAAAATGATACCAGAGGTAGAGTGAGACACCAGGAACAATATGCAAAAGGAATGAGGATGACACCTATGAAGGAATTGATGTGACCTAAGGTCAAAGGTCAGCATACTGTAACTGGGTTGTGTTATAGGGGTGATTTTAAAATGATTTTTCTCCAGATTTCTACAGTAAAATGCCACCAAAATGATACCAGAGGTAGAGTGAGATGTCAGGAACAATATGCAAAAGGAATGAGGATGACACCTATGAAGGAATTGATGTGACCGAAGGTCAAAGGTCAGCATACTGTAACTGGGTTGTGTTATAGGGGTGATTTTAAAATGATTTTTCTCCAAATTTCTACAGTAAAATGCCACCAAAATGATACCAGAGGTAGAGTGAGATGTCAGGAACAATATGCAAAAGGAATGAGGATGACACCTATGAAGGAATTGATGTGACCTAAGGTCAAAGGTCAGCATACTGTAACTGGGTTGTGTTATAGGGGTGATTTTAAATGATTTTTCTCCAGATTTCTACAGTAAAATGCCACCAAAATGATACCAGAGGTAGAGTGAGACACCAGGAACAATATGCAAAAAGAATGAGGATGACACCTATGAAGGAATTGATGTGACCTAAGGTCAAAGGTCAGCATACTGTAACTGGGTTGTGTTATAGGGGTGACTTTAAAATGATTTTTCTCCAGATTTCTACAGTAAAATGCCACCAAAATGATATCAGAGGTAGAGTGAGACACCAGGAACAATATGCAAAAGGAATGAGGATGACACCTATGAAGGAATTGATGTGACCTAAGGTCAAAGGTCAGCATACTGTAACTGGGTTGTGTTATAGGGGTGATTTTAAAATGATTTTTCTCCAGATTTCTACAGTAAAATGCCACCAAAATGATATCAGAGGTAGAGTGAGACCCAGGAACAATATGCAAAAGGAATGAGGATGACACCTATGAAGGAATTGATGTGACCTAAGGTCAAAGGTCAGCATACTGTAACTGGGTTGTGTTATAGGGGTGATTTTAAAATGATTTTTCTCCAGATTTCTACAGTAAAATGCCACCAAAATGATATCAGAGGTAGAGTGAGACACCAGGAACAATATGCAAAAGGAATGAGGATGACACCTATGAAGGAATTGATGTGACCTAAGGTCAAAGGTCAGCATACTGTAACTGGGTTGTGTTATAGGGGTGATTTTAAAATGATTTTTCTCCAGATTTCTACAGTAAAATGCCACCAAAATGATACCAGAGGTAGAGTGAGACACCAGGAACAATATGCAAAAGGAATGAGGATGACACCTATGAAGGAATTGATGTGACCTAAGGTCAAAGGTCAGCATACTGTAACTGGGTTGTGTTATAGGGGTGATTTTAAAATGATTTTTCTCCAAATTTCAACAGTAAAATGCCACCAAAATGATACCAGAGGTAGAGTGAGACACCAGGAACAATATGCAAAAGGAATGAGGATGACACCTATGAAGGAATTGATGTGACCGAAGGTCAAAGGTCAGCATACTGTAACTGGGTTGTGTTATAGGGGTGATTTTAAATTGATTTTTCTCCAGATTTCTACAGTAAAATGCCACCAAAATGATACCAGAGGTAGAGTGAGACACCAGGAACAATATGCAAAAAGAATGAGGATGACACCTATGAAGGAATCGATGTGACCGAAGGTCAAAGGTCAGCATACTGTAACTGGGTTGTGTTATAGGGGTGACTTTAAAATGATTTTTCTCCAGATTTCTACAGTAAAATGCCACCAAAATGATATCAGAGGTAGAGTGAGACACCAGGAACAATATGCAAAAGGAATGAGGATGACACCTATGAAGGAATCGATGTGACCTAAGGTCAAAGGTCAGCATACTGTAACTGGGTTGTGTTATAGGGGTGATTTTAAAATGATTTTTCTCCAGATTTCTACAGTAAAATGCCACCAAAATTATATCAGAAGTAGAGTGAGACCCCCGGAACAATATGCAAAAGGAATGAGGATGACACCTATGAAGGAATTGATGTGACCGAAGGTCAAAGGTCAGCATACTGTAACTGGGTTGTGTTATAGGGGTGATTTTAAAATGATTTTTCTCCAAATTTCAACAGTAAAATGCCACCAAAATGATACCAGAGGTAGAGTGAGACACCAGGAACAATATGCAAAAGGAATGAGGATGACACCTATGAAGGAATTGATGTGACCGAAGGTCAAAGGTCAGCATACTGTAACTGGGTTGTGTTATAGGGGTGATTTTAAATTGATTTTTATCCAGATTTCTACAGTAAAATGCCACCAAAATGATACCAGAGGTAGAGTGAGACACCAGGAACAATATGCAAAAAGAATGAGGATGACACCTATGAAGGAATCGATGTGACCTAAGGTCAAAGGTCAGCATACTGTAACTGGGTTGTGTTATAGGGGTGATTTTAAAATGATTTTTCTCCAAATTTCAACAGTAAAATGCCACCAAAATGATACCAGAGGTAGAGTGAGACACCAGGAACAATATGCAAAAGGAATGAGGATGACACCTATGAAGGAATTGATGTGACCGAAGGTCAAAGGTCAGCATACTGTAACTGGGTTGTGTTATAGGGGTGATTTTAAATTGATTTTTATCCAGATTTCTACAGTAAAATGCCACCAAAATGATACCAGAGGTAGAGTGAGACACCAGGAACAATATGCAAAAAGAATGAGGATGACACCTATGAAGGAATTGATGTGACCGAAGGTCAAAGGTCAGCATACTGTAACTGGGTTGTGTTATAGGGGTGACTTTAAAATGATTTTTCTCCAGATTTCTACAGTAAAATGCCACCAAAATGATATCAGAGGTAGAGTGAGACACCAGGAACAATATGCAAAAGGAATGAGGATGACACCTATGAAGGAATCGATGTGACCTAAGGTCAAAGGTCAGCATACTGTAACTGGGTTGTGTTATAGGGGTGATTTTAAAATGATTTTTCTCCAGATTTCTACAGTAAAATGCCACCAAAATTATATCAGAAGTAGAGTGAGACCCCCGGAACAATATGCAAAAGGAATGAGGATGACACCTATGAAGGAATTGATGTGACCTAAGGTCAAAGGTCAGCATACTGTAACTGGGTTGTGTTATAGGGGTGATTTTAAAATGATTTTTCTCCAGATTTCTACAGTAAAATGCCACCAAAATGATATCAGAGGTAGAGTGAGACACCAGGAACAATATGCAAAAGGAATGAGGATGACACCTATGAAGGAATCGATGTGACCTAAGGTCAAAGGTCAGCATACTGCAGCTGGGTTGTGTTATAGGGGTGATTTTAAAATGATTTTTCTCCAGATTTCTACAGTAAAATGCCACCAAAATGATACCAGAGGTAGAGTGAGACACCAGGAACAATATGCAAAAGGAATGAGGATGACACCTATGAAGGAATTGATATGACCGAAGGTCAAAGGTCAGCATACTGTAACTGGGTTGTGTTATAGGGGTGATTTTAAAATGATTTTTCTCCAGATTTCTACAGTAAAATGCCACCAAAATGATACCAGAGGTAGAGTGAGACACCAGGAACAATATGCAAAAGGAATGAGGATGACACCTATGAAGGAATTGATGTGACCGAAGGTCAAAGGTCAGCATACTGTAACTGGGTTGTGTTATAGGGGTGATTTTAAAATGATTTTTCTCCAAATTTCAACAGTAAAATGCCACCAAAATGATACCAGAGGTAGAGTGAGACACCAGGAACAATATGCAAAAGGAATGAGGATGACACCTATGAAGGAATTGATGTGACCGAAGGTCAAAGGTCAGCATACTGTAACTGGGTTGTGTTATAGGGGTGATTTTAAATTGATTTTTATCCAGATTTCTACAGTAAAATGCCACCAAAATGATACCAGAGGTAGAGTGAGACACCAGGAACAATATGCAAAAAGAATGAGGATGACACCTATGAAGGAATCGATGTGACCGAAGGTCAAAGGTCAGCATACTGTAACTGGGTTGTGTTATAGGGGTGACTTTAAAATGATTTTTCTCCAGATTTCTACAGTAAAATGCCACCAAAATGATATCAGAGGTAGAGTGAGACACCAGGAACAATATGCAAAAGGAATGAGGATGACACCTATGAAGGAATCGATGTGACCTAAGGTCAAAGGTCAGCATACTGTAACTGGGTTGTGTTATAGGGGTGATTTTAAAATGATTTTTCTCCAGATTTCTACAGTAAAATGCCACCAAAATGATACCAGAGGTAGAGTGAGACACCAGGAACAATATGCAAAAGGAATGAGGATGACACCTATGAAGGAATTGATATGACCGAAGGTCAAAGGTCAGCATACTGTAACTGGGTTGTGTTATAGGGGTGATTTTAAAATGATTTTTCTCCAGATTTCTACAGTAAAATGCCACCAAAATGATACCAGAGGTAGAGTGAGACACCAGGAACAATATGCAAAAGGAATGAGGATGACACCTATGAAGGAATTGATGTGACCTAAGGTCAAAGGTCAGCATACTGTAACTGGGTTGTGTTATAGGGGTGATTTTAAAATGATTTTTCTCCAAATTTCAACAGTAAAATGCCACCAAAATGATACCAGAGGTAGAGTGAGACACCAGGAACAATATGCAAAAGGAATGAGGATGACACCTATGAAGGAATTGATGTGACCGAAGGTCAAAGGTCAGCATACTGTAACTGGGTTGTGTTATAGGGGTGATTTTAAAATGATTTTTCTCCAGATTTCTACAGTAAAATGCCACCAAAATTATATCAGAAGTAGAGTGAGACACCAGGAACAATATGCAAAAGGGATGAGGATGACACCTATGAAGGAATTGATGTGACCGAAGGTCAAAGGTCAGCATACTGTAACTGGGTTGTGTTATAGGGGTGATTTTAAATTGATTTTTATCCAGATTTCTACAGTAAAATGCCACCAAAATGATACCAGAGGTAGAGTGAGACACCAGGAACAATATGCAAAAAGAATGAGGATGACACCTATGAAGGAATTGATGTGACCTAAGGTCAAAGGTCAGCATACTGTAACTGGGTTGTGTTATAGGGGTGATTTTAAAATGATTTTTCTCCAGATTTCTACAGTAAAATGCCACCAAAATGATATCAGAGGTAGAGTGAGACACCAGGAACAATATGCAAAAGGAATGAGGATGACACCTATGAAGGAATTGATGTGACCTAAGGTCAAAGGTCAGCATACTGTAACTGGGTTGTGTTATAGGGGTGATTTTAAAATGATTTTTCTCCAGATTTCTACAGTAAAATGCCACCAAAATGATACCAGAGGTAGAGTGAGACACCAGGAACAATATGCAAAAGGAATGAGGATGACACCTATGAAGGAATTGATGTGACCGAAGGTCAAAGGTCAGCATACTGTAACTGGGTTGTGTTATAGGGGTGATTTTAAAATGATTTTTCTCCAGATTTCTACAGTAAAATGCCACCAAAATGATACCAGAGGTAGAGTGAGACACCAGGAACAATATGCAAAAGGAATGAGGATGACACCTATGAAGGAATTGATGTGACCTAAGGTCAAAGGTCAGCATACTGTAACTGGGTTGTGTTATAGGGGTGATTTTAAAATGATTTTTCTCCAAATTTCAACAGTAAAATGCCACCAAAATGATACCAGAGGTAGAGTGAGACACCAGGAACAATATGCAAAAGGAATGAGGATGACACCTATGAAGGAATTGATATGACCGAAGGTCAAAGGTCAGCATACTGTAACTGGGTTGTGTTATAGGGGTGATTTTAAATTGATTTTTATCCAGATTTCTACAGTAAAATGCCACCAAAATGATACCAGAGGTAGAGTGAGACACCAGGAACAATATGCAAAAAGAATGAGGATGACACCTATGAAGGAATCGATGTGACCTAAGGTCAAAGGTCAGCATACTGTAACTGGGTTGTGTTATAGGGGTGACTTTAAAATGATTTTTCTCCAGATTTCTACAGTAAAATGCCACCAAAATGATATCAGAGGTAGAGTGAGACACCAGGAACAATATGCAAAAGGAATGAGGATGACACCTATGAAGGAATCGATGTGACCTAAGGTCAAAGGTCAGCATACTGTAACTGGGTTGTGTTATAGGGGTGATTTTAAAATGATTTTTCTCCAGATTTCTACAGTAAAATGCCACCAAAATTATATCAGAAGTAGAGTGAGACACCAGGAACAATATGCAAAAGGGATGAGGATGACACCTATGAAGGAATTGATGTGACCGAAGGTCAAAGGTCAGCATACTGTAACTGGGTTGTGTTATAGGGGTGATTTTAAAATGATTTTTCTCCAAATTTCAACAGTAAAATGCCACCAAAATGATACCAGAGGTAGAGTGAGACACCCGGAACAATATGCAAAAAGAATGAGGATGACACCTATTAAGGAATTGATGTGACCTAAGGTCAAAGGTCAGCATACTGTAACTGGGTTGTGTTATAGGCGTGATTTTAAATTGATTTTTATCCAGATTTCTACAGTAAAATGCCACCAAAACGATACCAGAGGTAGAGTGAGACACCAGGAACAATATGCAAAAAGAATGAGGATGACACCTATGAAGGAATCGATGTGACCGAAGGTCAAAGGTCAGCATACTGTAACTGGGTTGTGTTATAGGGGTGACTTTAAAATGATTTTTCTCCAGATTTCTACAGTAAAATGCCACCAAAATGATATCAGAGGTAGAGTGAGACACCAGGAACAATATGCAAAAGGAATGAGGATGACACCTATGAAGGAATCGATGTGACCTAAGGTCAAAGGTCAGCATACTGTAACTGGGTTGTGTTATAGGGGTGATTTTAAAATGATTTTTCTCCAGATTTCTACAGTAAAATGCCACCAAAATTATATCAGAAGTAGAGTGAGACCCCCGGAACAATATGAAAAAGGAATGAGGATGACACCTATGAAGGAATTGATGTGACCTAAGGTCAAAGGTCAGCATACTGTAACTGGGTTGTGTTATAGGGGTGATTTTAAAATGATTTTTCTCCAGATTTCTACAGTAAAATGCCACCAAAATGATATCAGAGGTAGAGTGAGACACCAGGAACAATATGCAAAAGGAATGAGGATGACACCTATGAAGGAATCGATGTGACCTAAGGTCAAAGGTCAGCATACTGTAGCTGGGTTGTGTTATAGGGGTGATTTTAAAATGATTTTTCTCCAGATTTCTACAGTAAAATGCCACCAAAATGATACCAGAGGTAGAGTGAGACACCAGGAACAATATGCAAAAGGAATGAGGATGACACCTATGAAGGAATTGATGTGACCGAAGGTCAAATGTCAGCATACTGTAACTGGGTTGTGTTATAGGGGTGATTTTAAAATGATTTTTCTCCAAATTTCAACAGTAAAATGCCACCAAAATGATACCAGAGGTAGAGTGAGACACCAGGAACAATATGCAAAAGGAATGAGGATGACACCTATGAAGGAATTGATATGACCGAAGGTCAAAGGTCAGCATACTGTAACTGGGTTGTGTTATAGGGGTGATTTTAAATTGATTTTTATCCAGATTTCTACAGTAAAATGCCACCAAAATGATACCAGAGGTAGAGTGAGACACCAGGAACAATATGCAAAAAGAATGAGGATGACACCTATGAAGGAATCGATGTGACCGAAGGTCAAAGGTCAGCATACTGTAACTGGGTTGTGTTATAGGGGTGACTTTAAAATGATTTTTCTCCAGATTTCTACAGTAAAATGCCACCAAAATGATATCAGAGGTAGAGTGAGACACCAGGAACAATATGCAAAAGGAATGAGGATGACACCTATGAAGGAATCGATGTGACCTAAGGTCAAAGGTCAGCATACTGTAACTGGGTTGTGTTATAGGGGTGATTTTAAAATGATTTTTCTCCAGATTTCTACAGTAAAATGCCACCAAAATTATATCAGAAGTAGAGTGAGACCCCCGGAACAATATGCAAAAGGAATGAGGATGACACCTATGAAGGAATTGATGTGACCTAAGGTCAAAGGTCAGCATACTGTAACTGGGTTGTGTTATAGGGGTGATTTTAAAATGATTTTTCTCCAGATTTCTACAGTAAAATGCCACCAAAATGATACCAGAGGTAGAGTGAGACACCAGGAACAATATGCAAAAAGAATGAGGATTACACCTATGAAGGAATTGATGTGACCTAAGGTCAAAGGTCAGCATATTGTAACTGGGTTTTGATATAGGGGTGATTTTAAAATGATTTTTCTCCAGATTTCTACAGTAAAATGCCACCAACATGATACCAGACTTGAACTGGTTGTTTAAAGAGAAATGAGAAATTTCCAACATGAAGAGAATCCATTGCCAAATTTGAAACTAATACATAAAGGCTTCATCGGAGGTTAAAGGAGTAAAAACAGCACATGGATCAACAAATCAGCCTCAGTTTTGTGGTGGCGACAGCTTTGACAGAGGCCACTCCTGATAATGGAGCTCAGGTTCATACTCGGCGTTACCCCTCCAGGCTTTCACCGCACCGACACCATTTCAGAGACCTTAAGTGTTTTGTCACAGCTGCGCCCACCACTCTCCATATCCTGTCCTTCAAAGTCATCCAGAACCAAATGGAGGGTAAGCGTACACGACGGCGCCCGGGTTATACCTGAGGAACCACGGCTAATGCGCACTATGACGGACGCCACGGCAACAAGTAAAGAAAAAAAAAAGAAAACCAATATCCCACTTAACAAGGCCTGCAGAGGCTGCACAGCAGGGGGACGCTGGCCAATCAATTACTCTTGTTGCCATGGCGCCTGCCAGCACGTTACCTACACGGGAGGGCAAACCACCACATGATACCGCAGGCTGATATGGATTGTGCGGATTTCCTCATTTACCTTTTGATCTGTCCTGCTTTTCTGGCTCCGAGGAGGAGATTTTAATTCCACCGCACATTCGACATCCATCCATTAAGAAGCTGTGTGTGTGTGTGTGTGTCAGTGTGTGTAGGTAGCAAATCAAAGGAACAATGGACACTGCTCGTTTTATTTTTTATTTTTTTTCCCTGACATCTTTTCCTCTCTCAAGGTGCAGGCGCAATATGTTTTCAAGCACACGCTGGAGCAACATCAAAGCTTGTCAATATTGTTTCTGCAGCTCATTTTGTGCTGTGTGTTTTGCAGCGCGGACCCTCATGAGCCAGGTGCACATCACGTAAAGGTGGAGCTATAGGCTGGTGGAGGGGGAGGTGGAGGGAAGAGCAGCGAGCAGACAAATGGGCGAGTACACGGGGATTTAAAAGTATTGAAGCTAAGCTGAAGGCAGGGAAACACGCAGCAGGCACAGGTGATGAATGACTCGTAATAACCTGGTTAGGAACCAGTAATTGTGTTTTGGAGGTGGAGGTGTAGGGAAGGGGTGGAGGTGGTGGTGGGGGTAGGTGGGCCTCAGGGTTCAGGGGCTCTTGGGCTGATGAGCAGCCAGTTATTGTTGATGTAACCATGACGCCTGAGCCGGGGCGGAGCTGCTGGGTATTGAACCGGTTTTCATGATTGGAAGGAAATAGTATTTGTTTTTAGGTGATGAATCAAAGTGAGGAGAGTTTCTCTAAAGCAGTGTTTCTCAAACCTTTTCAGAACCAGGAACGGGAACTGTGCAAGATTTGTACCTTAATTAAACAGCTTTGGAGCATTTGTGATGATTGTGTCATGTGGACTGCTTTACAGCACAACGACACAAACACGCCTGGTAATCCGTAACCTCTCGTTAACGTTAGAGAAACCTCCATGGATTGTCTTCTTGTCGACTTCATCAAAGGGATAGTTCAATATTTTGCCAAATTGGCCCATTGCCATAATCCCTAGAGTCATAGCAGTAGGTTCGTTACCTTTAATTGTCGGTGCAAGCTATTTTTAGAACGGCGGAGCAGAGCCGTGAGCTGCTCAGAGCTACGGAGGGTAAGGGGATTTCTTGGTTTCCCTCATCAAACTCATCAAATACACAATCCAACAACTCCACCTCACTCTGGTGGACAAGTTGTGACCTGCACATTCACCACGCTATGAGATAACAACACAACGTTACCACACAGAGTTGTTTTAGAGGTAAATTCATGCAAAACAGCTGATGCGTGTTCCTCTGCAGCATTTGTCTTGAGAGGAGGAGTAGCTATGAGTTTGTAAGACACTAAAAATATGCACTTGAAAACTGTAGGGAAGCTACAGAACCTTTAACTCATTAAAAAAACACACTCTAAATCGCTCCAGAAACAGGGGTTGTGTTGACGTAAAACGGTTGTGTTGTCGCGCTGCTTAAGTCCAACAATGCTACATCAATTTTTCATTTTACATACTTGAAAACAAAACTCTCAGTTTGTGAAAGACTGTACATTTCAACACATGATATCTTACATGCCACCTTGCGGACCACTAGGGGGTCGCCTGCAGGCCTCTCTTTATGAAAGGCTGCTCTAAAAGGGGACGAGGCGTAACTGCACTGGTCACAGGTTTAAATCACACGGGGTGAAGCCGCGGCCTCATTGCGTCGATGATCCGCGGCAGACGACCCCTAAGAAATTCTCTCCTCATTTGCCGTCGTCTCAGTGTTGAGCATTAGCGGTGCAGCAGCCCAGCAGAACACCGTGTGCTTCACTTTAACTACTCCCATGGCATTTACAGGGTCTTCATGAGAAGTGGAGATAAAAGGGAGCGGCGCTGCAGGCGCTGCTGGAGCCAGCTCCTTCCTCAAAGTGGGTAGTCCCTACGGCGAGCGAGGCTTTAATCGCTCCCAATTGCTTTGCCTCACAAAAGGTGTGACCCCCCCCTCCATTCCCCCTTCCCCATCACCACCACCACCACCATCACCACCACCACCCTCCCATCTGTCTCTCATTGTTGCCAGTGAACAAACCTCGCCGTAGGGACGTATGTGCTGTTACTTCTCCCTCAGTCCCTTCTTCCCCGAGCCTCCAGTTTCAGCTTTTTTTTCTTTTTTGTTTCAACGCCTTCACCCAAGAAGAAGTAGGAGGAGGGGGTTGGTGGGGGGGGGGATAATCAAAACAATTACCCAAGTCGCATTTTGTCTCATAGAAGACTTGTCTTTTTTCATGTGGATCTTCAGCCAGAATGAAACAGGTTGTGTCTTGGGGGCTTTTTGTGGAACATCACACAGGCAGCAGCTGTCACAACACAGGAGGAGCTTCAGCGGCAGACTGGCTGCACCGGCAGGTTCATCACTTGGCTCTTTCAACAAGACAACCACAACAAATTACCAAAAAAAAAAGAAAAAAGAAAAAGAAAGAAAGAAAAGTGAAGAAAAACGTGAGGAAGTGTGAAAAGCAGTCACCTTGATACGTTCGCACAAACAGAAAACATCCTCTCATCAGCGAGAGTGGAACAAATAGCAATCTGGATCATTGTGTAGAAAAACAAAGCAGGCACACGTTTCACTACCATCACCTCAGGGGACTGTTATCTATTTTCTCAAAAGACAAAAAAGAAAAAGAAAAAAAAAACGCTCTTTAAAAATAAACCTCTGAATGCCGAGCTTATACCTCACAGAGCGTCTTGTGATCAGTCAAACAGCTAGAAAGAAAAGCCAGGCACAACGTCTTGGCAGATCAAGGGAGGCTTGACTTTGATGAGACAAAATGAGCTCACCACAAGATACAATATGTTGCCTAGCGCCCCCTCCTCCTCCTCATCCTCCTCCCCGCCACCCTGCTCCTTCATATCTATCCTCTACAGTAGCTCTCAGACTCCCGGGCATGTCGTCCGAAAATTGTAAAGGCCTTAATTAAAGATTAATGTCGGGGTTTCTTCATGCAGCTGCTGAGATAACTCATTTCCCAGGGCGAATTTGTAAAAAAAAAAAAAAATGGACACCAGATTTTTCAGGATTTTCACAACAAAAGCCCTCGATCAGCTCTCAGGCCAACAGGCTCCTTTCCCGCTGAAGGACGAGCAATAACATGCTCTCGCCGCCTCCTTCGCAATGCATGCTACCACTGCGAGCGGGGATCAGGTGTAGGGACGGGAGTCATTTTAATTATCACTGGCATGCAAAGAGACATAATCAGCCAGTTGAAGGCCCCTGTGACACCGGATGCTCGCCCCCTTCCACCCCGCGCAACAATTACTGAGGCATCATCTTCTGCAGGAAGCCTGTTTAGCGTCTGAGTGAATCCGCCTCCAGTTACAGTATAGGCCTCTTACATACAACCAAGGTGTGAATGCACAGCGTATACAGAGGCGTTCAATCATATGCATGCACACGTGTGTGTTTTTTCTCTGTAAAAACCTCTTCCATCAGCAGTTTACTGTAGATAAGATCTGACCAACTCTGTCGCATAATACCGGATCCGCTGTTTGTTCGTTTTTTTTTCAGCATCTCAAGGTTGTTTCTCATTTCTGCTTTGAAAAGAAAAAAAAAAGCAGATAAGATCCACAGCAGGCAGAGATACATCAGCCACAGACACATCAGCTTCCATGTTTACAATCAATATAATAAGGCTTGGTGGTGATGGAGGCTCACATGGCTGTGGAGGAGGAGGAGGACATGCAATCCAGCCCCTTCCTGTAAATCTCTGGGTTTTCTCTCAGATGAATATCCAGCAGGCCCTCCTGGACACTAGATAACAGATGCTGGGCTTGTTACATGTGCAGTATCTTCACCCCTGATCGAAGCTTTTATTTGCTTAAAACATCCAGAGAGCCAAAATTGACTGTATCATCGCAGAGGCTGCTTCCATGTAAGCAAATATCTACGCTGATACGGCGAGTGAATGGCAGCTGCAGTCATTGATTCTGTCTGGTATTGCCTTCTTGTTAGCTCCGTTCTGAGGCTTGGAGGGAGGGGAGGGGGGATTGATTTTGCCTTCTTCAATAGTGATCAACATGTCAGGCAGAAGTGATGGTATTTTTAGTCAATAATGAAGCCGTGGCAGCCGGTGAACCGTTTTCAACTTCTGAGGCTGGACGTTTTTTACTTCTTTAATGGATAATGAGCACATGACAAGGTGTCACGATGTGGAGGAAAATAAGAAATGACGGTGATGCTTTTCAGTGATGCTAAAACGAGTTTCCACGCACCAGTTAATTGTTTTTTTGTTCTGTATTGGGATGCCTCAGAGGACCTTATCACTGTTTCAACACTGATAATTAGCAAAGAAACAAAGGGAGAGGCTGTGTTTAATTAACTCAAGACAAATAATCAACAGGATTTATTGGAGACAGCACCTGCTTGACCCAGGTAGTGTGTTATCCTTAGAGCCAAACGGCCAAAGCTGGACAAATCAACAGCACACAACACTTAAAGGTACCATATTGTACAATGTTAAAGTTTATTTACATTTTATTCTATATAATTATGAAGCCACGCTAGATTCTATATTAATTCTATGGATGTGTAAAAGTCTCCAATCAGAGAAATGCACACAGCCTGTATTCAGAAACTAAACGTCAAAACCAGCTGTCAAGAAATCCTGTAACTTAGTGATGTCACAACAAGCCACGCCCCCCACCTGCACCCACCATCCAGGATTTCTGTTTTCCAAAAAAATAGTCAAAGTCAATCAGGAGAGAGGCTCAGAGTTTCCTCTCCTCTGATTGGCTCCTGTTGTTACTTGAGATCCAGTGAAAAGATTGATTTGATATTTCAGGGTGTGGGACGTAAAAACTCATGAAACAATTTTAACAAAGTGCAAAATTGGGGAACAGGAAGAGTCATCAAATGTCTGAGATCATTTTACAATTAGAAAAGATATAGATTTTGTTGTAAATTTGCTCAGATAATGACTTTCTGACAGATAAATGAACAATTAACAGGATTAAAACTGGGGAAAATACATCTTTCATTTCATGGGGCCTTTAAAAACCACAGATATATCTTGTTCTGGATTCAACAGGTAAAATAAAACACGAAAAAAAGAAAGAAAAGAAAGTAAAATACGGGACCTTAAAATACCCTGAAATCTCATCAAGCGTACAATGTTAAAGATTTGATTTGGATTATGGCCAGTTAAGGACAATATCATTAAACGGGATGAGAGCCATCTCTTTAAAAGGGTCGAGTTCTCAGATGTTCATTATTTCAGATTTGTACTTCTGTGGCGCGTTGCAGTGTAGAAAGACGTGGTGCTTCTACTATTGTAACAGGTAGAAAAGCAAAAGATTCTCACACATTAAAGGGATAGTTCAACATTTTTGACAAATTGGCCCATTGCCATAATCCCTATAGTCATAGCAGTAGGTTCATTACCTTTAATTGTCGGTGCAAGTTGTTTTTAGAACGGCAGAGCAGAGCCGTGAGCTGCTCAGAGCTACGCTACGGAGGCTCATGGAATTTCTTGATTTCCCTCATCAAACTCATCAAATACACAATCCAACAACTCCACAACGCTCTGGTGGACAAGTTGTGACCTGCACATTCACCACGCTATGAGATAATAACACAACGTTACCAGATAACATTAACAAGAAATTGTGTTAAATTGTGTGCCGTAAAGCAGTCTCTTGCAGGACAATATCCTCCTAGATGGAAGGCAGAGCATCTGTTTTCCCCATAACAAGTCATTTAACCACCACAATTACTCCAAAGCTGTTTAATTAAAGTGCAAATTTTACATACTTCCTCTTTAAGAACAATAAGGAAGCTGAATATTGAGACGTTCAGATGGCTGGACTAGACGTACACCTCTGAATATCCAGTGTTGACCTGCGATAGATTTTTAAATCAATCTTCTCAGAAATGCAATTCCACCTTCATACCACTTCACGAACCGTACGGCCGCCACTTGAAGGCTCTCAGTGTCTTTGCTTGTTCCATTGACTGGAAGCAGTGAAACCTGAGCTCCTTGAATCGATGGACACACACTCCTGGAGATGTGTGTGGTGACGAGCATCAGATCTCCTTTTAAACCCACAACACGGACGACGTGTTGTTGGTCAAAATGGTGAGCGCTGAAAGCTATTCACACAGCGTTTTGCTCTCTTCTCCGTCTCTATCTTCTGTCTAACTTCGCAACCAGAGGCCATTATTCACTACTGACAATGACAAGCCTCACCTATGACAATAAACAGCTCCGACATGGCCTGTCCCTTCACTGCCACCGCTGAAGGCTACCATAATGCTGCCCATATGCGAGGCCTAATTACTTTCTTGGTCACCCCCCCACCACCACCACCACCACGCCTTGCAACAAGGTCACACTTGTTATGCCACCGTCCCATCCACACAATCAGATTCCTCACAAAAGGGAGCTAATCTCATTCCTTCACAAGCCATTATCTTGATCGGACCGAGCTTTTTACGCAATTTGCAACGCTGTCCAGATGAGAGAATGACTTTCCTTTAGCAGGGAGGGGGTGGGTGAAGAAGAAGAAGACGCTCCATCAGAATCCCACTGAGAAGTTTCAAACTGTCAGCCAACATCCACCCAACTCCAAATTGGAGTTAAATTGAAGAGGCGTCCGACTGGAGAAAGGCCAAGACAAGCCGGGGCCGAAGCATCACTATATAGCGGCAGATGTCGATGAAGATTTTTAATGGAGTTGAATTAATTCACACAGGGTGTAATTTGTCCTGTGGATGTGGGAGGCGTACTAAGCCTGAACTTTTTCAGGGTCGCAGGAGTCGTTATATTGATAGACATCTGCTGAGGCGGCTCTGCAAATTTACACAAAAAAAAAAAGAAAAAACTGACAGATCTGCTCTGATGTGGAGATAATGATAAATTGCATTCGCCTCCAAATGTTAGGAGCCTGCGGTGGTGAAGCCCCAAGTTGTGTCCTCCTCACATCATACTGTATGTTTAGCTAATACTCTGCAAAAAAAAGGGAGAGAGTAAAAGTCATCAGCAGGTAAATAACTCGGCTCCTCTGGCTCATTTTCCAAACACGAATTGATCCAGTCTATATTTGCCTTGTTTACAGTACATAAATATGACAGATGTAGGTGTTTTTTTTTCTACCAGCAATGATTTAAGGTAGCACTACATAATACGGCCCGCAATTTACAGCGTAACTAGCGCTCTCTTACCGCATAGGTTGCCGCTTATTTCACACAAGTAGTGAGTAACTGCGGCTGACTTCCCCCCCTGTATTCCCCGTGCATTTACAGTGTAACTAGGCTGTGTCTTAGTGCGTAACTTACCTCCTGCTTCACACCAACTTCCACACAAGTACAGGGTAACTCTCGCTGTTTTACAGCTTAACTAGGCTGCATCGTAGCACGTAACTCCTGTCATACTTTACACCAAATTACACAGTAACTGTCGCTCACTCCGTCACTAATTAGCGCATTTTACAGTATAACTAGGTTGTGTCTTGGAGCGTAACTCCTGTACAATTACCTGCTACTTTGCCCGGACTTAAAGTGTAACTTCTAGTACATTAGAAATTAAATAGTCTAATGTAGGCTACAATATGAGCACAATTGTTGCAATCTATCTTTTTCAATGTGTCAGCAGCGAAATTTCACCTCTATTTCAGAGATTTATTATTCATTAATTGTATGGTTTTGGATAGGTGAGAAATGGAGTGTGAAATTTGCCAAAAAATGGCTGGCTGGTAGTAAACTTACCTCTCTAAAATGCACATCTATGAAAGTCTAGTTCTGTCATCCAAGGGCAAAACACAAACTATACAGTAATACATCCACAATAATGAGTCATTAGAGAGTTAGAAAATGCTTTATTATTTATCAACCAGAAGAAACATGACACATCCACATCCATGATCATTCAAGTATAAGGACAGTAAGTATTGTTAGTGAGCACTGTTACTCCCTCCTTAGTCTCAACCTACACTCTAGTTGTGTTATAGTTACCCACTAATTAAGAAGTCGCGGGCTGCATTATAAAGTACTGACTGTTACTCCCTACTTAGTATCTACCTACACTCTAGTTGTGTTATAGTTACCCACTAATTAAGAAGTCGCGGGCTGTATTATAAAGTACTGACTGTTACTCCCTACTTAGTATCTACCTACACTCTAGTTGTGTTATAGTTACCCACTAATTAAGAAGTCGCGGGCTGTATTATAAAGTACTGACTGTTACTCCCTACTTAGTATCTACCTACATTCTAGTTGTGTTATAGTTACCCACTAATTAAGAAGTCGCGGGCTGTATTATAAAGTACTGACTGTTACTCCCTACTTAGTATCTACCTACACTCTAGTTGTGTTATAGTTACCCACTAATTAAGAAGTCGCGGGCTGCATTATAAAGTACTGACTGTTACTCCCTCCTTAGTATCTACCTACACTCTAGTTGTGTTATAGTTACCCACTAATTAAGAAGTCGCGGGCTGTATTATAAAGTACTGACTGTTACTCCCTACTTAGTATCTACCTACACTCTAGTTGTGTTATAGTTACCCACTAATTACAGGCTCGCGGGCTGTATTATAAAGTACTGACTGTTACTCCCTACTTAGTATCTACCTACACTCTAGTTGTGTTATAGTTACCCACTAATTAAGAAGTCGCGGGCTGTATTATAAAGTACTGGCTGTTACTCCCTACTTAGTATCTACCTACACTCTAGTTGTGTTATAGTTACCCACTAATTAAGAAGTCGCGGGCTGTATTATAAAGTACTGGCTGTTACTCCCTCCTTAGTCTCAACCTACACTGAAATTGTCCTGCATATACACTGTACTTGTCTTAGAGTTACCCAGTAACTACAAGGAGCGGGCTGTATTATTAAGTATTCTTTGTTATTCCCTCCTTGGTGTGCAAATACACTGTAATTGTGGAGTAATGCCTGGAGTTACCCATTACCTTCTGTCTAAGTGGAACCAGTGAGTTAGAACACAGTTTGTTTCATAAGATAACATCATCTGAAAGTACAGTAATACAAAGACAAAACTAACTTAAAGGAATAGTTCACCCCAGAATGATAGTATACAAAATATTATATTATTATAATAACAAAAGCCAGTAGAAATCATTATTTTATGATGTCATGGACACTTAAAATAATAGTTCACCCAAGAATGATATTTCACTCATTATCTACTCACTCTCGTGTCAACTAAGGGCTGGGATAATTTTCAGAGTCCTCCGTGGCTTCACTGAGTTACATGAGGGTGAGTAGATAATGAGTGAAATATCATTCTTGGGTGAACTATTATTTTAAGTGCCCATGACATCATAAAATAACAGATTCCTACTGGCTTTTGTTATTTACATTTAAGTTCATTTTTGTTCCTTCTGTAATAAACTGTTTAATTTAGTTTTCCATCTGCCTGGTCCTTCTAAGTCAAAGACAGTCAGTCAAGTCAGTTTCATTTGACAAAATGTACTTTCTAAGTTAGAAGTGTCAAGCGGAAAAGATTGTTGTGATACTACTATCACACCGCAGTGTGACACTCAGTGATGGACAATGGATGGGCTCCCCCCATAAAAGGTGATCTTGATCTTGATCCAGCTCCTTGGGTCAGGGCAGAGATCAGGGCCATGGGTGGCGCGCCATCTCCCTCGTCGGGTCTATTTTCATGGCATCTCAAAAAATCTCACCTGTGTAGAAACATAATCATATCTTGTATCATCTCAACTTCATCACATAAATGCATCACTGTAAAACAAAGGGAGAAAATTAATCACTTTGAACGGTAGGCTACAGTTTTTTCATCATTGAATAGCTACTTAATCCCAGTTTTTACCTTTCACATCATGAATCATTAGCCTTTTAAACCATAACTTGTGATTTGTAAGCACATTAATCAACTACAAATTATACATATTTTTTCTTTAACTATTGAGTAAATATTTTAACCATTTAGAAACCTTCAACTTAGGTATAAAATCAATGCCATTACCATACTGTTTCACAACTGTGTGCTTCGCCAGCACATTAACGTTACTCTTGACTGTATTCATCTTTAATAACATGTGTAACCAACACTAACATTAACTAATGGAGCCAATGCGTACAGTACATGGATGTATGGTACAGTACTATCTCAAATACAACCTCAAAGCAAAAAAACCGCAGCAGCACTAAGGTTCCCGGTTAGCGTGGTGCAGGGGAAAACGCACATTATCTTTAGCACAAGCTAACATTGCTAACTGCGTTAGCATAGCTACTTAACTCACCAAGAGGTTGATAACGCGGCGAAAATACCATCACACAGGTCCTGGGTTCATCCCTCTCGTCTCCCGGGGTCTTTGCTCTGTGTTTATATCAACATATCACACCGTAGACATTGCATGATTTAATTTCCCCTCATTTCTCAATCTCCACTTGGTCTCCGCCTGGCTGTCGTTATGCCTGCGGCTGTGTCAACCTACACCGCCTGCGGCTGTGTCAACCTCAACCTACACCGTCGCCAGTGAGGTGGGACTAGAGTGCGTAGGTGGGACCAGGCAGCCAATGGGAGGTGAGCAGCATCTGGTCTGACCAATGACAGATCATCAAATTTAATTGACACCTTATATGATCAATGATGAGCAGCGTTGTTAGATAGGTTAAATGCGATGAAAAAGGTGACCATCTGTCATTGGTCAGACCAGAAGCTTTCACTTCCCGATTGGTTACTTGTTGAGAAGTTAGAAAGTCCCACCTCGCTAGAGAAAACGGAGCTGCAGGGAGGGACGACCGTCAGGCATGGATGTACAGCCAGGAGGTTACGAAGTGGCGAAACGAGGGAACTTATGCAACGATGTGATATGTTGATATAAACACAGAACAAAGACCCCGGGAGACGAGAGGGATGAACCCAGGACCTGTGTGATGGTATATTCGCCGCGTTATCAACCTCTTGGTGAGTTAAGTAGCTATGCTAACGCAGTTAGCAATGTTAGCTTGTGCTAAAGATAATGTGCGTTTTCCCCTGCACCACGCTAACCGGGAACCTTAGTGCTGCTGCGGTTTTTTTTGCTTTGAGGTTGTATTTGAGATAGTACTGTACCATACATCCATGTACTGTACGCATTGGCTCCATTAGTTAATGTTAGTGTTGGTTACACATGTTATTAAAGATGAATACAGTCAAGAGTAACGTTAATGTGCTGGCGAAGCACACAGTTGTGAAACAGTATGGTAATGGCATTGATTTTATACCTAAGTTGAAGGTTTCTAAATGGTTAAAATATTTACTCAATAGTTAAAGAAAAAATATGTATAATTTGTAGTTGATTAATGTGCTTACAAATCACAAGTTATGGTTTAAAAGGCTAATGATTCATGATGTGAAAGGTAAAAACTGGGATTAAGTAGCTATTCAATGATGAAAAAACTGTAGCCTACCGTTCAAAGTGATTAATTTTCTCCCTTTGTTTTACAGTGATGCATTTATGTGATGAAGTTGAGATGATACAAGATATGATTATGTTTCTACACAGGTGAGATTTTTTGAGATGCCATGAAAATAGACCCGACGAGGGAGATGGCGCGCCACCCATGGCCCTGATCTCTGCCCTGACCCAAGGAGCTGGATCAAGATCAAGATCACCTTTTATGGGGGGAGCCCATCCATTGTCCATCACTGAGTGTCACACTGCGGTGTGATAGTAGTATCACAACAATCTTTTCCGCTTGACACTTCTAACTTAGAAAGTACATTTTGTCAAATGAAACTGACTTGACTGACTGTCTTTGACTTAGAAGGACCAGGCAGATGGAAAACTAAATTAAACAGTTTATTACAGAAGGAACAAAAATGAACTTAAATGTAAATAACAAAAGCCAGTAGGAATCTGTTATTTTATGATGTCATGGGCACTTAAAATAATAGTTCACCCAAGAATGATATTTCACTCATTATCTACTCACCCTCATGTAACTCAGTGAAGCCACGGAGGACTCTGAAAATTATCCCAGCCCTTAGTTGACACGAGAGTGAGTAGATAATGAGTGAAATATCATTCTTGGGTGAACTATTATTTTAAGTGTCCATGACATCATAAAATAACAGATTTCTACTGGCTTTTGTTATTATAATAATATAATATTTTGTATACTATCATTCTGGGGTGAACTATTCCTTTAAGTTAGTTTTGTCTTTGTATTACTGTACTTTCAGATGATGTTATCTTATGAAACAAACTGTGTTCTAACTCACTGGTTCCACTTAGACAGAAGGTAATGGGTAACTCCAGGCATTACTCCACAATTACAGTGTATTTGCACACCAAGGAGGGAATAACAAAGAATACTTAATAATACAGCCCGCTCCTTGTAGTTACTGGGTAACTCTAAGACAAGTACAGTGTATATGCAGGACAATTTCAGTGTAGGTTGAGACTAAGGAGGGAGTAACAGCCAGTACTTTATAATACAGCCCGCGACTTCTTAATTAGTGGGTAACTATAACACAACTAGAGTGTAGGTAGATACTAAGTAGGGAGTAACAGCCAGTACTTTATAATACAGCCCGCGACTTCTTAATTAGTGGGTAACTATAACACAACTAGAGTGTAGGTAGATACTAAGTAGGGAGTAACAGCCAGTACTTGATAATACAGCCCGCGACTTCTTAATTAGTGGGTAACTATAACACAACTAGAATGTAGGTAGATACTAAGTAGGGAGTAACAGTCAGTACTTTATAATACAGCCCGCGACTTCTTAATTAGTGGGTAACTATAACACAACTAGAGTGTAGGTAGATACTAAGTAGGGAGTAACAGTCAGTACTTTATAATACAGCCCGCGACTTCTTAATTAGTGGGTAACTATAACACAACTAGAGTGTAGGTAGATACTAAGTAGGGAGTAACAGCCAGTACTTTATAATACAGCCCGCGACTTCTTAATTAGTGGGTAACTATAACACAACTAGAGTGTAGGTTGAGACTAAGGAGGGAGTAACAGTGCTCACTAACAATACTTACTGTCCTTATACTTGAATGATCATGGATGTGGATGTGTCATGTTTCTTCTGGTTGATAAATAATAAAGCATTTTCTAACTCTCTAATGACTCATTATTGTGGATGTATTACTGTATAGTTTGTGTTTTGCCCTTGGATGACAGAACTAGACTTTCATAGATGTGCATTTTAGAGAGGTAAGTTTACTACCAGCCAGCCATTTTTTGGCAAATTTCCACACTCCATTTCTCACCTATCCAAACCATACAATTAATTAATGAATAATAAATCTCTGAAATAGAGGTGAAATTTCGCTGCTGACACATTGAAAAAGATAGATTGCAACAATTGTGCTCATATTGTAGCCTACATTAGACTATTTAATTTCTAATGTACTAGAAGTTACACTTTAAGTCCGGGCAAAGTAGCAGGTAATTGTACAGGAGTTACGCTCCAAGACACAACCTAGTTATACTGTAAAATGCGCTAATTAGTGACGGAGTGAGCGACAGTTACTGTGTAATTTGGTGTAAAGTATGACAGGAGTTACGGGCTAAGATGCAGCCTAGTTAAGCTGTAAAACAGCGAGAGTTACCCTGTACTTGTGTGGAAGTTGGTGTGAAGCAGGAGGTAAGTTACGCACTAAGACACAGCCTAGTTACACTGTAAATGCACGGGGGAAACAGGGGGGGAAGTCAGCCGCAGTTACTCACTACTTGTGTGAAATAAGCGGCAACCTATGCGGTAAGAGAGCGCTAGTTACGCTGTAAATTGCGGGCCGTATTATGTAGTGCTACCTGATTTAACAGCAACAAATGTTATCAACTGGGATGTTTCTCCTGTGTTGCTGCAGCCATGACAGTCAGTCACAGTGAAATGCCATTTTCACTCTTCAGTAGTAACCGACACATCTGTCCCGTTAAGGTGATTTCCAACAGCAGCATTTTAAATGAGCTTCTTCTAGAAACCCACTGGAGTCTGTGGTATCAATCACTTTATAATAGTCGTTATTTCCAAAAAGCCGTCTCTCGCACAGAGCCGCCTGTTCGCTTGTCAGCTGCTGTTGTTGTTGTTTTTTTCTCTAGTTTTCTGGCTTTTGCAGAGGATGATGACATGACATCCACTGTTCCTAATCCTATTTACAAAGCTCTTTATTTTTTTGTTTTGTTTTGTTCAGAGCAGCAGCGGCAGCAGCACGGGATTGAAACCTTTGGTCTGGATGGATCTGTTGGTGAAGACATTTAATCACTAGAAGCAATAATCTGTCATTTTGATTGACACCCTCCTCCTTAGTTTTGTCCAGTTACTCTTAATTATCGACATTATCGACCTCAGATATAGTATCTATTTGCCAAACTGTCATTATTATTATTATTATTATTATGTTATAGGAAGAAATAGCAGCTGTGAGAGTCGTGTTTATGACCTCCTCAGACAGCGCACGGTGAAGAGTCTGCAGCAGCTGATCTGGGTCCAGTCCAAACCCAGAGTTATACTGTAGCTCTCATTAACGCTGTAACTAATCTGAAATTAACTCAAGCCTCGTACTGTCACTTTTTAATAGACTTTCTAAATTTATTATGTTGCTGAAAGTCATTAAAATTAACTAGTTGTTGAGAAAAGAAGAAAAAGAAACTTGATTGCGAATTTGAAATTTGGGACAGAGCAGTTTTCTTTTTTATTCTGATTGGATATTATTCAATCAGAAGTTTTCTTATTTATTTTTGGTGGAAAAGCAAAAGGTTATTCTTGGAAGATGTACTGTCAGTGTCTGGTGCTGTCTGTCTACTCCACAAGCAGAGCGTGGATTAGTTTTGTACTGCACTGCCCCCTGCTGGTCGTAAACCAACATATGCACACTCGAGAAAAAAAAGAAGGGTTACATTTAAGGTCAGGGTTTTCAAAGGGAAGAGTTAATGCTTAGAAAAGGGTTAAGGGTTTCCTTTTCTAATGTTCTTTTACTGTACTTTTATTGAAATAATACCTATAAAACACCAAGAGACCTCTGATGCCACAGGGATCCGTTATCTGAACTAACTGACTGAGGGCTTTTATTCTGGAGACGCGGAGCGGTTTTTTAATTTGTGTGCTGAGTAAAGACGAAATGACTTCAGAAAAACAAACTCCCCGGTGAGGTTTCTTTTATTTTTGTTTTTTGAGACTGCTCACCTTTAAGTATTTTGGAGAGACCAGAAGCCTTTTTTACGATTAAAAAAAAAGACAAAATGACTTGCGGTGCCTTTGGGTGCTAAACTGTGAGCTTTAAAACAAAAACGCTCTTGGAAATAATCAAGAATATTATTTATTTTTTCACTCTGGCGGTCCACTAGGACCAATTTTTCCACATTTCTTTAGAAACACCTTTAAAAAGCAGTGTTATCTCTATAAATATGACAGAAACTATACAGTACCACCCTGCAGAGTGAGAAAGTTGATATTGTACAACAGTTAAATTGGTCTAATCAACACAGCAGCTTTGTCCCTATAATTAAAACATGCACAAAGGAAATTATTCTAAAGGTCTCGGTAAATTAATGCATTCTCAGTCAAAGGCCAAATACAAACATCATGCAGCTGCAGATTACACTGACCTTTTCACCGGCATCACTCGTGTTAAACATGTATTTGAAATCCATGTTGCAGGGCTGAAACACGCTAGACAAACACTGTAACTCATCTGCAAATGTCAGCGTGGTTAAAGACTTCACCGTTTTAAAGTTGGTGCATGTGTCTGCATTAACTTTTGTAGGTTGATTTTTTTTTTTTTTTGCTTTAACTTAAAGGTTGAATATTGCAGAAAGTGGGAATTTCTTCTTCTACTAGAGCAAATTTGTAGCAGGAAATTACAGCCGTACAAGACTTTCAGCTGAAATTGATTTTGCACCAGAGAAAATGTCAGAGTTTTCATTTTTTTATCTGTTGCCATTGGTTTTCTCTGGAACTAATTTCTGCTGTCATTTCCCTGCCTGTTTTTATTCCCTCAGGATGAGCTCTCGGTCTGCTCTCGCCTGCAGGGATACATGTGCCCCCCGTGCCCCCCACCCCTCCCTGGTGTAACACCTTGTAGTCACTCACGGTGTAGTACATCAGGGCCATCAGACTAGTTAAACAACACTGCCATCCGCTGCCTGTGATGAGCACGTACAGTGTCAGGGGGGCTGGTGGGGGTGGAGGGTCACCGACATGAGAAGAATAACGATGAAGGCTGCATATATGATAATTTTTTTCCCCCCAACCTTTATTTATGCAAAGTTTGCCCTTTTCTTGTTACACATGAACAATCTGACACATTCAGACTGTAGTCGTCTGACTCAGAAACATGAAACTCAAAGAGAGAAAGTTAAACCTGCTCATTCAGACTTCACTCCTTCTCTTTATTAACACACGACTGGAGTGAATAAAAGAAAAGCTAAAGATGATTTTATCCCATCACTCTAAATTAGATATGATTTAAACGTGTTGACATGCTGACCTGAATATCTCTGCATTATTGAGGCCCTTTTTCTTTCTTTTTATCTTTTTTGGTTCTTGCTTCATTTTCACAAAGAAAATAAAAATGGGGTCATTTGATACAGTGCCTAGAAAGATCCCTCTAGTTTTCATATTAAAGGAATTGATTCTCCTAAAATACAAAAGGTGTCTAGAGAGGCAGGAAGATTAAGTTTCACCCGGCTCGGTGCCTCAGAGCTGCAGCTTTCTCTGTCTCTGTCTCTGACTCGGAGATTTTCTACCGTCACCCCAAATGCAAGAAGGGGGGGAGTGGGGGGTGGGGGTGGGGGGTGAATGTAATTTTCATTCCTGCTGCTCAAAGAATTGAAAATATTACATTTGAAGTTTTCATTGTGTCTTCACTTTTTTCTACCCAAGAAATAGTCCCAGTGAAACCTGAGCCTGTAGATCACCCAGCAGTAGCTACAGAGAGCACTGTGAAACCTCAGCACCTCCGTATAACACCCAAAATATTATCATGCTGCATGGAAATGTAGGCTATATACAGTATTTCAGAGGAATAGGCAGCGACTATGGAGGGTAACACAGCAGAGGACAAACTGTTGATTCTCAGTGTGAGTTTGCAGTATAGTCACTGTAACAGATACAGTATATGGAGAAAACCTGAGGCATTAAGGGAACACGCTTTTATTTACAGTGGCCTGTGTGCAAAGAACAAGAGGTGAAAATGGTGTTTATAAACTTTTATATAATGTCGAACATGAGCAATAACATTATGATATTGTTTAATTTAGTTAGGGTGATGTAATTGAACATATAAGGTTAAAACTATTGTTAGTTCCAACCTTTGCTGAATGTAATTAAGATTGTTTTAATTATCACAATCAACCGATTAACCTGCAGATTTAGCTTTCATCCTTATTACTATTTTCATTTTTCTGTATCTGCAGTTATAGAGGTTGGTGCAATAATATGTCCTTGTCTACATGTACGTTATGTTGTCTGTTTGTCTGAAACAACAAGGTTATTATTGATTGATTTATGTAGATGGCCACTAACCTCAAAGGAAAATGGCACATCTAGTAAGAAAGTTGACAATGAGATACAATAAAAACTGATTTATAAAAACTCCATTAACAAACAAAAACAAGCATGACAGAAGAGTAGATAAAACAGAATATATTGCACCAGAATCGGAGGAGAAGAAGCAGTTGAGGTGAGTTTATGTTTTTGGTTCCAGTTGAATTATCACTTCACACTTTACAGGTAAAACAAAACAAGTTATTTGTAGCAAATCCCGTGGCAGCAATCAGCTCGTCAGATGACTGATCTTCAGGAAGAGATGAACACACATACACACACACACATCCTTGTAAAGCTATCTTTGTGAGGACACTCATTGACATATTGTATTCCCCTAACCTTAACCATCCAAAACAAATGCCTCACCTTAACCATCACTCTTAACCTTATATAAACCCTAACCCTAACCTAAAGTCTTAACCCTCACACAGCACATGGAAAATGTGAGGGCCAAAATGTCCTCATTCCCCAAAAATGTCCTCACTCTGTTGGTTAATTATCGTTCCAACGGCAACGACATCCCCAATGGCAACTTTAGGAAAACGCCTAGACATCCACTTAGAAACACATGTGTAAAATACTCATTTTATGCAGGATTGTTATCAAATTTGAAATGGGGACAGCTAAGGCTTCATGCCGTGGTCCCATTGTGTTTTCCAGCTAAAAGTTTCAGATACACTCATCTTCAGGCGTCTGATTGCAAAAAAAAAATTCAGGCGAGAATTAAAACATTCTTCTTCAGTGTGTTCCAACTTAGATTACTCAATGGTAGTAGCACTTACAAAAGACTAGTAGAGTTTTCAAAAGAGACCAAGCCCATCCATACTCCAAACAGTTCAAGAACAGCGTTCAATTTACTTTGGGTACACCTTGGATAGGCGAATTTGACAGAATTTACAGTGCTCATTCTTCTCCTAAAAACCAAGAATCTAACTATTTCACCACCTGCTCAGGTACAAAGAGCAGGTACTGTTTAATTTGTGATGTACCGTATAAAGTGACACTGTGAGGAATGGGCCTGTTTTTTTGTGTATGTGTTTGTGTTTTTTGTTTTCTGGAGGGCTTATTTTGCTTTTTTCCTGTAGAACGAGGCTGCTGAAAGTGAGTCGGTCTATTTGCTGCACTTTATCCTTCCAACATCTTTTGCTGTCCGGGTTAAAGAGCTCCGTTTTCAAAAGGAGGACCCCAAAGCACTTTGATTTCCACATGAAACTGTCGTTTACTAAAGCCAAGACACTCTATCGCTGCAGCCAAAGTCTGTTTTATCTGCTGAGGTTGAAATTCTCTTCAGTGCCGTGTTGAGCAACGTTCAACACAGTAACTGACCCAGACATATTAAAGGTGCCATGTTCTGACTCTTAACATCAAGAAGAAGAAAATATCAGTCATTGTTGCATCAATTTGCAGACAGGACTGAGGATCTAAACAGTGCTGTGACTGACAGCATCTGCAGGCCTTTTCTTTTCTCTCTTCTTTTATTTTGTCTCATTTTACACTTTTTGTGGGGAAATGTAGGCCGACTGGATGGATTTTTCTCTTCACAAGTTCACCAAAAACATTTTGTAAAGAATCAAGAAGTTAATATCTTCCTTTTTTTTATGGGTGATTTCACACTGACCTTTTTCAGTCCGGACTTTTCCGTCTGATCTGAACTAAATTTACAGATGTGAAATTTCACCTGAAATTTGGTCCAACCCATTACAGTAAAGGTGGTCTCGGTCCAGACTACAGACAAACAGGAAGTTGTGGTGCTTAGCCTACATACGTTAGTGTACACACAACACCTCACTGGTCTCTCCCATTGCAGAGCCAGAGCCCGCCGTCGTCTTCTTCCCTGGCTCCCGGTGATGATAAAGCCCCCACATGGCGAGGACTAGACTCACATATTGGGCATGGTGTCGATGCTGCTGGTCGCAATGTCATAACTTTGTAATGACCATTGACATAACACATACTTGTTCATTCATTTTCCTCAATTGCCACTTTGGTACTCTAAGGACGCAACCACGTCCTATGCACGCCTGTTTGTAAAAACCAATCAATGTCAAGTGTGTAGGCAGGGAGACACAGCGTGTCACGAAAAGTTCTCGCGTTAGTGCAGAGTTAATGCAAAGTAACTTTGTGATGTCACAACGAAGCCATTGGGGGCTCAGAGCCTTCTTTCTTTTGATTGGCTGACACCAACCTGTTGTTTTATTGCACTGCCAGGGAAAGGAGATGTAAAGCTAACACAACGTGATGTTTTCTGGTTCCTAAAACCACAAATATTTTATGATTAGTAGTGCAGTAGCGCAAATTATAGGACCTTTAAGACAAAAAGCGCCTAAAAAAAAAGGAGAAACTAACTTTAATATGTGGAAAAGTACGATGTAAATACAATTTAGGATGTTATTGTAACAGCAATACATTCCTCACATGAGAGCATCAGCCCTGTGCTAAGGGGGAGATAAACAGTTGGTAAGAAAAGATAGTCACATCAGACTGGTTTTATATCATGAATCCTTTAATCATATCCTGAAACAAAATAGACTTAGTGTGCAGTGAAGAAATAGAGTAAATAAATATAGTTTCTCAAAAGATACACAATTTGTTGTTTTGATGCTCAGGATTTTATTTTCAGGACCTCTATTTGAGAAAGGAGCAGAATACAGGCAGGCCTCAATGCTGGAGATACAATCGAAGGGTCGGACTGAATGAAAACAACAGTGGGAAAAGGAAAAACAAAAAAAAGAGAGACACCGCAGCTACGAGAAGAGAGTGAAAAGAAACACAATCACATCTTCACACCAAAAAAGTATATGGTCTGGTCCCTTAAACGTCACCTAGGCCTCTCTGGGGGTCGTCGTCAGTAAATTGCACTTCGTTTTAAGATGTACGGCCTCCGGGACTTGGTGCTGTGCGTCGCTTGCCTCTTCAGGATGTAGGGTGATTTTCGTTTCAGAGGAGTGTCACTGTTCTCCTCTAAATATTCTAGAGAGTCGTGAAGTAGCTGTTAGGGCCAGAGAGAGAGAAAAGAGGGGGGGAGAAAAAGAAACGGGGCGGCGGGTGAGTGTCACACAACGAGGAGGAAGTGGCAGGCGAGCACATGTTTTGTCGCTGAGTGGCAGGGTAATGGGAGGCTACGTCAGCGTGGAGGTGGAGGAGGTGGCGGTGATTAAACGAGGCCCTGTGCTTCCATGCATGGCAAAGCAGATGCTGATCTGCAGTCACTGTGTTAAGGTTAAGAAAAAAATAAAACAGAGAGAGAAGAGCTGTTGTGTAAGGAGCTGAGAGTGAAAGGAAAATGATGGGGAGGAGGAGGAGGAGGAGGAGGGAATGGAAGAGAAGTGATTTGCTGGAGGTCTGTTTACAGCAAGGGAAGATGGATGGGCTGCAGAGTAGTTTATGTTTGTGAGATTTAAGCTGCGCCCATGCTTCTACTATGCTTTTATTTTGAAAGGTCAATGTCCACACTAACACACCTGAAGACTAACACACCATAGCGCACACTGGTTATATGCAAACCAGGCTAAACAGGAAGTAAACCATTGACTTTTTGCAACCAATCAGCAGCAAAGAAATAATACAAATAAGGAACAACTGCAGCAAAGACAACGGCAAACGAGTTTTCAAAATAATTTTCCAAAAAGCTCCAACTAATAGAAACAATGGAGGTGAAAACGTAGTGAATATAATGTGTTTTAACCCTGTAAAGCCTGAACCATGAAATAATTGTCAGAAAATTATACTTTTTTGAAATTAGACCTTTTATTGGACCTTCTGACAAAAAATGTAAAAAAAAAAATAATGGTTCTACTATAAAATAAGTTATGAAATATTAAGTAGTTTTACTTTGCATCAATGCACGAAACTATTGCTATTGAAGTTTCAGTAACAATTTTTACGTTTTTCTTACCTTAACTTTAGCAAAATTGGCAAAAATATCCACGAGACAAAACACTTTTGGGTCAGACTGACTGACAGCGGCCATATTGGATGTCCCAAGTGAAGAACGGCCTGCTGGTGCTTAAATAACTGCACCCTGGTGGATTATCTGATCATTGCATGTATCTGATTGTATACATTAGGTTTCTCAGGAAAAGAAATCACAGTCTCAAACTCATGTATTTTCTTGGCGACATAAGATTGTAAAACATCATCGTGCGTGGACATAGTCTTAAAGTAAAGATTTTTTTATGTGTAGCCTAGTGTCTGTATGGGAAGGAGCGACCTTTTTACACATTTTACTGATGAAACACTTCATTTTGTTGAAGCAGCCAATGGTGTTAACAGTATCTATGGTGCAGGATGTTCACTGCACCTGTCGAGGCCTCATCACATCAATCACGTCGACCCAAACCAGCACTTATTTAATTCAGGTTCAAGGTGGGACAGGGCTAATCACAATTATGCAAAGCAGCTAATCCTGCATCACAAAATGAACACACATAAATGCAAATAGCCTACTATGAGTCAGAGGAGAAGCCAATCACCTTCTCCCACCACTGTGTACAGTATGTGTGTGCGTGTGTGTGTGATGCTCACCCTCTCCTCCCGGCTCTGCAGTGCTCGGCAGATGTGCTGCAGGTTGTACAGCTCCTCCAGCAGCTGGAGGCTCCCGTCCCTCAGCTCGCCCTCCTCCTGCTCCTCGCCGCTCCACGTCTCCTGCCGCAGGCTGCTCACCATCCTGCACAGGTTGGCCAGCGACACGCGCCAGTAGGGGGCGACCTGCTTATTCTGTTTCATCTGTCAGGAGGGTACGAGAGAGACAGGGAGAGATGGAGGGGGAGTGATGGAGAGGAGGAGGAGGCGGGGGGAAAGGTTTTAGTTTCCAATTGAGTTCAGGGGTCAGATGATTTTTTTTTGTATTGTTTTTTCCTCCAAATTCAAAACCTGCCAACGAATTACATCCTGGGTGTGAAGAAGTGATTTAATTGAAGTGTCAACTAACGCTGTGAACTGAGGTGAAGTGAGAATTGAGCTGAGTCCAGAGGGAGGAGGATAAGAAACACAGCTGTTAAACAACAGGATGTTTGGAGAATTAAAAGGCGACATTTCTTTTATTTTTCACATCATATTTGATAAAACAGTCGTGAATTAACTTCCCTGACAGGCACATCTACTCTGATATGGGTGCACATTTGTAGCTTATTATTATTCGATCCCATTTCCTCGAGTGATGGAGTGAGTGGTTTTATTCTACTGCGATGCTCGTACAGATTATTATATTATACATATAGATTACATACAAAGGTCACTGACACCATTCAGCATGACTCTGAATTTGTCTGACGTTGAATCTCATCTTTTTGTGCAGCTGCTCTTTTTGCCCTTTTTTATGTTTAATTAACAACACTGATGTGAATACGTTTGTCCTGTCATATGAATAGATGCATTCGATGCAGCCGGCCTTAATGAGCCACATTACAGCCACTCCAGTGCATTTGTCTCACAGACAAATAGCTGTTATCTAAATGCTATTGTGTTTGTTTTTTATACACATTCATTGTCTGTGTTTTTCACCGTGATGAATCTCCTTAAGAGGCGGTGCGGATGCTGCGTTTAAGGTTCACACTTAACGTGGGAAACGCAGGCGCTTCCTGTTAAAGCACATTTTAAAAAGATATATGAGCTCAGATTCTTCCGCTCCAGACACCTGATGATGATACCTCTGTCTCATCCGACTTCATAAAGCTGCAGCCGGCTGTTTTATAATCTGGTTTAAGTGGTCCAAGATAGAGAAGGGCCTCCCTGGGGGGGGAGGGGGGCACTACAAAGACCTCTCGGTGTCACTGAGGATGATGGAAAGATCCAGAAGACGTGGTAGAAATTGTTTCCCCTCCGTTATCGGAGACGGTCACAAGCCCTTCGAGACTTGGTGTTTGCTCAGATCGTTTATGAGCAGCAGAGGACACGTGTCTCCCCTGATGTTATGCCACACCGTCGAGGGAGGGTGGGGGGGTTGGGGGGGGGCATGTAATAAGAGTTGTAGAGGCATCAAACGAACAACACACTGGGGAAACAAACATAAGCAGCTACTGACATTTAGGAATTATTCATGCATGGAGGACTTCTGCGGTTGAAATGAAGTAAGTGAGTGGAGCCAGGTGAGGGTTTAATTATGCAGAAAGGTCACACAAGGAGCTGTTTGGTGCCTTTTTTTTTCAGGTTATTCCTCATTAAGGCTGGTTAATCAATAGCTGGAATAATCAGTTAATGTAGAGGTCCAATATCCGTACACTATGTGGATGAGTTAGTGAACGAACCATGTATATTCTGCATTGAACTCAGTATCTAGAGACAGATAGACAATTGATGGAGAGCCCAAAGGTCAATACAAAAGTGGCCGGACTGACAGATGAGCGCCGGCTGTATAGGATATAATATAATCATATTAAATCTATCCTCTGAGCATCTCAGCAGTGGACGGACAGGTCAATCAATTTTAGCAGCTGCCAAAAAAACAAAAGAAATAGATAAATAAATAAAGAGATCATGTATATTGTTGAGATAAAGCAACAAGTATCTTCTACGATGCTGCACTTTACAGCCTGGCGAGCACTCTATCAGTCACCCAGCAAGTTATTATTACAATCATCACCCCTGAGCAACCTCCAAGCATCGGCAGCAATGAATCACACGTCTCGGGCGGGCGCCGAGGTTATTTATCAAAGACAGAGAGACAGAGCAAGAGTAAGAGGAGGAGGAGGAGGAGGAGGAGGAAGATGCGTCGCTATGATGCTGTCAGGTCCATCTGAATCCTATTAGGCCGGGCCATCCGTCTCTCCTTGTGCCTCCAGTCCCACTTTCACCGACTTCATCCCTCCTCAGCTTTGCCTCGGCCTTCAGCGCACAGCACCACATAGATTTGATAAATAAATAAATAAAAAAAATCCTAAAGTTACAGCTGAATAACTTTCTCTCTCAGCCTCAGCTCTCATTCCTCCCTTTCATCTCAGAGGACATGCCCCCGGCTGCAGCAACTGGAGTGTGTAGATTATATTTATTTCTCTCTTACACACTTCTAGTAAAAAGAAAAAGAAACAGAGCCAGTCCCCCAAAAACAAGTTATACCCTGGGTGACACACAGAGGAGTCTCTTATAATAAATTATTTATCTCCCACTCAGCAGGAACATGATTTTTTTTTAAAACAGGTGAGGCGGTGACTGAAGCATGGCTCCAGGTTTCATGAAAGAGCGCCTGTGTGGGTAGTGTAGCCTTTATCAGGTGGAGGGTCAATAACCGACTGGGTGGGCTGAAGCCTTTTTAGAAACCCCTGCCTCTGATGTCACAGGTGGCAAATAAAAAACAAAATAAAAGACAGAGCGGAGTAGTTACCTTAGAAGTGAAGAGACTGCTGAGCAGCTCCTGTTCTAGCGCTCGCTGCTCCTGGTCCACGTCTGTGAGTAACAGAAAAAATACAACCTTCAGCAGCCAAATCCAATCTGAAGACTCAATCAAATCAATCAGATAGGGGGGGAAAAAGTCAGTTTGTAAACACAGACTCATCTATTGATTTGCCTGAGTGGCATTTACACCACCACGTCCGTCATCCTCGATTAAGACGCCAATTCTGCTTCTTATTAATAGTAATTTCAAAACTCAGCTGTGAGTCTTATTTGCTGGCAGGCGGCTTCGAAGTGTTCAACAGGTGACACATGATTCATTTACAGATCTCCCATTGGGCCCCCTCAGAGTGAAATAAATACACATATTACACCAATAAACCCAACACTCATCACTTTATTTTCTGATCCATTTCTTCTCTCCACAGGTTTTGACAACTCACTGGCTCATCGGAGCAAATGTGACTTTTCTTATTAAATTAGACTCTTAAGTGGGTTTTGAAGTGTTTTTGATGAGTTAGATTAATGGGATTTCTCAATTCTGGAATAAATTAAAACGACAATAACAAAATAAAATCATTGTTTTCCTCTCTGTGGTTTGTTCAGGGGCTCAAGACGAGTTGAAATCGGTTGTAAAATGTCAATTGTGGCATCATGACAACAGGTGGTCGAGTAGAAAATTAAGCATTAAAGCCTGTTGATATCCAATATATTAACAGATAAGGGAAAAGGAAAAGCCCATGTGAAATTACAGATCGAAGAAGTGCATATTTATATTTTAAAATCACAGCGAACGGATGCACCTGTTGCACACAGTGAGTTGTGCGATGGATGCACCTGTTGCACACTCCACCTGCCAATCAGCATCGCTGCTTTGCATTGACTATCAATTGACTATTGAATATCAGTGCAATGATGCAAACATGTAAAGGCTGCTTACCTGTGCAGAGTCCACCACATGTGAAGCAGAGGAGCAGCATACACGCCAGCTGTGCCTGCATCTTGATGTCGAGCGCACCGGCAAACCAACAAAAACAAACAAAAAAGATCCCACAACTGAAGAATTCACCTGAGGAAGAACCTATAAGTCCATAAGGTTAAGGGTCAGACCCAGACAGCTAAAAGAGGATGGGAAGAGGGACTGTGTAGTAGTGATGCTGCTGTTGTTTCCTCTTCTTTGTCTTCTTCCTCCTTTTCTTTTTCTTCTTCTTTTTCCTTTTCTTCTTCTTCTTCTCCTCTCCCAGCTCCAAACAATGCTTCCTCTTCCTTGCAGTTTTCTGGTTGGATGTGAAGTGCACTGGGCTCCATTCCCTCAGTTTATAAGAGGCAATGTGATGTCAGAGGATCTCTCACCACCATCACTACCCCCACCCCCACCTCACCCGCTAACTCAGCCCCCTCCATCCATCCATCCATCCATCCATCCATTCATTCATCCCCTTCTCTCCTGTCACAGCTTCATCAGACGTCACTTTAGCATCACAAGGCAGAAGGTTTTTGCGTCAAGGGTTTGAGAGATTTGGTTATTTCACCTCATGAATGCACACAGCCTGAGCTTTGCTTTTGTTTTTTGTTTTTTTTGCTCTGCTCTCGTCTCCTGGGGACGGGATGCAGGACTGATGGGGAGTGGGGAGTGGGAGGATGCACGACAGATTCATCCCAGTTTATTGAAAATTAGGTCTCTGCTCAAATCAACAGGTGGTCGACTGATTTAAAAACAAATAAGTGCTTTAAAGAGATTGAAACAGAATAATATTGATAGGAGGAAGTTTAGGAGATCATTGCATTAGTAACGTGTTCATATTGTGCTCGTATTGTTTGAATTATCTTAGTTTTACCATTATGTTTTCTAATCCTTTTTTTATGATTGTTTCATTTCATTCTTTAAATTTACTAAAGGAGAATAAAACAAAATAAAATAAAATTGTTCATCCTAACTGTTTTTTGCATCTTCAATCTCACCACAAGGTTTTGATCATATTGCATAGTTTTCATCAGCAGGTGCATTCATTCATTTTCTTCGTCTGTATCAACATCATTTCAGTAAACAGATGTAGTCTGCTTCTCTGCAAGACAGAATAAATACAACAAATGTTAATTAAAATAAAATTTGACTTAGAAACAGCATGAAACATGTGCTAAAATAGAACTGCTGTATGTTTTGTAGATACATAAATTAAAACATGAATACATGTGTTAAGCTCTTTTCCGTGGAGTCCCACAAGGATCTAGTTTAGATCCTCTACTCTTCTTAAATCATCTCTTTGGTGCCGTCAGAGAAAAATAACCAACACATATCTAATGTAAAATAAAGATTATGTGCAGTTTGTGTACAGTTACATCACACTGGAGACTTGAGAGTTCATAACAACTCTCCATCTGCTGCCTGCGCCACAGTATAGCTTGAACCTCATAAACAAGAATACACTGTTGACCTGTTATGATACTGAATAGAGTATCAGCTAAATTTCAGATCAGTAAAGTGTGCCAAGATGCATTATCCACTATTCATAGGACCAGGACCATATGCCATTAGCTAATTGGTCAGTGTATTTTAGCTTCTTCTTTTTTTAATGTATTATAAATGCTTCTGGCTATACCAACCTCCAGCTTTAACCCTACATACACAACACAACTATTCTGGCATCCTTTAACCAAGATGCTTTGAACTGTGCTATAAAGAGGAGGTTGGATATTTCTTTTGAAATACTCGAGTGTGGTGTCAAATAAAATCCACTTTGACTCAAAGCCACAAAGTATAATTGTGTTACTACATCGCAAATCACTCTTATTTGTCCATATTCATATTAATTGGTCCCCACAGAGAACCATCCTCCTTTATGTATAGACAGTAAACATCCCAGTTGGAGGAGCTCCAAGAAAATATGTGCTCGCTTTGCAAGTAGAAAAGCGTGGGGCTGGAGTTAAAGCAGGCTGCATTCCTCTTTATGTCTGACTCTCATCTTTGTCATCTGAGACCAAACCCCAGGAGGTTAAATCTTCTTCTGCACATCCTGCACTGCAGCTGAGCTCACGGTATAAACTGATCATATTCTAACATCATGTGACTTCTACCTCCTCAGTGCACTTTGAGATGCATTTTTTAATTTGATAAACCTCCAAAACATCAGTGTTATGACAAATATTTTGTGTGGTATATGTAATTTTAACAACATTTCTAACTCCCTCAACTACTTGAATGGTTTAATCCTCATTGTTATGTCATATCATATCATATCATATATTATATTATATTATATTGTGATAGTATAAGTACTGTAGTCTATCTCTGTATTATCATATTGCTTCATGATGTATCTTCTATTATAATTATTAGATACTGTATATATGGAGAATGGAGGGGCATTGGACTGGTGTAGACCTTTTATATATGTTATATCTGTTACTGTGACTGTATTTGTTGCATGTGCTTTTTGTTTCTTTTTAAGTTGAACCTCCATGAAAACTAGATGACATTTTTTCTAATGGGATTGAACTTTTTTTCCTGCCCTCCTGATCTCATTCTCCCATGAACTTTCCACCCACACCCAGTTTAGCCAACATTTTTTCACCCAACTATTTACCTTTGTCACTCTGCTTTTCTTTTCCTTTCTCTTCTTTTCTTTCCTCTCTGCTTGACTTTGCCGCTGTCGGTGGAAGGGGGCAGAGTTTCACCGATAAATCTCACTGAAGTCTGGGGAAACACCTCCCTCCGCTTTTGGGATGGGGCGGCGGACACAGAGTTGCAGACGGGACAGTTTCAACTTTTCTCCAGCACACCGCAGCGCTGTCCTGTCCCTGCCCTGTCCTGTCCGACCTGCCATGCGGGGACTCTAACTTATTTCGGATTGTGTATTTTTTTATTTTATTTTTTTTGGTCTGGTGTCGCTCCTCAGCCATGGCTCCGTTTGGAAAAAACTTCCTAAAAGCTCGACTGAAAAACAGGTAATTTGATGAGCGCGCGATTACGAGTCTCTCTCTCTTCTCTCTCTCTCTGCCTCTGTGTGTGTGTGTATGTGGAGCCTGCGTGCGCGCGCGTGCATGTGTTGTCTTTCAAGTGCGCAGCGCGGAGGAGGGAGGACGAGTGCACTGAAGGCAGCTGCATCAGATCTGTGAGCTGCAAAAGACTGAATTGTGACCTGTCCACTGTATCAACATTTTGGACAACCTGCAAACACACACAGGGACACAAAAGAATAATGAAGGTAGTTTTACTTTAGGTGGTGTTGCTGGTATGTGTGTGTGAAATAAGTTCAAACATTTACAAACTTATTGATCTATACATCTGTGTGCATAGTTTAAATGCACAGTTGGACACGTGCACCAGATCGAAGAGTTGGCAATTTTCCAATTAGCCTGGACAGTGTGAGGACGATGTACAGTTTCATAGCGTTTTTTCCTCATTAACATCAATGTACACTGTGCTGTGCATCATCTCAGGAGGGACTTTGACCTCCCTTCTGCTCTGTAATTACTACAAAGATGTTATATTTAATACCCGTTTCATCTGGGGCTCAGGAGTCAAAAGAACCAGAGGGAGATCCCTGTCATCAACATGCAACTGCAATTTCCTTAAGTGACTAACTTTGGCCTTTTGATGTACAGCTGGGATTCAGCCTCAGCTTTTAGAGGAGTGGAAAAAAAGCAGGTGGGAAAATGAGATCCACTGAGACTCAACTATCCTCTGTTATCGGGGCAGAAGTTCTGTTTTTGTTTTTGCACAGTTGGTAAACAGAGTTTGTCTCGTGGAGTATCTAGGTCACGATCCAAACCCTCTGTAGGGTGCAGGCAGGATTGGTGCTGCCAAGGAGCAGGATCAGGGAGGTTTTAGTTGTGGGTAAATAAGCACTTTCATTAGCTTTTTACTCATTAAAAGAGCTACTTATTTACCACCAAACTCAGAGGAAATTAGTTTTGGATTAAGTTCAGAAATAAACCAGGCAATAATTCACTGACTGTAGCACCAGCAGAATAATGGATATATTTTTCACATTACACACAGAGCTGAGGTGAATTATCTTTGATGACTTCAAACAGTCTGTCTCCTGTTGGATGTCTTCATGTTGCGGAGTAATTACTATTGCCCGCGTTACCTATAATTACCTCAAGTGTTTAAGATCTGTAGATAGATGTGTCAAACGCTCCATTTCAGAGACTTTTACTGACGCCGAGAGGCAGAGCACTGGGCTGGAGGATGTTTGCTGAAGGATGACAGTGACGTGGAGCTGCAGTCAAGTGAAACGTCACGGCCACTATTTTTTGCAGACTTTCAGAATAAAACTGTTTAAAAAAGGGGGAAGGGAGGGAGGGTGATAATTGCGTCTGAGCACTTTTTTTTTTTTTTTACATTTTTACAAAAAAGTGCCATCCCCTTGTGTAACAGCACATAGAGGCCTGAAAGGTTTTTTTTTAAATATGTTTATTGATTTTCAATGTAGTGAAAAATCAAAAATGAAAATACATATAAAATGAAGAGAAAAAATAAGTAGAGGAAAAAGAGAAGAAAAAAAAGAAAATGGAAAAAAAAAAGCAAAGAACAGCACATCAAGCACAATAACATTTCATGGTCATAAAATGAGTACTATAACAGAATATAAAAGTAGAAAAATAAATCAATAATAATAATAGTAACATAAATAGGTCAGTAGACATACATCATTATACTCTTGTTTGGACTGTGAGGCTTTGTATAATATGGGCTCACATTTTTAAGGTAACTCAGTACTGGGTCCCATGTTTTATCAAACGTATCCCCTCTATTTATCATCATTGTAAAATCTCAGTCTCTCCAGATGTAAAGTATTTGACAATTCTCAAACAAACGGTTGCCAGTCAGTGACATACGTGACCCAAGCAACGCAGCAGCGTCCACTTCCTCTTCATTTCCACTTAATCTTTCTCCGAGGTCACACTTAACAGCACAACATCATTGTGCACAACAGCCAATTAGCTGCAGAAATTGTAAAAAATAATAATAACACAAATTAGCACACCATGCAGGTCGGATCTTTCAAAAAACAAACAGAAAAGAGACACCAATTGTTACTGGAAGAAAGCAAGTCATTTATTTTCAACTGAGCAAACACTTATTTGGTGATTCACAGGGCTGCTTCTCATGGGGGGTGGGGCGGGGGGAAGAAAAATAAGAGGGGTGGGTGGTTTGACAGAGGAAGGGAGGAGAAGGGAAGGGGCGTGTTGTGTCTCTGCTCACAGATGCCTATCAGAGGAGTCATCACCATCCCACAGATCAACATATACAGATAGAAAAGTGATGTTATTTCCTCACCGATCCCTCATCCTCTTTCAGATAAGAGCCAGAGGAAGCATCTCCTGTCCAGGGGCAGGATAGTCCTCCCCCCACCCCCACCCCCCTCAACCCCCCACCACTTTACAATCTGTGTATCTAACATCCACCAAAGAAACCACACAGAGTAAACACCATGCAGATAAAAAGAACTGCGTGTTGTGTACGTTTACCGCATGGGAAACAATGCTAAATGCGATGCGGTCGTGTCCTACAGCTCAGGTTTCTGTCATTCAGAGGGTTTGTCAGTGATATCTAACACATGCACAGTTTCCATGAGGACGCCTTTGTAAAGCAGAAAGCGGATTATCCACAGTAACAAAGAGAGATTTTTAAATATCTGGACAGTGATGTCAGTTCAGCTCAGTGATATACAGTTTGTTTTCCCCCTGGATTTCACAGCATTTGTTAAATAGATTTTTTATTTTGATTGCAATCGGCTGCATGGTCCCCTGAAGATGAACCTGAATGACCTTTTAGTGGCAAAATGATGTGAAATTCATAATCTCGGGATAAACTGTCACGACTTTAGCAACTCGTTAAGTTGTTGTGGTGACACAGACTATTCTGTATAGCCGAGTGCCCTTTGTAACATGTTTACTTACATACAGTAGGCTATGTCTTTTTTGTTTTTTTACAAATATTTCTTTATGCTTTTTATTCCGTCTACTGCTACAATGTTGGAAATGTTTCCGTTGTGGGAGTAATAAAGGAATATCTTAGCTTATGTTTAACAATAAGTGCTAATTAGCATGCTCAAACACAAAAGCAGGATGAGTGAACATGAGCAACCATATCTGCCATGGTAGCATTAGTCACTGTGAACATTTTAGCGTGCAAAGTGTTAAAACCTACACAACCTGAACTGAAAGGTTGAGTAAAGACATTGAATAAGAAGGTTGCATCTCTGTGAGCCGACCTTTTATTTTTGGGCAGGGACCAGGAACGATTTTGAGTATAAACATGTTTGACTTCACTTATCTGCTGATTTCACATCAGCTGACGCACTGTTTGTGTTTCAGTTGTAAGAGCAGCCCTATAATTTCCTCACCTCCACCAGTCTAATCAGGCTATGATCAAACTTTTCCAAAAAAAAAAAAAAAAAAATTGAAGAAAGCGTTGACAGCAGAGGCTGCGAGGAAGCATTTGTTGCATTGTTGCACAGCTTTGTTCCAGTTATCTGCATCACCCTATCATATCACTATTGATCTGAGAAAACACGCTGCAGTGCCATAATGCTGTTGTTTGTTATGACTTGCTCGAACCACCAGCATGTGGTCCTCTGTGGTAACTTGTAGCTTGCAAATTTATGACACAAGAGGGAATTGTTAATGTCTGCAGGCTTGTCATTATCAGTATTAAAATGGAAGAGCGCCATACCACCACGGTGGAGCTGTAACGTAATCGTCCAACGCAGAAACTTGTATTGAAATTCGGATCATTCGAATGTGGTTTCCTCCCCACATGTCTGATGTCTCCTTGGTATTGCAGCTCTTAGGTTCAGCACTAGGTCAAGCAGGTCTGCTCAAGTTTCCTGGGTTCACTCAGGTGTGAAACGATCATGTGTTATCCACTGCACAACATCCATCCGCAGCGTGACAAGAACTTTATTCTGATGTTTCTATTAGTCGTCCTGGAATTCCTCTGGCGCCTTTCCAATCACAAGGTTCGCCACGATATCAGCGTCAGCCCGAGTCGTTTATCACCCAAAAAGCTATGACCTATGAGGGCGCCCTCATTTGTTGCGTCTTCTGGCACCACAGCTTAATCCCAAGCTATGAATATCAAATGGCACCCAAAGTGACAGCCCTTATGAATGTATTAGCTGCGATGTAATCAACCCAATGGTGCGTGCGTTATTTGTGTCTGTCCTGGCAGGGAGGCGAACTCGAGGGGGTTTGGCGGTTTTGGCACTCGCAAACACAGATACCGTCATTCTCATCAAAGTGTTAGTCTTTGAGAAAACAACATGTCTCCTGACAGTTTTGTGAACTTCCAGTGAAAAGGTTTTGTGGTCTAAAAGGAATTTGGCCTTCGGTCTAGAAAGAGAAATCTTCCTTCCAGTGTCTTTTAATTTGTCTCGTTGGCCATTATGTGAATCATTGATCCACTGCAGAGGTACCAAGGCTTGAAGAAGAAGTGCTGCTGTTTGTTATTTCTTGATAGACCTGTCTTTCAGCCTCTCTATGTTCTGTTTGTCTTCATTTATGACTACAATTTTACAAAAAAAAAACGCTTCAAGCCTCAGAAAAGTAAACATGATATAACAAGTAGGTGGTGGCTGTGGCCCGTGATCTTCTGCACCTTTTGTTTTAGTAACCCCACCTCTCCCTTCCCCCCCAAAAGCGAGATTGCAGTAGCTAGCATCAACCCATTTCCTGCAAGTGAGGCATTCGGGGAACATCTGTCTGGCAGTTCAAGAGGTTTCACCACAGTAGCCAAGTACAAAGTCAAGTAATAAGGCCTCACATTCAAAACAGGCCAATAGGTCAATCCACAATGATCTCTAAGGGAGTTGGCATAACTTAGCCACCCCGCTACTGTAAATTCAAGCTAGCCAAAGTAGCCCATAGCATCAATAGCAAGATATTTAGCCTGCTGGCCGTCCAATATCATAATTACCACAACTATGAATGAATGTAGTAAGAATGTGTGAGGCAATATGAGTTCATTTTTAGTTGAAATATTGACATACTCACAAAAGCTCTTGAGAAAACACATTTTGAACCCTGCCAGACATTGTTTAAAGGTCTTGCTCCAAACAGTTTGTTAACGCTAGCTCACAGTCAGATTTGTCAACACGTTCCTCACATTAGACCACGGTGGCCAGTGTGGTACTGTAGACGGAGTCCATTTGTTCCCCCCTTCCTCCCTCTGTCCATTGAAGTGGTGGTGGCAGGATGTGGCCTGAGCATTGGTGATTTCAACCCAGGACAAATACAGGTGTTTCCCAGCGGCTTTATTTGCTGTACCCTCTCTTCCTGTCCAGCTGAGGGGCTTGGGTCACCCTCACTGTAAAAACCCCAATTGTCTGGAGGCCTTTTGTTTGTTCACCTGCATGTTCTGATAGGACCATGGACACATGTCCCTCACATGCTTTAGTCAGGCCAGTGTTAGTGCTCGAAGGAAATGTTTGTGTTTCGTGCTATTTTTGTGTTATTTGTATATTTGCAATGTACTGTAGGCCTACAGTATGTATCCATTCATTGCAATGCAGTTTCCTCCACAATTTTTCTACTGGCGGGAGAAGTTTGTCTTGTATCAGTCAAGATTGTGCTTAATTGGTACTTAAATCCATAAACCTCAATCTGTAATGTGTTGTAACTATTTACTACAGCTCTTAGATTAAAAGTAGTGGATATATGGCCCTCTAAATTAGCATAAAACGAAGATACTGATGAATTTGACTTTGCTCGAACGTCACTGCAGGTTGCATGTGTCCACACTGTAGTTACACCTGAATTTACCCAATAACCTCTTCATGTTGCTTTTTAGATGATGCAAAACAACCCACACAGAACTAGAGAATATATTATAAGCTGTACAAACACATTTTTGTTTTGCAGGGCTGTTGCATTAGATTGCACTAGATCGCAGGTGTGGTCCACCCACCCACTGTCTCACTGTCTTCTGTCCCATACAGCGTTCGTTTGTGGGGTTTCCTGAGTAGGTGGTACTGTAGCTAGGTGGAAACTCTTTGAGGTCAAAGTCGTCATGGTTGTCGTCTGTGAATGCCTGGAGGCGTGCTGGATTTGTTTGGTCTGCTGCATAGCTCAGGTATTTGCTTTGCCCCGCTCGTCTCCAAGGGTCTCCGTAACCATTAACCAGCCTCTCGCATTGTTGCATACGTATCGCATTCCTGACACGTTATTCACCTGCAGTTAACACAATGATTCAGTTGTATGTGTGTTTTTTATCCCATGTAGGAACCAAAACACAACAATATGAGTTGGTAAATTAAAAAAAAGTGAGACAAGTTATTAGGTAATTTTGAAAAATACTTAGTATCTCAGTTACTTGTCTCAGCACGCACGGAGATTGTATCTGTATCATCGTCAGAGGATGTGTTGTTGTTTTTTCGTCCACCCTCCCTCATGATGATCAGTGATTAATATGGGCTGCAATACACCAAGGTTATCTGCACAGATAATGGCACAACAGATACAAGATGCAAGGTTCAGATCTGAAGCCACTGCACTAACAGGGACAACCTCTAATTTCACATGCACACATACAGTACACAGTGTTTGATTTCATTTCCAGGTAAACATACTGCACAATCAATTACATCAATGGCAGCCTTGCTGTATGAAATACAAACAAAACAAAACAAAACTGTAAACCTCTTGGTTCCTGTCCACTTATCTGGAGATAGTGTGTCTCTCGCTGAGCTGCAACTGAACTCCCCCGGTGATGTCATCAGTTTGCTATGTGAAATCAGGTTTGTGGAGGTACTGTTGACGAAACCTGGCATCAACTAGTCAATTATACAGATTTATTGCTGTTAACATTTTAATTAAGTATTGCTTATTTGGTTGCAAAACCACACACTCGAATTCCTTCAACCCACAAAAAAGAAAAGAAAAGAAAGAGTCTCAGAGTTCAGTGTGAGTGTCAGGGGAGGAGCTCCAGTTTGTTTTCTCTCAGCTGAAGTTCAATGTGAAATCTTTCTTTTGGTTTCTTTGAGATGAAACTGTAATTACGAAAGGTTATTATGTCATTTCTTCTCAGAGTGGGGCTGTAACTTAGAATTTAAAACTTGGCAGTCAGCTCCAGTAAATCAGAGCTAACCTAATTAATCACGAATTGTTGGATAATCCCAATATGTTATCTTTGATATAAATAATAACATGATAGATCATTCTTTATCTCGAAATCAAATTGAAATGTCTGGCTAATGTTATCTGCTTATTTGATTACTTGTTCATGTTGTTGGATGTCTGCATTGCCAGTGCCTATCATCTGATGACTGGATATTAGGTCCTGATATTACCGGTGGTCCATTAAGCGCGTAAAAAATGGATACCCTCGGCCCATCATAGGTCAATTTTTGCACAAGTTTTACGGCCCAGATGAAAAGGTAATGAGGGCCTTGGGGTTAAATAGCTCAGAACCGGACCATTAAGTGATCATCTCTGATGAGTAAGACGATGAGCAACAGTCTAATTGAATCAAGCCAGGGAGCACAAAATGAGCGAATGTAGTTTTCTGCCCATTGACCTAATGGAAAACCATCAAAGTAGGATCTATATAAGGAAAAAATACCACCGAGCATAGTGAGGGACTTCAAAAAAAAGTGTGAGTAGGAGAGAGAGTGTGTGTGTTGTGTTTCAAACACACTGCTGCTGCTCTCAGAGCGTCTGAGGTATCTGAACACAACAAAAAATACAGTCGATTTTTCAAGTGTCTGTGGTTTAAGTTTGAATTTGGACCTTAATTGCTCATTTTCCTCATAGATTCCCTCCTTTCCATCGCCCTCTCTGCTGTCAACCATGAAACCATGACAGGAAATGGCTTAAAGCCTGCAGACACAATGTTAAGAGGATTTATTCTCTAGAGTCTCTCAGTATCAAGACCAAATCAAACCAGTACTGTAGATGGTGAAATATTTCAAGTGAAACATTTAAGATAAATGATCTGGGTTTTATCATCTGGGGACCATGAAAAGCTGCAGGAAGCAAACTTCATGTAACGCATTTTCAGATATTTCTGTCTGTTTAGCATTCACAGGGAGAAATATGATTATAATGTTTCATTGACTGTCTGCTTAGAAATACAATGTGTTTCACATATCAGTATTTTAACCAAACTAAAGAAACCAGTTTGGCTTCGAGGTATTAGCTTGCACTCACTGACACATCGATTAAACCCCAGAACCTGATTTTGACCAGTCTTGTAGAGCTTCAGAGGCTGTTGGATTTACTCGGTATCGGAAAATGTTGAGACAGGCCAAGCAAGCTAGGGCTAGCTGGCTAACATGCTAACTTAAAGGGACAACGAGGAGTTTTGGAGAAGCGAAGTGTTTTCACGCTGCCTCCGCGCGCACCGTAGAATTCCTCCACCGGCGCAAGACGGACTCATGTTTTCATTCATCAAGGATTAAAGTCAGAGGTTCAAAGAGGTTCAGTTACCGTCGTAGTTCCGACCATAACGCCGCTCGAATCGCCGTTATTCTCATTTGCGTCCGCGAAACCAAAAGTAATAAGTGCTGGTCGGCTCGAACATGCCACCACTAATAATAACAAAATAATGATAGAGTTGGCCCTTTAAGGATGTGGTGGTTAAAGGACTGCAGTTTGATGCTGCAGCCATAGAGAGAGTAAACAAGAGGTTTTTTTTCTTTTCAAAGCTACAACTTAAAGCTTTTTTTCTGTCTCTTTCATAGGACAAAAGATGCAGAGCCTGTGGCAGGAAAGGAGATTCAGGTGACTGTCTGCAACGAGGAGAAGGCTGTCTGCGGAGTAACGAAGCACACGACTTGTGCAGATATGATTCAGGCTTTACTGGAGGATCACAAGTCGATCCCGGAGAGCAAGCGGCTCCTGCACGGGGAGCCCAAAGACTTCTGTCTGGTCGAGCGCTGGAAGGGTTTTGAGAGAGCTTTGCCTCCGCTCACCAGGATCCTGAGGCTCTGGTACGCCTGGGGCGACCAGAGACCCTTCATTCAGTTCATTCTCGTCAAAACCAGTGATTTCGTGCCTCAGCCGACCAAGAAGGCCGTAAAGTCCAAGGGGGCCAAGCCGAAGCGGTGGGAGCACGGCCGGGCGCACCACTCCCAGTCTCTGCCCGTGGAGAAGCAGAAGCGCATGGTGAAGAAAGCGTTCAGGAAGCTGGAGAAGCTTCACAACGAGAGCAAGAACTCGCCGGGTGCCGAGGAGATCGAGCGGATGGTGCAGCTCATTCTGAACCAGGACCACACCATCCGGGAGCAGATCCACCGCATGAGGGAGCTGGACGTGGAGATCGAGCAGGTCGAAATCCAGGGCCAGAAGGAAGCAGAGGCCGAGAGTCCGCTGGCTCAGGCCTGCGCTCAGAGTTTGTCGGCGCACACCGAGGAGCAGCTGCTGGAGTACCTGTACACCGGAGACGGGATCGAACAGCTGGAGCTGCAGGTTCAGAGACACCGGGAGCTCATCCTGCAGCTGTCCAGGGACATCGACACCGAGCTGGGGAGGGCGAACTTCCCACAAGCGCAAGATAGGGACAGTGAGCAGGAAGGAGCAGCAGCAGCAGCGGCGGCGTACTGGATCGCCTCCGACACGGACGAGTCGTTCTACGCCGCGGAGCTCATGAGGCTGCAGGACGAACTGCAACACAGCCTCTTCACCGGCGTGTCCCTCCACAACCAGGCTGCAGAGATGGACAAGCAGCTCAAGTTCTTCGACACCACGCTGCTCTCCAAGGACCAGGAGTGCTGGCAGCTGGCGTCCCAGCTCAGCTCGCTGCAGATCGGGGACGCCGCCACCACGGAGGAAACGTCCAGTCCTCTGCCTCTGAAGAGCGAGACTCAGTGCAGCGTCTCACAGACAGTGAAACTCAAACACAGCCTGTCCCCTCTAGATATTACAGACACAGACTCAGACACTGGGATTAGCTCCACACACAGCCAGGACTCGCTGTCACCGTGTCTGGACTTCCCTCCCCCGCTGGATACGGACGTTTGAACAGCTCAGCTGACCCAGCATTTTAATGTTGTGTGTCCCTCCACCCCCAGTTTGTGCCTCTCAGGTCTTATCATCATCCATTTGTCTGAGAGATTACGAGCCAAGAAGGTAATTTGAAACCAAAAGTTGCGGGCAAACAAAAAATTCAAGTATTTAAGCCAAATGTTTTGCAACTTTTCTTCGTCATACAATATGAATCTCCCGATGACTCACTATGATCCATGTGACATTAATGTCCATGGACGACTACAAAGGCTCCAGCTGCTCCAGACAGACCAGATTTATCTGTAATAACAAACACAACTCAACTCTCCATGTGCGTCATGGCAGAGTGTAATTAAGGTCTGGATCAATAATAATAATAATATGTATTATTATGGACATATTTTATTAAAATCTGGCACTTTATTTATACACGTAAAGAAAACAGCTCAATAGATTGATTACTAATATCAATTGACATTTAAGAATGTGCTTACGTAAACACAGGTATATTAAACACCATCCATTCATTATAAATTTCCAGGTTGTATTTCATATTTCATATTTCTTCCTGTGTCTAGATTTGTCTCTAAGCATTTTTTCCAGAAATACTAAATATTGTTAAACAACACTTTTACAGCATAGAGATGTTTATACCTGAGACTCAGACGTAATGATAAAACATGGACGGCACAAACTGGAGGAATGCATCTCCCCCAATTACTGTCTCTCACTGTCAGATCACCCACTTTTTTTTTTTTTTTAATGTACATTTCTGCACCCATCAACGAAGCACAGACGTGTTAATGTAGACTTTTAGGCAGGTACAGTTAAGGGCTTTTTAAAATTCCTGTCACAGTCCTGTTTGTGTTAGAAAGAGAAAAAAAAGGTGAATGTATGTTTAAGGCCCCCCCTTTTGTTCGAGTTCTCACTTTATTTATGAAGCTGCACTTCTTAATACACATATATTAACAATGTTTTATATTAAAACAAATAGCTGACTGGTTTGGATGTAGAATGTGTTAAATGAATCGTAAACATTCCTCTCGACTACACTGTAAATACGCTGCTGTATCTACTGTAAATGATCCTTCTTATGGCACAGGCACAAACTTTAAAAAAGAAAAAAAGAAAAAGGTAATTTGATAAAGCAAATGAGAAAATATTTATTTATCATGAAATTGTATATTTTTTTGCAGATGATTGTTTCTCTTCCTCCGTCTCTCAGGCTAATGTCGATCTCATCAAACATAAACAGGATCAGAATAACAAGATATCTGGGTTGAAAATGTGTCAAATCCTGCTTAGATATGATAAATTAAAGTGTATATTTCAACTTTCATAATAAAGACTAATACTGTAAATATCACAAAGAGTGATCACTGTTGTTGAGAGAGGTCTACAAGAAGATGTTGATGGGAATAAAAAGCTCACATTGGAACTGCACTGCACCAAAACACCAAGAAACAGGAGATATTGCTTGGATTATTGATCATATGATCAGATATGGACATTGTTTTTTTTAAAGATCCCATATTAAACTATTTTTACTCAGTTTAACTCAGCTGTCAGACGTCCAACTAAACTGTATTTGAAATGTATTGCCCCAAACTGATCTGTGGTCCTGAATGTTGGCTGTCTAAAAGCGGCTCAAATGAGCTCTGCTGAGAACAAGCTGTTTCTTTGCAATGCACCTTTAAGTAACATGGTAGATTATTACCACTTTATGACTTAAAATTGGTCGGAATTTCATCAATTTAGCTCAGGAGTTTCTTGCTGTGCACTGCAGCCATAGAAATAGACGTGGTAGGCGTTTTGTGGCGCTGAAGGGCCGGCCTCACTCCTGTCGTGACATCACCACAGGAGCTGAGTCTGAACAGCCTGTATGAGCAGCGTTTTACCAGCCACTGGGCTGCAGAGTCCATGCAGGACCCGTTTGCTTTCCTCATTCTAGTTGGTCGGCTCAGGGAGGATCAGTTTAGACCAGAAAGAAAAACTGTTTTTCACAATATGGGACCTTTAATGATCTCGTATAATAACGCAGTGATGGGAGCACATCCAGTCCAGATTCGATCATAGTTTGGAATACCTACATCTTTGGAGTCTGGAGTTGAATTTTTTTACAGATTCCTCAAAGCTCTGAGTCACCACACACACACACACAGATGACACAGCCACCTCCGAGCTGCTGTCCTCTCTCTGCACCATATAATCAGACAAGATGGTCGCCGAGGCAGGCACAAAAACAACGAGCACTCTCCTCTTGTCAAGGTATACCGCTGACAGACTAACACTTTGTACTCGGGGCAGAGCGGGGCTGGCTGTTTGGAGAAAAAAAAAACCAAGGGGATATCTATTTCACACACTAATTGCTCAACCCCCTCGCCCCCTCTCCCACCCCCCTCTTCCCACCACCTCACTCACTCACTCACACACCCCTCCCTCCCTCCCTCCCTCCTTCACTGCTCCAAGCCACTAAGTAACTCCACCAAGCATGAAAGGCCGAGAGATCTTACAATGTGAACAATCTTTGCACTGGCGCCTCACACTTGTGGATGGAACAGGGGCTTATTATGGCTCCTGCAGAACATGTTCAGCAGCCAGGCATTAAACTGGAACAACAGGGAGGAGGGGAGGAGGGGGAGATCATTTATATACTAATGCATATTTAACCAGTTGAAGGAAATTACTTGGATCTTGCACTTTAAAAAGTTGGATGCTTAATATTTCACGCTCATGATGTTGCAGGGATGTGTTTAACAGCGTCTTTTAAAAAAAAAAAAAAAAGTATCCAGAGGTCACTTCTCTGGAGAAACCACAGGCAAAAAAAAGTCTTTCTATTCATTATTTACTGCCATTTGAGAGCAGCGGGCGCCTCAGCACGTCCGTCAATAAAATAATGAGGTGAACCGGGTTTTGTTTGTTAAAAGCTTCCCTGTGCTCCTCCCTTCCCCCCCGACCTGCCAAGAATACAAATTAACGCTCTGAAAACTTTTTTAAAACTACTGTATTTACCTCTAAACAAAAAGGATACGCTCAAGATGGTGGAGAAAAAAAAAACTGGTCACAGGAAAATATATGTACACGTATAGAGAGTTGGAGAGTTGTCTGAAGGCCGCTCAGGCAGTGAAAGAAGTTTTAACAAAGCGCAGGGTATAAATTTCCAAAGTCTTGGCAGAATGTAAAAAGGCTTAGAAAGCGTTCTTAAGGCAGAACAATGAAACTCTGCACTTCAGAGTTGGAGAGTCTTTGGAGGAGTCTGGAGCAAAGAATGAAAACTTCTTCTTCTGCTTCTTCTTCTACAGTAACAAACAGCCTTTGTTACAATATCACTCCTATAATTAAAATAAAAAATGTTTTGTGACTTCACTTCCTGGTTTCAGGGAAGCTGCAGATCCAGCTGATGTTTACATCTTTCTCTGAGCCACACCAGCTCGCAACACTGTGTGTGTGTGTGAGTGTGAGTGTGTCCCAACAACAGTAATTATATGGACCAAAATGACAATTAGGCTGACTGCAAACCTGTGTTTGTTCAGCCCTCCCAGTTATAACCACTGGGCAGCTGGAGGAAAACAGTATTTGTTGTTAATGTTCAGCTCTGAAGCTGCAGCTGATAATATAAGAGTAAAAAAAAAAAAAAATTGATTTAAAATGTGATGCATGTTTGTGTGTGTGTCCTTTTCTCTGCCTGGGTTTTTATCTTTGAGCTCAGACATGTTGAAGACTCAGGAGAGGAAATTAAGGAAGATGAACATGAACTTCGGGCTTGTTCACTTTGACAATCTGAACAGTCAAAAACCACACATGGAGGTGGTTTCAAATGTGATTCTGATCAGATTTGTACAGATTCATTTCAATGTGACTATTTGCACTGCAGCTCCACATGATTTGAGACAGAAACAAGCACAGTTTACTGTCATCTATTATGTTTGTTTTTGGACAAGATACACGCAATATGGACACATTTAGATCGGATCTTTCTTTCTTTTTTATACACATAAATCTTTATACCCATACAAACATATTCCAAATAATAGAAATAATAGTAATAGTACTATAAAGAAAAAAAAATCAAAAACAACAACAACAACAAAAATGTAGACATGTAGATTGGATCTGAGATTTGTCAAAACAACAACAACAAGGTCTTAGAGCCTGTTGTGTTTGATCTGTGTGGCTGTCACCATCAATAACAACACTGGACTGGACATAAGAACATGTCAACATTGTGGCTGCACACTGCACTGATAAAAACTATGGATGTTATGTCTCAGACCCACATGGTGGCTCTAATTATGGTTAATTGATCGATGTATTTACAGAGATGTTTATCATCAAAGGCTTCCTGTGAGTAGATTACTGTACCAGTTTCCACTCTCAGGTTCAAAAAAAGCACATTTTTAACACCTAAGATTGATTTTTCCCAACATGCAACATTTTGGCTCCAGCATTTTAATACTGTAAAAGAAAAATCTAGCAAATCTCATTTTAAAGTCCTGAAAGGCAATTTGCGAGCTTTTGATTAGTGAGGAAAGATCCATTAGCCTGTGTGATGCCTGCTGCGCTATTCTGAGATTCAAACTGAGACCTCGTTTGTTTCATGAGACACTCATGACAGCACATGAATGAAACACATTTTCAGTGATACAAAAGCTGAAATCACTGACCCACTGCTTGTTAAACGTTTCGGTAACACTTTACCTGACGCCCATCTCTATAACGCATTATAACCATACTTATAAGGAGTTATAATGCAGTTACAGCACTGTATAACTGTAGTTATGAACACTCATAAATGCTAGCTGTTAGTAAGTCGCTGACAATGCCCACATCAATAACGCATTATAAATATAGTTATAATGTGTTATAACTGTCTCATAAATTACCATAAGGATTTATAACAATAAGCGTAACACATTATAGAGCATTATAACTCTATCACTTGACCTTATAAGTCATTATAAAATGTTCAGTGATGTGTTATGCTTATTGTTATAAAGTCTTATGGTAATTTATGAACGTTTATAATGATAGCTATACATGTTTATAAGCCAATTATAACACATTATAACGATATTTATAATGCATTATATGTGGGCATTGTCAGCTAACAATTATAACGTTTTATAATACCTGACCTTATAAGTCATGACAAAATGCTGTTATAAAGCATTATGATCATTAATGAGTGTTTATAACTATAGTTATACAGCGCTATAACTGCATTATAACTCATTATAAGTATGGTTATAATACGTTATAGAGATAGGTGTCAAATAAAGTGGTCCGAAAGTTTCAAGGCAAAGGTAAATACATGTACAGTTGAGCCGTCACTGCTCAGCAGCTTGTCGTTGTGCAGTCACATGTTTGTTTTTTTCCAAGAAGCCTGCAAACAGTTTGTCATTTGCCTTCACGTGTTAGCCTACTTTCTGCTGGGGAAACAACATACATCACCTTGGGCATGTGCCAAAACTCAGCAATGCAGCTCGTCTCAGCTCGGTGGCGTTCCCACAACACGCCCCGACACTCAACTGTTTGATAACGCCGCGAGCAGAATTGTAAAACAAAAAAAACAATCTTTACACTGAACAATAAAATGCATTCAAATGTATGTGTCCCATTTTTTACAATCGGTCACGCCGTCCCATCAAGCCAGTTCTGCTCCAGTCACATCTGGGTTAAGGTTGGACGAGTCAGGACTCATCAGAAACTAGCTCAGGGGCCTTGGGCTTAATTTCCCCCAATCAAAGCGCATTTGGAGCAGCACCCCAGCCAAGAGCATGAATCATTTGATAAAAGAGCCCAAGGAGAAATAAACTGTCCCCGCTGCCAGGGAAGACACGAGAGGGAAAATTGACAGTTGGTTGTGATGTGTGTGGGTGTGTGGGTGTGTGTGTAGGCGTTTGTGTGTGTGGGTTTATGTGCAGCAGACGGTGGGAGACCTGTTGGCTGCAAGTTTTTAAGATGGGAAATTTTCTGGTAATATGATCTTAGGTTGTGTGGTTGCTTATATCGGTGTAGACAGCATAATGTGTTCACCAATTAAAACTAAATTCAGTATCAAAATGAAAGGCTTATGCACACACACACACATACTGTACACACACACACTGAAAAAAATTTGGAGTGTTATTTACTTAAGAAAATCTAGGAAAGTTTTTTCACTTAGAAATTGTAAGTAAATTCTATAAGGGCGATCATCAAGTAAATGTTACTTACAGGATATAAGTTACTTTTACTAGCAAACCTCAAGTAATTTACTGATTATTATTAGTATGGACAGTGAATTTTACTCTCTCCTTCTTTGTAAGTTTTACTCAGACTCTGACTGCTCCAAACTGAAAAATCTCACCTAAAATCAATGGCCTTTCAAGGTAATTTTAAAGACCTTTTCTAAGTTTTATTTATAGACTATATGTAAGTAACATTTACACAACATTTTATATAAATAATTTTGTGCAGTTTAAATTGCCTAAATTTGTTCTTAATGTTTTTGTGTATTGAAACAATGACTTTAAAAATGAGGCAACTGTTAATTTAACACATTTATTTTTCTGTGAAAACATATGTTTTTCAATAATACATGTTCCAACAGGTTTGCAAACAATAAATACAACACTCACATCGATGACTCTTTGAAAATGTCCCCACAATCCAACAGCTGAGGTCCTCTGGTTTAAAAGAAGTTCAAAACTGTATTTCATTTTTGGTGGGTAACTTGAGTCCATGGCATAAACAATGCCCATCAGCAGGAGACAGGCCGTTGCAACACTTCCACAGTTGTCAAGTACCTCAGTCCATTCAACAACAATCGACACATCAGCATCGGATGCACCTTCATCTTCTTCTCCTGTGTGGTAGACACAGATCCTCAGGACTTGCTCAGCCTGGTCCTCTTGAGCTGCCTCTCTGCTGATACCCTGTAAAATATATAGAAATATGTTCAGGTACATAGTAGAGCTTAATTTTTTATTGAAGCTACAGACTACTGTCAAAAATATCAATATTTCTATATATTTTTTTAATAATCAAATAGAAACTCCTCGTTGGCCCTTTAAGCAAGTTGTATTTAAAGGGGAAGTGAATAAGAATACAATATAATGAACTCAAGTCGACATTGTGATCTGAAAATGTTTGAAATTACCTTGTAGTCCTTGATGAGTTCCCCTGAAGACTCCCCCAGGAATTCCATCAGGGCGCGAATAACGGCCTTCCATCCAGCTTCAACATGTGGCTGCTTTAACAGACAGAAAAAATAATTCAAAGTACCATTTGAATTCACTTATCTATACACGTTGTCAAGAGAACAGCAACATCAAAATTATTTTTTTTTAAAACTATGATATCCTGGATCTGCATTGAAATGAATCAAACCTGATTAGAACTAGATTTTCTTATCAGTATAAAAGTCAACTTAAAACTAATACTGATGGGTACCTTACCTTATGGTGCGTTCAAGACAACTCGGAAGTCGGGAATTTCCGAGTTGGGATTTCCGACTTCCGACATCATAGCGTTCACGCCGCAGGAACTCGGAAAAGAAGAAAACATGGATGCCAGAAAGAAGTTCGGTATATTGTGGCTCATGGCTGAATATGAGAAATTTATGCAGCAGCAAGTTATGTTTATTGTGGAGGCAATAACTTAAAATTTACCGTTACCTTACCGTTTAAGATGAAGGCCGCCATGTTTTCTGTTGCGGTGACGTCAACTCGGAAAATCGGAGCTCTGAAATGATACCCGAGTTTCCGACTTGTAATTTCCGAGTTCGACGCCGTTCAATTCGTTTTTTACAACTCGGAGCTCGTTAATTCCCGACTTCCGAGTTGTCTTGAACGCACCATTAGCCGTTCAAATCAAATACTGCTGCAGGAGAACATTCCCGGTGGAGGCTGTAAAATATGAAGAAATCAAATGATTAATGCATCATACTCAAAGTAACTTGAATACCAAGGACAATGGAAAAGCAGCATTTATTGGGCTATATTCACATCACTAGAATATACAACATTAGATTTTCCTTTCAACTTTTGTGTCCATTACATTTTATGTGGCACAACATATCAAAATTCAAAACATATTCAGCTTCATTTTAATTTGTAATAGTGTATGTTCTGTGATGATGGTGGTAAACCTCTTTCAACTTATTAAGTGCAGAGCACTACACATTTTTTTAAAATTATATTTTACTTTTGTTTTGTTTTTTACCTGAATAGCCAGATGACGTTGCTTGTGACACTGCTTGCTGTAGTTGCTGCTTGAGAGGGCACTGTGTCAACAGCAGGAAGTTGGTGGTTTGGGCTTAAGGACAAAAAACATAGACAAGACATTAAAACTACAGAATACTACATTAAAACTACAGAATCATGTAACTAAAATAAGCTGTACCATTGCCCCCCCCCTTTCCCCTTTCCGTCCCGTCGGACAATCTACTACAACCTCAACACATTAGCGCGATTTATTTGTTTATTACCGTTGCTACGCGACCCGTCCACGTGCCTGTGTTTTGTTTATGTACGCCAGCGCGAGGGAGACAGAGGACGGCGAGGCCAGAGCGATAATCTATTGCTCTGGGCGAGGCCATTAACACTGGATGCGCCAACAGGTGTTATGCCGAGTTCTGCCTGTCCGCCGAACTGCATGCTATTCTCCTAGCTTGGAAAAACGCCAGCTCACATACCTACAGCAGTGCCGAATAACGCATCCACCCTCTAACTTTATTGCTGGAGATCTTTGAATCCATGTCCCGCGAGGTGCATGCAGTTCTCGGCGGGCGGGCAGAACTCGGCAAACACCGAGAGCTACGTTTCATAAACACAAAACTAACCACTCGACCCGACTGTTGTAGCTACCCCGGGGGTGCACCACCAAAGTCCACAGCTAAAAATTTAGCTACAACATGTAGCCTATGGTTATGGCAAGTGGGGTCATGTTACATTTCATATTATCATCACTTTATATTTGAACTCCGTTTCATGCATGAAAACCCCTGAATGACTTACCTTCAAGGTGTTTTAGCCGCTCCTGCCGCCATTCAAACTGACCGCCGTAACCGTCATCATGTGTTCAAAGATGCGCATGCGTCCTGGAGGCGAGCATGGTCACAAGGCGCATGTGCGGATTAATATCATGAAACACTATTAAAACTTACTTGATATTTCTAAGTTAATGTGCAATGATATGAAACCTTTGAATATTATGTGAAAATATGAAGTAAATCTTACTCTTGCCACACTGTTTATTTTTTACATGAATGGCATATATAGATTTACTTGAATAATGCCAGTTCTCACTGATACTTACAATTAGAGATGAAAATTGTGACAGTTAACCTAATAAATATTACTACACCACAAAATCATTTTTTTCAGTGCACGCTTCAAATGCTGCCTTTCATCCTCTCGCCTCCTCCAGCTCTTGTAAACACATTTTACTTTGGCATGGATGTTAATTTTCCTCTTTATTAGCGCTGCTGTCCTGGATAAGGCTGTTTGCTTTTTCCTACAGGTGTTCTCTGATGCTCCTCGCTCCTCTGTCACGCAGCCTTTCATTACGAGGAGGTGGAGACACTTGTCGCCAGACGGACGACGGAGGCAGAAGATCTACGTCTGCTCTGACGGAAACACAGCGGAGGAAGAAACCGAGGCAGAGACCGGATGTTTGAAGGTTTGTGTTGTTTTGTTGACTGATAAATAACTTTAGTAAAAACTGAAAGTGGATTTTTTCCTCCTCACTCATCACTCTCTTAACAAAGTTTTGGATAGGTCGAGTCATTTGTTTGGATTTCTCTTGATAGGTCCATCTCCTGCAGTGTTGTGGGTTGATCTTTAAAGGTCATTCTGTATTATAACAATTTTAAGTAGGACATCTGACCAGCTCACATTAATAATAAATGCTAAGGCCACCAGTGCAAAAAGAATCATGTATTGTTACAGGGGCGCCAGGGTGAAGCACAGGGGAAAAAAGACACATCAAGATATTAAAAGATCAAGTAACAACAAGAACACGTTTAAAGAATAACTAAACAAGTTTAAACTCTAAAGAAAAACTTAAGTAATGAATTTCATGCCTGACCTATGTATTTACAATTTCAAAAAAAAAAGAAAGAGAGCAGATTTCAGGTAACACACAGTGTTGGATGGTGGGTTCAGGTGGGCGGGGTTTGGGGTGACTGCTTTGTTGTGACATCACAAAGTGACAGGAAGTGCTGACGGCTGTTTGTGTGCATTTCTATGTGGACTGAGGCTTTGATACTTTCACAGTATTAATATAGAACCTAGAGCTGCTTTATAATCACACTACACATGGACATCTACCTTTATACTGTATGGAGCTTTAACACAAACATCTACCTTTATACTGTATGGAGCTTTAATACAAACATAATACCTTTATACTGTATGGAGCATTTTGTTGTTTTCAGAGGGATACATTTCAGGAGGCCTTGACCTCTCCTGTTTTAAATATTAACCTTTGTATCTGACTGGATAAGCTGGAGTGATCACAAAAGACTCATTAATAAAAAAAGTAAAAAAATCCATTTCAACTTTAACACTTTTATTTTTCTTCAGCCCAAAACAGAAAGAGTATAAGACAATCTTGTCGGATGAAGCAGGGACATGAAATGGAAAACGATGCAGGACATGAAATGATTCACACAGCAGTTTACATATAATCCAACCTCTTTTACATTCTCATGAAACACAATCCATTTCCTCCTCTGCAGGCTGCACGAAGATGACGGATGATGATGGTATTCGAGCGTTGCTTGTCCATGAGGACGACGAGGGGACCGGGAGGAGAGGGGGGGGTTGTTGCCTCCCACCTCCCTGATTGCCTGACTGTGGTACTCTGATTAGCTGCTTAAGTAAACATGGAATTCATTTATGTGGCTTCACCTCTTCAGAAACCTGCAGCACGACCTTCCTCCGCGGTTACTCTTTGTTTCTCATCCTCTTTTTCTTCTAGTGTGCCGTTCCTGATTAGGCCCATTTTCATGTTATTTGTTTGTTTTTTTTCCCTCCTCTCCACAGCGTGTATTCGTGTGGAGAGTCGTGACCTGGTCGTGTCGAGAGGAGATGTTAAACTCAGCAGGTGGGGGAGGGGGGGCACGATCCAACACCTGTATCAGCAGCAGGTGCAGCATACATACAGATTACACATAGAAAAACTGTGCAATGTCTTCCCGCTGATGTGTATTTCTGTGACGTGAATTCTTCACTCTGGCTGAAATTGGATTTTGATCTCCATGGGAGGGGAGATCCAGAAACCATTGCAGATGATGATACAGCTTCTGTTCTTCTGCTATTGTGATGAGTTTTCATTCAATTTATCTTGGTTTGATATTATAGCCTCATTTGATCATTTTGACCTCGACTAGTCTGTGCAGTCAGGTTAATCGAGTTAATAAGATTACAGCCATGAGCACGGTCTGTCTCCTCCTGGATGTACTGTACCTTTAAAGACCAGACCCTTAAAGAAGGTAAATAATGACCCTCAAGTACATGCAGTAGCTACAACATAAAGAGCAACTTGGCCATTAAAATGCTGCACAGTGCTGTAATGTTGCACCATAAATAAAGATCGCTATCATCATTGTCTCAAAGTTGAAAACAAACCGATCGTGGAAACAATTTCCAATTGAGTGGTGCACAGAAAGAAAAGAAGAGGAAGTCCATGAAACAAAGTAAAATGAGGAGGGAAAAAAAAACCCTCAGATTAAAAATCAGGTCAGTGATTCTGCTGACCTTCTGTCCTCAGGCGGCCGCAGATGTTCTGTCACCTCTGGTTTTTCAGTGGCGCCTCAGGAACAGATGAAAGAGCTCTGCACCGCGGTCTCTCAGGCTGCACACTGGGCTTGTTGTATATGCAAGTTAGAAGTCAGGCAAATATCATGCAGAGAGGTTGTGAAAGTGCCGTTAAAGTAAAAACAGTGAGACGCTACAAATCAATTCTGGACACAGTGGGAGGAGTCGGAGGCTAAAGCAGCCAAGATGTGGCCACTCGACTCGGATCTGAAAAGTCCCAGCAGCAGAGTTCTGCACCGACTCTGGAGGTGATTAATGGACTTTACAGGCCGATAGTGGAGGTGTGAGGAGGGGATGAAGGCCTGTCAAATGGTCTCTGTGTCTTCGATTGAATAGATTCTCTCTCTCTGTGTCTCTTGCAGTATCTCTCAGGGAGCGAAGGAGACTTTGAAGAGAAATCTGGGCTCAGTGGAGGCTTGAAGTGGCTGACTACTGAAGGCCGTCGTTAGATCTGCTCTGCCTTTGATGGCGCGGGAAGAGGCAAGAAGAGCAAGAGCAAGAGCCCCCCCCCCATTGTTTCCTGCGCCACGTCGGGGGGCGGGATGATGACGCCGCTATAACCTAAACACACTTCCAGCCCCCTCCAGAGCTGTGGAGCACTTTGAAGACCACCACCCGGCCACTTTATGAGATTAATGTGGGTTTTTTCTTTGTTTGTTTGGTTTTGTTTTGTTCATTTTATTTTTTATTTTAAATGTTTATGGACAATATATACAACATTGCCACAGAAAATGAGAAGATGTGATGCATATAAGACGTCTAACTTCTGCTATGTGCAGTCTTTGTCCCCGGTCAGGCTTTAGAATAGAATAAAATATACTGAATACAATAAATGCAATGATATAAATACAGCTCACAGCTCTGCTCTGCCATTCTAAAAATAGCTTGCACCGACAATCAAAGTTAACGAATCTACTGCTATGACTATAGGGATTATGGCAATGGGCCAATTCACCAAAATTTCGAACTATCCCTTTAACTTTCACACTAAACCTCTCCATAAGTGTGTATCTACCTTGCACTGAGAAGGATGATTGGCCAAATGTCGTCCTGCATCTTTGAATTTCACAGTTTTTGCTTGGTTGAGCTCCTTGTCGTCGTCCTACAGTTGTCTGTCTTTTTAAAGATCTGAGACATCACATACATGTACTGTACACACATGCTCAGTGTAACACACACACACACACACACACACACACACAAAAAAACCCAGAGCCACTGCTTGTTGCCGTGGGAACTGAAAGCACACTCAGCTTCTTGGCAGCAACTCTCCATCTGTGTACTTTGTAAAGGTGCAGGAGTCCCAATGGAAAACACTTGGCAACCTCTTTCTGTTTCTTTTTCCTGTTTCATTCACCGTAGCCAAAGTGACTCTGGAGTTTGACATTTGTGTTTTCTTTTTTTTTGTTGTTTTTTGTTTTTTGTGTTTTTTTTCTCTGTTTCTCATTAAGATGCAACAATCAAAGATCAGACAATGTGTTGTGCAGACTTTACCTTTCTGTTATTTTCTGACAGAGGGAATTTGTTGGATCTACACCGAGATTGACGTGTTGGTCACTCCAACACAAACAGAGCTGCATTCCTCTGTCTGGATGTATGACAGAGCAGGACTGGCCTGGCCTGGTCTGGCCTGGCCTGGCTTGGCCTGGCTCGGCTTGGCCTGGTCTTTTGGGCTGGGGTCTCTTTTCCAGTTGCTCCTGGGCAGTGGTTTCCTGCGATGTTTCCTGTTAGAGAGAGCTTTCAGGGTGGGCAGATATAACCTTGTGAGAGGAATGTGAAGGATACCAAAATGTGTTGTTGGCTGCAGGCGTGAGCTCAAAATGGTTTACACACACACACACACACACACACGCACACGCTCATTTTTATGGTTTGTTATTGTCTAGAAGTGCATGACCTGTGGGAAAATGCAATGAATGTCAGAAAGTAAGAAGTAAAGTTTTTTTTCTACTCACTGGAGTTTCTCAGGTTAAATAGTTTTCCTCTTATTTTACAGGAGTGGGTTGAAAGGTTTAAACACTAACAATATATTTCAATTTTTTCTTCTACACTTAGACTGTCAAAACAATGTGGACTTTTTTTTTTAGAGCATTTTTAAACTAACACATGTGCTACTGTAGCATAAAGGCTGATAATGACCATCTATAACTGAAATACATCAGTCCTAGTGATCCTATTGTGCCCACAGAAACAGACCAGTGGTTGGCTATAAAATTACATAGTTCGGGTAATTGATTAGGTTTAGGCAAATATTCTGGCTTACATCCGGAAAGAAGAAACATTTTGGTAAAATCGCAGAAATAAACACATTTCCCTTGTATGGGAAAAAAAATCTCTCCAAACTCGTTCCAAGGCTGTAACTCCACAGTATATACTGCTAATCAAAAACACAGACCAAACTCCGGCCTTGAGGATAAACATTTATCATTCAGACGTGTCCACAACATCCCACAAATGAAAACATGTTTATCGTCGACATGTTTTCTTCACTTTATTAGAGGATCGGATCAGAAAAACCCTCTTTAGTGGCAAAATGCATCAGACTTTGTTCGTTTTCAAATTTTTTTAAAGATAAAAAACAGAAAAGAAAAGATTAAATCCAGCTCCAGACCTTCACTGAGGCTGGTAGCAGGTGGTACAGGAAGTGAGGGAAGTGGCCTGTTTATGCAGAGAAGGAGTTTAACACTCAACAATGGAGTCTGGCTCTATAAGTTATCTGGAGAGGGAGCGGTGGGATGGGATGGGGTGGGGGAGGGGAGGGGGCATTGTACTGTAAATGGTCCGTTACAAAACACATAGACATACATGCACACTCTTAACATGTACCAAATGCATACAGTAACATTTTTCTTTGTGATAAAGCTGCAGAGCTAATTTGTTTCACTTGAACGCATCATGACAGATGCAGCAGGACACTGGTACGACGACGCTCCCTCACACTGAAAACAAAGTGAAGTTTTGACGCTTCACATTTCAACTTTTCCTGGTTCACAAACCTCTTCATGAAACTGAGTCTAACTCTGCAATTGTTACACAAAAATATGCTGCATATGAAAAAGTTTGACTTCCTTCCCGTGGATGTCAGGTGACTTTACAGGAAGTGAAGCTCATTCTCCTGCAGCGCTGATATGAAAACTGCAAACCCTCGGACAATAACAAGAAGTACCTGAATGATTTATATTTGATAGGAGAGATTATCTTTATGCATTTACGTGACGATTGTGAGGTTGTGTGCAGAGCAGACGACGTAGGCCTAAATGCAGGAAGTGTGACCTTTAAACTTTAAACCTTTAATTTGGTCGTATATGACATTAAACAGATCAGGACGTCTCTGTGCAGCGCAGCAGGAATCAGATTAGCGATCACATGCTTCAGCACCGTTCAACCATCTGCTAACGTCAGGGACAGTGCCGTCTCTGTCTGCACTGTACATTATGGTCATTATCTGATTTAGAAATGTCTTGAAGGCAATTAGGTTTGGACCCAGTTCTATAGAAAGAACATTTTAACATCTGTAAAAACTTGTATATTGAACTGTCTGGCTGGTTTGTTTTTCTAATTAGTTTGTTTTTTGTTATCAAGTTGTTTTGATAAGTGAAATTTAGGTCAACACCCCATGCATAATTCAGGTCAAAAGTTTTATGTACAAGAAATTAGCCTATTTCGCTCTCAGCAAAGTCAACAACAACAATACATTGATATTTGAAGTGATATCAGAGGATTGTTACAAAACTGCAATCTGCACCATCACTTCCAGTACGTCAATACAACATCCGGCCTGAAAAGCTCTTGCAGTTATCGTTTCCTGACGACCTTTGACCTTTGCATCCCTGATCTATACCCTCTCTCTCTTTCTCTCATTAGTGGGAATGGAACAGGCTGAAATCCCCTCCACTTTTTTATGATCACCTGCCTCAGTCAGCCGCTTCCTGCAACATCCAGGCCGTTGACATTTTTCTTTGACACAATGGACCTTACCTTGGAAACAACAACAGGGAATCAAATTATACCTCAGGAGGAACGTTGCATATGAGAGATAAGCAGCTCAGATTGAAAGTGTTGCCACACAGGTGCAGGTTTTATGAGCGTCCTGTTACTGTAGCTGGCGTCCACGTTAGCACTTGATATGGTCATAAATTAAAGAAGAATTAACTATAGAAAACTTCATGACAGTGCTGGCATTTAAATCTGGACCAAAGCGGTGGGATGATGGTGCCACACTGGCTAAAACAAGTTCCTGTGCAGAGATGCCGACATTAATTGTACATATGTGTCATATAATGATGTCACACACTGTTTGAAAGACAGGTGATGTCAGTGTAAAAATTAAGCTGAAGCACAATAGCATCTCACCAAAAGGAAAGAAAAGGCAAAAGACATGAGTCACATCCACGGGGGGGAAATAAAGTTAGCATCTAAGCGTCGGATCCAAAAATACTTTATGGCCTATTCTACCAACTGTCATTGTGTTAAATGACGTTCATGACCCTCAGGTCCACGACATCTGGCACAAATCTTTTCTCCTTCCTGGACGACTCTCTGCAGGAATGTGCGTGTGTGTTTTTTTTTTCCCTTCTTCTTTCTTTTTTTAAATCTGATGATGCTCTCAGTGTTTCCATTAGCTCGGACCATCACATTAACTCTCTCCAGGGAGACGTGGTATGTTGTAAACATCACCCCCTGCAGGAGCGATGACATCACCGGCCGTCTCGTCTGAGCAGCATCTCCTCCTCTCCTCGGACTCCAAGTCAAACCCTCTCGTCTTAATGACCACTTTGCCGAAGCCATTTCACAGCAGAGATGAGCATCCCCCGCAGACAGTAAACAAACAAGTGGGCTACTTTACACCAAGCATCATCAACATCATCAACATCAACATAAAAAAAACAGAAAAAACTTGATTGCTTCATAAAATTGGTCGCTAGTAAACAGCAATTACTGCATGCATGGCTTTTCATGTCATTCATACATGTAATTGAAGAACTCCTTCACCTCACACATGGACCTTAACCCTGATTTGCATTAATGTGCTTTGAGTGCAGTGACTTTTTCTAGTTTTTTATTATTGATTTGATGTTATTTCCTAGAGATGCGATGACAGAAGAAGCGTCAGAGGGTTAAAGACGGATAAACAGGTCCGGAAAAGTGAGAACATCCATTTGACGGCAGACAAAGCCAAACTCTGGAGATATAAACACTTCCTCTGCGGCCTGTACGCAACACAAAGGAGGAATTTAAACACTCGACTGACAATGTCACATTCCCTTGACAGTAGAACAATATGAGCCCGGCTGCCTGCTGGGGGAACAATAGGTTTAAAACATAACCCCCTTCCTGTTGCCAGAAAATCTCCTCGCAGTCCCTCTGAAACCAGTTTGTCACAATGAGAGAGAGAAGAATTAAAACTGGAATGCAATCGCTCACCCTGATAACGTGACAAGTAAACAGATTAATCTTAAGGGTTTTTTTCTGGAGTCTGGTTTCACCTTTACCTGCTGCATCTGACAAATCATGTCAAAGTAAGAGATATGGGAACCAACAGATTCAACTCCTGGGGAGCTCACTGAAAAAGAAAAGATTTGACAAAATCTTAAAGTGATAGAAAAAAGAAGTTTCAGTTGTATTTTGGATTTAATCTCCAAGTTTGATTTTGAATTTCCATTGGGTCTTGTATTACAGATGTTTCTTTACGTCTGGAGAATAATTGTGGCCCCCAGACTCTGGTACAGCCTACCTAATGGTCCTCAGGGTTAGCATTGACATTTAACATTTTTAAATCTCTTTTACACATTTTTTTAAAATTAAAGGCAGGTTTTTATTCTGTAGTTATCATTTTTAAATACCATGGCTCACAGGATTTTACTTTTTATTGATTGTATATGTCACTGTTTTAATGCATCTTCAATTATTATCAATTGAACTGGTGGCCATTGGCTAATTAATATATTAAATTAATATATTATTATTTTCATCTGTACTATGAGCACCTAAAGGCTATGTGAATAAAAATGTTGTATTAATTATAATATATCTGTAGGCCAGGATGTTTCTTTAGCACCACTCTTATGTCATAAGAGTGCACAGCACTGTTGTGTCACAACTCTGCATCAAAGTTTGTTGCTGTGGGATCAAGATCCAAACCAGAACTTAATCACTTGTTTTTGTGCATGATACAACAGATTTCATTTAATTTTAGAAAGTACCAAAGAGTTATTTGCATCAATGTTTTGGGGCCAAAATTGAACATATCTAGTTTCTAATAGTGCCAAGTCAAGAACTTCAATGAGTCATCTGAGACAAGAATAAAACAATCTGATAATACACCAGATAATGGGACGTTCGAGTTAGAGGAACATGATCCAGTATCAATCCAGTAAAACTTTTTCTGCTTTTCTAAACCGTCTTGAGACTAAAGGCAGATAAATAGTCAGAGTTGAGGAGGGGCCCGTCATGTTGTGTCTAACTCGGCTCAGTCAAAAAAAAAAAAAGTTGGCTCTCTGCCTGCGAAATCAAAGTGCTGGAGGCTGTGAACCACGCGTGTGTTTTCACCTCTAACTCTGACATTGTCTTTGCTCTGCTTTCTTTGGCTTGAGTGCAGCCTGATGCCGCTGCGCTGTGGGACATGATGTCAGGACGGACGTAGGGAGCACCTGTCCATTTACGCACAAAGGCGGGGAGTGAGCCGATAGGTTCACGACCTCTTTACCGGCCCTTATGTGGAAGCATCTGGATGCCGAGATGGCCCCCGCTGCCTCTTACCTGCCTCTCATGTACGTACACCCACTGTATGTAATCATTATGACAGTGTGAAGCACCTCTGCAGTTGTTGGGCAATATGAAAGAGTGGCAACTTGAGTCCTCCTTCAGTCTGGTTCACAAACACACACACAAACCCAGCAGACACACTCGCTCAGTAATCAGAGGAAGCTGGTAGCAGTGCTGCTTTGACTCCAACAGGAAACACCCTCCATTGTTCTTCCATGGTAGCCAACCCACACCCACAGGCTGGCCTCGCATTAAAACGTCAGTTTCACCCCCATTCTTTATTGCTATGAAAACCTTCTGTGTTTTTATATAGCCCGCAATTTGCCATTTTACATTCCATTGCCATTTTAAGGCATCATCTCGCACTAAAAGCGAGAGGTGCTTCGTGTTGTGTGAAGCTAACCGGCAGCGTATTGGTGGCAGAAAATGACAGTTAGTGGTGTCAGGTGTTAATTTACTACCTAGGATAATGGATCAGCCAGACTGTCTCCAATTAGGCCTGTTGTAATGGCTCGACGAGCCAAAGCAGTGGAAAAAGTGGAACAAATCTGGATATTTTTGGATCCACAGACAACACACAATGCTAAATTGGCCTAAAATGTTTATAAGTGATGGTGTGATTTTGTGTAAACTGACTAATTTTATGTATTAAAGTGTACTTTTCCTTACATGTAGGGTGGACCGAGTATAGTTGAGACATGTGTACAGTTGAAACACCCTTAATATCTTGCCCATGCTGCAATGTTGAGCCACCATTTTTACTCAGCACAGTCTTTGGTTGTGGGAAATTTTAAGAGTTTTGGCATTTCCAGTCCAAAGATATCAGCAAAAGTAATTTTCCTAGGGTACGAATTTCACTTTACCATGTCCATTCAACAACGAATAACTCATTATCCTTTTGTTGCCATCAAACATAACTTATATCATTGCAAACATTATTTTGTGCCCTATAAACTCACATATTTCATACTATCCTAGCATTATAGGTCACTGCACAATCTAAAGAAATACACAAAGTGGTCAGTGGGTATAGTTGAGACACAATGTCTCAACTTACTGACCCTGATATAATATAATGGAGTTCTATTGCATCACATCACTGTTAAATTGTGCAGTGTAGGCTAAAAATAACATGTTATAAGTCATTATATGACCAAAAAGAAGAAAAGGAAATCAATATTTGTGATACCTGAACAATGTTATATTAATACTTTCTATTAATTTTACAATTTTATGTTACATAATCATATTTTGCTATTAATAATACAATAATATGATATAATTGAATAAATAATAAAGCTTTTTTTAAAGAGGAATGAGAAATATCTAGTCAAAATTTTTAAAAACTTTTGCATTTGCAATTGATTTCAGCCATCATCAATGGGTTTGAATAACTGACTCAACTGTACACGTATAGGGTATGGTTGAGACGGGACCTAAAAATGCACCTCATGTTTATGACCTGATTGTGGAAAAAATAAACAAATAATACATGATATTCTTCAATAATAACTTAGTATACAAACAAATTAAACAGCATATGAAAAATCACTTATTTTCTGTGTATAGTTTTTTTGCAATATCTGTTCAAAAATGGAAAATCAAAAAGTGTCTCAAACGTACTCGGTCTACCCTACATGTTTCTAGAGTTGGTCAGTGGTGTTTACTGTGGTTTTCCAGTCTGCCAGATCACTGGCTACACTACGACTTTGAACATTAGAGTTTAGAGTCCAAGGTCAAATTTTTCATTGACGCCTATTTTTTGTCCTAGGGATAAGACTAGGTCTATACATGTAAACCAATTTCACTTTCACCTTTGTTATCATTGATATTACAAATTTTAAAAGTATACAATAAGTCGCCTACTCAGCCAGTAAACAATCATGCTAACATGCTATAGCAAGCTTCATTCCACAAAGCCTGCTAATTTCTAGCTTGCTAGCCCATATTAGCCCATTTTAATTTTTAGTTGTTGTTGGTTTTTGGTTGGCTTTTTAAATACAAATTAATTTAGTTTCCAGGTTATAGGTGCAACTCAATACAGCTTCTCCATGTACTGTCGGTCTGGAGTCAAAATCTGTGTTTCAAAGTTCAAACAAATGCAACTCAAAAGGCTTAGTATGATTTCAGCTCTGTGGCTTCTGCAAGGATTTGGGTTTCATTTCATACAATTCATTACACAGCCATCATGCATTTGACATATGCAATATGAAAATATACTGCATTCAAACCAGACACTCGACTGAAAAAGAGCCACATCCAACATTTAAAAAAAAAAGAAGGAAGAAGCCATTTTTAGGTCAGACGGTACAATGTCACCGTCATTACGCCTGTCTTCCCGTTTTGTAAATTTCCATAAGTTAGGTGCAATTTTACAGACTAATAGATGGAACTGAAAAATGAATGCAGCCGTGTCACCGCAGCACATTTCCAATTCCACATCAACATCCTGAACACATCCTCCAGAGGTCTGGCCAATCAGCAGCTTGATTCATCTCATGAAGATTGCGGGAGACAGCAGCGAGTGCCCACGCGAGGCCTCAACACTCACTACAAAAAAAAAAATCACACTGACAATACCTCTGCACATACAGTAAGTGGGCGAGTATGCTTCATGGAAATTTGGCTTGAATAAAATCTTAATCAACTGGAGGCAGCAGCAGCTTTAAAGGGGAAAAAAAGACATGACTGACGGATGTGTAGCCAGGTTAAACCCCCGACACGTTTTTCTCTTTCCTAAGTAGCTTTAAGGTTGTCAGGCGTTGAGGGGAAAAAAATCATCTTATTTCACTTCAGCAAGATTATGAATTTTGTGCGTCTTGTTCCAGCTTTTCATTGAAGTCATGGATTATTCATTGTGCATAAGTCCATACACATTACCTCCAAAATGTAATTAGTATGGAGCTGGAAAATGTTGTCCTCTCCCTAACCCAAACTGAAGAACCCTTCATTAACACTTTAAACTCTAAATCCATCAACTTGTGCCTTTAACTCGGGTTTCTTTGTTTGCTGTTGAGGTTTTCAAACACAGGATTGCCTCTGGCCTGTCTGTGTGACTCTTGTGCGTGCAGCCAAGTAAGAGCTCCAGGCATGAATCGCTCTTATTCCTCTCATCACTGATTGGTTAATCAGCAGCACCTGCAGCATGGGTGTGCTGCAGTGCAGTTACAGGTGGAGCAAATTAACAGCAAACGCAGGATGACGCCAAGAGCATGTGGACGGAATATTTAAAAAAAAACATGGAGGCGCAGAAAAAAATGCACTTCTCTATCAGATTGGTACCTGAGTGGTCCTCCACATAGACTATTACACCCCCATTTCACGTTCCACTGCAGCTGAGCTATGATTTGTCTGCGTCGTACGTGGTCTTTCCAGCACAAACAGCGGCATGTGGTTGATGCCTGGATATTGTCACTTGCTGACAGATGCCTATTTAAATGGATGCAGACATCTGTTGATGGAAATGAAAAGAGCTAAATGTTTGTATCTGGTGGCTATGATCATGGCAGCATTGGAAGACGACAACAATAAACATAAAAGAACATGATGAAATGACTCTGGGCCTGGAAGATCTAATCATGACTTTCCCCATTGTCTCTAACATCCACCTGGGTTTTTTTTGTTGTTGTTTGTTTGGGATATTTTGCAGAAACAGAAAATTGCAAGATGCTAAATGTTTCAACAGCAGCCAGGAATACAATGGGATCGGTACTGATAGTGTTTGGGTTTGTGAAAATGACTTCAGCCTGATAACCACACCCAATTTGGGAACAGCATTCCTACAAAACCGGTCTCATGCAATTAGGCTATATAAATCATATTGAGAACCTGCAGAAGACAAATGAGGTTAGCTGCAGTGTTAATAACGGCAAAGACACGCTGACGTTGGCCCATGCCGCCACTCTCTAGGTCCTCTCATGGGAAAACTCAGCGCTGAGGCCATTTTCTTTAACCTTGTTAAATCAGAGATGCTTCTCAAAATATTAACAAACACCACGGGAACACATCCTGGTGCCACAGCAGGTCGTGTGATAGTTTTGTCTAAAGAAGTCTCTGTTCTTAATCTCACTGAAGCCGATGAAGAGCGTCTGATATCTGGTTCAAGGCTGCAGCGTCTATAGGGGTGAAATGGGAGGCCTTGTTTTGACACCAGGGGACCAGCTCACTTTGTTCTTACTTATCTCCCCCTTCTGTAGCTAACCCCTACATGCTGTTTCCCTGTGATGTCTGGGTGTAAGATAGCGAACCATGAAAACACACTCTGCTCATCTGAAAGGGTATCGGAGGCTTCCTCTGGGGAGGGAGAGGGTATGGGAAGTGACTTGTAAAGGAAACATGCTGCCTAGTGCTTGAACTGGTGGCCACACCTCAATTTATTGATAAATGTGCTTTCATCAATAAAGAAAATGAATGGGCTATTTGATATTTTTGATTGTTTTGTATCAGATAATCTAATTTAAAAAAGGTATGATACCAGTGTTTGCAGAAGTCACGCGCTAGAATGAAGCAGGTAGTAGCTTAGCTAAATTTTGTTCATTTGTGCAAATAATGACACAATTAAATAATGCATACCTACTGTAAATACTGGAGTCAAGCTCTTGACTAGTTGAATATTGCATTGAATCCCCATAGCTCCCATCCTTTTATGATATATGCTACCTGCACCAGATGCTATGCTAGCTAACAACAGGTAGACGAGGTCAAATTTAACTTATTTAAAGGAAACACTTTGGGCCAGCGAACACTTTTAAAGTCTTTGTAAATGTAAAATCTCCCAGGAACTCAAAGCAGCATTTTGCTAACTTTTGCTAAAATTGGAATCTCCAAGTTTTGACATAATAATTCAAGATGGCTGCTGCTACTCACGTCAACAGCATGAATATATTAGGCTACTCTTCAACTCTCATCCGTGGACATTTTGCTGTTTTTATGTGTAAAATCCATCAAATGTTGTTATAGAAATATTATTGCTAACACTGGTAAGCAGCTTGGTGCACAACATCACATGTTTTTGTTGTAAATTTGTACAGCTTTTTCAAATTTGTATCTAAAATTTACATTACGTTCATTTCGTTATAATAATTGTCCAGTTTTCCAACTTCGGTGTTTGCTTTTCAACTGGAAAGCGCTCAACTCGGAGGTGACATCATTCCGAGCTCCAATTTCCAACGTAATTTGAACGCACCACGATTCTTGACTGAACTGGCTAATTTTTGTCATTCAAAATGATTACATACATTTGTGTTAAGTTATCTTGTCTCTCTTCTTGCTTCCTATTTTTTCTGGGTTTAACCACCAGCTGCCGGTTAAACACAGGAGATCCGAGTTTGAAGATCTCGCAGCAGCAGCTGGACTGATTCTAATCAGCTCTTCCACAGGAAAGAGAAGAAAGGCTTGAAAGCAAGTATGTGTAGTTAAAAACTGTGGGCTTTCAGTTTTCTGACTACAGAATTGTAAAATAAACTATGATTTAATCTTGTTTAAACTTACTCCTGCGAGGTGGGCCCTCCCCTCAGAGCAGCTGCCAAACCCCAGTCAAAACATCGTTGAGCAAACAAACAGCTCTCTACAAAACTGTCAAAGAAAATCAACGCTCATTAACCACAGACAGATTTACTGTATCCTACTGGACTCAAACTGCAGCGGCTGCAGTAAAAAAGAAAAAAAAAAGAAAAAAGGTTGTTGTCTGAAGGAGGAGCACTTGCAGATATCTCCTTGATTAGAAACAAACTCCACTCGATCCATGAGTAGAAGACCCATCCTCTCATTTCAAGTCCAACATGACGCTGCTGATATATTGTTTCAGCCCTGAAATTGTCAAAACCTTGTGCATATATCCATTACAATCCATACCATCCACTTTATTTTATGAGCATTGGCCCCTTCACCCCTCCCCTTCCCTTCTTCCCTCCCTCCCTCCCTCCCTTCAGTACCTGGGTGTATTGTTTCCCGGAGATCCCATGTAATTTGCTGTGCAGAGCTCAAGATTATATTTCAGCCCGAGGCTTTGGAGTGGCCATACGTCTTGGGAGAGCGAGAATTGGCTCTACGGGGGGGTTTTGGAGGGGATGGGGAGGGGTGTGGGCCAAACAAGTAACCACCGACCGGTTCTCCTTCTAATCCTGCTGAATGGCAAGAGAGAGGTGAGAAACTCTATCGCACATAAAAAGACAGAGGCCTCATTTTACACACTCTGCACTTGGATCCCAGCTTCCCACAGCACCGTCCACAACAGGAATTAATGGATTTGTAGCTCTCTATGCAACAACGTTTGGCCCCCGAAAACACCCTGAGATTTGCATGAGAGCCTTTAGTCAGGAAAAAAAAAAAGATGGAGAGCACGACTTTGTACACAATTTCCCTTGGCTGCACTGAGCAAAGGATTAGTTCAACAACAACTTTTATAATGGTGTTTGATACACTTTGCTGGGCTTGAGTCACAACAACCACGATGGTGTTCAGCCTAAAGCGCTGCTCCAGTTCAGACGCTCTGCATTCACATTCAAATGTTGTTGAGTTTCATACCGTGGCCACACCGAGGAGGCAAATTAAATATAATCACATAGTTTCAATCATTTGTATAAGGGGGAGATCATGTTCTCACTGATAAAATATTTCAAGTTAAAATTAGCTTTATTGTCAATCGACTGTTTATTCTCAGTGCAGCACACGCAGGGGACGGAGGAGCCACTCGCAGCTGCAAGGAATAAAGTCTTATTATGTCTGGAGGTGAGACGGCTTCAGGGACGAAGACAAGTTCACATCTAACTTTGAAAACATTGCTTTAGTTTTTCAGTTTTTGCCATTAGTGAGTTCAGAGCCTGGGTAGTAAATTGTTTTGTTTGTTGATGTCTTGTTGCTAGGGTTCGTTAGAGTTAGTGTTTATTGGTAAATGTGTGTAATCTACTATATAACCAAGAAAGTTCTCACTTTGTTTAGCCCAGGTTTAACACAGACATCAGCTGACCTGCAAATCAATGCTTTCTAAATGTTTGTTTGTTTGTTTGTTCATTAAGACCTCCCTTGTGCCTCCTGAGGTCAATAATGCCAATATGAGTTAGTCTTGTTAAACACGGACAACAAGCCCCCAAAATTACTTTGCGAAAAAGAAAATAATGAAATAAATTGGTCCAATTCCACAACAACTCAGCAAACTCTGAATCTGTGAACTCTCCTATTTGATTAAAAGGCATTTTCAGTCGACAATCCAGGAGTAATTGGGGGGAACTCCAGCTCCTAATGAAGAGTATGTGATGTGGTCAGCGCAGCTACTGACTCGACGCTGTGGTGAGACTGTTTCTCCCAGGTTATTAAACTTTCACTTTCAGGTTGGAAGCCAAACTTAAACACGTCATGAGGTTGTTTTCTCAACACTTCTCGTATGCGGAGCTGATACTGAAGTATATTGTTGCTGGATATCTACGTAAATCATTGTGTTTAAACAGCTGATGGCCTACAGACTGAGCTCAGAGTAGCATGTTCGTAGCGTGTCTCTAATCTTTGTTGAACACACAATTTATATAATCCAAGATAGATAGATAGATAGATAGATAGATAGATAGATAGATAGATAGATAGATCATCTTAATAGATAAATCGATAGATAAATATGCACATGATAGTTAGATAAATAGTCCTTCTGGATCAAATTGACCCAATCTGTTTAGATCCTTAGATCTTTCCTTAGATTCTAGATACTTTCCACAATCCTTTTTCCCTTCCTTCCCTTCATCCTTTCCTTCCTTTTTCCTTCTTCTTTCTTCCTGGAACGAATCCGCTTTTGATCCAATTGACTGTCCTTCAGTTTTCCCTTCCTTCTTTCCTTCTTCTTCCTTCCTTGAACAAATCTGTTCCCCATCTTTCCTTCCTTCCTTTTGCCTCACTTTTTTCCACAATCCTTTTCCCTTTGCTTCCTTCCTTCTTTCCCTTCGTCCATACTGCTTCCTTCCTTTTTGACCCAATCTGTTCCCTCCCTCCTTCTATCTTTCCTTCCTTTTCCCTTCCTTCTTTACTCTCATTTTTCCCTTTGTCCTTCCTTCCTTCCTTTAAAAGAGCATGAAGAGTGGACACATTACAAGATACAAACACAACTCGCACTTGTCCATCTTGGGCGCCTACGTAATATTCGAAATGCATCATTGCAACCTACCAACAGTATTCTCATTTTTGCAGCACTGTACTTGCACCACAAGTGTACAGTCTAGTACGATCTAGTATGATCTGAACAATACATCCTCTGTACATTTATTAAATTTCCTTGCAAGCACACGTCATCATCATCATAAATATGATAAATATAAACTCATAACTTCCTGCAGTGTTACCTGAATCTCTCCTTAGCAAGTTTTCTGCAGATTTAGCTGTTGATATGAGACAGTAGTTTAGAATCTAGATGGCAGATCTCACCAGAAATGATCTCATCCCACTATGGCGTTAGCAGCATCTCTACCCTCCACACTGGGAGCTATCTTTATCCTATATATTTGTTCATGCTCAGAGAACAGTACATCTTTCTTTCTAATTAGTCGACTGTGCAATATAAGTTTTAAAATTGCCTCGACGGCGATGACTCTGTTTGTGCCACTCGGGGGATATGAACGCTCGATGCATGCAGTGTGTCTTCATAACGCACGACTGGCACGCTTAAAACGCCATCCAGGAGCTTATTACTTCCATCTTATTAGCAACCTGAGAAAGCGCATGCAGTTCTTGTACAAGTAAATTGATACTAAGTGTTGGGATTAACTCGGTGTTAAAAGTGACAAATTAGTTTTGGCTTTGGTCTCTCTCTTATTCAGCTCCGCCGTCGCCGTCGTCGTCTCCGGAGCGATAAAGTCTGAAAAGCAGAAAATATGTTCGAATTGCATTAAACGTGTGAGTCGGGCGTCGAGTGGTATAGGAGGCTCACAGAGCGCAGAGAGTGCTTCACCATATGAACATGCGTTGTGTATCAGATGGGAATCGGCCCAAACAGATCACACAACTGGTGTACGGTGCAGGTCCAGGCGTATTCAGGGATTTGGATTCGCCTTTGGGGGAAATTTAACGAGTCCTTTGATTACTGATTCCAGCCAAGAGAAGAATTTCTTCACTCTGCTCTTCTTCCCGATGATGACGCTCAGGATCTCTGTAGCTTCAGCCTCACCTCTGACTGACATTGTGGTTTGTCGACTTTTGCCAGGTACCAAGTGTTCAATCACACCAAATAGATTTTCTCCCCCCCCCCTGGGAGCCTGCAGCAGACAAAGTGTCGAAAACTGCCCGAGCCTCAAATCAACACTATGTGTGTGAGTGAGTGAGTGTTGAGTCCGATCGATGTACTATACACACATTTGTGGTCAGTGGGCGTTGGTTTCGTTGAAATAAAAGCCTGTAATTTGTTCGCTGCGATAAAATGCAACAGTGTGAGTGCTCAGCAAAAAAAAAAAAGTACTGTAATGGTATGTTTTCATGCACTTTACATTGTCCTGAGCTGTTCCCCAAACCGCCTGCTTTTGTTGCCTGAACAAAGCTTCAAGGTCCGTCTATGAAAAACACACACACACACACACACAGATGGACAATCATGTTTCTATTGTTTCGGTTCTGAGCTAAATAAATATCAGATAAACAATCAGAACATCCAACGCTCTGCGCTCATGGACGTTAATGGAATACTTTGGCCCATTGCCATAATCCCTATAGTCATAGCAGTAGGTTCGTTACCTTTAATTGTCGGTGCAAGCTGTTTTTAGAACAGCGGAGCAGAGCCGTGAGCTGCTCAGAGCTACGCTACGGAGGCTCATGGGATTTCTTGGTTTCCTTCATCAAATTCATCAAATACACAATCCAACAACTCCACAACGCTCTGGTGGACAAGTTGTGACCTGCACATTCACCACGCTATGAGATAATAACACAACGTTACGAAACGCAGCCGTTTTCGAGGTAAATACATAGACTGCTTGCTAAAAAACTGTCCCTGAATGCAACGCACATCAGTGGTTTTGCATGAATTTCCCTCTAAAACAATTCAATTCAATTGTGTATTTGATGAGTTTGATGAGGGAAACCAAGAAATCCCATGAGCCTCCATAATGTAGCTCTGAGCAGCTTGCGGCTCTGCTCCGCTGTTCTAAAAATAGCTTGCACCGACAATTAAAGGTAACGAACCTACTGCTATGACTATAGCGATCATGGCAATAGGCCAATTTTCCAAAATGTTGAACTATCCCTTTAAAATGTTGTGCATGTCAAATCAAGTCCTGCTGAAATGTCACCAGCAGTTACTTTGACGTTAGATCTCATTTAATGAGTCCGTCGCCTGAAAGCAATAAAAAGCAGATGCATGCAGAGCGAACACTTAATGCAGGTGTGTTTGGTTTTTAAGCTTCACGTATGCACGGCTGCACATTTCTTTCAGTGGCAACTTGTTGTTGTTTTTTGTCTGAGCATTAAATCACTGCGGTCCTGACCTGCGGAGCGGCAGAAGGGAGCAGGACACATGACAGGTCCATTGCAACAGGTTTCTGATTAATTTCGTCCCCGCTGCTATAAAGTCTTCTGAATTTTTATAGAGGTGCTTTGAGATCAGATTCGGCTGTGACGGGTTTATTTCCCAGAAGCAGCTGAGGTTTTTATATGTGACAGAATACTTTCAGCTCATGTCTTCCTCATGTTCCTTATTTATGGAGTGCCCAACTTGAAAAGACATAATAAGATGCTATCTATATCAACTTGGAAATAATGTGCTTTATCTTCATTATCAAATCGCTTGTTTTGCTGTCACAACTCTTGTGTTTCTTAATGCCCGACATTTCATTGTGCCAGTTTTCATCACAAAAGTCTCTGGCTGCAAATCAAGACAAATATAGAAGAGCCAGATTTGTGTTTGCTGTTTGTAACTGTCAACATGAAAATCTGCAATGAAAACTGTTTGATTTAGAAACAGACAAATCAGAAGTGACAGTTTTCACATTTTTTTACTAATGAACTGAACTCTATGGTCCTTATACTTTACATTTTAACAGGAAATACATAATAATAATAATAGTATCTGCCTTCTGTTAAAGGGATAGTTCACCCAAAATTCAAATTTCAAAATTGCAGTATGGAGGTATTTGGATGTTTCTCACAGCTCTTAGTTGACATGAGGCTGAGTAGATAATGAGTGAAATTTAAATTATGGGTGAACTATCTCTTTAAGGCTCTCCACTTGCAGGGTGCTTTTGTTCATGTTGATTTACTGGGTCATATCATTAATGTAATATAGATATGCATGTGTTTTCTTGCTGCTCTGCATCAGCTCATCTGCCACAGAGGAAGACAACAACAAAGTTGCAACAGGAGCTGCAGAAAAGTTCTGCCAATCACGTTGCAGACGCTCTTTTTTTCTCTCTCCCCCAGTGAAGTGAAAATACGGAGTTATCCAAACAGAGATTTGCCTCATGTGTTTGCTTAATGAAGGAAATCAGATGCACAGAATGTAACGTCCTGGTTTGTGTGCATCAATGTGCATCTCACAGCATTTCTTAGAAGTTTCCCGTCCTTAAGACTTCGACGATTACAACATCAAAAAGGGAGAAGAAAAGCTTCTTAAACCGGTTGTCACATTAGTAATATGAGCTTGTAAATGCGAATGCATCAGTGTCATCATTCTCATCCTCCTCCGCCCCCGTAACTTTCCCACCACCACAGCAGTAATTGCCGATGACAGTTTGGCTCCGGTGAGATGACCTGGCTTCGGGCAAGGTTCTCGTTCTGCTGGATGCACTCGCAGCTCACTTAGTGGGAAAAACTCACACACTTTGACACTTGAAAGCAACTATTAGGAATGCACCTTGGATTCCGGGGTCAATCTGAACTCGTAATGAAACACGCAGGTATTTCATCACTGTTATCAAGATGTCCTCCCTTTCATTTACTATCTGTGTATTACTTCTGTCACTTTTTGAAGGTCAGCCATGAATCCTCAGCACTCACTCTTGTCCCTTTTCTATAAACTACATTCCTGTGTCGACGGAAACATAAAACAGTCAGAGATAAAAGTTTCTTTCTTTCTTTCACATAAGTGTTTACATTCAATCAGATTATAATAAGCAAAACGGTTAAAGGGATAGTTCACCCTAGAATGAAGTTTTCAATTCTCATCAAATAGTTTGAGTCCTCCGTCCCTTCTCTGTTTTAAAGCGGTTGATTTCCACTCGTATGTAATGTCCGTCTTGACTGAACGCCCGGAGATGCGGTATATTCCCGGGGAAGAAAAAAAAAAAGTCAGTATTTCAAGCTTGTTTGTAGCATTTGCCAGTGCGCATGCGCAAGCTTTGCACTGAGACTCGATGGACAGCGACACGGGGGGAAGGGAGGGGGTGCCTTGCGCATGCGGACTGGCAGCGGAAGAGCTGCACAACACGCTGGAAGCTAATGCTACAAACAGGCTTAAAATGTGGATTTATTTATTTTTTTCTGGACAATTCCGCATCGCCGGGCTCCAGTACAAAACGGACATTACATACGAGCCGTGTGGAGGTATTTGGATGTTTTTTGGTGTGTGTTTTTTTTTACGAAGACCTCTGGTGTCCGCTTGCAACTGTTACATTGAAATGCACTGCTACACTAAGACCCCCTGTAACTCAGAGAAGGGACGGAGGACTCTGAAACTTCTTCCAGCCCTTAGTCGACATGAGGGTGAGTAGATAATGAGCGAAACTTCAATCTAGGGTGAACTATCACTTTAATTCCATCAAATTTGATGTTTTAAAGTGTTGATTTCCACAAGATGAGATGGTATTATTTGTGGTTTTAAGTTAAATGATCTCTCTAAACAGGCTTCTCTCTTGAGTTCTAATAGCAACAGGTCAGTGAACCAATCAGAATAGAGGAGGCTCTGAGCCTCTGTTCTGATTGGCTGACTGTTTACAAGTCATTGAATTAAAAATGGAGCAGCACAGACTTCAAGTAAAACACTCAGAGTGTTGAATGTCAGATGTGGGTGGGCGGGGCTCGGCTGAGGGGTGGTGACTGCTTTTTTGTGACATCACAAAGTCACAGGGAGTCCTGACAGCATTTTTACACTTCTCCTGTTTTTTTATTTGAAGTGTTGATACATAAGAAAATATCGATTCTGGGTAAACACACAGCGATAGTTGGTGTGACTGGGCAAGTCTGTATCTGCAGTAACAGCCTTGCTGTGACATCACAAAGTCACAGGAAGTCCTGATGGCTTGTTTTAAGGCTCCGTTTGCTAAATACAGTCTGTGTGCATTTCTCTGTGCAATGAGACTTTGATACTTTCACAGTGTTAATTTAGGACCTAGAGATGATTTAAAATAAAAACTTCACCCATTGAATAATATGAGACCTTTAAAACTTAACTAAGACAGTGTTTCACTTAAAGTTTCTTTGTTTGTTAAGTAACTGCCAAAGAGGCACAGCATGTATTTTGCATAAAGATGGTTAAAGCACTCAAAAACAATCAGCAGGATTGTAAAATAAACAGCAAATGCAGGAAATGTGCTCATTTCACTAAATTATAGAGGATTAGCTGATGAATCACTGTGAGTCAGGCTAAATGCCTCTCAACTGCTGGCTGGAGAAAATAGCAGGTTATGAGAAACAAAAATAGCAAATTTTCTTATGAGGCGGTTTTCATCAGCAGCAATTTACAAACAAAACTGAAGTCTTTTTTTTCCTGTTTAATTACATTCTGAGGAAAAACTCATGTGGTTTTTGGCCCGAGATAGTGTCTACTTCCACTATGTTTACCAAAGAAAATTAAATTGTCTGTTTACAATTATAATCAAAGTCTCGATTAAGTTGTCATTTTTTTCTGGCATTTTTAGAGGGAGAAGCAGATATTGACTTAGTGCCAGAGCTCAGAGGAGGATGTGTCTTTAATCAAAATCTAATTATTCAAATAGATTTAACTGAGAAACTCAAAAAAAAAAGCTCCAAAACCAAGAGCTGCCAATCTCTCTCTCTCTCTGCTTGCAGGTTTTCTGTCCTTGCTCGCGGAGGCAGTGAGTAAATCAGAGCAGCAATCAGGCAATGTGTTTTGACAGATATTAGGTTAATTAAAGCGCACAGATGTGTGTTATGCAAAGTGTTTGTGCTAATGCATTTAATTGTTTGCTGAGTAGTAAAGGCAGGGGAGGAAACACTTTATGTGATTACGTCGTAATTTTCAGTGTGTGTCAAGACTGAGAGAGCGTTAATTCACAGTTTGGTTACCGTCATCGTTTTTATCTCCTCTACGGGAGCCTGCGTGTCCGGTGTGTTCAGTTTAAACATGTCCATGTAAGGGCAAGCCAGTATTGGAAAGCAAGATCAATATTCTCTCTATGGCATCTTTTCCTTTCACAGTAATTAGCATGCTAACCAGCTAGCCCCGCCCTGTTTTATCACTTTCCGATAGCGAGTCAGTGTATAGCCTCCGACCGGTCCTGAAGATGCAGCGCGCTGTCAAGGCAAATTAAAAGTGATCAACATGTCTCGACGTGTGCTTTTCTGTAGTTGAGCCTCAGCTGTACGTTGTGGAACGTAATTATCAAGTCGGTCCACATTTGATCTGCTCAACATTTCTGCAGACTTCACTGTAACGATGACACAATCTGAGCATGTTGCAGCCTGACTTGTTTTGGATTGCAGTAAATTAAAATTGTGATACAGGTTATTATAAATTAAAGAGGGTTAAAAATATATGTACTGTATATTATATTAAACCTATTTTCAACAGTATCACAGTGTGCACAGTATAAATGCTCTGCAGGTTTTACAGTCTCACAGCAGGTGGTTATAGACGTCTTCTGGCTCCAGTTTCAAGTCTTTAAGATGCAGCTGAGATGTTATGAAAACAATGAGGTCAGATGGATGTATAAAGAGATATAAACCACCTCTCTCTCTCTCTCTCTCTCTCTGCCATCAGGTTTCAAAAGCTGCTCCTGAATGATTTCCAAGAGGTTTATAAAGCAGCTCCATAAATCTGTCACAGAGTGAAAGCGCAGCTAAAGCCGCTGTGCTACAACGACCACATTTATATATTTTTTTCATGCTGCTATACATTTTACTGTGTCTGCTCCACAGCTCCAGGGGGAAGGGAACCACTGAAGCTGTTTTGTTTTGTTTTTGTTTTTTAAGCTCTATTATCTTCTTTCTGCATAAAAGCGTTGCATGATGAGGGAGAATCCTTTTTAACAGTAAAAGCAGAGCTAATAAACTAAATGTTGAATTTGTACAGATCAAAGTAATTACCATTTAAGGGATGAGGCATAGCATTATTTTAAGCTTCTTCTTTTTTTTTTTACCAAAGACTTGTTATTTCCTAAAAATAGCTGGGGAATTTGTATTTTTTGTGTAAACAACCCATTTGATCTGGACTATTTTCTGCTGCAGATTAATACACCTTTTGTTATGGTATTGAATATTTATAGCAGCAGGATGATGTATGCTGGGTTGGCTTGGCCCATCTTCACCATAATAACCTGAAACACTGTGGCTCACTGCTGGGCCAAGACAAAAAAAGAAAATACAGAACCGAGCTTTGAATGAATTCTTTAATTTTCTCATTTCAGATGCCGACAGTCAGCCTGGATTTGGAGGAGGAATCATAAATCTGCTGTTTGAGATGTAAACATATTCAGATATTCAGCTTCAATGGGAAGGTGAGCTCTATCAGCCTCTCAGGGGCCCCAAATTGTGTTAAAGTGTGTGCGTGTGTGTGCTGCTGTGGATGAGGAGATATGGAGGAAATACTGTGAATATGTCCTGTATGTATCATCTCTTGGTGACAGTTCAGCCAGTATTCATTACAGAGATCTCAACAAGAAATTGCACCGCGTCAGCGAGCTCTCAGTAAAGATGATCACCACCAGCTGTCATCAGGAGCCCCCGATGACTCCATCACAGACCGTAAATAAATAGAATAATTGAGTTTTTCGATACAGAATAGTGGGGAAAATGAGCCTCTTCTCATCATGAATAGAAATGCAAATTTCTCGTTTAAAAAACCCCAGCATGGAACAGATGGACGAGACAAAACAGAAATAATTTTATTTAATAGTTGCCAGATCTGTCAGGCAGTAAAACCACTCGGTCATGCTGATGGACGTGTGTTGTGTGTTATGGTGCACATGATGGACTGTGAAGCTGCAGATGGTGTCACCACCAGTGTCACGTTAAAAAGGTCATTTTTGTTTTTGAAATGTCTGAAGTTCTCGTGCAAATTGAAACAAAAAGTGAAAATGAAAAGAGAAAATAGACTTTTGACAGTAAGATCATATTTTCTAATGATTTCCAGACCACTGCTGCAGGTTAAAGTCCATCTCTTCTCTCAGCTTCTCTCAGGAGCTCTAGTAACAACAGGTCGGTGTCAGCCAATCAGAAGAGAGGAGGCTCTGTGTCCATTTTTGGTTATAAATCAGCTCTAGCTTCTTTATTAATAATGAGAAAGTATCAAAACCTCAGTCCACAAAGCATGTATTCAGAAACTGATCCTCAAATAACAGCTGTCTGGACTTCCTGCGACTTTGTGATGTCACAAAAAGGCTGTAACTTTTAGTGCAGCCCCGCCCTCTTGCACCACTGTTACAAAACTGATAAAATGGTGGCTAAATGCTTCACTGTAATACATTTTTCTTATCTGTAGTTTGGTGCTGAGCAGACAATACACAGTACATTTATCAGAGTCTTTTCTCTGCGGCGCTGCCGAGAGCACTTACAGTCTACAAAACCAGATAAGTTGTGTACAACATAAGCTAAGACAACAAGATGAAGGCTGGTTTTTGATTACCATTTTCTCCACCAAGCGCCACGTTTCATATAGTTACATGAAATATAAAACTTTGCTGAGTGCAATTTCAAGAGAGGAAATAAGTTTACTGTTTCTCCAAAAGTGTGAACTGTGTAAATTTGAAGCATTTGCAACGGATGCAGTACTGACTCTAGATTTCCGGGGTTATCCTGCATATCTTCTGATGACTACGAAGGGAAAGTAATAAGAATTTTGTGAACAACTTCAAGTTGGAACAAAGCAGTGCTATTGCAGCAAAAGAGCCTATCTGACTCTGCTGCGCTCGTGACAGTGACTGCGGCTGTGAATCATGTCCCTGTGATCTTTATCTGAGCAAAGTGGGTCTATGAATCATCGCAAATAATGACGTCCACCCGTGAGAGAAGGTACAGTACAAGGTCTTCTCTCCCCGCAAGACTCCCCCGACTGTGGCCACGAAATACAGGCTCACCAACACCACAGGACATGCATCAGTGTTTAAAAACACATTGTCATCGCAATTACTGTCATTTGTACAGTTACGCACCGGTGGAAAGTAACAAGTAAAAACATGTAGTTAACTGCAAAACTGAGGTTAAAAGATCAGCAGTGTATGACTTTTAGTTTTAGACTAAACAGAGAATTGAATATGCAGTTATTTAATGTATAATATGAGCATGCACTGGGCGAACTGAGATGGACGTCAGCTTGTCCAAGTCTCCAAGAAGGTTGGGACAGACTCTCTGACTTTGAAGGAATGAAGAAGAGAGGTTAAGTGTTCTCCAACTTGGATGTGATAGAGATGGAGAGTGATGGCGGATGAGGGAGCTGGGCCGGAAGGCAAAGCACGATTTACTAGTCAATCTTTATTCTGACCCTCACCTACGGTTGTGAGCCGTGGATATCTCACACGAGGGATGAGATCACTGATACGAGCAGCTGAAATGAGTTTCCTCTGCAGGGTGGTTGGGCTCGGTTTGTAGAGATAGGGGCAAGGAGCCACTTCTGTGTGAGCTGAAGACCTGAGATGTTTCAGGCATCTGGATATGAATGTACCTGGGCGAGCCTCGCGTCACCAGGCTCTTCAGAGAGACAAAGAGACTGGTGTCTCTTAACTCTGAATTTTGTCTGCATTCTGGTTTCCTGTCTTTAGCGGAGACAGAAATCACCAAATTCACCAAAATAAAAGTGTTCACCAACATAAAACTTATGAAATAGACATTAATTTGTAATACAATAAAAGCAAAAGGTTAACTTAATGGCTCTGGGACTTTCTTGTAAATTATATTCCTTAAATTAAAGAGTTTCACCGCATTTTATTAGCTTGGTGCTTTTATTTTGACGGAAAGGTATGTCTCTCTCGCCCTGGATCCAGTTCTTTACCAAAACAGCGAGTCAACGGCCCCAGACTAACCTGGGCAAAGGCCCCCTGAGGCCTCTAACCTGTTGGATGTACCAGAAAAAGGTTGGGTTGAGGTCTTCCAGGCACATCCAACAGGTTGGAGGCCTCAGGAGGCCTTTGATTTACCTATTACCCCCATAAATGGAAGAAAATGGAAAGACGGATGGACGTTATCCAATATATCTTCATATTTGTTGACTTGGCCTACTTTCAACAACAGGTAACATGTCAGCATCTTATTTAGGTCAGTAAAACCATTCGAACAAGATCAGATCAAGGTACTTAGCGACTGGACGACCTTTACAAATGGGTCACATGTTGGGGGTTAAAAATAAAAAAAAGTCCAAATTGGCCACATCACGTCATGTGATACGAAGAGACTGTAGCCTTTGTACAATTTCAAATAAAACTGGTTTTCATTCTGCTCACACAAGGGCACAAGCAGCAGCTCATTACCTGAGGGGTCGTCCTCAGACAAGAATGGGGCTTTACAAGGATCACTGCAAAGCCACTCAGATCAGGCGAAGGCAGCATACCCGTGGTAATTGTTGGATGTTTGGAGCGAACCAGACGCTGTTCCCTGAAGTAGCCTGGGAGCTTTCTTCTAATGGGCTCTTTGAGCTCGGAAACTTTGACCCTGCGTGATGGCTATATACTAGCACAAAGGCAAAACGTTTAATATTTCACCAACAAGCCGTCGGCGGTAACGCGACAGGTTGAGCTCCTGTTCTCGCAGATGCATTTGTATAAAAGTTTGCAATGAGACAGAATCATTAATATTTAACGCTCTGGTTCCTACAACACATTGATCCAAGTCATGTTTTTCCCTGTTTAGTATGCAACATCCCATCTTTCTCTACAGTGATAAATCCATTCTTTCTGGATGTTGTCTTTCCATTGAAGTCTTTTTTTAAATCCCTATTTGAAGATTTATTTGATAACTTTTGCCTCTCTTTCTTCATTTAAATCCTCTTTTGTTTCCGTGCACTTCCCGGTCCTGACTTTGAGATAAACTCTTAAGATTGTCCACATTAGTATCTAAACACGGTCATTACACTGCGCCGTATCTCAGTAGCGGTGTTTGAGGAACACATTCTGTGCATGCCATTTAAAAGTCAATTACTGTTCCCTCCCGTTTGACGAATGGGAGCAATGAACTCCAAAGAAGGACATCTAATCTCTCACCTCTCACTTCAGGTTTCTGGTAGCAGGTTCCTGCATACCTCAGATTCCACAGACCTAAAAACGACTCAAACATATTTACCTCTGACCGCTTTCCTGGCTAAACATTACCTCATTGTGTTTAGTTATCTTAACTGGGCTCTGAGTGACAAAAAATTCAAATAAGCACGTGCAGACACCTTTGTTGGGTTTTTTACTTCTGGAGGATTTCTTTGGAGGGCTGAATGCATGAAGAAAAATGTAGCCCATCCTTGTACTGTACGCTGCAGATCCACTCAGTATACTGTATGTGTGCATTTCTTCTTCTTCTTCTTCTTCTCTGTAGCGTGAGAGCATTTAGTGGGTTTTGAAGAGCTCATTCAGACGTTCCTGTGGCGACTAAGCTCATTCCTTACAAACTGAAAAGAAGCACTAAATGTGGTGGGAGAGTGTTCAAGTGTTTATACCCACACATCCTCCCCTGGGCCTTCTTACAGCTAAATCTATTTCAAAAGCTTTACGTAAGCCAAGCCGTGGCCACAGTGCCAAGTCCCATCAAACCCGTGGGGGTGCCCGGTGTGTGAATAAAATTTCAGAGAGGAGACGGTGAATATGTTTGACCTTTTGCGAGGCGCGCGGTGCGGGGCCTGCCTCCATGAGCTCTCCGGGGCATTAACCTTATCTCAGAGACGCATAATAGCCTATTGACTGCTGCCCGTATCTATCCTGTGGCTCCAAGTTCAATGACTGCTGATGTCTTTTTCTCTGGGAGGACTTCATGGTTCAGCATGGGCACCGACACCGCCGGGATTAGGGGGTTCGTTTCCAGCTGGGGGCCAACCAAATTATGCATTCAAACTGTATGAGAATGGGGGCAAAGTGAGCAGCTTTTTTGCATTTTGTGCACCGATAAATGTGTTCTTGATTTTGAGGAATAACGACCATATAAATTTAAAGTGACTTTCCAAAATTCTCCTTCCAAAAGAAAAGTCTGTATATTTAATAATGAGAACTGTTTACAGCAGAACACATCTGTTTTATACCAGCGGCCAATCAAGAAATGCATTATGGACAGTGGCCGATTATAGCTGCAGTACTGCAAACGGCCACTGGGGCAAGATGGCAGCAAAGCTCAGGAAAAAAAAACTTTTCACACATAAGTCAAATAAGAATCAAACACACATGTAAATAAACAGGGTCCTGCTGCATAAAACAAACACTAACTTTCAAATTAAACTCATTTCCTGGCATCCGCACACATGCCACACACACCACACAGCTGTGAGTTTGTTGGTGAAATCTAACAGCGCTGACTGTGAACATTTGGTTGCCTTGATGTATTTGTCATGAGCTACTAATGTTATTGTGCATGTGCTGTCAGGCTTTGGTGGAAAGTCAAAAAGTTGGAAGAAAAAAGAAGACGAAGAGATCACGGAGCAGATGCAGAACAATTCCACCCTTTTGGAAAAATGTGCAAAAAGTTATGTAGCCTATTTGTACAAAGCCGTGTCATTTTAGCCTCTACTTATGTTCTTTTATTATAAGACTGAGTTGAACCTCTTAAGCTTAGACAAGGCTTTGAATCAACTTGTCTCTCAGTATTTGCTTGGTCGCTCCTTTTGTTCAGTTATCCCCTGTGTCGCTTCAGAAAACACCACTTCTATTATCTACCATAATGTTATGTTTTTAACTTTAACTGTGTTTTAATAGACCGTAAATCCCACAACTAGATGGGGCCAACTTATCTTGCCTCAGGTGCTACAGAACCCTTTTACCCCGTAAATACCATAAATACCCCATAATTGCCGCATCTTGGCCCCCCGGGCTCAACTCTGCAACAAGCCGATTCACAGTAAAGCTTTATTTGGGGTTTGATTGTACAGGCCATGTCATTTCACGAGGCAGAGACACGCCCACAGTACAGTGTCCCCATTATACAGAGCTGCAAAGTCAAAGAACAGCCTGTCAACAGTTCACAAAAATGTTTATTGCAGCGATAATTTCCATGTTTGTTTGTTTGGGGTTTTTTCCTGACTCTGACTCAGGTGGCTCCTCAACACTTTAATCCTACATCCTTTCAGACCAAAAGGCAAAAGTCAACAAAAGAAAAGCTTTGCTGACACAAACCACAGGGTAGAAACTCTTTCATTTTACTCCTCAAGACATTTGATACATTAAATTTCACTTCACTTTTTTTTTACCTTTTCCTTGTTTTCATGAATTGAAAAAAAAGCCTGCAGGAGAAGAAGAAACCCTGAGGGATGACGGCTTCCTCCACCATAATTATCATAAAGGAAACATGAATGAATCTCCAGCTGACTCCATCGTCCACATGCTTCATACTAGTGCATTGCTAATGATCAATAATGTGCCGACAATATTGGAGGAGCTGACCAGTCCTTTGTGGGCTTCATGCTGAATCTTAATGTGCTGCTTTGAGCTGCGGTGGGTCCACGCAGAGGAGAGTCCTCTGGAGACCGGCTGCTCCAGCTGAGGCCCAGCAGCCCTGGCTCAGACCTGCACGGAGGCTACGTACTGTAGTATATGAGCTTTGAGTAAAAGTCTTTGTGCTGGACAATCGTTTTAAAGCTGCAGAATGACAACTAGATCAATATCTAAATTTTATATTAGCATTACCAAACAACTTTTTTGGAAAGAACATTAAAAAAAAAAATTTAAGCAACTGACAATAAAGTTCTTTGAACATCTTAAAGAGACCCCGAGGAGTTTGCTTTTGGTTTTTAAACAGTTTCATATTAATGTGGATGTTACCCACATTACCCACTTGTTGACGGGTCCATTTTCAATAAATATTTATCATGGATGATGCTCGGCGGGTCATGGGAATAACGCCACCGGATGACCGTTTATGGTTGGAACTACGACGATCTGATCGTCTTCGAACCTCCGACTTTCGTTCTTGATTAAGCTAATAAAAACATTCTCGTCAAATGTTTTTGCTTTCGTTCTGTCTTTCGCCGATCCAAGAATTTCACCGTGCACGTGGAGGCTCATGGGAAATGTAGTTTGAAAACACTTTGCTTTCCAAAACTACTCGTTGTCTCTTTAAATGAAGTATTCGGTCCAAATAAGTCAAAACAAGAACAATTTGACAATGACAATAAGAAATGAAAATAAACACTGAATTTATTTCTTTTTCTTGCAAAACGTAGCTCAAACACACATAAAAAAAATGAATCCTACCATGTAATTGATATTTTATGGTGTCTCTAAACCACACTATACGACATTTTGCTGTTTTGCACTAAAAACTTCCACTGTGGAAGTGGGTATCTGCTTGGCATCAGGAAGAAAACAATCAACTACGAGACAGATGCTGAATCTCTGCCACATCAAACAACCATGAAAAATAAATGCAGCTTCCCCTGGTTTTGGTTCATTCCTTAATGCGCCATTAAAATTTTTGAAAAAGTGCTTTGAGGAGGCATTATTTGGCCTTTGTGTGCTGTTATGGGGGCAGATGTGGGCCAATGACATTTCTGAGGCTTTCAAGTGGGTCATGAGTTGGAACAGGTCGGGAACCACTGGCCTCGAATTAAAGAGCGTAAAAATGAAATTCGGTGGTCTCTTCATTTTCTCCTCTTAACTTCTACAGTTTCATCGACCAAATACATACAAGGCCATTTTAATGAAGTCAATTATATAAAGAAAATGGAAATTGAATCAGATTCACAAAAAACAAAAGGCTGTCCAAATATAAAACTTAAGATTTTCCTGGATGAACAACAACTTCCACATCCTTTGGCTGCAACAACTTCTGAGCTGGATCAAAATCAATGCATCCAATTGACTGTGTTGTTTCTAAAGCCAATCCTATGAGTCAAACTAACGAGTGTCCCACAGACTCGACACCTATCTGTGAATCTCTGACGAGCCACATCGGTAATGAGGCCGGCTCGGAGCTCGGTGAGCTCTTTATAGGAATAACTGGGTGTGTTGTTTTTCTTTGAGCGAGGGTGGCCACTAACCTGAACCTCTAACAATGTCTCTGCATGACATAAATCATATTCAACTGGTGAAATACCAGCGACTCCTGTCATCTGTTGGATTGAGGGAAGACATATGAAGGAGCTGCAAGGCAGAGCTCTGACCGGGAAGAAAACTGATCCGTCTTTTTTTTTTTATTTACCTCGGCTTGAAACAAAATCCGATACCCACGAGAGCTCCAACTTCCTCCTCACCGGACAGACTGCAGCCTTTATTAGCTTTTAGGAAAAATGACACTCGTCATGCATCGAGTCTCCAGGTAGTGCCTTAAAAATTTAATTTGTGCTCATGAATCATCGAAACCGCTCGACTGTCGCTGTTCATAACGTCAGTCTGCTTTGATCAAACCCTTATAAAGTGCGTCCTGCTCGGTTGAGACGGCAGGCAGGTCAAAGAACAAGGCTGCACGTCGCCATCATATGAAGACATGCCCATCAGACCCGCAACCATCACATTTTTGTTGTGCAACAGGATCGGGAACAGATTGTATAGGCTACATGTTGAAATACACAACCCAGGTAGATGTAATAATAAGGAATGCAGACTATTGTTGCGTGACACTCGATCCGGCCCTGAGGAGAAATCCTTCACTTCCTGTTGCAACAACGCTACAGTCGTGTTAGCATCCATATGGGACGTATGGGTGAGATGATACAGCACAATACCCAGAGGGTGTGTTTCACAGATAAAGGAGGTGTTGGACCATGTAATTTATAGGTTGCTCTAAACACAGGTACTGAGTGTTGTTCCTGTGCTGTTATGTTCTCCACAATGGCACAAGTCCTTGTACCTTATACGACAAAACAGATCATTTGTCGTGTCTCCCGGTTTTCTCAGATCGAAACGCCTTCGATACAGATTCTGCTCTGTCGCCTCATTAGATCTGAGCTTCAGGTTGCAGATTTCACATCCTGTCGTTTCGGTCACATGTTTCGTCGTTAATTGGTCGTCAAATGTCAGATCAGATCAGATGAGGCTTTATCCAGGACACATGGAAACAAAAACCAAAGAAAAGTTTGTGTTGAGACTGTGATGAATAAACCATATCCACACTGCAATGGATTAAACCTCATCTGTCCAACCCTGCAGCTCTTCTGGGACATCCAGTTCCTGTCATTTTTGAGTCATAGTCCCTTAAACTGACAACTACATTTGAAATAAATGTTGCTTACACTTGCACTGTGCTGACAAAACAAATTAAAAACAACACTCTTTGCACAGAAACAGACAGTAAATGACATTTCCTGTATGTTGCAGGCTACCTTGTTTGTCAGATGAGATGAGACCACGTCTCCACCACCTCACTTCACTCTTCTTGCTATTTTTACATCCCTCCTTTGTGCTCAGTAATGTTTTCCTCCCTCTTTGCTCATCTGGGCTGAAGATGCATTACGGAGGAGCCGCTCATCCAAGGAACGTACATCGATGATTCATCTTAAGTTATTTTCCTGTACATCGCAGCCACAACCATGGAAACTAGATTCTTCAAGAGAGCAGCGGTGATATAAGGAGATGCCAAAGTGATTCAATCAAAGAAGTCACACCATAAATAATCCCGTAAATAATCTTCTGCACAGCTCCATTTGTCTCTTTTCCTCGATCTAGTCTCTTATATAATCATCTGACATTTGTGCACTTGCAATCCTAACTGAAGAGCTTTTTTTGTAGTGCTCGATCAATGTAATGAAAAAGAAATGAGTCTTTTCCCAGTATCATCGAGATTTACCCGAACCACGATCAGAAACATTTAGCGTCTTGTGCAAGAAGAGGCTCAACTGAGTGTCAAAATGAAGTTTGTTTGACACTGTTTCCTTAAACCAATAAGAGCATGCTGGGTAGCTGCTTACACAAGCTGCTATTTGCTATTGCTACGAAGATAGCATTATTTAATCATGCACTAATTTAGTTTAGTTTAGTTTAGTGAACTTCATTGTATGTATCAGTCAGTTACACAGGGGATCGAAATTGCGTTTCCCCAAAACTGCAATTAACATTCAACATACGTTGACTACAAAAAGTGGATGCAATAATTAGCCTAAATAAACACAGACAGATAGACAATGGCCTATGATAATTTAGTGGAGACTTAATTTCTTTGCAGGCTGATTTGCTTCTGTTCATATAAGTGCTAATAGCTAGCTCCTTCCTGTTCCCTAAAGTCACTGTCATGTGTCCAGTCTGTAGCGCTGAAGTCTTAATACAAACACGGGGTGTTTTACAATCGCTTGATTCGCTTGACTCCTAATGACAAAGGGAATGATATGGAAACAGCTGTTGAGGCTAACCGTCAATAAAAACCAATTATGTTAAGTTAAAATCTTTCATTTAATGCAATAAGATATGAAAATTCCCTGCTAATGGCTCCACAGGTTGATCTTAAATGACCCTTTAATACATATTATAATTATAAACCTTTGGTGTTGCAGCTGCTGGTGATGAGCTTTGCTCCCTGCATGACTCTTGAACTTACCAAATTAGTTTTTACATCGGCAAATACTGTTCAGCTTAATTGAATGAGAAAATCATATGCTTCTCACATTCTCTACTCTCTGGAAACTCATAAACCTGCAGATGTTTTTGCTTTAGAGCAGCATTGCACCCCTGCCTCGCTAACAAACAACTTCCAATTTGCCACCAAACCCAATCCGATGGAGGGCAGACCGACAAGATTCTGTTAATTTGACTCATCGATGGGCTCGTTTATTCAGTGATTAAGCTTTAAGAATTTAAGCTTAGTAATAATTGACAGTAAATTGTTATGTCACACTATTAAATTGAACCACAGCAAGATACTCTAGACTAGAAAAGCTCCATGACGTGATCCGTGACCACCGCAAACTTGACAGTACACAGCTCCAGTACGGGTGTAAAATGTCAGACTGTGACTGGTTGCTTCACGCCAGGTGAGACTTTCACACATTTAACAAGGCAACAGGATGATGGGTGTAGAGTAGACTATGGAAGAAATGTTTTTCACTCCTCCGAGTTATGGAAGAGTCACACCTTCGAGACCTAATTCTCATCTCTAACAGTCCGGGTCCCTCTGCTTCTTTGCTTCTTTTAATCCTTATGAATACAATGCCAACATTTTAAAGAACTACAAACTTTTTTTGAGTAAATAAGCTCTAACAGAATTTGTTTTCATCCAGGCCCCATGACAGAATAGTTTTATCCTGCGGCTTCATTGTGAAACACAACTTTGGCTTTTACTGTATTTGGCTCTGGGGTGAAAGTATGTGAGGAAGAAGCCAATAAAAGTGTAAATGAACTCCTCCTTCTGCATTCGATTCACTGATTATTTTAGTCTTCAGGAGGCACAGTTTTCCATCACCATAAATATTTTACTGGAGTCCCTTTGTCTTCTCACTTGTATTAAATATATTGTAGGCTATTATTTAGATGGTACCGTATTCTTGCAGTTTTTCAAAGCTGAGCAGTGACAGCAGCACAACACTGTGGTCTGAGTCATCTGAGCAGGTCATGCTAGTGATGCATTCAAATGCTGCAACATGAATAATAGAAGCATGAAATATTTAGGCTACCTGCTCTATGAACTGCTATCAGACACCTATGGGTCCTATTTGTCAAAATATGCACTAGGCTACTGTATATTGTGAAATGCAATGTTTTTTTCTTAAGCAGCTGTGTTTATCTTTTCTTTTTTTTAACTTTTGCATGACGTGGTGATGGTTCACATGTTAGCCAACAGTTGATGCAAGTGAGCATTATCCTCCAGAGAGTATAACACCTCACCAAAGGTATTTATCTATACTAACTTTGCGTTCTTGCAGATTAGCCAAAGGAACCAAGTTTGATGATGAGCTTTCAATGTTTCTTTCAAACTGGTAAGAAGCTCTCGCTATATATAGCAATAGAAAACCTTACCTAACCTTTGTGAAATAAGTCTTAAGTCGTTTTCCTTTTCTTTTTGGTCACTTTTGAATGAGCGGTAGTTTTACCATTACTATCTTTGATGTAAGTTTGATGATGAACAATGCAATGTTTCTTCTGGGGAGCATACATCGGGCGCGTGGCGTCTGGCCGACTACCCATTTGTCCGACCATACATTTCTTTATTTTTGCGTCCATTAGAGCCGTCAGACTTTTGGGCAGTCGGACTGATGTATGCGGGGAGCATACGTCAGTCCGACTGCCCAAAAGTCCGACGGCTCATTTCTCCGACTACCCATTCTACAGCATTAAGGTTAGGTTTAGAGTAAGGTTAAGGGTTAGGGCTACTTAAGTCGGAGAAATGGGAGGTCGGACTAATGGACGCAAAAATAAAGAAATGTATGGTCGGAGAAATGGGTAGTCGGACAGACGTCATGCGCCCGTTTCTTCTATGCTGGTAAGACAGTAGCCCTTAATGCTAATGCTAACTGGATAGCAGTGGCAACCTTACATGAACCGTGAGCTGCCTTAGTGTGGCAAGGTGAAGAGGGCCCGGGCGGGCTTCGAAGCCTAGACTCCCGGGTCGGAGTCATGCGCGCTAGAGGCTGACATTTTTTCGGGAATCCCGCGGGAATCCCGTGTCCCGTGATTCGGGAGTCAATTTATTTATAGTCACGTGATTGGGACGTGACAGGAAAAATGTAAAACGGGAGTGAACGGGAGCGGGAGTCAATTAATTCGTATCCTTGAACACCTGTACTTGTTGATACTCTGAAAAGGTCTATAACCTTTACATGTGAATGTAATTTAACCTTCTCTAAACTTTTGAATGCTGCATATGTCCAATTGTTTAATGAATGACATGCTGTTCTCTTGGTCGCACTGCACGCTGAGGCTGAGCGCGCGCACTGCGCGCCTTCTCGGGCGCTTGGGGTAGGTTTTCCACACACGTTATTTTGTGTTCTTGCAGACGCAACTGACATATATTTAGGCTATAGACGGACAAGCAACAACTTAATTAATCATCATTGTATTTATTTTATTTTGAAAATTGACCGGATTCTCTCGCCTTTTCTGTGCCCGACTTCCAGCTTGACAGACGGTGTCACTCGCGTGAAAAATAGAAATGAACCGATCTGAAGAGCTGCAGGCGCAGATGTGCGACCAGGCAGACCGGTTAACATTTGTGCTTCGGTTCCGCGTCCAGTGCGACAAGGTGATTAACCACAAACATCACAAGCAACTGATTTAGTGGTTCAATGACAGTTTGTAGACAGTCCTCTTCTCTCTCCCTCTCCACCATGTCCAGAACAGTGTTTCCCAATAATTGACTAGACTGTGGCGGCCCGCCACAGTCTCGTTTGGGCCCGCCACAGTCTGTCACAGAAAAAAAAAATTGTGGACACATGCAAGAGAGGCGGCAGTTTGAGAGGCTGACTGGCACAGATGAGAGCTGATGAATCATTCGTTCTTTCCATTTTCGATTGGAAATCAAAAAGCAAAAAAGGAAAAAGTGACAGATTATTTTGTTTTTTGTTTTTTAATCAAACACGAAATATGAAAAAAATTCTGTTTTTTCATATTTCAATTTTAGGCTCGGATCAAAAATACGAAATGGAAAAACGGGCAACAGGACAGAATTTGATTTTAATATTTAATTGGGTCGGGTTTACGTCACCCTCAAGTTTGGCGATATCAAAGAGACACAGTTACAAAGATCATTCATAGTTTTCATAGACGTGATCTGCGGAGCTGGAGGGTACATCAGCTCAGCGACAAGACTGGACACTGCACAGAGCATCAACCACCAAGACTTGTCATAAGACACAGTGTCAAGTTTTGAGCGATCACATCCAGCTCTCGTCGCTGGTTTTTTTTTCCGCCAGTAGCCTATTTCAGTCACTGAAACAGTTCCTGCCTGGAGAATCCCTCACCTCGCCCACTAAAAGCCAAGATAAAAGCTTAGGCTACAGGTGTCATTTAGGAGGTGAAGGCAGGGTGTTGGTCAACCTGCATCTGGTGCACCAGCGCTGTTTCTCTCTCGCTTGCTCACTCGCTCACTCTCGATCCGCATAGATCACCAGCTGGCCACACTTTACGTCTCAATGAACAACTACGGGCTTTTTTTTATTTTTTATTTTTAGAATTAATAAAGAATGAATGCTCGTGAGTCCGGCCACATCGGGTCCAGGCTCCTGGTCGGATCTCCGCTCATTTATTTGCTCAAACTTGGAGCCAGACCCGGCCCACTAGTAGAGACCTGAGTCCCAGCGTCTATTTGAGAACGGTAGCGGGGGGGGTCTAATTAAATGACCAGTGAGATGGCCTAGTCCACACGAGCCCAGGTATTTTTGAAACCGTGAATGTATGATCCCGGTTGTATGCTCTGTCCACACGCAACCGCGCTTTTGGAATCCTGAAACCGTGGTTTTTTGAAACCGGGGTCCAGGGTGGGGTTTTCGGACCCGGTTGGTTTCACCGGGTGCGTGTGGACACTGCAACCGTGATTGTTGTTCTCGTTTACGTCATAGTTGCGCACGTGCTGATGTAAACACTGCCTGCAGAGGTTGTTTACAGCCGCTGCCGGTGTGTTTTTAAAACTACTACAGTAGCGCCGCAGCTTCGGGATGAATTTCATGAATGAACAGGCAGTAGCCTATGTCACCGGGTCCGACGGGAGGGGGTCGCACTGCTGTCATGCAGTGATAGCCGATGCGGAGATGAACGGAATGAGCCAAAAAGCCGAAAATCTATTCGTGACGTCCGCGGTTGATATGAAGTGGATATGTTTCATTCATCCGTGTTTTGACAGACAACACAACAGCCAGTGATAATGAGTTGCGCCGCACCGTGGTCAGTAAGCCAGGTGACGATGTGTGCAGACTGCTGCAGCCGTGCATGTCAAAGGAACACTTTATTGTTGTTGCGCATGTTTTCATCCACAAAATGACCAAAAATGAACACTATAAATGATTCCGTCCCATGCCTTTTGATCCATAAGCGGTTTCCACTGTATTTTGATTGGTCAAAACAGCCCTCCACGTGTGCATTGCGTCATTTGGTAGCGGTTTCCACGGTTGCGTGTACGGAGTATTTTAAGTCGTGTGGACGGAGCAAAACTCCGGTTTCAAAAATACCCGGGCTCGTGTGGACTAGTCTTGGTGGTTGATGCTCTGCAGTGTCCAGTCTTGTCGCTGAGCTGATGTACCCTCCAGCTCCACAGATCACGTCTATGAAAACTATGAATGATCTTGTGTCTCTTTGATATCGCCAAACTTCCGGGTGACGTAAACCCGACCCAATTGAATATTAAAATCAAATTCTGTCCTGTTGCCCGTTTTTCCATTTCGTATTTTTGATCTGAGCCTAAAATTGAAATATGGAAAAACATACATTTTTTCATATTTCGTGTTCGATTAAAAAACGAAAAACAAAATAACCTGTCACTTTTTCCTTTTTTGATTTTTGATTTCCAATCGAAAATGGAAAGAACGAATGATACACGGATTCTGATGAAACGCTAGCATGGTTATTTAAAACACCATCTCTGATCTCTGCCTGTACATACAGGGTTTGTTCTGCATTGTAAATTTTGAGGCGGAATTTTGATTGAACCCCCCCCCCCCCCCGGTCGGTAGCGCCACAGTCTCCTGAAATCCTGTGGGAAACACTGCCAGAATATACATCCATCCATCCAGGCATGATAATCCATGCGTTATTTTCAATGAAAAAAACTAGACTAGAAAAAACGGTAACGGGACAGGATCGGGAGTGGTTTATTCGGGATTAGGACGGGACGGGATTATTTTTTGATTTGGTCACGGGACCGAGACGGGACGGGATTTTTTTTGCGGGAGCGGGACGGGACGGGATTGAAAAAACACTCCCGTGTCAGCCTCTAATGCGCGCTAACCAGTCGGCCAAAGGGACATCCCCTTGGCCAAGTAGCCAGGGCACATGATCAACTGGAGGCATAGTGACAGGACCACTGTCACATTAGCATTGATTATTCGAGTCTCTGACCTCAATGATGGTGACTGACCTCACGATAGAAGAAAACCAGGTGCGGTGACATGTTCTTCTGTCTATATAGGCTGCCAATTCATTTATTACTTTGACCTAAAAGCTACAGAAGTGTTCTTGAGCAAGACACTTTCTAACGAAGGCTGTGAGGTACAGCGATGTTAAAGTGTATACATCCTATATAAAAACCCTCTCCACACAGCTGATCAATACCACCTCTGAACCAGGCTGTCGCTGCTGCTCTGTCTTCTCTCCAAGTGTTGGGGTATTAAGTGCATTCGTCTTTCCCTTTTATGTTTTGGATCTGCAGCCTAAGTGCTCCATCATAACGCAAGCGCTCTGCCATCTTCCATCTTCTTTGATGAAAAAGGTGAGAGAGCGCAGCAGCAGCTCTCAGTCCCACCTGGTGCTCACCCACCAACCCACCGCTTCCCTTCCCTCCCTCCTCATTGTCTTTAAGTGGTTTTAGAGCCACTTGTGCCGTGCCATCAGAGAAATATCAGTCTGGCAGCAGAGGAAGGACAGCAGCCTCTTCCTTTCCTGTCCATCCTCGACTGACAGTTTCACCTCAAAGTCACAGGTCGTAGAAGAAACCACGTACAGCTGTGATTTGTCATGGTCATGTTGGTAAAACCGGGAAAACTACTGCAGATTTTTCCGTTCTGTTAAATCTTTCTCATTTAAAACCTTCGAAGAAACATAGTCAAGATACATCTGTCTGGTTCGGACTGCATATTCAGAAACCCCTGTCCACATACCTTTGGTCTCGACTTCTTGGTTCCAGCAAAGAGAAGAATCTTAACCCGGTTCGGTGTGGAAGGACTTGACCAGTCTTGCACAGAGCTCTGACTTTAACCACATCCAGCATGATTTGGAAATTAAACAGCCACTGCAAAGCCAGTCCCTGCAGCCAGTCATTAAAGTCTGGTGTTGTTTCCTTCCCAGAACAGTGGAGGATGTTATAACTGTCAAGTAATGACCTTGGTTTTGGAATGAAATGTTCAGCAATAACATGTGGGTATCGTGTTTGGTTTGCACATTTCTGGCTGTGCAATGTGTGACCTTAGCTGATTTCCCTACAACATCTTGACAGCATATTGACATCTGGAACTGGATTATCTAGAATGATCCATATGGCTTCACTGACACCTCTACCACCAAACTGGGAGGAGTGTTGATTATCAATTAGCACCTTTGTCATGTTCAGTATAACATAAACATAGGATACCTACCTGTGCAGGCTCTGAGAGAAGCTGTGAGTGGGAAACAACTGGATAAGACGCTTCAGTTTCCTCCAAACTGTGTCACACTTGAACCAGCAGATGGCGTGATGATCTAGAAGATCCACCTTCCTTTCCTTTTCCACTTTCCTTTGCAGATATGCATCATGCATGGCACTGGGTATATAAAAGCATATGAAAATCCATATATTATGCACATATGTACTTGCTTCAACATAATCCACCGCTCTGATTTCAGATTTCCCACCAGATTTTGAAAACTACCTGCAGGATTGACTCCCATTCAGCCACAACAGCAAAAGTAAAGTCAGTCTAATAATGCTGTTGGATGGTGGGACCTGAGCCACTGTTGGTGTTTTGGTTCATCCTGAATATTTTAGATTGAGTTGAGATCAAAGTCCTTTAAAACCAGAACCAGGAAAAACCAGTTGTTCCAAGTACAGGACTGTTTTAGATCATCACTTTTGACCAGATGTTGAATTTAACTTAATGGTTTTAAAACTGAGCAACACGATCTGTATATGGCAGAAAAAAACATCAGTTGTGGCTTTATTATTTCCTATAATTTACCAAAAATCCTAATATTATTTTCTACATGTGAACTTGAAAGGAAAGTGCACATCTTTGGAGCTACAGCTGCAGAAAGACACAAATCCTTTGGTGCCATCTAGTGGACAGAAGTGTGAATTACCTAATTTTTTAAAACCATTTTATCAGATTAGAGTTAATTCAGATAGATTTTATAATTTTTTACAGTCTCGTCAGGCCACACACTTGAGTCCAATGTCTCTACAGTAAGTGTATGAAATGTGTTTTATAATGTACAGTATCTTACCTTAAAGTCAACCATGATTTACACCAACTTTTTTCTATACATTATCCTGCGCTCCTGTCATGTATGCATGTGCTCCCATGTATATTTATGGCGTGTATGAACTACCTGGAGATGTAAGCCAAACACGGCCATTTCAGATATATGGGCCTCCGAGGAGCGGCCGGGGAGCCGGGCTGCAGTTTGGTTTGGCCACCGCGCAGCAGGAGCCGCCTCCCTCCCCGTCAGCCGTCATGTGGATGAGACATTCATCTCTGTGGAGGCAACACAATTACAGCTGGATGAATACTGTCTCTCCGAGGTCCCATTTCTGCTGCTGAAAAATGTAGCTTCACATATGCCGTTGCTGCTTTTCCATGAAAAAAAGAACATTGTATTTTATTTTATTTTTGACGTTTTCACATTTTGGGACAAAAAATATGTTGTGTTATTGTCTGATAGATAAATGTAACTTAATTTGAATCACATTTTTACTATAAAAACACAAAAACAACAGAAAAAGATGAAAACTCATCTTTTGATTGTTTGAATTTTGAAACATTTCAAAAGTCATGAGTCTTCATTTACTTGTTGACCATTTTTGTGAATTCAATAATACCAATTTGACAGTTGATTCCTCCTAATGCATTTCCAAATTATCATGATGACTATCTTTTTAAAGGAGTATTATGTAAATACAGTATAAAGGCTTTAAGAGAGCGGCTTTTCCAGCAGCAGCAGCAGTAATGAGTCGTCTGCTCCCGGGCCGACTCATTACAGCAGGATCAGAGAGACCACACGCTCCTAATCTTCTCTCTGTGCAGCTCCTGCTGAGACTGTGACCTGCATGACTGCAGGACAACAGGCACCTTCACACTGGATCCTTTATCACTTCAGAGCAGTGAGAGTCCTTTAAACCTTTAACTACTGTCAGCAGAGCCAAAGGGACAAAAGCCACTGGGTGACGGTTTAGTGGCTTTCTACACTGTGACAGTGTCAGTGTGTCTGTGGCTGGTCACAAAATGCCAAAAATGAACATTATATTATTTTTAGCTGCACATCAAAGAAAGATTATCTTCACTTTGTAAAATCTAATTCAGGACTCACTGTCACTCATTTTGATTTAGATTTTCTTGAACTTCACAGTTGTGTCTGACGAGACAAGGAAGTCTTTGGATGGGCGGTTTTCTACAAGTTAGATAGACATCTTTTTTTTTTCTTGCATCCAAAATACAGTTGACACTTTACCTTTCTGGTCTGAAGTCTGAAGTCAGCTGAACTTCAAGGACTGGACTACGAGATACGACTTAAGACCTTCTCTGTCACAGTAATCTGAAGTGGGACCAGACTTTCAGTCACTCTGCATCACTCTCAAGGAAACACGGATTAAATGAGGTCTATTTATATCCATGTCTGGCTCAACAGACGGTGGCAACACAGCAGAAAAAGGAGTTGTGTATAATAAGATGTCGGGTAGATTTAACTGCAGACTATAGTCCAGTCATGTTTAGGTGACCTAGCGAACTGTTGTATTTCTGTAAACATCACAGAAACAAGAGACGTTTTAACCTTGAGCAAAGAAACTTCATTACCGTCATGAAAAACATCCAGTATTTATGACACATTTAAGTCAAGTTCAACAATAATATAAATAAATACAATAAAATGCAGGTTGCTGTATGTAAACAATGATTAGCTAACATAATAACAAAAATATAATAATTTAAATCGAAACCAAACCCATAAAACTAAAGAGCCAACGCAAATATAAAGATTAGAAAAAGAGTGAAATGTAAACATTGCAGGGACTAGAATCAACACACTGGTGTGATGTTACGCCCCAAAGGGAAAGTGCTTTTGAAATATTGAGGTACTGTATAGAAAATATTATGTATCATATAAGATAAATATATTGCAGTATTGATTATGAATTGTATTTATTTTCCCCTTCAGAAATAAACAGCATGAAGGACATAATCATCTCTGCTCCAGCGTGACGGAGACCTTCAGTGGTAAGATCTTCACCGGGAGTTTATGCAGAGTTTCAATGTATGGAAACAGCTTCTCGGTGAAAGTGTCTGTGAAGGTGTGTATGTGCGTGTTGGTGTCGGGGTCGGAGAACGACAGCTTTCCTCTGTCCCAGTCCAGATTCACTCGGATCCTCTGGAACTTCTTCTTCAGCGGGAGGTCGGTGACGGGAGCCGAGGGCGACCACGCCGAGTATTTACCTCCACAGAACCATATGATCCATAAACCGGACAGAATGTCTCCTTTCCTGCGGACGGACTCGGCTAAAACGCCCAAGCTGTCCGTGCTGTCTCCGACCTCCACGTCCCAGATGTGAGTCCCCGAGCCGAAGCCCTCGGAGCCCAGGACGGACGAGTGGGTGTCGAACCTCTCTGGGTTGTCGGGAAGCTGCTGTTTCTGCGCTCGCCTCACACGAGTCAGATCTTCAGACAGCATGAGTCCTGGTTCGGCCGTGTTTGGATCCAGAACCACTGGACTGTAGTGGACCATGTCTTTCATCTTGTTCCAGATGTGGAAGGTGAGGTTGCCCAGGTGTTTGGCCTCGTCTATGAGACCTCCAGGGACCGTTGGGTCGTCTTGCAGCGGGAACTGCTTGAGTCTTTCCACCGCGGCCTCGTAGTTCTGCAGGAACAAGACGTCTTCGGCTCTCAGCTCGTCCTCCGCGGCTCTGACCGTGTCTGACAGAGCTGCTATCTGTCGGCTCAGGGCCTCCATCCTCCTCCTCACCGTCCGACTCTTCTGCTTCTCCTCCTCCCTCAGGGCAGCGAGCCTGGCCTCCTCCTCCTTTTGCAGAAACTTGTGAAGCTTCTCAAACTGCTCCTTAATCTGCCTCTCAGTGTCACGGGCCTGGACCTCAATGTGTTCTGCTGTTTGATCCAACTTCCCTTTAATTTTCCTAAGAGTCCTCAACTTCTCCTTCAAGGGGTCCAGAGTGTCCAGAAGCTCCATCTTGCATTGTTCTGCAACTTCTCCGATGGGTTTGATGGACTGCTGGTGGTCCAGGCAGAAGAGCTTAAAAGTCTCTGAAGGTCCCTGCTCTCTCTCCTGTAACATGGCGTTGGGAGCTCCTCCCTTTCCAAACTGGACACTGTTGCGTTTGTGTCTTCAACCGGAAGCTCCTCGGACAGCCTTCACAGAACCTGTGGCTGCAGGAAAGAAGAAGAAGGGGATTTATGAAGATGTCCTGACAGAGCGGGACAGCAGAGATCAGAGAGAGCAACGAGTAAAACTGAAAACACAACAGACAAAACAGCACAAGTTCCTGCGTCAGCTTCATTGAGTTTTACTTTCACTCTGAGACTCTGCGTTTTGTTGAACTCACCATCAGAGAGTAGAGAGTCAGCAGGTTGAAGAAACAAGGGAAGAAGGTTACTAAGTTTTATCTGATGGTGAGTTTGGATCGTCCTCCAGTCTCTGTGTGTCTCCCTTTAGTGAGAAAGAAGAACAACAAAACTGGTTTCCTAGTTTGTCTCAGGTGAGTCAGATTAGGGGCGGAGCTTGCTGCGACTCCACCTGTAACACAGGGCGAGTCTCATTCCAAAGCTCTGATACACTCATACTGTAGTATTGGATCCTGACGGTATGCGGCAGGATATTGAATAGCTCTGTATTATTTTTATTCACAACAGTCTTTGTATGCAACTATGCAGTTTATTGGTGACAAGTTAACCCTTCTGTTGTCCACCTGGGTCAAGGGAGGAAGGAAGAACAAAGGGAAAGAAGGAAGGATGGGAGGAAAGAAGGAAGGGAAAAGGGTAGGAAAGATAAATGGAGGTTGGGAACAGATTTTTTCAAGGAAGGAAGAAGGATGGAAGAAGGGAGGAAAGAAGGGAGGGAAAAGGAAGGAAAGAAAGATGGAGGTCAATTGATGGAAAAGAAAAGAAGGGTGGAAAGAAAAGGGGAAGGACAGAAAGATGGATGGAGGGAAAATGGAGTCAATTTGATTCAAGGGATTGTGGAAAGAAGGAAGGGAGAAAGGAAGGAAAGAAGGAAGGAAAAGGAAGTAAAGAAAGATGGAGGGTCAATTGGATCAAAAGAGGAAGGAAGGAAGGAAGGAATTGTGGAAAGAAGGAAGGAAGAAAGGAAGGAAAGAAGGAAGGAAAGAAAGATGGAGGGTCAATCGGATCAAAAGAGGAAGGAAGATCAAGTAAGGACGAAGGGAAGGAAGGAAAGGGGAAAAAGGATTGTGGAAAGAAGGAAGGAAGGAAAGATGGAGGAAGGGAACAAATTGGGTTAATTTGACCAGAAAGACGACAGGAGGGTTAAATGTTTTCACTCGATAATGTGAATTTCATAAACTTTTCCCTGCACATTTCAAACAACAACAAAATTAATTTGTCCTTTTTTTTCTGCACAGTAATGGGCAGAGATGTTAAAACAGATGGGGGAAAACAGAGTTAATGAAACTGACCCCTTTGTATTCTATTCTATATATTATGGCCTGTCCACAGACGAGGTCAAACCAACCATTACAGCTGCTGTCACGTCGGTGTTGTTGTGTGTGATGAATTGTTTGTTGGTAATTGTTGGTTGGTTGGTTCCTGCCTCCATCAACAACATTATTATTCTGCATCTGACTATTCATGAGTGAAGCAGCTGTCATGGTCGACATGATGTTTCCCTCCTGACAGATGAGTCACCGACTGTGTTAACGTCTGCACACATGTGTCTGTTTAGTTTTATAAGTGCAATTCAAAATGAAACTTTACAGCCCCTCGTGTTTTTTCAGATTAAGTTTATTTTAGATGTTAAACTATTTGGCACAGTCGAGGTTCCTCACAGTTTTGTTTGTTATTCAACTGAACACAGTATCTTCATTGGTTTATCTTTTGTTCAATTTAGTTCCAACTTTTAGGTCAATTTTATCAAATCAGATTTTTACAGTTATAGTTCAAACTTGCAAATCCTGGTATTGATCAATGGTGAAACATCGCTAACTCTGACCATAAAAACTAGTGTAAAGTTATATAGTATTGTGTATTTTGTGTAGGCCTAGTTGTTGTTCAGGCTGCAGACAGTGAGAAAGCGAACTTGGCCGGAAGCCATTTGTTTATTTACTCTGTGAGTCAGCATCTCTTAGCAACAAGTGATGTGGCAACACGCCCATTAGCAACAGAAAAACTGTGGGTGTCAGAGAAACTTAATGATAATCAGCTATGACGCAGTTTGGCAGCCAATAATTATTATGTAATGTTAGAGGTGCTCCACTCCAGAGAACGCAACCATGTTTTGTTCCCAACATTTAGTTCTCAGAGACAATTGGAGATTATGTTCATCACTTACAGAAAAAAGAGGTATAGAGGAATGACATCACAGCTGTTTCAGGCTAACTAGCATAGCAACAGTGTTGACAACTTGATGCAAACCAGTCAGTAGGCTAACGGTCTGTCTGTTTCTTTGTGGTCTCTTAAGATGACAATTTGCAAGACGAAAGTAAACAAGCTGAACCAAACAAGCCTAATTTCTCTCACAGTCTAAAGTCAACTGGTGATGCAAACCGAGTCGAGAGATGAAGTAAGGCTAACGGTCTGTCTAGTTTAGCAACGTTAGCAATGACAGTCATAACAAACAGATGACAATTAGCCACCCATCAAAAAGCCACTTGTAGCCACAAATAATGCTCAGAACAGCACCAAACGTCATCAAACAATACACACAGGGTCCCAGCACATAATACTAGGCGTCAAACAGCTGTTAGCTTAGCCTGGTTTCTATTGAAATGACACGAAAACAACTCACCTTCTCTCCTCCAGTTCTACGCTATGCAGCAACTTTCCGTGTCCAGCATAGAGTCAGTCCAGGTACTGACAACCCAGTCCGAGGCCGACTGGCAGCACACACATCATGGTTACAGTGGCCTGACCAATGACCCAACACACTCACCACTTGTTTCCCCAGGTCCAGTATTTAGACCTAGTCCACACGAGCCCGGGTATTTTTGAAACCGGAATGGCCGTCCACACCGAGTGGTGTAATTAAAAACAAACAAGTGGAAACAGCTACCAAATGACGCAATCCACGTGGAGGGCTGTTTTGACCAATCAAAAAGTGGAAACTTGGATCAAAAGTCGGAATCATTTATAGTGTTCATTTTTGGTCATTTTGTGGATGAAAACATCACAATAACAATAAAGTGTTCCTTTGACATGCCTGCAGCAGTCTGCACACATCCACCTGGTCCCAGCACATAATACGAGGCAACTCAAACTGTTGTGTTGTCTTCAAAACAGATGAATGAAACATTCCACTTATATCAAATGAGACGTCACAAATAGACAACTCATTCCGTTCATCTCTCATCGGCTCTTTTTATCAGTTATCGGACCCGGTGACATATTCCTTCATTCATGAAATTCATCCGAAGCACTCTCAATCAAACAAGGTGGGGAATGAGAAAGAGTCCAGTAGTTTTAAAAACACACTGCAGCGGCTGCAAACAACATCTGCAGGCCAGTGTTTACATCAGCACGTGCGCAGCTATGACGTAAACGAGAACAACAATCATGTTGCAGTGTTTCAGTGGCCTGACCAACGGTTTCAGGACCCGTGTGGACAGAGCTCACCGGGATCTTGATTCCGGTTCCAGCTCCAGTATTTAGACTCCACCGGCTCTCTCCTTCTGTCACTGTTAGCCTCTATTTCCAGGACGTAGCCTCCACCGCAGCGTCCGTCTTTTCACTTTTCTCCTCCATTTCCTTCAGCTTGTCTTCAGTCAACTTGGTCTCAAACTGATGTCCATCGAAATGAAACTCTGAACCCTGTTTGTACTGTTGATGACGTTTGGTGATGTTCATTATTTGTGGCTACAAGTGGCTGTTTGAGCGGTTGCGCGTGCATCCGTATACTGCGCTGTTTGTTATGGTGCGGCCATTGCTAAACCGTCTTTGGGAGTTGGGGGGGGGGGGCCAACTTGCTGTTATGCACGCCCGAATATCACAATGGACCACAATAACATTTTAGGAGCTGAAAGATCCCAACTACTTTGTTCTTGAAACGCACCTTAACTAACTTGTGTATTTCACCTGTGTTTATGATTTTTTTTTTTTTCCACTCTTGCCACTGTTGTTTTGAATGTATTGTATAGACAAACCTATGGTGTTGGTGTAGCCAATACGACAAAGGTTAAAGAGTCCCAGCCTCCATGTTAGGAGCTGGACCCTGGTTGAAGAGGTCACTCTACTCTGCCCACTCAATTTTTCCTTGATGACCCTAAAGAAGCTGTTTCGCTCACGACATCCAATCAAAGTTAGTGGGATTTGATTGGATGAGCCTCAGTTAAACATCATTTGCTTTCTTTAACCTAGTTATAAATGGGAAACAATGCACTCAACTCACATGAACAAAAACAAAAACTGGGTGCTGAATTTCAAATGAGGTATAAAGTAAAACTTAGCACTCTCTAAACTTGGAGTGCTGTTTCTTACATGTTTTGAACTTTCTTTAACCTAGTCCAGTGCAGCTAGAGTCTATCGAGCTTCAGGTCATGCACTGAAACAACCTGCAGAGAGTGAGGCAGGGAGGAGGAGGATGATCAAAGTGCTCTGACAATCAAATCCCATTTCAAAGATCCACAGTTTATTTCACTTCAGCCCTGGAGCCGTGTTTCCATCAGTTTACCCTGACTCTGGATCAGCTCCAGCTGCAGTGGAAAATACAGCAGGCTTCACCATCCAGGAAGCCAGAGGAAAATGGCAGTAGATCTATGTCTCAAAGTGGCATCAACCCTAAATCTGCGATGGTGCATTATGACTTGATGCGGAGGGAAAGAGCGGCAGCAGTAGAGGGAAAGTGTTACTGGCAATCCAGCACACATCATTTCATTGCGGTGTATTGGTTTACCGTCTGCCATCAGTCGGCACTGACCCCGGGCTAACCAGGCCATTTTCTTTGCCTCACTTGGTCGAGTCACGCCCACACAGATTGCAAAATGTATCTTTTTATATAAATGCAGATAGTTATCGGCCTCCACAAGTTTCAAAATAAGGCTCTCAACAACAAACCAGAGGTAGAAACGAAGTATGTACTTTGTTATAATACTTAGTTAGTTGTTTTTTTTTTGAGGATCGGTATTTTTCTTGAGTTTTTTTTTTTTTATCCAGACTTTTACTTTTACTCCACTACATTTAAAAGAATTTTCTCCCTGCTCCCTTTCAACCAATGAAAGAAATGTTGTGATGATATTGTCAAATTGTGAAATGGAATAAATGAAAAGAAAGAAAGACAATATATTTTTCCACAAGATACTTTTGATACTTAAGTACATTTAATGTGAGCTACTTTAAGAGTGATTCTCTTATGGGTGACTTTAACTTTTTCCAAAGTCATTTTGTACTTTTACTTAGTTTTTTTTCCCAAGTACTTTATACACCTCTTCAAAGAACTAGCTGTTTCCTTAGTAATTTGTCCTACATGTTTATCATGTTACTCTTTCGTATTACACGCCTGTCTGTCATGTGAAAGTTGTGATTTTGAGCAATGTAATTATAATTGATGTAACTTGAGCCGTGTGTCCCTGCGTGACTTCTCCTCTGTTATTAAACTGTCAGCGCTTAATGGAGGAGAAACGCTGCTTTTAAAGAGGATGAGAGGAAGCATCTCACCATGCAGCCTCTGGCCACATCAGACCATATCATCAAAGCCTGGTGATGTAGTTTTGTTTAGTGCAGGTATCTGTCTGATGCCCCTGCAACCACAAACATTAAAGGAACATCCCCAAAAGTTTGCTGCCAAACTGTTATTGCTCAACTTGTTCAGCAATATAATATAAAAGCACATCTGCATCTACACTGTGCTCCACTTTACACAGCAGCTATAGCGGCACAACACAGTCTAATGATGCTTTCAGATTCGGTGAGGGACATGTTTGTGACTTGCATTTCTGCCCCTTTCATGCTTTGTTGAGGAATTATATATTAGATTATGAACTGATGAATAGATTATGTAATGTAAATGTAGGCTAATCAGAAAGGTCTTAAATTAATCTAGACTATAGATGACACAAGATATTATTAATATTATTATTATGATTATGAACAATTGAACAAACTTTATTGTCATTGCAATGAGATTTGCAATGAGATTTTTAAAAAAACAAACATCCACAGTGTGGGACAGATAGCACAAGACAAGACAACACAAGAAACACAACACAACACACAAGAAGCAGGTGATACGAATACAAATAAGGCTATTCAAAATGTACGGCACATCCGAAGTGAGTATTAATAAGTGATTGATAGATAATAAAATAAATAGAAAACTGTCACTGGGAATAATCAGTTGCTTAAAAAAGTGCATGAGGTCTGCTGGTTGGATTGTTGTCGAAGGGGGATTATTATTACTATTAGCAGTAGTAGTAGTAGTAGTAGTAGTACGTTGTTATGGACATATTATGTGTTTGAAATTCTCCACTGAACTGACACACCTAATCACACTCTGGATCCTGTGATGATGATTCCAGATGTTTTCAGCTGGTCAGATGTTTTCATGATTAAGAAAAAAAACATCTAAATATAAAAAATATAAAAACTTGTGTTGCATAAAGCAGCTCCAACTCCCCCACGGTGGGAGTGTGAACTGATCGGTGGGACGTGTTCCTGTCGGCGCCCGCCTGGCAACGAAAAGCGAGGCCTGTCGCTTTTTACAGTTAACAGCAGCATGATGCTATAGCTGGCGTTGGCGTGTGACGGCCGGCCGGCCGCAGAGTGGCAGCCTGCAGTGATGTCAGTCAAACCTCATGTAGAGCTGGAGACATGACATCAGTGATTAGGTAACAGTCTGTTAGATTCTCCATTGGTTACGCCGGATTGGACTACATTTACCAAGGGACTCAGCCCTGCAGTTTCCCACAGTATAAACGCTGCTAACACTGTGACCTGTGTGTAGTACAGTACGTGTGGGGGCGTATTATTATACACATACACACACACATAACTACGCACGAGGCAATGCATGAAGTATAAACAAAAAAACACACACATATATACAAATACACTCCAGGCAAAAGACACACTTACCCTGACACACACACACACTCATGTTCCACATCTCTGGTAACTGGACACCTGCTCTCTCCTGCTCTGACTGACAGGCAGCAGCAGACAGTCCAGATCCAGCCCCAGCTCTTCCTAATTGGATTTGCGAGGCATCCTGCCGCAGGCCTCTAATAGCCTCTTGTAAGCCGCCTCGGGCCTGCAGCGGACCCACTTCCTCCCCGCACTGAGAATAAGGGACCTCCTGAAAGGCATTTTTTGGCTGCACACTCTCTCGATTCCTCAGAGCTATTAGGCATGTGTAGATTTTGAGGAGCTTTGACAACAATGTCAGAACAACAGGACACAAAACAGTGAGATAGAGAGAGGAGAAGAAAAAAAAGGAAACAAGAACTGGATTTAAAAAAGTGAGTGAGTGAGTGAGGGTGAGTGTGGTGTTGAATTTCCGACGTTTCCTCAGCTGTACCAGCCTGTTTGACTTTTCAAGCAAGTCAGGAAATAGGGAATAAAAAGTAAAAATATAAATAAAAGTGCACAGCATCCACTTTATATGAAGACAGTTGGATTTCTTGAATATGCAGAGCCTCTCGTTCCGTCACAACTGTGTTATAATCTGTAATTTGGAGAACATAAGAAGTTATTTATTAGTAATAAAAAACATGGCAGCTACAGAGCTTGTTGTGAAACATCCTCAAATCAAATTAATGATGACACACTCGACAATTTTCAAATCTGGACCATTTTTTAAAAACATGGGAAATCACAGTCTAGACAAATATTGTTTCCCCTGAACACACAAACTGGATGATTCTGCCTGATCGCGAAACCACTCACCTGCTGTTTAATGAGTTCACGTTGAGATTCTCCCCAGACACAAGATCACGAGAGATTTTACACGTGACTTCAGAAGAAAAACAAATACAGTATGGCGGACGATCAGTGTTGTCAGCTTCTCTTTTATGCAGCAAAAACCGATCCTGTCTCTGTTATTGTCTTGACAGACATGTTGCATTGTGTCACTGCTGTAACTCTACAAGCTACAACTACTGCTCTTCCTCTTTGGCTCCGTTTGCTGCCATGTTGTTTATGAGCTGTAAAAAACAGCAGAAGTTGCTCGGTGACGTTTCCTGTCATTGGCTATTGAGGGAATTTCTGTAACGATCTGGGATTGTAAATATGAAACCATTTACGATTCCAGATTCAAATCAGTCAGGAGCAGTGAAATAAACAAATTCACACAAACACACTTGAGGATCATTTGGACACATAATTGTTTAGGACAAGCCTTAAAATCCAGCCACACCCCCCTGAGATCGCTGAGTCGAGGCAAATTGGGCCAAAATTCATCTGGTGAAGGTTGCCAAACATACGGCCTGCAGTCCAAACCGGCCCACCAGAGGAACCGAACCGGGACACAGAATGAATTTGCCAAGTGTGAAAAATTACATAAAAGACAGATCAAGGCTGAATATTGTTGAAATTTCACAGATTTTTCCCAAAGAAATCTCATTTCAGATTGTTTCATTGTACTTCTTGGCACTAAAACAAAGGGAAAATGTTAGAGTTCTCTTTATTTATAGGTTATTATTAAATCATTACTATTTATTTTACTGGTCCGGCCTTCTTTAGATCAAATTGCGCTGAACTAAACTGAGTTAAGACACCCCCCTTGGACTAATACTGTATGTTGTCAAAACAATTCAGTGATCTGTGTATCATTAGAAAAGTTTTACAGTATATAGATGATATGTAGCACTCACTTTATGCACTCATGGCCCCTTTAATAAATCTACCAAAGAGGTGGAGCGACTTGGTACGAACTTGATCTTCAATACTGCAAATACATCAAATAAAAACAGATAAATCAACCGTGTGATGATTAGTAACTAGAAGCAGAATCTTGCATGTGAGCAGCAAGGTAAAGTATTAATGTGCTCTGAAACATGCCAAAACATGAACAAAAACATGAAGCGCTTTTGTTTCATAATGTGGCCAAAAACTGTGACTCATGCTCCTGATAAATTCAACACACAAAGTCTGTCTGCTGCTGTCGTGTTTGTGTTTCACTGCTGCAGGATCTCATCAGGCCCAAACTGATCACGGGTCAGTTTTTTTTAAAGCCTTAAAGGGATAGTTCAACATTTTGGCAAATTGGCCCATTGCCATAATCCCTATAGTCATAGCAGTAGGTTCGTTACCTTTAATTGTCGGTGCAAGCTATTTTTAGAATGGAGGAGCAGAGCCGTGAGCTGCTCAGAGCTACGCTACGGAGGCTAATGGGATTTCTCGGTCTCCCTCATCAAACTCATCAAATACACAATCCAACAACTCCACAACGCTCTGGTGGACAAGTTGTGACCTGCACATTCACCACGCTATGTGATAATAACACAACGTTACCACACAGAGTTGTTTTAGAGGGGAATTCATGCAAAAGCAGACTGTTTGATGCAGTTTTTCAAAACTTTGTATTTCCCTGAAAACAATCTGTGCAGTTTTGCATGAATTATCTCATAGCGTGGTGAATGTGCAGGTCACAACTTGTCCACCAGAGTGTTTTGGAGTTGTTGGATTGTGTATTTGATGAGTTTGATGAGGGAAACCAAGAAATCCCATGAGCCTCCGTAGCGTAGCTCTGAGCAGCTCATGGCTCTGCTCCGCCGTTCTAAAAATAGCTTGCACTGACAATTAAAGGCAATGAACCTACTGCTATGACTATAGCGATTATGGCAATGGGCCAATTTGCCAAAATGTTGAACTAATCCTTTAAGTCACATCAGCTTGGACAGAGGACAAGATCAAGTCCTCATTCCTGACCTGTAAGTCTGAGTTTGAGGTACAAGTGAAACAGATGTAAGATGTAACATCCAGCGTGTGAATCCAGAGTCTTCTATTAAATGACCTCTGGGAAAAAAAAAAAAGTCCAATATCACACTGAGCCAGAGAGAGAGAGAGGAAGAAAGGGGGGGGGGTAGAGGCGGTGGTGGAGAAAAGAAGAAGAAGAAGTAGAACATCAGTGTTGAGTGATTAGAATAACAACAGTGGGCAGACAGCAAGTGTAGATCTCTGCTGTGGAACATACGTGACCGGCGGCTCCATTTTTCAGCCGCCGGCCGCCAGAACGTTTGATCTGCCTCTATTTCTTCATGTCAACAGCCCTGTGTGAGTGTGTGTGTGTGTGAAGTACAGACACACACACACACGCAGGCCTGTCCTCCCCTGCGTGAGGTAGTGCGGGAAGTAGGGAGGCAGGGGAGGGAAGCTCTTATATTAATGGCTGCGGTTAACCTGGAAGGGTCAAACCCATTGGAGCTGTTGATGGAAGTAGGGAGGCAGGGGAGGGAAGCTCTTATATTAATGGCTGCGGTTAACCTGGAAGGGTCAAACCCATTGGAGCTGTTGATGGATCTGGTCTGCAGGAGCTCTCTCTCTCTCACACACACACACACACACACACACTCTCTCCCTTCACGCACACACATACACGTCCACATGTGTGCAGAACTAGCTGCCTGACCATCAGTCTCTGGTTGTCCAGAGAGGTGGGGATGAGGAGGAAGAGGAGGAGGAGGAGGAGGAGGAGGAGGGCAGTGAGGGCACAGAGATGTTGAGGGGGAAAAAAAGAAAGAAAAAAAAAAGATGATGGATACAAAAGAGCAAAGTGGAGTTTTAGTTTCAGGAGTGGCGGAGGGATGAGGTCAATCTCACATTATAACAGCAGAAAGAGAAGAAGAAGAAGATTTGCAAACAAAAATAACATAATCAGAAACCAGGTGCATCATGGTTCAGGTGCAGGTAAGACCAGGTGAAGCCCATGTGGTTGTCGTTGGGAAAGATCTTTTAAAATGGAAACTTTTACTCCAACAGGCCTTGATTACTGTTGTGATGTTTATGTGAGCCATACAACCAGGACTCGTCCTCCTGTTCCTACCCCCCTTCAATCACTTCCTGTACACTTTAGTATTGATTAGAAAAATGGTGGGCAAGGCAAGGCAACTTTATTTGTATAGCCCATTTTTACAAACAGTTTTTCTCAAAGGGCTTTACATGGCATCACAACAACATCCTCTGCTCTTAGGCCGACTGAGGAAAAACTCCATAGAAAACACTTTTAACGGGAAAATTGGAGAAACCTCATGGTGAGCAAAAGAATTGGTATTGTATTGTAATGGTATTGTTTGTTTTTGAAGCTCTTTAAAGGGTTATGACCGTCTTATTTTGCTGATTTTTTCCCTTAAGGTCACTAAGGGACCAGTTCATTCAGTTGCTTCTTCTTGTCCTTCTCGGTTGTAACCCCTAAAACCATAAGATCAGTTGCCTCTTAGTGCTTTAGACAACCTGGTTGTCTTTAAATGTGCAGTATGAATAAAGTTGGATTATATTGAATGTCTTTAAGTGGCAGTTTTGACTCTTTTCTGGTTTCTTGAAGACTTATCAGAGACAATGATCCTTGTTTCCAGAGCGTTTGAACACCAGCTGTCCTTCTCTGTCCATCTTTACTCTGTTTGACTTTAGAAGAAAAACACAAGCCTTACCTGGTCCAGGTCCTGGTCGTCTCTCCATCTCCTCGACTCCAGCACTGGGCGGATGAGCAGAAGTTCCAGGTTGCAGCAGGCGGTTCCACCAGCTTGTCTGGTCTTCAATCAGCGCCGAAACACTGAAATCTAAATTCAATCAGTGGTTAAAGCTTCAGAGTGACGTCTGAACATACGCACAAGAGGTGGTTCAAACAGGGCCGGTTTTAGCTATGGGCAATGTGGGCGACCTCCCAGGGCGCAATCTTTGTGAGGGCGTACCAGCGCGCTCAAAAAAAAGAAAGAAAAATAAACTCGCAATATTTCTAGACCGCTCATTTCCACGTCTCAAGTTAGTGGAATGAGCGCTGGGGCGCCCCTTTGTCACCTTGCTGCTGAGAGTCATAAGCCTATGTTGTGTGTGTATCAGTAGAGGGGAGGGGGCGCGGGGAGGATCACTTTGCGATTGCTGAGGTCTCCGTCGGATGCTCCGCCGACCCAGAGTGCTCTCATGCAGGGGATGAAAGGACGCTCCTCGTCCTGAAGTTGGCTTCATTTTGGTAATGCGCTCTCGAGTTGCTCAGCAATATTCCTCCTCTAACTCTTCAATGTCCGGTCTCTGGTTAACAACATGAATGAACTGTGACAGGATCCTCTTTTTAAAATGATCCTAGACTGTCGTGATGTTCATAACAAGCATGGTTCATCTCGCATGGTCAGCAAGCAACGTCACAGTGTTCCCAAAATGACACCAACTTCAGCAGAGAAGTGAGTTTAGTGTTAACCTACAGATTTAACAGTACATGTAGCTCCTGTCATACTTTATATTCAAAATATCATCATGTTGCTGGCCCTACACTCACAAACAAAACCTATTTTAAATTGTGTATTTATTTATTTTTTAAAGGTTCAGAGGCTTAAGCTGCTCAGTTTTAATATAATTTATTGTGATTGATTGGCTTATTTCAAAAATATGGCTGGATGAGAAATTAAACTGTGTTTTGACAAAATCAAACACATTTATTGATGATTTAATTTAAAGGAACCATGGTAGCCTATAAGATCATGTGTAAGATCAAATTCAGTGTTAAAGGTGCTCAGGCAGGTGATTTTGAAGTACGCTAGAAGAAATCCAGAAAGTACTCAGGAAATACATTTGAAAAGAAACCCTCACAACAGTGATTATAATATATTCTGATTATAAAACTAGCCAGGACCGCCTCTGGGTTCAAATGAATCACTAGTAGATGTCAACTCTGGGGTTTAAAGTTTCTTAAAAGGACGCAGAAAAACACTGTATATACACACACATAATATACGATATACACAAATGTGCGCATTGTATATAAGCAGAGTTTGCCTCAGTTTGATGCCCGTACTAAGAAACCATCTCGCTGCAACACGAGGGGACACGTCCAACACTGTTTCCATGGACACTTGAGGATCAAAGCCCGTGTTATGATGCGTGCAGATAACATACTTGGGTTTTTGTGCTTTTGAAATGGCAGCGACCAGGAAGTAGCCGAAGGAAACAAACTTGTTTCCAAACCGAAGCATCTGACACAAGTTACGGCTCTAATTGAATCAAGCCCAGGCCGTTCCTATGGACAGGGTTTCCCTAAGATGCTATCCACGGGCCGTGACTGTGATCTCAGAGCAAAACAAAAGGATGACATCAGTGGGGGGGACAGGGGGAGGGAGAGGGGGGGAGGTCTGCTCCCAATTAGACAAAGGAGTCGTAGATTAAAGAACGAGGGCTGTGTGTTTTAGAGGCCACATGGAAACGGCTACTATTGATGAGAGGGGAGATTAACGGTGTTGTAATGAGACGACATGAGCGTCTGCAGGTCTGAGGAGGTCAGGCCTGGATTTTAGACCGAATGAGCTTCATTATATTTGAACCTGAAACATGTACAGTACTACATGGTGATTGAAATTCTCACCAGAGCTCCAAGTGTCTCTTTATCCACAGCTGAAAATGGTCCCTAACAGAGTAAATGTGTCGTTTACTTCTGTTTGAGCGAAGGCCACAGAGACCAGCTGTTTATGGACGACACTGAGGATTTTTTAAAGTATATATGTATATGAAATTTAATTAGTTTTTTGTCTTTAGTAGGAACCAGTAGGTTTGGGTTTGAGAGACGAACGAACAAAGTTGGTTTTGGTTTCCTCGTGGGATCTTTTTACAGAAGGAAATGTATGATTTTGCTTGTATTAAAGGACACAACTATACTATACTATATTATAATACACCAATAGTTAATTGATCTGCCTTCAGTATCTTACCCAATTAACTTCTAATATTCAACAAGCATCATTATTTACCGGGGTTGCAGCCTCACCACCGTCAGACTTTGAGGAAACATAATAAAAACGTATAACGTGTTTTTGCAGAACATTACGATGTCACAGTGATGCTGACCTTTGACTTTTTGGGTATAAAATGTCATTATTTCATCCTTTTTTTCTTAGCTTTTTATGTGTTTGTATTGAAATCGTGCCATAATTAGCACACAAAAAAACATTGCAGTGACTTTGACCTTTGACCTCTGATGGTCAAAGTCTAACCAGGTCCTTCTCCATTACAAGTGAATGAGAAAGTCCTGTGGGAGAAGATGGATGTGAGGTCACGGCTACTTTGACCTTTGACCTCTACGTCCATCAAATTCTCATCAGTTCATCCTCGAGTCCAAGCGAATATTTTTGCAGCACAGAAAATTCCCCCACATGACGTCACCGTGGTATCATGTTCACGGTAACGGGACGGACGGACAGAGACTTAGTGATTTATATGCAGCAGCAAAACATGGGAAAGAAAAACTAATCATTATAGATAAAAAGTGTTTTTGGGATAAAGACATTATGTGGGAACTACTGACGATGAAGAAATCGAATCTCAGCAGGTTTTACTCTTTAATTTTTAAGAAAAGCTCAGTCATTACTGGAATCAAGTGACTCTCATTTATTATATATTTATAACACAAACACAAATATTAAAAAAAAAAAAATTAAAATCTGCCTCCTCTGCCTGCGTCGCGTATCTGTGATACACGATCCAGAGGCCGGCGACAGAGATTACAGAGCTTTGCTGCAAAGCACAGACACGTTAGTTACGTCAAAGTCAAAGACAAGTCAGAGTTTTTGTCTCGGCGCCGGCGCTCGTCCTCAGTCCTGAGCTGGAACGAGGGAGGAAGACGAGAGGCGAAGGTAAAGAAAGCTTCTTCTTTTTTTTTTCACAGTGCTTAGAAATGCGGTAGTGGTTCGGGCCCCCCCCCACCACCACCACCACCACCACCACCACCACCACCACTCTCCCTCAGGATCCATATTTATCCTCACCGGGGCTCGAGGAGTTTCTGTCTGTGTCGGTGAAGAGGAAGCACTGAGGGCAACGACACAGGAAGCACAGGTTCACCTCCGCAGGTCACCAGGGGTCGTCCCTCCACCTGGTCCGGTCCGACCAGAGAGGACGACAGTGTGTGTGTGTCTGTGTCTGTGTGTGTGTCTGTGTGTGTGTGGACGATGTGACTGTATTGCTTCAGCTGTGCCGCTCCACAGACCACAAACACAGCTGATCGTCTGTAACACAACATATTGACGTCTTTTTTTTTTTGTTATCAACTTGAGCTTATTGACTTTAGGAGATGCAGAGAATCAACAAAACCCCCCGACACACATTCCCCCCACGTCTGCTCTTGTAGACGGAGACTTTGGTTATGAGTTATACATGATGCAGGTCTGAGTAGCAGGGCAGCACGACTGTGACATTAGCCAACAACGACAAATAAGTGACATCTAAGTCTGCAGATGTTTTACAGTTTACACACTGTGAGCGACTTCCTCCTCCTGCATCCATCACCCAGACTGTCCAGACAGGAAGCTCCCGATCACATGGCCCAGGAGATGTTGGCGGCGTGCTCCTTGGCCTTCATGCGCAGCACGGCGATGCTGGACGAGCGCCTCTCGAACTCGGGCTTGGTCTCGAAGGCGTGGTGGCCGTTGGCGGCCGGCGCCAGCAGAGAGTCCGCGCTGAAGAAGTTGTTGAGGGAGACGTGGCCGAACTGGTTCTGCTGGTTGGGGAAGCCCACGTAGCCGTGGCCGTCCGCCCCGGCCCCGGCGCCGGCCGCCGAGCGCGGGGAGTGCGAGTAGGAGGTGACGCAGGGCGGCGAGCCTCGGGGCAGCATGCAGGACGACACCACGGAGCCGCCGGACGCCGGACTGGGCCACAGGTTGTTGGGGATCTGTTGGTAGAGACAGTGAAGCATCAGCATACAGAGGAACACACAGTCCTGCATCAATTAACACAAAGACACAACTACAGCACTGCAAAAACTCAAAATCTTTCCAAGAATATTTGTCTCTTATCTCTTGTCAAAATGTCTCATTTCTGGTCAAAACTAAACTCTTTCCACTTAAAATAAGACTCATCACCTAAAAATGAACTTGTTTTTAGATCATTTTAACTTGTTTCAAACAAATTTTCACTTGAAACAAGTAGAAAAATCTGCCAGTGAAAGCAAGAAGAAAGAAAAACTTGCTCCACTATCAGATTTTCTAACTGAAAATCTGCTTGAAATAAGTGAAAAAAGTGTCTAAAACAAGCTACTTTTAATGTGATGAGTCTTATTTGAGGTATAATGAGATTTGTTTTGACTAGAAATAGGACAAATATCCTTGGTAAGATTCAGAGTTTCTGCAGCGAGCATGTGAAGGTAGATGTATGGGATGGTGAAGACCATGACATACAGCTTAAAGCTCTGAAACCTGTTGAGTTCAGATTATTTTGTCACGCAGTAAAAAAAAAAAAGAAAAAAGAAAAAGTTGTTTATAGAAATGTTTGACTGCACTGAAAATAAGAAACATACGTTTCTGAGCTGAATCTCTTTTATCTCCTGTACATGTGGTTCTGAGCAGCGCACTGTGAGGAAGCTACAGAGGAGAAGAATAAATAAAACATATCTACTTATCTTTAAAGAGGAAAAAAAAACAACAACAACACTGCTCTGGTTACTGGAAGACACACGCTATTTATCTATTAGAATAATCAAATGGATGGTTTAATGGAAAAGGGAGAAGAATGCATATTAATATTATTTATTAAAAAAACATTATTTTCTGGGGTTTTCAGGAAGTTTTGAGTTTTATTTATCCAGATTTCTGGGGCGTCACTTTGTCCATAAAGTGTGTTTTCTGGAAGTGTTTCTGCTCATGACCATGAATTTTGTTTGAACGTTTGAATTTAACGTTGAATTAATGATCATAAGATAACTTGGAAAAATGAAAACAAAAGGATTTGAATTGGTTTTTTACACACTTTTCACCCCTTTGTGGGCTGAAATAGTTTTTTAAAAAGTTCTTTACAGTAAATGCACCCTAATAGAATAAGTTGAGTAAGACAGTGGTGATCAGTGAGGTTGTGTGGCGGCTGCAGAGAGCAGACAGGACAGCGAGTCCGGAGGAACAAACCCATCTGGTCGACACACAGGAAAAACAGCACATGACTGATTCTTTAAGGCAGCAGAGAGACAGAGACAGAGAGACAGAGACGTCGCTCCACAACAACAGGGACGATGTTACAGCTCTGACAGCTCCATCACGTTCAAATGACTTCATTCACTCTGAGGCCGCGCGGTCGCCAAAGATTTCAAATCAATCAAACTGAGACGTGAGTGAGAAGAAACGTGCAGCTGCAGCTTTTTCCATTATAATAAAGACAAAAACACCAACCTGCGGCGTGGTGAGAGGAAATGCAAGGAGAAAGAAGAAAAAAGGGGGAGGGGGGGGGGGTGTTGAAGCATAAGGACAACACCTTTTTGGCCAAAGTATAGCTTACAGAAGATTTGGACAAACACCACAGGCCAGTTGTGGAGGTTTTTTTTTTTGTTTTTTTTGCATCCACTCTGACAGTTAGATAAACTTCCTTTGTAGCAGAAAAATGTGGTTGTAGCATGAGAGTCGGCTTGGCCAATCCAACGTTTCCTAAAGCGTGCCTTCCTGACAACATGTGCCATCCATAAGCAGCACGACTTCAAATCTGTCTTTTTTTTTTTCTTTTGCCCCACAGAGAAGCAATAACAGCGCCAAAAAAAACCCAAAAAATAAAAAGAAACTCAGAGTTAACAAAAGGAAAACCAAACTCTTTTTTTTTTTTAAAGAAAGCCAAAAGAATGCAATCCATGTCCACTTGTGTTTAGGGAGACAAAAACAGCCGCTGCCAACACAGTTACTTGTAGGGCGGTCCATTTAATGACAGTAATCTGGATCAGCTGGAAGAAAAGGGCATGGGTATCCAGGGCTATCTATCAGAAACATGTGTGAGGAAAATAAGAGACAGTCCAACAGATTTCTGACCTGGTGTTGGGCCAGGGCATAGCAGAGCTGTGACTCCAGCTTCTCTGCTCTGCTTCTTTTTTTTTTCTGCCTCTTTGACTGTTTTCAACAAAGCTGCTTTCTTTAAACTTTTAAATATGAAGTCCACTCACTCTGAGAAGCTGCTGCTGCTTATTCCCATCTATGTAAAAACCAAAAAACACACATGGAGGCCTATAATCTGAGTGTCTGATAGGGAACACCTACCCAGAGGACAAACTGACACTCTGCATCTCCTCTCACCTCATCTTGTACCTGACCTTTGTCCAAACTGCAAGATAAATGTGCAGCCAAACGTGAAATCTGATATTTCTTTTTCTGGGGAGGGCGGCCATTCGTTTCAGCCATCATGACACCAGCGCGCAGCCTCTCTCTAATCAGAGTCTCTGTGAAGATGGCTTTCATAATGGGTGATTAATTGTGAAGCGATTTGTTGCAAATGAATAAGACGCAGGAGGAGGAGGAAGAGGAAGAGGAGGAGGAGGCCGCTGTGCGCGCATTACGCATCCATTTTACGCGCCGCACGCGCCTGACAACAAACAAGCTATAAATTCCTGCGCAGATGTTTAAAGCGCGACTCTTGGAAACGTGTCAGTGTTGAACTCGCCTGCGTGTAGCTGTCGGTCCTCGGTAACACTGACAGGTCGTAGGTGGCTGCGAAGTGAGTCTTGGCCTGTTGGATCTGCCCGTAGCGCTCCCGCTTCCTCCACTTGGCTCTTCTGTTCTGAAACCACACCTGGATACAGGGAAACAATGGGAAATTAAATTAAATGAATGAGAAATTATTAATTTAAAATGATGTGACGTTTCCATTGCATATCATAGGTTATAAGGCGTGTGCGTAAAACAAAAGTGGGGAAACCAAAGAGTTAAATTAAGATTTATATTAATAAAACTGCTTTTGGCGTGATTTTTGTTTTGCTCCATATTTATGTTTGGTCCCTTCTCTTTTATTTTTCATCTCCGGGGAGTGAAACGTAAAGAACAATAAGAGTCCGGTCCGGTGATAAATTGTACCTGCACTCTGGCCTCTGTTAACTCCGTCCTCATGGCCAGCTGTTCCCTCACATAAACATCTGGATAGTGAGTTTTCTGAAACACTTTCTCCAGCTCCTCCAGCTGCGCGCTGGTGAACGTGGTCCGGTGTCTCCTCTTCTTGCTGCTGGACACGTTGCTGTCGCACTTGTCCCCCATGTCGTCCAGCTCCGTCTTGTCCGGCGGCCCCGTGGTGACCGGCGAGGCCCGCAGCGTGCAGCAGCTGTCCATCGACCTCCCCAGGTCCGAGTGCAGCGTGTCCTCGTCCGGTTTGGACACGACGTAACTGGCTGCGGGACAAATCAATAATATTATATTTTATACTTTATATATTGCACTAAATATTGCTATACTGTAATTTCCATTAGCCCACTAATAATAATAATAAATCAGCTGGCTCCACTGTAAAGCTGCTGCTGCCTATAAATAGTATAAACTGACTCATATTTCAGGTTGAACTAAATATGAAAACAAAAACTAATATTTTAAATGTATAGAAAATGGTTAAAGCATAAAATAATTATAAAGAAATCGCTTCTAATGAGAATAATTGAACAACACAGAAAAGAAAAGAAGCGCAGGAAAAGTTTTCACCAAAGAAAAAAAAGCGAGAGAATTAACAAAATGGATTATAAAGTTCATCAAACGTAGTTTTTTAAAAATCTTTCTCCTCCGTCTCCGTGTGTGAAGTTGTTTTACGCACCGTTCTGGTCTCCGCAGGGCGAGGAGCGATGCTCGGCGCTCTGAAGCCCGAAGGCCTGCACGCACTTCGGGGAGGACTTGGTGAAGTACTGCGCGGTGCTGTCCAGACTCTCCATGACCTGGTCCATGTAGTACTCGCTGGCCTTCATCGCTTGACTTTTCAACGCAAACTTATCCTCCATGTACTCCATCCTTCTTCTTCCTTTCCCTTTTCTTCTTCTTCTTCACCCAGATCCCGCTCCGCTTTTCATCAAAAATGTCACCATTAAAGAAACAAACCACTCGCTAATCTTCGAGCGCGCAACGATCGGTGGAGAAAAAAAAAGTAGACGCGTCGCTGCATGCGCAACTATTTTGCCAATGGAGTTAATTTGCTCTGTCTTGAAGGCACAACGTTTTTATAGCCCCGAAGAGAACGAGATCCTGGAGGAGTCCCCTCCATACACCCCCTCCCCTCCTCTCCTCTCCTCCCTCCCTCAACCTCCCTCCTCTGAATATGAAACATCACCCAGCTCCTCCCACGCGCCGGAGAAGCCAAACGGAGCAGCAGACTGAAGAAGTGAAACTGAGAGGAAACAATCAGAAGTAGTGACTGTCATTTACAACCTGTTTAGACTTTTTATTTATCTGCGCTGACAAAAGTTGTGACTGCGGATGGGATGAAGCAGAGTGTGATGTGATGTGAGCTGCTGCTGCTGCTGCTGCTGCTGCTGCTGCTGCACGAGAGCGAAGAGCACGAGGCTCTGAAACACATACAGATACAGAAGTGGAAAATAAATATCTATTCACTTTATTTTTGTTTTTATAGTTTACTTTATTCTATGACCTTTATATTGGGGAAACTGATTCATACCTTTATTTTATTTTTATTTTTTAATACATGACATCATTTGTTAAACCTTTATTTAAAATCTATAAAAGCGGGAGGCTATGTCACTTTTTAAATCTAAATTTTTTTCCAGAAAAAAAAAACATTTTTTTTTTTGATAATTGGGAAAATTTCACCTCTTTTTTAAAAAACTTCAATAAAACTACGTCAGTCTCAGAAAGACAGATGTCTGCTCCACGCGTTTTATATATACAGAGCTAGAAAATAACATTTCGAATTGGATTTTGATTTATCTTTAATTTTAATTTTTTTCTTAAATAGCATGAATCCTGAATTATATAATTCAGTCGCTATTGGCACGTGCACGCATCTTTCAAGGAGTAAATCTAAAACCAGGGGTTTCATTAATTAAAGAGAAGTCCTAAATATAAGATAAATACTATAGCTAAACATTTCATTCTGTTGCTTCACATGTGGATTTATTTGTCGTCACTGTCCTGTTTTGTCCTGAACGTCTCTTATGTCTCAGTTCGGCTGCACGGAATAAAAAAACAAAAAACTTCATTTCCTGTTGCGCTATTACACTCTTTTTTGCCGTGATCCACAAACTTTAATCCTGTAATCTATGAAAATAAGGTTTAAGGTCAGAAAATTTCAAAAAATCATAGGCTAGTTGTTTAGTTTAGTTTTTTTTTTCTTTTAGGGAATAAAACATGAAGAGTTGTTAGTGGATTTCTTCTGTGCTGCAGGAACAGGCCTTCACTACACCGGCCTCTGGTCAGTGTGTGTCTCTCAACTCCTTTGCAAAATTTTAGTATAAATAAAAACATTGAGATTAATATCACACATTTAAAAGTCCTACAATATAAAAAGATTTTTATGCTTCATTTTAAGACCAAACATCCTGGTCCTGGTGCAGAAAGTGGAGTTTCATTGAAGCCAGCAGCAGCACACACACACCCACACACACACACACTGGACTCAACAGCATGAAGGACAGGAAGTATGCTTCTTCTATTTCTTCTTATTGGAGGAGGAATTATGTTACCACTATAACCAAAGCCCCTCCACCCCACCTCCCCTCCCTCCCTCCCCCCGCCCTCCACACCTCCACACCACCTGCCATGCACACCATGCATAGCTTTGGTTCGCTCTGGGGTCAGTGGCAGTTACCTGCGGCTGCACAGCGCCACCAGAGAAAAAATAAAAATAAATAGAGGTGCTCTTAAGTAGCAGGGGAGGCGGGGGGGCGTCTGTCTTATTGGACTTCTAAGATGACCTCGCACACCGACTCACGCTGAGGAGAAAATGTGAAAAGTTCACTGTGGTTGAGATGGAAATTCCTGCAACAATAAGACAATGCTGGGGCTGCTGGTCACCTCCAGACCCATCAGTCTGACTAATTCTCCAAGTGCTGCAGCCCAATATGTCATGTGAGCCACCTGGACAGACCCGCAGCTTCACTCTTAATGCAAAAACATGCACAGTCAGTTTGTTATAGAACATTATCGTGTCCAGAATATGATTGAAGTCAACTAATTATGGTTCATTTCAGGCTTAATGCGAGTGAACGTGGTCCAGCGCAGCCAGAGCCGAGGCCTGCGAGGCCAAAACGTGCCACTTCAGAAGACAGAAAGAAGCATGACATCATGACAAAAGCCTGAAGCCTGCAGCCATCGTGCACCCTCAGCTGTAATTCAATCTATCCAAAATGTCTTCAGACTTTGGCCACCAAACACAAAAAACAACCTCCAGCTCCTTATTTTTCTTTTTTATTTTTCTCCAAAAAAGCTTTCGAGCCGTTTGAATCTGCAGGACGTTTATGAAGTGAAGCAGCGGCGGCGATGCATTCGTGCTTTTAAAGTTTGTTTTCATTTTGTTTGTTTGTGCCTTGTTGTTTTTGTTTTGTTGTTTTCGGGCATTCCTGAGCGCTGACGGACGCCTGCTCTTGGGTTCATGTTCGCACGTTACTCGCTGTCACCTGCGAGCGACTGAAACCAGATCAGGCCCGGCCAGGCTGCGTCCAGATGCTGGGATCATAATAATGATGATAATAATAATAATATAATAATAATATAAAACTTCAAGCAAATGTTAATGGAAAAACACAATAAGACTGAGGGCCGAGATATTTTTCACATTTATCAGATAAAAAGTGAATTACAGCGATAATATGAGCAGAGTATCCACATTTTGTTTTGTTATTTGCATATTTTGCATTTAAATCAGTTTTACAACTGAAAAACAATTCTACGACAGGTCGGTTTTGGTTTGATATTTTTCATTTATAATATAAAACATCATTTATATCAAATGAGGCGCAGGGTCACATTTACTTATATTATTGAATCAAGTTGTTAAAGGGAAACAATGGTGACAGCACAAAATCTATTACACAATTGCATCATAAAAACAGGATTATCAATAAAAAAAAATTGATATCAAGGAGGGTAAATACACTGTGAATATAAATGACATATATTTTATCATGTATGAGTGCACGTTTATTGTCATAAATAACAAACATATTGTAAATAAATATAAGTGAATGTGTTTTCTATGAATATCAGTTTACAGATGTGTTAATAATCTTAATCTGTGTTGTTTGCCCCCCCCTCCCTCTCGCACCCCTGCCCCAAAACGTGACTCTGACCTGTTTTCACCGAGGTCGTGTTGTGAGCCAGCGCTGGTCGCCGGGGGAATAAATTAGCTTTGACTTTTACCAGAGTCCGGTGCAGAGCAGTTTCTGCTCGTGTGAGTTTATCCCCCCCCCCCCCAATTTCTTTATACAGTACCGTTGGCTTCACGTTTCCAGGAGAGTTTGCACATTCCTCTCAGTTTAATATCCACTTCTCTGCTCTTTGCTTTGGCCTGGAGGAGCTGGATAATTGTGTCGGAGGGGCAGGGACAAGACCATCTCCAACTCGTCTGTCATTTCTCTTTAAAGGGGTTTTTTAATTATTTTAATTATGAGTTAAGTCATTATCTCTGAAAATTCAATCAACTATACAAAATAAGTGTCTTTGTACGATTAGCTGTTCACCTCAATGCTTGAATACAACAGCTTCACTTCTTGTAGCCGGGCTGCTGTGTCTTCCATCTGGCTCAGGGTTGTGTTATCAATGTGGTTTGTGACTATGAGAGAAACCTCTGCAGCCTTAAAGCAACATGCCAGTGGTTTCAATTCATTTACTGCGAGTAATTTCATACTTTACATCACAGCTGATTATTCTAGTTGAGTTTTGGAGCTGGGATCATTCATTTACATATGAGATTAAAACGTAAAATCAGCCAAAAATGCAGAGTCTTTGTAAAAAAAAAACCTCACAAACAGGCCGTTCTGCTCCTCTAATGTGTGTGCAGCAGCTCCTAAAGCCTCTCTCTGCCCAGACTCCCGACTTGAGGTCGGGGGCTGGCAGCTCGGTCTGGGGCTGAGAGGGGACATTCTTCTTCGTCTTATCTAAATGTGTGGTGGAGCGCTCATTTCACCAAGCAATGGATTTTGGATGTCTTAGGTTACATATAATTTACCCATAACTCAAAAAGTAAACAGATCTCTTCACTGGAGGCTGCACATGGTGGACGACGGCTTCTTTTAACAATATAACTTAAGAAGCGGCGGTTGAGGAAGAGGAGGAGGAGGAAGTCTGAGTCCACATGCACACGCAGCAGTTTTATGTCACCTGTATGTGCAATAAAGATCTGAATTTTCCAGCTGTATAAAGGGGCAGTTTGATGAAAGAAAAAAAAAACGCAAACAAAAAGAAAAAACACCCCCTTGGTGTCCCCTCCAGGGGGGTTTTGACGAATCAGTCCCCCGCTGAAGCAGCACAGGGCTCTTGGGTTTCACAACAAGCCCCCATAGTGGGCAGGACCACCACATCTCTGGCATGCCCCCTCTCTCCAGGACATAAACCCCCCCCCCCCTCCTCCTCCTCCTCCTCCCTCCTCCTCGCCCTACATCATCTCGCGTACAGTCAAAACACGCCCTCCAGACATGTGTAAGTGAAAGATAGACGAAAAAATAAATATGGAGACGTGCATTTCCTGCCAGGGAGCCACTCTGCAGCCTCCACTATTTGTTTTGACATTGGGTTAAGTTATCATTTCCAGGCAGCGGACCAGAGGAGAGGAACCTCCGAGCCTGAGGTTCACCGCCTCCGGTGCAGGGCCGTGTTTGTGAGCGGACGCCTTAAGTTCTCAAAATTCAAACACACACACACACACACACACAGACACGACGAGGCCATTATAAATCCACAACTGGAAATAAAAAAAAACAGCCTTCTAATTCTAACACCAATGTTTGTGCTCGGCTCATAAAAGCAGTAATTTTCGGCGGAGCAGGAGCTGCGCGGGGAGATTCAGCAACTTTATTCGACAGGAGGAGTGGAGACGTGGAGAAGAAGCAGATCCGTCCCCGCGGTTACAAACTTTATATTTATTTCACATGCAGATGCAGAAGCAACAGCGACCGGGTCGGCGCGTTCAGGTAAGACGACGGGCCCTGGTTCTGATTTCCTGCCGTCATTTGCATATGAAGCGTGTCATTTGCGGCTCGGTGCAGGTTGGCTGATACTTGAGCAGAAACATAACATAATAAAAAGTGCCTGAGGATGTTTGGGCTGGGTTTAGGTCCAATTGGTCTTAATTCATCTTTCAGGAGAGTTTCTGAGCCGGGGTTTAGAAAGAACAGCTGCAGGGGTGGGGGGGGGGGCGGATAAAATAGTGTTATAGATAAAAGTAAAGCTCCTTCACACATAAACTCCTAAAAAAGATCCATTTAATGTCGTAAGGTTTCAAATTTGTGCTGTTCTGCAGGAGATCATGTGACGACTGTGAGCAGATACAACCAGAGAAACATCTGGGTCACAAAGGTGAAAAGTGAAAACAAGTGTTGTGTTGTGTTGCGTTGTGGCTGAAGAGGAGTTTGTGTTTTACTTGTACACTCTGTCCCTCTTCTTGCCGCCTCCCCAGCCGCCGCTCAGACGGACAGGGTTGTCTCGGAAGGAGATGCGCTCCTTGTTCAATGGAGCGGACGTGACTCGATCAGGAGGTGGACGCTCCTCTGCTCCTAAGGGACAAAAGTAGAAGAAGGAGCACGTCAGTATTTCAACCACGTCATCGCGACGATGTTCTCACTGTAACAACACTTTTTGTTTTTACTCTTGGTTTCCTAAATTAAAAGGGACAACGAGGAGTTTTGGAAAGCAGAAGTGTTTTTACACTACATTTCCCATGAGCCTCTGCACGCACGATGCAATTCTTGGACTAGTGCAAGACGGACGAAAGCGAAAACATTTGCCAAGAAAGTCGGAAGTTCGAAGACAATCAGATATGGTCGTAATTCCGACCATAAATGATGCCAACTAGTGATCCAGCGCCGTTATTCCCAAACCAGGAAACCAGGAAATGCTGGGTCGACGACTAAATAAAATCAAAATAACTATAAAGACAAAACGATATATTTATATATAAGTGGGTATAGATTGATCCACATTAATATGAGACTCTTTAAAAACCAAAACAAACTCCTCTTGGTCTCTTTAAACAGGTTTCCGAGCTTCATAACTTGTACTTGTCAGAATAGCAGTGTGTCAGAATGTGGATTTCCTCCTGGAAAGACGGCGCTGAGGAGTTTCTGAGAATTCGTGAAATTCATACTTTTTCTACCGGGGAAAAAAAAAGAAAAAAAAACCTGAGTGAGAAATCCCAAGACCGCCAAGTTTAAAGACATTATTGTTACCACACAGGTTTGACATTCACTTCATGTTGAGCAACTGGAAGCTAAAAAACAAACAGCTGCAATGCATGCTGGGGGTTTCCTGCTTTAAAGGAGACCTGATGAGGTGAAGTAAAAGCTTTAACAAGTGAGCTAAGGTTGGACTACTGTGGTCTGAAGCTGTGTGTGTGTGTGTGTCTGCGGTGAAGGCTGGAGCGTGAGCCTGTTGTGTTTGTGTGTGCTCCGTCTCCCCGGAGGCGAGGCTCGCTCACTCGCTCGTGTGTGTGTGTGTGTGTGTGTGCATGTGTGTGTGTGTGTGTGTGTGTGTGTGCATGTGTGTGTGTGTGTGCTGCGCCAGAGGCCCTTCCACTTTCACCTGGGGATCAGTACAAAGCTTTTTCCAACACACAGAACAAAGGCGGCGCTTCCACCGGGCATGATGCGTTCCACGTGTAGAAAACCCAGGCCCCGCGCTCTCCGCAGCCTCAGCCACCCCACACAGGGAGCCCAACAGCAGGGAGGGCGATGGAGGAGGAGGGGGGGGGGGCAGCGGGGAGGAGGAGGGGCCCGGGACGCAGCGCATGCAGGTACTGACCCGGCTCCAAATATCTGCACAGCTGGCACACTGTATAGAATATCCCTCCATGCACTGCAAAAACTCAAACTCTTACCAAGAATATTTGTCTCTTTTCTAGTCAAAACAAACCTCATGATACTTAAAATAAGACACATCACATGTTTTTAGACACGTTTTACTTCTTTCAAGCATATTTTCACTTGAAATAAGTAGAAAAATCTGACAGTGGAGCAGGTTTTTCTTTCTTATTACAAAGTTGCGTTCACTGGGAGAGTTTTCTACTTATATCAGTTGAAAATTTGAGTGAAATATGTCTTTAAAAAAAAGGCTAATTTTTAGTCTTAGAGATTAATTTTGACTAAAATTGAGACATTTTGACAAGAAATACGACAAATATTCTTGGAGAGATTTTGAGTTTTTACAGTGCACTCACCGAGGTAAACCAAAGGGAAGCTCTGGAAGTTTTTCTGGGTTTTCCTCACTAAACGCCGCTCCTCGCCCCCTCTCCCCCCCTCCTCCTGCTACCCTTCATACTTTGTGTAATGCAGTTTAAAGATAAACCACCGCAGCCTTTTCACTGTTTGTTTCCAGGATCTTCAGTCCGGCTTTAGTGGCTGAATTCGGTTTATTAAAGACTTTTGTCCAATTATCTGTCCTAAACTGGAAACAGAAACCGTGTAGCACATGTTGCTAATTTGCAGTCATGCTATTAAACGTAAACGGAGATAAAACAAAATGGCCACACGTCTGACCCAACCGCTGTGACCAAACAAATTGTTTTTGTTGTTTTTTTTTTCCAATCGTTTTTTGCTCCCATCACGGCCCCGAACGGCTCCGACAGAAGAAAATTGAGGCAGCAGATATGCAACTTAAGTGGTTTCCTCTGCACACGTAATGAAAATATTTTGTGAGCCTGGAAACGCATTTTATGGCACCGACCCAGCGAGCGGCTGAGTATCGCGTTGCAACAGGTTATAGAGTAGGTTATAGAGTATTTATGTAGTCTTTACTGCTATGGCAAACGAAGTGAACCCTCTAACTTTAAACCCTTCACTTTGATGTGTGTGTGTGTCACTTCAGAGGCAAAGAATACACAGCTTTATGATAAATAAAGTGTTTTTTCTCGAGCCGTGACTCGTGCAAGCTGACCATAAAAAGCATCTGCATCAAAGGCGCTGCGGCGCTCGTACTCTCCTGATTCCTTGATTCAATTCATTTCCTGTCATATGAACTGGTGTGGCACAAACACACACACACACACACACACAGATGTCCTTTCCAAGTTTATGAAATATCTAATTGGCTTTTTGAGAAACACTGTCGCCTTCTTACACATACATTCATATTTCAATTTGTCCTACACAATTTTGATAAGTGGTGTTTTCATCAGTGAAGACAAAGAGGCTTTCTCCCAAACCCCCCCCCTCCCGACCTCCACCCACCACCACCACCACCGTCCGGCTGAACTCTAGAGGAGAACAACAGTCTGCCTGCTTTGCACGACCACATCGCTGCTGCTGCTGCTGCCGCTGCTGCTGCTGCTGCCGCTGCACCTCGTGGAAATCATTTTGAAAATCATCATCGGAATCCAATTAGGCTTCGTTACCGGGGACAGGGCTTCTCCTTCTCCTTCACTGGGATTCCTGGAGATTGTTTAATGTGATCATCTGCTGTCAGCCTGTCAGTAGCATCTTTGTCACTCAAAACTCCTGAGCCCCGCTCCTCCTGACAGAAGGGCCAGTCATTCTTCACTGAAAGGACTCACTTTTTTTTTTTTTTCTCTCCCTCCTCTCTCTTGCCCGTTTCCTGTCAGAAGAGAAATTCGCGGCACTCTGTCCCCGGCCCGACCCTGTGGCACCCCCTCCCCCTCCCTCCCTCCCTCCCTCCCTCCTCCTCCTGCTGCTGGACTCAGTCTGGGCTGAATAAGCAGCTGCCTTTACCCAGGCTGCCTTTGTGCACCCGCAGGTCCGACGAGTGTGCAAACACTGAAACATCTGTATGCGCATGTACTGAACGTGTATGTGCAACACGCATGTGCACACGCACGCAGGTATGTGCTCAAGCTTCTCTCTGTGTGTCGTGTTGCGTTGGTGTGTGTGTGTGTATGTGATTCTGCAGGTTCGAGATCAGGTCCGCTCAGGTCCTCCTCTTTGCTTAATCAGCAAATGGCAGATTGAAATGTGCAAAATGTGCACATTGTTTCTGCTGGTGTTGACTTTACCTCAAAACAAGCTGCAACTTAATTTGTGCTGTTTTTCCGCAAAAACTAATAAAGAACTCTTCATTTGTCCGTGTGTCCGTCCACTGAGCGACACATTATGTCGGAGAAATTGAATGTGCACATATTTTTGTTGATATTAAAGCCTATTGACCCCCCACTGTCTTTGTTGTCCCTTCCTGTGTGTTTGTATTTATGTCTTTTTTGGTTTGTTTGTTTTACTTTTATGTCATTTTTTTCTATTTCTTTCATATGCTTATTTTATTCAACTTGCATTGTTTTGATATGATTTGATTCTGTATGATCTTGGCTTTGTTTTTACTTTGATATTTACAGATTTATCTATTTTATTGATTTATTTTTTCAAAGTGTTGAAGTGAATCCCTTGTGTCCTGACATTCGCTGTTGAAATGCATCCAAGGAAAACTCAATAAAAAAAATTTTGAAAGAAAGAAATTAAAGCCTATTTTCCCACAACGCTCAATAAATCCCCTTTAAATAAGACGTAAACGCCTCTATTAGCCTTCATCTGGATTACCAGTAGTTGTAAGAAAAAGGTTAAAGTAGAGGACGTGACACAAGTTGTTTAGATTAAGGGAATAATTGTGTGAACTTTCAGAGCATTTTAAGAAAAATACTGTACATGTCGGTCTTTTCAAACTCTGGTTTAAAGTTCCCTGTAACATGTTGATCCTGGGAGGGAAGAAAAAAAAAAAAAAAAAAAGCGGCTGTGAAGTTGTCAGGACTCACTTGCATGACCCGGAGAGTTTCGGCGAGGATAATTTCTCTCTTTGCAGGGCAGGGCAGCTGAGTTGCTGTTGGCCCACGATCCGCTGGCGTGATGTAGACGTTCTGTGTACCCTGGGTCAGCCTGCACACACACACACACACACACACACAAAATGAGGCCCAACATGACACGTCTCACGCAAGAAGTCCAACTTTTTTTAAAAACACTCAACAAGCAGCGGCTCAGCGCTCTGAACATATCTAAGGAGCGGGGAGGAAGGGGGCGGCGCGGCGTTGCCAGTGATCATAACTCAAACTGCTGCCGAGCGACCTGCGGTTTTCTGACTTCAAAGGCTTCGCCAGCATCAGTATCATTCTCCGCTTCAGACAAACTGCTGCAAAGTGACACTGGGATTTCTGGAAGTGAAATGAAGAAATTGCAGCCAGTTGATCCAATTGAAAGTGTCATTGTGGAGCTAAACCTCAGACCCCCCCCCCTCAATCCACCCCCCCCCACCCCACCCTGGCTTTCACAGGACATGGCTCTGACTGGCAAAAGTAAATACTGCATACCTTCACATACATGCAACTACTGCTACTACACCCCCCTCCCTCCCTCCCTCCCTAGAAAAGATTGAAATCAAGATTCATTGTCATTCAGTTGAAGTGAATGACGTGCAGGGGAGATTGGTGGGGGGTTAAAAGTGGGGGGGGGGGTTGCATTTTCACTCACCACGAGCTGCACTCTGCCCCCGTTCAGGATGTCTGAGCTGATCTCCGGTAAGAACCGTTCGCTGGGAGCAGAAAGAAGAAACATGTTCAGGCTGTTAGCGGCGCTCCGTGTTATTATTTCAAAATCAGTCCGATGGTTTCAAGTGGACGCAGCGACCTCGGACGTATCGCAGAATAAACACAGATGCCACGGGTGATAATCTTAATGTCTATTTGTTAACGGTAGGGCGGGGGGTACAGCGCAGGCCTGCAGGCTCGTTTGCCTCAGTTTGTGTTTCAGTGCACGCTGGTTACAGGTAATTCTACTTTCAAACATGTAATTTGATTTTACTGCGTTTTCATTTGTCAGCTGGTTAAAGTTGATAGGAACAAGCAGGAGGAATTGTTTTAAAATAATTTTAAAAAAGCATTTTATGAATATAAATACTTGATGAAACTTGTCCAAAACCATTAAAAGGTTCAACAGCATTAAACTCAAAAATGAGTTTTATTCATCATGACATCATCTGGATGTTTGTGGAGAAAGATGGAGGTTTTTAAGACTCACGTATAGGAGCTTGGATTTGAGACAAATATCATCAGCTTAGGTCTGAAAGGCTCGAAGGAGTGAGTTTAAACAACCTGAGAGATCTGGTGTCTGGTAGTCAAACTTGGAAAAATGAGAAAAAAAACATAAAAAATAAATCTAGATTCATATGTTGTGGATTAAGAGAAAGATGATATGTAATTTTTACAAATTTGAGGTGGGCGCTGAACAGTTCTGTGGAAAAATCCCATCAGACAAACAACCCAAAATATTTGATTTATACATTTGTCTTTGAAGGGGATCTCTAAGAAATGACGCCAACAGCGAGAGCAGATCGTTAAAAGATCATTTACAAAAACAAAAAAGAAAACCCACTGATGACTAAGTCAGATAAATAATAATTCAGATAAGATATTTTCCTGTAATTCGGTGACGCATCCCTTAAGGAGAACAGCCCACCTCTCTGTGCAGCAGGTCGTACTTGCACTCACCTCTCTGCCTCCCTGTCAGGCTGCTCAGCTCGTCTCTGCTGCGTCACACGCTCCGTCTCCTCGTCCTGCCCGAGGCCCGCCGCGCCCAGCTCCGGCTCGGCCTCACTCACTGCACTCGACAGAAAACATCAAATAAACGTCACAGGCAATTTCATTTTTATGTTTTTTTCCCCCTCTTGTCGGTTAAAGCAACTTAATTCTTGACGACAATGGTAGCAGGAGAAAAGCGAGCGTGGCAGGTAATCAGTCAGCGGCGGTGGAGGTGGCCTGTCGCTGTGTGACAGGAGGGATAATCAATACTGTTGTGCGAACAGACGCCGAGCAAAGTACGAGCTTTCTGACAAATAAACAGCTCTTATGTTTTGGTTTAAGGTGGCGTATTTGTTTGAAGGATTGTGTGACATTTGTATAATACATTTCAAAGTTGCTGAAAGATGCAACAGGAGAGTTTCTGCCTTTTTTTTCTTCCTTCTTCTTCTACTACTGCGGCAATTGTTGGGGCTTGTGGTTCTTTTGTAAAAATTGAATCTAAGCAACAATCCAGCAGTTTGTTAAAAAAAAAAAAAAAAAAAAAAAAATCTGAAAGGCTGCTGATTTATGGGTTATGCTGAAATCCCATAATAAGGTCGTAATTCAAAGTAAACATTTACGTTGCGCTGACAGTGGCGCTGCTATAGACGGTGTGTAAACTGATAATGCATTTTGACAGCCCAATGCTGGAACTAATGATGCATTTATTTAAGCCATTTACTTGCTTTCGCCAAAGCTGTAAAGAAAAAAAAAAAAAAAAAGCAGAGGGGAGAGAGGAGCTTTACAGTTTTCATGGGTTAATTGAGAAGCCCCACTAAAAACGTCAAGTGATAGATGATGCTTCCCCCCGGGGCGGCAAAGGCCAGGAAACGGCTACTCGCACTTCTCCTGGCTAAAAATACACACAGAGACACGGACATGGGAGGGGGGGCACGGAGCATGCAGGGGGGAAAAACATTTATAATCTCATATACTGTACTTATTATAGATCTGTACGATCCAAATAGTAAAATCTGTTTTTAAACCGGTCATTGATATGTATAGAAATACATCTGAACTCCCTGGTGTAGCAGCAAATACATGATCACTGTGTAGAAAGACATACAAGATGAGCACAAAAAAAAAAGAAAAAGTAATTTATGCTGCACTGCAGTAGCATGAAGAGACTCTACTCTCCCTTTTCCCCTCTGAACCCTCCACCAGAGCCCCCCCACACCCCACCCTCTGATCCCGTCCAACCTCCTGAATCCCCCTCCGGTGCTCCTCCAGGACATCAGGAAGGAGGCCTGTAGGAGTCACGCCTGTTAAGGAGTTTGGAGGGAGGTGAGGAGGGAGGGGGGTGTGGGGGGGGTCTTAACTTAAGCACATTAAGTGATCTGGTCTGAACTGAGGTGGAGAGAACTGTGACTTAATATCAGAGAGCTGAGGGTGGAGGCGGCTGGTGCTGCTGGGACGGACCGACCCCCCTCCCTCCCTCATTGCCAAAACTCCAAATCTCACCAAGAATATCTGTCCTATTTCTAGGCAAAATGTCAAAATAAATCTAATTATACCTAAAATAAGACTCATCACATTAAAAGTAGCTTGTTTTTACTTATTTCAAGCGTATTAGAAAAAGTTAGAAAAAGTTTTTCTTTCATATTACAAGCACAAAAAACTTAGATTTTTCTACTTATTTCACTTCAAATTAGTTTGAAACAACGAAAATGATCTAAAAACAAGTTAATTTTTAGGTGATGAGTCTAGTTTTAACAAGAAATGAGACATTTTGACAAGAAATAAGACAAATATTCTTGGAAAGATTTAGAGTTTTTGCAATGCAGCGAATCAAAGACGGTGTCCTGCAAGAGGTCGTGACCCTGTGTTATCATCATCATCATCATCATCATCATCATCATCAGTAGACTCATTGGGCTCAGACTGTAAACAATCAACAAGCAGGTTATAAAAAAATAAAATGCAGCGAGGTCATTCAGTCACACTTGTTTCTTTTTTATATTTGTACATAAAACAGAAAATGAGCTCACCTCTAATGTTGGCAGTAGCCCGGCTCTAATAAAACCCTGCGTGTACACAACTAGGGCAAGTCTGACGAATCGGCCAGTGAACTCAATAACAAACTCGGTGTGTAAGAGATGTTTACAACGGGTAAATTAGTTTGCTTGAACCCAGCCACATCTAAAGGCCCCAGAGTTTGATAAAGCTGAGGTGGAGGCCAAACCCCTGCTGCTGCAACAGAGACAAGTTCAACGACGCGTACGACAGGGACGACGGTGAAAAATTACGATGCACTTCAAAATTTTTGTTCATCCCTAAGCTCGAAATCTTGACGCACTGAAATGTTGCTTGTGCAAATAAACAGCAAAACACTGGGATTATTCGATCTTGAGCCAAACGTGCTGCATCATGCTGAGTGGCTCAGTAACCATGGAGAGATTTACCGTACCGCTTTAATCCTCAGATAGCGAAACTCGGTGTCGAATGACGAGGCGCTTTTCTCTCCACAGAAGCATCAAACTGATTTAGTCGGTTTGGAAAGGTTTTATTTTGGCTCGGCTGTAGAATACGAAAAAATAATGGAGGCGATTGTGTGAAGAAGAAGAAGAAGAAGAAGAAGAAGAAGAAGAAGAAGATGAAGAAGAAGAAGAAGAAGAAGAAGAAGAAGAAGAAGAAGAAGAAGAAGAAGAAGGAAGCTTGAGCTTGAAGTTGAGGAGCTGCCAACTTTTTCACTTGTGCTGTTAATCTCTGTGTAAAGTAGGTGGGATTGTCAGATTATCTGTTTTGGAGAGTTAGGGAGCAAAAAGTTGGATGCAGCCCCTGTCACCCCACCCACACCCACACACACACACACACACACACACACCCAGCCTCTGTCTCAAAGGGGGTTTCTAAGCTGTTAGATGACTACTCTATAAACTACGAACTATTCCAACTATTCCATCAGTCTGATAAGAGCTTCAGCGTCCAGCTTCTCTTTCACCTCCAAATAGTTTGGCTGAGCCGTTGCTTTGTTCAAATTACCAAAACAAAACACAAAACAGGTATTAAATTATCCCTAAATAGTCACACCTCAGCTTTTTTGACAACCTGTTCTGAACTAATACGGCTGGGTTCACATCATCCGTCCACATCCAGAGAAATAACAGACTGGCTTTTTCCTAAAGAAGACTTGCACTTGTCTAAATGAATGTGAAATCCGACTTTAGAAACGTTGTTGTAAAAGCATCCAAGCTCAGACTGACCTCTTCCTTTGTTTTGTATTTTGCTCAAGTGCCATTTTATTGGAAAATAAAAGCACGACATCATGAAAAGCCTTTTTAAGAATCCATGTTTTCATGACATTTGCAAAGTGGCAGAGGAATCAGAGCGTGTCTGAAATATGACTAACTCAGTGTTTCTAGTTGGACGTCTGTCTCCGTGAGTGACTCAGACTCTGCAGCGCTGCATGTTTCCTTCCCTCCGTGTGCCAGTGCATCTCAAACATTAGACCAGAGAGCGCCGCTGCCCCCCGAGATAAACAGACGCCCCGGGATTACGGGGGTGAAATTGAACGCATATGAACGGTGGTAAATAGTCTGACTTGAAGTTATTTTGGATGATGGATGATAAACAAGATGATTGTGTTTCAGTTGGACTTTGTAGAGGACTTGATGTGTGAAATCGAGTTAAGTGCTCAGGAGGTGGAGGTTCCAGGGCTAAAATAAAAATATATATACCCTCGCGTCCTCGTGACATGAGGACGGATGTTTGGTGGAGCTGGATCTCGGCTGCGATGGAAAGGAAAGGTTGGAAACGTGTGTGTGTGTTTCAAGGGGGGTTGAGTGGAATGCATTGGTAGAAAGTAAGCGGAGAAATGCTTAAAGGCACATAACATCTTCAGCATCTGCAGCACCCAGACACTTGACAATACAAATCATCTAAAAAAAAGGGAAGTGCATTTTTCTCTCTCTCTATTTTTTTTTTTTTTTTTTTTGCCTTTAAAAAAGAAAATGTCTTGCAGCTCTGCTCCAGTCTCTCTCCCTCTCTGTCTCCCTCTCTGGGTATGTAAGCCGATACCCATTTCAAGTGGGTTACTCATGTCCAGCACATCCACACAAAGAGCCCGGATAAAATAAACACGCCGCGTCGGATATCTTGGAAAGAATCTGTCATGGGTTTGGGACTAATCACCTCCAGAAGGGGCTTGACTCAAAGCCTGAAATGTTAGCCCCTGCCGGGGAGCGCTGGCTGGGCCGGGCTGGGTTGGCTAGGCCCCGGGCACTGGGGATGGATCCGGAGGAGGGGGTGCCTTCCACAGGTCAGGACCAGGGGAGCAAGAGGCAGACAACAGACGACCGTGAGGAACAGACAGCAGCACCACAACACGACACAAAACCGCCACCGTTGTCGTCGTCGTCGTCTCGACCAGAACCGAGCCAGTTTAGAGTTACACGATCAGAAAAACCCCAGTGAGGCCGACGTCGGGGTACGAAGCGGAGGGGAAGGGTGATGTTCTAACCGCTGACCCCTGTCACTTTATCAGCTGATGTAGCTGCCGCGCGTCATTTGGTCCAGAACACCCGTCCCGGTTTGATGAATTATGGAGACGAGGGCGGAGGAGCGAGATAAGGACGCTGCTGGAAAGGAACACGGCTGGAAATATTGTTGTAATGCAATAGGGTTATTTGGATTGAAGCGGCCTCCGACTGCCAGTTGGCCAGGAGCGTATTGTCACAGCCATGACGAGGAGGGAGACGCACCGCCGTTAACGTTTAGAGAAATATTCATTTAACAGAGAATGATGATGAGATTAAACAACAGATCGCAAATCATGAGGTGTGGATGTGAGTGGCTAGATACGGAGAGCATGCGGTAGGGCGCGTGAATAATGAGCCGACAACAGAAGAAGCTACGGCCCAGGTGTCGCCAGCTGAAGGCGTGACCAGCTAGCGGTACAGTCCAACCACAGGGGGCGCCACAGCATCCACGGACATATTCCAGATGTGATTCAATAGGCTTTATGCACAACTCCACTACTTCCTGAACTTCAACAAGCTCCTTTATTTCCTGTCTTATATTATTGGACACACTGATTAATCCAGGTGTGTCTGAGTCGTCACAATGGTCAAGACACACCTGGATTAATCAATTTGTCCAATAATGTAAGACAGGAAGTAAAGGAGCTTGTTTAAGTTCAGGAAGTAGTGGAGTTGTGCATAAAGCCTGTTGTGGTGGAGAGTTTGTGACGGTGCAAAATAAATACAGTGTCATGCAGAAGTTTGGGCACATCTGGTCAAAACAGTTGATTGATGAAATGATCTCCAAAAGTCACAGAGTTAAACGTGACACACCCTTTTTTTGCAAAAATTGAAACAATATTACTGTATTATTTTCAGTGTTCGGCACGTGACTTGTAAAAAAAGTAATTAGTTATAGTTACTAGTAACTTTCCACCAAAAGTAACTGAGTTAGTAGCTGAATTCCTACATTATAAAAGTAACTATTTTCCAGGAAAAGTAATTATTGCGTTACTTTATGTCAAATTACTTGGATTGCCACCCCTAACTTCCCATTTATGTGGAACTAACCACCTCACTCAGTATCCCTCCACGCGGAAGGATACCGAGTGAGTTTGTTAGTTCCAGATAAACAGCTTTTTTTCCGACAAGTTGATGGATTGAAAAAAACAGGTGTATTATTTTAACAGGTGATTATTTTGATTGCAACTGTTGTTTCACTGATGATTTTTGTTTTTGTTATAATTTTAGAGTGAAAAAGGGAAACAAAGCAGCAGCAGCACAAGAATGGGAAACCCAGGAGACTTGAGCTCTCAGATAACTTTGACCAAGGTATCAGACAAGGTATTTACTATTTACATGCTGTGGTAGTTTCCAAAGGGGGGAGGGGTACTACTACAGTAGATACTAACCTTTTCCTTTTCTGTCATCTTGAAAATACAAAAGATGAAAATGAAAACAAATCTATAGTTTAAAATGTAAAGGGAATGTGTTTTGGAAATCATTTCATCCTCCACTTGCTGAACCAAACCAAACCTTTGCAGGCCTTTGTGTGCGTGATAACATGAAGATGTTGTCACACTCACTCCACTTATCGTCTGAAAAATCCAGACAAGAGAAAAATCAGCTGTCATTTGAAAAAAAAAAACATTGAAATGAGTTGTTGCTTGATCTTTGGCTGCACGGCGGTGAATCACTTTAACAAGGGGACTCCTTCACAACTGATCCACAGAGAGGAGATCCACCCAACGCTGATAAGGAGCAATGAAAAACCTCCCAGAGTTAAAGGTACAGTATGACTTGTTCCATTTCTTTCTTTTTTTTTTTAAATGAAACATGTAATGACAAGCAAACATAGTGGGTTTCTCCACAGCTCATTAAGGCCTATTTCACGCTTATGGCAGCACTGGGCTCGGACCACAGAGTCACTCACTCCACCGGCCGGGCGCCTGTGTCCCCTCTGACTGCTGGATGACCGTGAGGCTTTGACCCTGGTGTGTGTGTGTATGTGTGTGTGTGTGTGTGTGTGTATGTGTGTGTGTGGAGGAGGGGGTGCAGGAGAAAGATGGAGACAGGCCTTCAAGGATAAAAAGGCGACTCACTCCCCCTTGCCCCGTCTCCCCTCTTCCTCCTGCCCTATAGCTGCCTCCGGCTCTTCCCCTCCCTTTTAACTCCGACCCACGGACGTCGCTTCTCCAAATCATCTCTGCACCTCGGGGCCGAGCAGGAGGCCTCGGCAGGAAAGAGATGGAGAGAGGAGGGCTCGTCCTCTCCAACTGTCGGACTACTTCACATCAGAGTCAGTCATTTTGAAGGCTGTCGGTCCATACCGATAATTTGTACGCAAATTATAATCATCATAGTAGTTGGTACTTGGTAACACTTTGCTTGATGCCTATCTCTATAACACATTATAACCATACTTATAATGAGCTATAATGCAGTGACAGCACTGTATAACTATAGTTATAAACACTCATAAATTATCATAAGGCTTTATAACAATTAGCATAACACATCATAGAACATTTTATAATGGCTTATAAGGTCAAGTATTATAATAGAGCTCTATGGTGTGTAATGTTTATTCTTATAAAGCCTTATGATAATTTATGAGTGTTTATAATGGTAGTTATATATATTTATAAGCCAATTATAACACATTATAACTATTTATATTGCTTTATCGATGTGGGCATTGTCGGTGAGTTATAACGTATTATAATACCTGACCTTATAAGTCATGATAAAATGCTTTATAGTGTGTTATGATTATTGTTATAAAGCATTATGATCAGTGTTTATAACTATAGGTATACAGTGCTATACAGTAACTGCATTATAATTCATTATAAGTATGCTTACAATGCGTTATAGAGATAGTGTCAAGTAAAGTGTCACTGAAAACTTTACATGAAACTGAATTTGCAGCTTATTTCGACTATTTTATTTCTTATTTTCTTCAGTTGCCATGTGCAATGAGAATAAAACTGTTCCACTCCTATAATAATGTTCTTCCCAAGTCTGACAGACTGCCTGTGTTTCCTGCACTGTCAGACTTCATTGTGAAAACAGTGGTGTCAAAGGGAAAAGAGACAAAACTGCCCCAAAAAATACCTGGAACATCCTGCTGATCTTTCCCCAAAAGAGATCTCATCTCTGAACACTACTTACTGTACACACACTGTCAGCAAACTGAGGCTAAGTTTCCATTCATTTCACGCATAAGCAGCAAGTACAGTGTGAGTTTCCACTAGTTCAACATGTCAGAATTAGTAGTAGAGGGCATTAGCTGGTGCAAATTACAGTTTGTTTGTTGCAGCTTTGGTGAAACAGGTCTCAGATCTATACAGATCTCTCAATAAAAGGTCTCCCCTAGTTTCTAAAGTGTTACCAAATGTGCAGCAGCCTCTGTCTTCCTACCTTTCATGTGATATCTGCTGCGAGGTGCGGGTCTGTGTCGTGCCTCTGCTGGTCCTTTCTGGTAACTGCAGTTCCTGAAGGAGGCGAGACGGACGGAGGGATCTAAGAGAACGGAGAGAAAAGGGGGTCAGAGAAGGACAAGGCAGTACCCAAAACCAGAAGCAGAAAAAAGCAGAAACTTAACATTCGGAAAATATTAGAAGGGCGCTCTGGTTCCACTGAGGCAGATGCCATTTGGAGTTACGGCCGACATAGACCTGTGTGTCGGTGGAGCTGAGATGACAAGAGCCCTGCTATTGGAATCATGCATTTGCAATTCTGATCAAAGAGCAGCAGCCCCCCCCCTCTCTCCTCCTCCGAACATGAGCGTGGCATGATAACTGTGGCACGACTACTGTTTCTTGGAGCCGAGCAGAGGTGAGGTCACCTTTCACTGCAGCCGCACTCAAAACACCGCAAAGAAGCAGAATGGAAGAGAGAAAAGTCGTCGTGGGATGAATCGTCGAGAGGTTTCTTGGCAATCGCTATTTCCTTTGCAGGCTCTCAAATAAGGCCCAACTAGAGGCGACAGGCCCCGGCTTCTGCTGTCTGTTATGGCTCGTTAACATACATGGGGTGGAAAGGTTCGCTGCTGCTGAGGCACGGCTGCAGGAACAAAGATGATTATGATAAGAGGACGAAATTAGAGTGGATTTTTTCCCTTTTAGAAAATGGATTTATGTCATAACAGCATCTGGTGTCCAAAGATTAGGAATGAGGAAGAAGGACAAGAAACATTAGCTCAGGTGTAGAACCTGAACATTGGCTTGATCCAATCTAGTGTGAGGATCAAAAAATGCAATGGTACCTAATGAGTAAATCTCACGAGGGTCAGTGAGCCACTAAAAGTTTGGCACACTGAGTAGAAATATACATTTCAAACACTACACCTCCAAATTTCTTCTGCTGTGGCTTCTTGGACTTCATCTTCTGAGCTCTCCTGAGCATCATCTGAGCCGTGTGGCTGTCGGTGAAGCCCCTGAGGAACAGAGGGCAAAGATGTCACATGGAAAATAAGTTACATTCAGTGAAATAAGAACAAACTCAAACACGAACAGGTCAAAAAAGTGTCTATATCTATATCTACCATTCCTCCAGTATCTTTTCTGATCTGGCGGAGAGACCACTGAGCGCTGAGGAGGAAGCAGCAGAGTTGTTTCTGAAATAGAGAGATTTATGAACACATAACATGAGATAGTAAAAAAAAAAATCAAATTCATTGTTTGTAATAACTACATGCATATTCATAAATTATTCATTTGAATATAAGACTAAGGGTAGAAATAGAAGAGACAGTATCATCATGTTCTCAAAAAATAAACTTTTAAAATTATTGTTTATCGGAACTTTTTATTGAACCACCACAGCCTCCTTAAAGGTCTTAAAGGCTACATACCCGATATTTGAAATGTGGTATAATATGTAATTTTACATTACACAACTAAGATGTGAGTTTCCATCATTTTCACAATAGGTTTTATCATTTTTGTCAACAGTGGGAAACAGAACTTAAAGGGGAACTGCGGAAGTCCGGTCGCTTTTTCACTGTTTTGCTAACCCTCCCTCGGCTGTGTGCATTTGTCTTCAATGAAGCCTGCACAAAAGCAATCCAAGGAGCGGTGGACGCTATGAGTATTTGTGTCGTCTTATCTGTCATAAACAGAGATTATGGATTACAGGGGGTTTGTTTCATGGTGACAAACGAGATGCGGAACACCGGGTCGTTTGGTTCATAAGACGCTAAGTGGAAGACAGAGAGCCTCCATTCTCTACATAACAAGTTATTTCACCATCACTCCGAAGCTGATTAATTGAGGCAAAAAAAAACATCTTGCATAGCTCCTCTTTAAGTGGACGTCTTCCTTCCTGTGAGGTCGTCTCACCTGTTGGAGCTCTCTGGTGAAACTCTCTGCCCAGTGCAGTCGACTGGTTCTCCTGTCCCCCAGGCCTGCTTTGGCCTCCGTACTGGTAGTGGTGGAAGTGTGCACTGGTAAGACTCAGAAAAGGGCTCCAGAGGCTGAAATAAAAGTTTTAAAAGAGTAATTCATTCACTGGAGTGACCTTTCACATTCTGATTTTTTTGTGAAAACTGAATCTTCATATGAGATGTGCTTAGAAATCTGTGACGCTGACGCTTTGCATGGAAAACCAGAGTTAGAGCTCTGTCTAGACAGCACAGAGTGCTTAGTATGCCCTGGGGAAAATGAAATATAATGTATACAGTAATGTCCAGTTTTATTTAACTCTAGTGCATGTTTTCATTCGAGGTGTTTGGCTGACACAAGGCAAGTTTTCACTCTCGAGGAATGCTCATATGTAAGTCAAACTAACAGCTTAATTACTCTCCAGATCCCATTTTCTCTTTGTCCGAGCGCTAAATTGTTCATCCCGGCCTTTGATGTGTACCTCAGTGTCAACACATTGAAGCCAGCCACGACAGCAGCTGCAGCGCATCAGCTGGCCGAAAAAGCGGCTACCATGATGTACAACGCTGAGTATGCTCCAAAGAAAAGATCCACCAAGAGGTAAATGAAGGAGGCAGGGGGGCTGGGTGGGGGGGGTGGGGGGTAGAAAACACAGGACCACAGTCGGCCAGTGTGAAAAATGACATCTGCTGGTGCTGCGCAACCTTCAGCCCTCCAGGAAACAATCTTGTTTTTTCAAGGGAATAAATTTCAAGATCAATCACAGGGAGCGTGAGGCAAATACTGGAGGGGGCAATAACCAAGATGAGAGAGGGGCAGAGCAGGAGGATAAGTCTTCTGTTGACATCACACAGGGGCTGGTAAATCCCCCCAAAACTCACGGGCCATTTTCAGTATATATCACAAGTCCATCAGGTTTTAAAGAGATAGATCAACATTTTGGAAAAGGGGTAGGTTCAATTAATTACCTTTAATTGCTGATGCAAGCTGTTTTTAGATCGGCGGGGCAGAGACGCGAGCAGCTCACAAATTGGTACTTTCGCCATTCCCTCATTAAACTCATCAAATGCACAATCCAATAACTCCAAAACACTCTTGTGAAGAAGTTATGACCTGCACATTCTCCACGCTATGAGATAATAATGTATGTAGAAAATACTCTGAACTACTTGTGTTTTTGAAATCACTCCGACCAGCAGCCGTGCCTGGGATGTACTGTAGTTACGGCTGCGCATTTGCCTCGAAAACAACTCTGTCTTGTAATGTTCTGTTATTATCTCATAGCGTGGTGAATGTGCAGGTCACAACTTGTCCATGAGAGTGTTTTGGAGTTGTTGGATTGTGTATTTGATGAGTTTGATGAGGGAATAGTACCGCACACCTCCGTTGTGTTAGCTGAGCAGCTAGCGTCTCTGCCCCGCTGATCTAAAAACAACTTGCACCAACAATTAAAGGTCATGAACCTTCTTCTGTGATTATAGAGATTATGGCAACAGGCGAATTTGCCAAAATGTTGAACTATCCCTTTAAGGATATGAGCGGATTTCCCGGGACAGTTGTGCCTCACCTTCAGAGTGAGAAGCTCCTCTGAGAGGGACTGACCCAGTCTGGGGGGTGAGTCCAGCGTCCACTGTTTCTCCAGTGCTGCCTTTGTGGGAAAAAAAAGTTTTTTTTTTACATACAACAAATATATTCCTTCATAATTTTTATTTCATTTTTACAACATTTTACATAAATATTCCATATAATATATAATAGTGAGGGGAGTGCCTCAGTGTCACCAACAGGTTAGAGTGATAGCTCATAAAGATTTGTGAATGTAAGTGTTTTTGTGTGTGGTGTGTTTTTATGGCTGCACTGGATGTCTTTGTGTGCAGGCTTGTAAGTACATGCACAGGTGTTTGCACACTTGTGTATGTGTGTAGTTGTGGCTCTTTCTTTGTGCAGGTTTGTGTGTCTTGTGGGGCACGGATGGGCGGGCGGGCCGGCGGGCGGGCGGGTGGGATTACTGAACCATGAAAGTGAATAACACTTGAACTTGTGTGCATACCTCATCAAGGACAAATTCATCCACGTCTACCTCCTCAAAGCTTTGGTCCTCCTCTCCGCCGTCGGGCCGTGTGACGGCAGCCAGAGCAGATGCGAGCCTCCTCCTCAGAGCGAAGCCCCTCCACAACGCCTGGAGGTATACCCGGAGAAAAAAGACGAAGCAGAAGATGATGAGGAAGGAGGAAGAAGAAGAAGAGAAGAAGAAAACGTCGCCCATTAAATCACGGGGCAAACGTAAATATTGTGTGTTATCCCATTAGGGAGATAAAACATGTTAACCCCTCTTTTAATTGCTGAGTGTTCTGCTGTCTGAACTCTGCGTGACTCCGGGCTGCTCCGAGACAAATGGAGCGCCAGTGCGCCTCTAAATCCTCCGATTCCCAATGGACTTGAGGGTGTGGGGGGGCGGGGAGGGGAGGGCGGGGGGGGCACACTTTTCTTCAAGCCGAGCCGAGCAGGAATCCTCGAACTCTTACTACCACACTTCTCTGGAATCTGATTAATCACTCTGTGCAACCGCAACATGCGTACATACACTACTCTACTACTACGCCCCCCCGCCCGCTCCCCACCCTCTGTCTCCAAGAGCCCTGAAGGACTCATCAAACACTTTCTGTGTTGAGAGGGGGATTTGGGAGAAGTGTTGAGTAGCATGTTTTTCAGAACTGCAGCTTATACCTGTGCAGAGGATTAGCAGAATGAGCCTCCGCGGCACGTATCGGCTCTGAAGACGGATGTTCAGAGGTGACAATTAGACATTTTCAGATCTCTACCGTGTGAGAGTGGGGGGTTAATCTGTGTTTTATTCTGTACCTCCAGTGTAGACGATGCTGCTTTGGATCCTGGACTTATTATCTTATCTTGACTATCAGTGAGGCTCATGCATATTTACTTATTTTTGATCTCGCAATCCCTGTGACGAGTGGTCTAAAGCAGATGTGGACAATGTGAATCATCTACTGGGTGAATAACTATCATCGTAAATCAAATTCAGATAGCCTTACCACAATAAAATTTAAAAAAAAGGATTATGCTTTGTTTCCAGTTCTACACCAGCTGTGTGTCAGCAGGAAAAAAAAGCTGGGTTGTCCACTTGTGTCCTTTATAAATAGTCGGGATTGGCAGGGAATGAAGTAAAAATGGGTGAAGACAACAAATAAAAAACACGATTTGAAGGGGAACTATGCACGTCTGGTCGCTTTTCTGCTGTTTTGCGAACCCTCCTCTCAGCCATGTGCATTTGTTTTCAACAAAGCCAGCGAGAAACCAATCCATGGAGAAGTGGAAATTATTATTTAACATTTACATGTTACGATGTGTATATTTGTGTAGTCTTATCTGTCATAAACAAAAGATTATGGGAGGCTCTGATCTTACAAGGTTGGCTTTCAGCCAAGAGCCGCTACGTGGAAGCCTCTATTCTCCCTGGAACAAGTCATTTAACCCTCACAATTACTCCAAAACTGTTTAATTATGGTAAAAAATGTAGCATAGTTAAGGTAAAAAAAATAGTTCCTCTTTAAGCCACAGGTGTACACACAGTGTGACAAGCAACTGATGCATTTGGATTTCTGCCCAGTAAGTCATACTATGACTCAACATCTTGGATTCGAGCCTCTATTATGAGCTTTTGTACCTGACTGCAGTGTGAATTATTATGAGTTAAACCAAGTCATGGTGGATAAAAGGACTGTGAGTAAACGTTCTCGGTTGGTCCTGAGCAGCAGCTTTGTGAATTCATAAACATGCAGGTCCAACAGATTTACCTGTATGATAGATGCTGCACGATTATTGACAGCGGAAGGTCCCGACTCTGGTTCTCCTCCCCTCTCGGCCGCGGGGGGGCCGCTGATGTTCCCGCATTTCTGTCTGTATTTCCTCCACCGCTGCTGAATCACAACTGCTGCTGTGCTGCTCCAGAAAAGAGACATACACACACAGAGACACAAAGTGAGGGATGTATATGATGTCATAGCATCTTAAGTCTTTCAAAACACGAATTTATTCCCGAGCTGACATCTGGAGAGCAGGACCCTGGAGACTTCCAGCCTGTCCAGAGCCACCCTTCATATCGACGATCCATCATCCCCCCGAAGATAGCGCCGTGTTAATGATGAAGCTGCGTGTTAAAATGAATAAGATGTTCAACATCTTCTGCTGTAAATCAAATAGAGGAGGCTCCAATGATGACAAATGCTCCGCCAACAGAAACTAATAAAATGCTGAGCTGCTATAAAAAGTCTTGTATATAAAAATTTAAAAAAAAGAGGGCGCTTGCTCTCAGTCAGCTGTGTCCAGTCACTCTAGAGGAATCTGGAGACTTACATTACATCAGCTGACCGCACTGGTTTGTTTTAACGGGAGACTGTTATAGGGAATAGATGATCAGAACTGGAAACTACTGACTCATAAAATTTGGTGAATTACTTTTTGGGGTCCAGGTCTCTGTGTTTGAACGCAGTCGTCATCGCCGTCGTCGTAGCAGCAGCGTCTGCATCGCGCAAACTCTCTGCAGACGACGACTTCTCCTCTGCAGTGCTGAAGTCATCCAGAGCGACTGGTGCAACGTTTTCAACAGACTCTGCCTCTGAGCGCTCCTCGGTGTTGTTGCTGTCCACCTCCGGTGTTTCCTCAGGCGTCCTTCGGTCTGCAGACTCAGCGGTGTCGCCGTATTCGTGGGCAAATCTCTGGTCCACGGCCAGCTTCAGAGCTTCAGCCAGGTGTCGGCAGGAGGTTCTCACGGCATCCAGGTGAGACGAGGCGTTACTGTGAACACAAACACACACAAACACTGATTCAGGCTCATTCTCTTCAGTATATCTGTGGAAATAAAAGCCCTAAATGGTGAATTTTCTCTACAACCAAAAGTTTCTCTTGCGGCGTCTTTAGAGCTGATTGGATCAGGGTCAGAACTGCCTAGTTTAAAGGTCCAGTGTGTAATAATTAACAAGGTTTATTGGTAAAATCTGAATATACTACTACTCTACAGTATTTGTAGTGTATAATCACTATAAAATAAAAATGTATTTGGTTTTCGTAGCCTTATAATTATTCTTTTATAGCAAGGGTCTTCCTTTAGAGAGTGTCGTCATCTTGCACCGCCATGTTTATACGGCAGCCCAAATGGAAAATTCAGCCAGCCAGAGCACGATTCGCAAGTTCATAAATAAATCAAGAAGAAGAAGATTTCATGCTCCTGAAATACTCCCAGTCGTGATAAACAAGTTTTTTGTCCTTGGAGGCCACCGTCACTTTGCTGACAACTGTGAGTGAGCGCTGCAAACTATCCAATTAGCACTGAACGCTAGATGTCACGTTTTTCCCCCCCGATTATTTTACACACTGGACCTTTAAGGTAAAGATGGGTTTCACTGTTTTGAAATCATGTGCGTAGGAAAAGGAAAATGTTTGATTTCCAAACAGATTACCGGTACTCTTTTAAGAAAAACATTCCTCAGTTTATGTCAATATCTTTGTTTCCTAGACTCTACTCAGCGTTACAAAAACGGTGCTTCATTACGTGATAACATTAAATCACTCCAACATACAAAGAAGAAGCAGATGCAACTTTAACAATCACTAAACTTTGGTTATTTCATACAAGGTTCAGAATAACTCTATTAACTCAAATTGTTATGCATGCAACCTAATGCAATAGTAATTCAGTCCATTCTTCTGCAACACAGACAAATCTATCTATAAACATCTTCTTCACCATGGGTTGAGGTGAATACACTGAGTGTGTGTGTGTGTGTGTGTGTGTGTGTGTGTGTGTGTGTGTGTGTGTGTGTGTGTGTGTGTGTGTGTGTGTGTGTGTGTGTGTGTGTGTGTGTGAAGAGCCTCCCTGCTCTGTGTGTTGCCTAATACCATATAATGTCTCTTTCATTGAGGGGATAAACCCACTACAAAGCCACCTCAATGGAAACTTAATGAATCTATTAGCAATGCTTGGCTCTGCTCCCCCGTCGCCCTCCCTGTGCTCCACCCTGAGGGGCCGCCCCAGACACTTCAGTGCCCAGCCGGTCTGCAGGGCCTGTAGCCTTAGGTAGCACGGCTTCTTCTTCTTCTTCTTCTCCTTCTCCTCCTCCTTCTCTACAAAGACCTGGCTCTTCACTCTCAGTGGGACAAGAAAGAGACGAGTCGGGGAAGGGGTTCAAAAGGACCGTGACACGAGCGACCCCTCCTCCCTGTACCTGCTGGTTCACTGCAGGGTCACCACCACCAACACAGAGCACTGGTGTAAGAGAGCAGGAGAAGATCTTATAATGAACATGCACTGTGTATAATTGTAGATGGAAAAATCTGCATTTGTTCTTTCTTTTTTTTTTTACAATTAAATTTTAGGACTAATTGGATGGAATAAAATATTTGACTTTTTCAGCATCCATCTTTGGGTGTCGTTTTAAGATAAACTAGGTGGGATTCAGGCCTGTACCCATATAAAATGAACTGTGATTGAAACATCTGCAGCTCCCAAGTTATGTGCGAGTTAAATATCTGTGTTCAGGGCTTAAAGCCAGAAGTGGAGTTTCCTTAGTAAAGTGGAAAGTTAAGAGTGGTGGAGGAAGAGGTGATGGATGGGAGTGCAGCACATCCCACAGTCAGGCAGGAGACAAGTGGATTTTATTCTTGGATCGAAACCATGGAAATTTTTGCAGCATCAACACATTTATTGAAGTGTCTTATATTGGCTGTGAAGGCCGCTCCTTTTAAGACAACACTAAGGATTAATTCTGTTGTACTGCAGAGATTTTCACACTGTTCAGTAGCGACTGATGTGTCGACATATTACAGTATTATCACCGGGGGAAATGTTTGTTTGATGCATCCAGACACTTGTTTTCCAACTTCACTACAGGTCAAAAGTTTGTATACACTCTCTCATTCAATGTTTTTTCTTTATTTTTTATTATTTTCTACATTGCAGACATCGAAACTATGAAAAGATGGATAGACGAGCTGCTGCACTGCTTTTTGCTTGTTTGGTTGCTTGTTATTATCATATGTTTCATCATCTTTAATTTTTTGAAATAGTGTATAATATTGGTGTTGATATGAAGCCAATAGTTACTATAAGTTTTTCTTCATCCTGCTCCTTTCCATTTATGGCGACTATGTGTACATCATGTAAATCTGTGCAACCGTGTGAAGTATGTCAACAATGAATGGAATAAATCAAAATGAAAATGAAGGAACACATATGCAATGACGGAGTAAACAAACAAGAGTTCAACAAAGCAGAATATGTTTTATATTTTATATTTTTCGAAGTAGCAGGTAGTAGTAGGTAGTAGGAGTTCCCGGAGGAGCTGAGCACTTGTCGGCTGATCGCCCTGTGGTCCAGCTCATCCCAAACCATCTCAACTGGGTGTCGACACTTTTGTGTTTACTATATAATTCCATGTGTTCCCTCATAGTTTTGATGTTATAAGTATGAATCTTCAGTGTAGAAAGTAATAAAAATAAAGAAAGACCACTGAATGAGCAGGAGAGTCCAAACTTTTGCCTTGTATTGAAGGATTGCAGGAGATTTTACTTAAATCAAGTTGGATGTGAGAAATAGAGGTACTTTGTATAGTTTTCAGACTTCAATGTACACTCTGTGAAGAAAAGCAGTGAAACTATAGCCCTGATAAACCCCATGGTTTCCCACCTTACAGTGAGCAGCGGCCTGGCGTGTGGCACTCCTCCTACCTCCCCTAAACCTCCGTCTGACACCAGGTCAGGCCAGGGGTTAAATGGCTGTGTTGGTCCCCAGAAAGGCTCATTGTCCAGAGGCCAGAGGGGTAAGAGGGCACACAGCGAGGGGTTGAAGCGAAGGGGAGCGCCGCGCCGACTCCCCCCCTCCACCCCCCAGCTCAACCTCCCCAACCCCCCCGAGCCATGGGAGTCCTCGGTGTGACCCGCGCGTAGCCGCCGCCACGTTTCATCTTTTGTGCTGTGTAATTTGGAGGGGTCACGAAGATAAGCAGAAAGTTGACCACCGTTTTTAAGTGTTGGTGGTCCGTCCGTCCACCACAGGACCGTCAGTGTGTGTGTGTGTGGGGAGGCCGGTGACATCGAAGGACTTGTGAAAATAGATGGACGTTGTCTTTAGGCTCACTACGCCCTGCGCATCAGACATAACAAGGGGGGAGAGCTCACATTCCTGACGGCCTGAAGTCTGTCTGTCTGTCTGACAGCACATGACTGAAGAAGAGTCATACAACCTCTAAATAAATAAACTAAAAAATGAAATATATCTTGCATTATTTGATGTAAAATCAATAATTATTTGACCCAGAGCAGTTAGAGTTAGAGAGCGTGTCGTCTATCATTACAGTATATGGACGTCTTGAAGCTAAAGATTGATAAGAATAAACCTGAGCTCAGTGTTTTGCTGCCTTCGCTTTCAAGCTGCTACCAAGCCTGCCAGACATTTCTCTTTACCAACACAGATAATGTGAGTGTTTTATCTGAAAGCAGAGGCACACAGAGTTACTCCCTGGTGTCATTTTAAAAGAAACTACTTTTATTTGAGATAAAAATAAAAAAAAAGAGAATTATTTATTTCCTCCATGAGCCCAGACAGGCCTGTGTTCCTCCTCCACGCTTGGCTCTCTGATAGTACATTAAGACCAGGAGTCGGTGCTCTCTTTCTCTTACCTGAGCTCCCTGCTGTGCTGCTGCTGTAAATCACGGACACGCTTGAGCTGAGTCTGACAAAACGCGAGGAAGCCGCCTGAGGCCGGGCTGACCCGTGGAACAGCGGGGGCTGACATAAAGGCGTCTGTCTCCCGGCCATCGGTGGCTCTCAGACCGGCCACGGCCTGCTGCAGAGTGGAGCTGAAAAAGGAAGAGAAGACCGGATTAAATATCCAAATAAAGCCAAGTTTTAATGCCCTTAATATCAGAGAGTTAATACGATATCAAGCCTAATGAAAATAAAAAGTCATCATATTCACTGTAGCACTAAACAATACCGCGCTGTGTGTGAATCCTCACCACTGCTGTCAACATAAACACCTGGAGCGCTCCTAGCGTTTGTGTAAACAGCAGAAAATTCAAAGTTGGAGATCTCCGATAGTAAAGTAAATGGAGATTTCAGGAAGTTTTTAAAGGTATAGTTCAACATTTTGGCAAATTGACCCATTGCCATAATCCCTATTGTTTTAGGAGTAGGTTTGTTACCTTTAATTGTCGGTGTAAGCTATTTTTAGAACGGCAGAGCAGAGCCGTGAGCTGCTCAGAAAATTAATTTCATAGTGTGGTGAATGTGCAGGTCACAACTTGTCCACCAGAGTGTTTTGGAGTTGTTGGATTGTGTATTTGATGAGTTTGATGAGGGAAACCAAGAAATCCCATGAGCCTCCGTAGCGTAGCTCTGAGCAGCTCACAGCTCTGCTCCGCCATTCTAAAAATAGCTTGCACTGACAATTAAAGGTAACAAACCTACTGCTATGACTATAACGATTATGGCAATGGAACAATTTGCCAGAATGTTGAACTATCCCTTTAAAAACAAGGCTGAGATCAGACAGAGAGGTTCCGTAAAGGCTTCAGGATAAGACGTGAAGCTTCTGCCCTCAGGCTTGTGCCACGTCAACAGGCCTCACAGTCAAGATGTTTTGCAACTTGTCCTGAAGAGATTTCACTCTTTTCTGTTTGTTTATTCGCTGATACAACTTTGCAGCTCTCCATGGTGTTGGGTAATGATCACTTGTCTCGTTAAAATCCCTTGAATTATCGCTGTGTGAAACACTGTGTGCAGCAGAAATTTGCTCGAGCAGAGATAGATGAAACAGTTTTCCATCTCTCTGAGGCCGCTCATCGTACATGCTGTTCTCTACGCCGAGTGTATTGTACATTTTGTCCTGCAGACTTAACTCCACTAATCCATTTACAGTGATTTGGTGAATTCGTTGAACTTCTGCCGCGGCTATAAACGATGCACGCTGTGATCTGGCATTATAACCTAAATCTATTTATGAGATGATTAGTGTAATTGTTTACGTTATTCTACCTAAAACCGTAGTCGCTCCACAGCTACTCTGGGTTGAAAGCCGCCAACAAATGGAAGACGTTAGGTGCTATTAGTCTTTAAAACTGGAGGGGAGCCCTGAAATGCAGCGAGTCTGGGGGAGAGGTAACCGCTGCCCGAGGCTAAGGATGTACAAGCAGAGGAATCCCAACTATCTGCCAGAGAAACAGACTCCGAGCATCCACCAGCGGAGCGCAGGTCAAATGTGGTCTGTTTTCAGTGGGAAAATGTGGAGCTGGAAACTCTACAGGACACTTGGGAACAGCAACAATAAAATCCATAAAAATACAAGGCCTCGGGCTATGAAGTCGATTTTTTAAAACATTTATGAACAACTGGGTTCCTCAGAATTGATTCCCCGAACACCACATGCTCTTAAATCGTGCTACCATGTCACCAGAGGAGGATAAAACATGTGTTGAGGGCAAGCTTTTCATTTCACCAGCTCATAATGTGTGTTTTAGTGAATATTCCATATTGTAAGCCTCAAGATGTTTTATCAATCCGTGGCTAGAACAGATTTTTAAAGGCAGCTCACTTTAGATCATTTAAAACAAAGCTCCATCGTACACTATATCGGCTCTCTACTGCACTTTATTGTAGCAAAACCACTGATTGTGTTATAAAGAGGAATTCCAGTTTAAAAACAAAACAAATAAAGCTGATGGTGGCGTCAGCGGGGCACATCAGGTGCTTTATTCTCATCTCTACTTATGTTTGTGTTGGTCCACTGCCATAATCCCTATAGTCATAGCAGTAGGTTCGTTACCTTTATTTGTCGGTGCAAGCTATTTTTAGAACGGCGGAGCAGAGCCATGAGCTGCTCAGAGCTACGCTACGGAGGCTCATGGGATTTCTTGGTTTCCCTCATCAAACTCATCAAATACACAATCCAACAACTCAAAAACGCTCTGGTGGACAAGTTGTGACCTGCACATTCACCACGCTAGGAGATAATAACACAACGTTACCAGACAGAGTTAGTCGCTGATGTGCGGTCCCGTCGGGGGCAGTTTTTCAGCAAGCAGTCTCTGTATTTCCCTCTAAAACAACTCTGTGGTAACGTTGTGTTATTATCTCATAGCGTGGTGAATGTGCAGGTCACAACTTGTCCACCAGAGTGTTTTGGAGTTGTTGGATTGCGTATTTGATGAGTTTCATAAGGGAAACCAACAAATCACTTTACTGTAGGCTCCGTAGCGTAGCTCTGAGCAGCTCGCGACTCTGCTCCGCCATTCTAAAAATAGCTTGCACCAACAATTAGGTAACAAGGTAACGAACCTACTGCTAAAACTACAGGGATTATGGCCTAACCCAATTTCCCAAAATGTTGAACTATCCCTTTAAAAAGTCCATACTGCGCCCTGATGGCATGCAGAGTTGGGCCCGACCACGGTGCCACCCTGAGTCAAAGGCACCACCGCAGAGGACGGGATCTGCGGACTGTCAGGAGGAGGGATCCGGTTTTGATGTGGCCGACTTGGTCTCTCCTGACACAGATCGGGGATTAGATTCCCGCCCTCGGGCCGTGTTGTCTGGGCTGGCTGTCTTCAGATGAAGCTCCAAAAATCCGCAAAACAGGACCTTTCTGATTGTTACGTGAGCTGAGCAAGCTGCGGATTGTTAATTCAATTCAGGAGTGGACGACGCCACTTTAGACACACTTGGCAGAAAACACACGGTAGATCTGTGTACAAAATAAACAGATGCCATGTGATGTTTAAAATGGATCATTCTTACAAAAGGGTTAGGGGTTAGTGTGCTGGTTTCAGAAAGACAGCACAACAGTTAAAAACATTACGCTTTTAATCCTGTTGGACTTTTGTAAATGTGTTTTTTTTTTTCTTTTTAGACAATAACTCAAATTTATGGTTTTTCATTTACACAAGGAGCATCGCAATTTAGATGCTATGAATCTCTCTGTCCTCGCAGCTCCATCGACATCGACTTCGCTTGGACTTCAACCTGAATCTTCCCTAAATTGATATAAATTTCGTCCTCCTTTCTGGGGGAAACACTGGTCCTGGCTCACATTCCTTCATCCTCCTCCTCCTCCTCCTCCTCCACTGGCCCGTACGTACGAGCAGCACAGGTCCGTATTTCATTTAGTGAAGACTTCCTCCAAAACACAGGCTCATAAAGTGGCCCTGATTAATCAAGGCCCAATGTTTTCTTCTTCCACGTCGGGGGAAGAGGGGGGGTCGAGGGGGGGCTGCCTACAGGGAGTGAAATTCTTAGCGCTTGCCTTTTGGTGCTTTAATTTAGCCGGTGTTATCGCTGGCTCAGGATGAAAGGGGCCGGGGCATAAGTGTGGAAATACAGAGGGTTAATTCCACCGCTGGCACTGGAGGTTAAGTAAAGTTCAATGAAATATTAAGGTAATGTTTCAGTTGAGGCTTAAGGTGGGAAAAAAATGTTTTTAGCCATTTTGTTTTTTTTTAAAACACAACCAAAAACAGGAAATTTACAAATAAAAAAAATAGTGCAAATGGCCTTTAACTCTCGGTTATGATGCTGCTGATTGAATAAAAGCTTCAAATGCTGTTTGGTAAATACCCAATAAAATATATTTTTTTAAAACTGGGCTTTTTGGAGGGGCAAACAAAGTATAGTTTTCATATTTTGTATATTTTTCCGTTACTACATGGGTGTGAGTAACTCCCTCTGAGAACCTGTAACAGCTGAGATCATTGCTTATGACAGGCTGACAAAAGCACGAGGAGTAAAAAAGCCATCATCGCATATTTTTCACATAACTCACTTGCGACTCGTCTTAACATGGGAGAAGTATTCCGGCGCTGAATGTTTTAAGCGAATGATCAAATTGAATGACACTAGAAAAAAAAAAAAAAAAAGAAGAAAAAAAAACGATAATTGATTTCTCTGTTGTATCAATATTTGGGGAATTAACAAGCACTTAGCATGACGTACGCGCGCACAGATGTCGGTGGCACGTCGTCGCGGTAATCTAATAGCAGACGCGGATCACAGCGCTAATCCTGGGAAGTGGAGAGGAAGGCCTGTGTTCTGCTGGAATGTTTAGACTACCTGAGCCAATAGACCGAATTTGTGATAGAGAAATACTGGATTTTCACTGGTATGTCACTTTGAACATCCATCACAGCCAGCGATATTCCTGCAAGGGAAGCTGAAACTGAAGCTTTTCTTTCTTTTTCTTTTTTTTTTTAAACCAAAAAGAATTTCCAGGAAGAACTACGGAAATTTCTAATCATGCTATCTTGATAAGAAACTAGCGTGGAAGGTAGTTACAGAGGCGAACATGCTAAAAGTGAATAACTGAAGAGTGCTGCCTCATGCATCCTGAATGCAAACAGGCAAACAGATGAGATAACTAAATATTTACAGTAGCCCCCCCCCCCCCTCCCTCCGACCCCTCCAGACTCCTTCGTCTCAGGCTCCACCTCACCTCCAGCCACTCTCCTGCTCAACAGGATTCCCAGAGAGGTGGACCTCTCGAATGAACCGGCATCCCTGCAGACTCGCGCACACATCCTGCATTTCTGAGAGAGAGAGAGAAAAGCGGAAAAACAATTTCGCCATGTCAACGCCAATATCTTTCACCCCGTTCCTCACTTTCACCATTGTCTCTGCCGGTTATGCAGAGTCACGTCAACTGGATGAAATAAACAGAGATGTGCTAAGGTTCTTTCCATGGAGTCATTATTCTGGACAGGCAGCATGGAGACAATATGAATGCAGCAGCGTGACGTGAATAAAAGAAAAAGAAAGGAAAAAAGATAAAAACCAGGAGTGTTTATGTCTAAAGGTTTGGTGCATCTAGATTTATAGCTTTCTTAATTTCAGAGAGATCAATCTCCAGCTGAGTGGGAGTGTGGGTCTTGACAGTGGGAAGGTGTTTGAGCATGATATCAGCAGTGAAAATGGCTGAGTTTCCGTATAGAGGCGTCTGATGATAACAGCGGTGATAATGATAAACCTTAATTAAAAGTTACAAAGTGTCTCACACAAAACAGGAAATGAAAATCTAAAAAATATTAAATCATTAGACGAAGTGAGGTCAGCAATTTGTCCACATTACACAGTCAGTAAGAGCTGGTAAACCTTTACTGTATGATGAGGAAATGACAGTCATACAAGTGGGTTTAATCAAGACAGTATGTTACCTGACAGGCAGTTGAATTGAAGGTCCAGATTTGCGAGGGACACAAAATCAGCCATGGAGGACAGGACGGTGATTCTAGAAAAGACAGACACATGTTATTGTAACTTCATGTTGATGTGAAACACAGAGACATTTTGGAAACATTTTTGTTTTATTTCAAGCAGATAATGTTGAATGAGTCACCAAAAAGTTTGAAATCTTTCATATCAAATTACTGCAGAAAGAAAAAAAAAAGAGAAAAGAGGGAGAGACAAGTCCAAAGTTACAGTTGAGTTATTTTCTCCTTGTGGAAAAGTACCTGTTGTGAGCGACGGAGAGGCGGTGCAGGAGGGGCAGCCAGCAGCCGGCCAGGCCCTGCAGGGAGGAGATGCTGTTGTCGTCTAGATGCAGCTCTCGGAGGAGGACGTGGTTGTTAAGGGTCGGGGGCTGACGGACAAACGGGGTGAAGTTGTGAGATAACACGGTAACAACGAGGGGTTAGACTAACTTCACACCACAGCTGCTGCCGCTGCCGCTGCTGCCGCTGCTCCAACAGCAACTGATCCATCACTGTCAGCTGTTTCAGTCCTGCTGTGTTTACAGTTCATCAACGACCACATGGTGGTGCCTTTAGAAACACCGCGGAGGTTTACATCTCAAAATGAATGACTTAAGATTTTAATTTTAATTTTTACGTAGCTTTTGCATGACTTTACTTTATCAATCAACTACTGGAGATCCACTCCCTCCACCTAAAACAGAGACATCAACCTTTAGTAACTGCTCATTTTTCCAACAATTCTTTCTGCAGCTCTCTCATAAAGACATTTTGACTTCACTAAAGTGCAGCTGATAACATCATCTTGCAGCTGTGACTGACGCACCATGTTTAGTTGAATAACTGAAAACACTCAACAACTGCTCAGTTTGACATGACTGATTCTGACAGGTTTCAATTCTTTGTTCAACATGTAAATATAAACTAGAGTCACAGCAATCAGATTGAATCAGGTTGGATGATATTTTTTCTTTTTTATTGGAATTTGATTTGTGTATTTAGTTTTTTTTTAGTTTTTTCCTGCAGAAAACTGTAGAAAACTCTGAAACTGTCACGTAAGTCCCATGATATTACACTGCAGAGTCACAGGGCAATGCCGGGCAACAGCAGTCTGTAGTTTTGTCTGGATAATCAAGATCAATTTTTATAAATCTGATCTGGTCAAGGTGATAACGTGATCCTCTAAACTGGCTTCCTCTCTTGTGAGTTTGATGGTTGCAGTAAATCAGCTTGTAACTCATTTATTATTAGTTTTGACACTCACACTAGCCGTCTGATTTACATTGGGTTTGATCATTCTGACTGGCTCCGGATACAAACCCTGATCTGACATTGAGTTTTGAGTTTGTGGTTATAAAACCAACGAGGGGGAATGTTGTGTTTTATTTGAGTATCTGGATCTTTGGATATTTGGAAAAAATGGGAAACAACTTCTTGTTATGAGCAGCAGATAAAAGATAAAAAAGAAACTGGACATTAAATGGTTTTGTTCTTATTTTTTCCATGGGAAATCCCTACATCCCTGCGTACAAATGATTTACATTCTCACAAGATGAAAACAGAATGATGTGAGCTTAATTCAATAAAAGCGTTTCAGTCCCTCACCTCCCTCAAACATCCAGATCACTTTCTGCACAGGTCTCGCAGAGCTGCAACAATGTACAGTGACATCACATCCAGCACTTTCACTTGATCAGCTGTTGCTGTTTTTTTTGTTTTTTTTTACCTCAGTCAGGCTGTTGGCTCTCAGGTCCAGCGTCTGTAGCAGAGCGCTGTTTTCCAGACCCTCCACGCTCGCCAGGTGGTTGTGTGAGCAGTCCAGGTGGAGGAGGGTGTAGACATCCCTCAGCCCCTTGGTGCTGATCAGCTGGTTGTGACCTATTGACAACCTCTGCAGCCTCTTCATGGACTCAAGGCCGGCTAGAGAAGAGGAAAACAAGAAAAAGAGAGGCCACTTGATTCAAAAATAAAATGTTATAGCAGCTGAATGTGGAGTTCAGTGCATTTAACCTATTGCCCGGCCAATATCTATTTATGACTCGAGTCCTGCGCCTCGGGGGCCAAGGGTGAGTTTAGTAAATAAATCACATCTCAGCACTGGGTTGTAGAAAATGACAGGATGGGAGGTGAACGGAAGAGAGAGGCTGCCCTCTTGTGGAGAGTTGTGGATATGACAGGAGTTCAGGTTAGTCAAAATTCATCTCAAGCTGCTGCTGTGTCAGATATTATTGTCTCTGATGCTGCAGATTATAAAAAATATAATGAATTCCTGATTCATTTTTAAAGGGATAGTTCAACATTTTGGCAAATCGGCCCACTGCCATAATCCCTATAGTGATAGCAGTAGGTTCGTTACCTTTAATTGTCGGTGCAAGCTGTTTTTAGGACGGCAGAGCAGAGCCGTGAGCTGCTCAGAGCTTCACTACAGAGGCTCATGGGATTTCTTGGTTTCCCTCATCAAACTCATCAAATACACAATCCAACAACTCCACAACGCTCTGGTGGACAAGTTGTGACCTGCACATTCACCACGCTATGAGATAATAACACAACGTTACCACACAGAGTTGTTTTAGAGGTAAATTCATGCAAAACCGCTGATGTGCATTTTTCAGCAAGCAGTCTCTGTATTTACCTCTAAAACAACTCTGTCTGTAACGTTGTGTTATTATCTCATAGCAGTGCAGGTTTTCAGCGTTTTGGAGTTGTTGGATTGTGTATTTGATGAGTTTGATGAGAAACCAGAAATCATTAGCCTGTATTAACTGAGCACTTGCTGTTCTGCTCCACCATTCTAAAAATATAGGGATTATAGCAATGGACTATAGGGATTATAGCAATGGACCAATTTGCCAAAATGTTGAACTATCCCTTTAAGGTCTTTACCAATGCGGGTGATGGAGTTGTGCGACAAGTCCAGACGTCCCAGATTTTCAGCACCAGTTAAACCGTGGATGGACGTCAGCTTGTTGCGGCCGAGCAGAAGAACTTGTAAACTGGTCATGTCCTCACAGTCCACAAAGGAGATGTCATTTTCCTGAGAGAAAACATAGTATTCAACAAAAAAAAGAAAGAAAACCAGCAGCAGCAGCAGCAATAACTCACATACTGACTGGATGTTCACCTGTACGTCGACGTAGCAGAGCTGCGCTAAGTGCTTGATGCCCTCCAGGGACTCGAGGCCACAGCGTCTGAGGGTGAGAGCCTGAAGGTGAGGACACTGAGCCAGCGTGGACAAGCTGCAGCCGGGCAGATCCTCCAGGGTCACCGTGGTAACCTGGAAGAGAGAGGAGAGAGAGAGACAAAGGCTTTAGTGGTTTAAAGCAGAAGTAAGCGATCCGGTCGTTTTCGCTAATGCTGCGTTCCAGGCAGGCTTTTGAAATCGTAAATTACAGCTTCAAGTCACAACTTACGACTTTGTAGCGTTCCAGGTAACCCACTCGTGTTTCTCCGACCTGTTTTACCGGTGAAAGTCACTATAACAGCCACTCGTAACTTCCGACCGGTGAACTCGTACCAGATCGAACTGGTACCACTTCACGGTCGGAAAAATACGAGTTTCCTTGAATGCACCATAACAGTCCTCGTCCCTACGTCGCCACATTCACGGCGTTCCTTGGCTGCACACACAGCCCTGCATGCCGTTCTCTCTCCTCATTGGATAAAAACTGTAGGATACGATAAATGTTTTCTCCTCGGCTCAGAGCAGAGCAGAGTGACTGACAGACCCGTGTTTTGGTCCAAACACTCTATGTAAGTGATTGCTGTCGGAAGATATAACTATTTAAGACTTATATTAACACAAATATATCACTTACTTCTGCTTTAACTTCAATGTTGAGACCGTGCACGGCGGGTTTGGAATAATTATCATATTGAAGATTAAACACAGACAAGCGTGAAATGAGTTAACTCTCATACAAAGCTGTGTCGTTAATGAAGCTGGGTAACATCGGCAGTATGTGCAATGATATTTTATTTTCCTCTTTAATCTTTAATTCAATGCAACATTAATACATGCTATTAAAAAGCACAGGTGGCTGAATTTTTATTAAAGCGATATTCCGGCGTAAGTGAAAGCCATGGTCAAACACACCGTAACACCGAGTCAGACCCCCCCTCGAGAGATCAATTTCCCCGACCGCTATATTCACGAGTTCCACCAACTTCAGAAAAGACCGCACTATCGCCACACACACGGCGCTCTGCGGATCCACTGTAAAAAACCGCAAAACGCCACTTTTAGCCACAAATAATGCTCAAAACTGCACCAAAGTTCATCAATAGTACATTACAGGGTCCCAGCACGTAGGACGAGCCGTCAAACATCCGCTAGCTTTACCTGTTTTCTTCAGCAGACACAACTCACCTACTTCTCCTCCTGGAGCCGCTTGCTGGTGGAGAAGCCCTGACGAGGGGATCACCGAGTGCAGCGGAGCTAAAGAAAACAGGTAAAGCTAGCGGATGTTTGACGGCTCGTCCTACGTGCTGGGACCCTGTAATGTACTATTGATGAACTTTGGTGCAGTTTTGAGCATTATTTGTGGCTAAAAGTGGCGTTTTGCGGTTTTTTACAGTGGATCCGCAGAGCGCCGTGTGTGTGGCGATAGTGCGGTCTTTTCTGAAGTTGGTGGAACTCGTGAATATAGCGGTCGGGGAAATTGATCTCTCGAGGGGGGGTCTGACTCGGTGTTACGGTGTGTTTGACCATGGCTTTCACTTACGCCGGAATATCGCTTTAAGTGAAATCTACTAAATCCTCCAACTGTCAGTGCTCAAACAACTTAATTCTTCATAATTAGTGTTGCTGATGAGTCATAGTTTATTGATATCATTGTTGCTGCTCTCTTTTTATTCTTTTTTTCCCTTTCTTTCCCTTGCTTTTCTACTCTGTTTAGTTTTTTCTGTTATTTTCATGGGATCTATTGCATGAGGAAATTGTATAATTTACTGCCACTGCATCAGGCCAGATGTTTTGTGTTGATTCATTGTGAAATAAAAAGGCATTTTTTAAAAACTAATAAATGGTGAGTGTTACCTCCTGCAGGGACGTGCAGCCTGTGGTCAGCAGCAGAGTGTGTGGGCAGAGCGGAGGCAGACCGCTGACCTCCTCCTCCTCCTCCTCCCCTCTCCCCCTCCTCCTCCTCCTCCTCCTACTCTTCCTCGCTCCTCTTCCACTTTGGACGCCTCCTTTCTGCTTCCTCTTGTTCTGGAGGGAGAGTTTGGACCAGGAGACGCAGTCTTTCATCCAGGACAGTCTCTTCTGCTCCGTGCGCTCAGGGAGACACACAGGTAGAGAGGAGGTGGAGGAGGTGGAGGAGGTGAAATGTTGCCGGATGTCGTGGTTGGGACCAGGACTCGGCGAGGTCGCGGTGCTGCCGTCCTCTGGTTGTGATGTCAGAGAGTTGCTCTCATTTTGGGTTTTCATCTCATTTTCTCTTTTCCTCTCCTCCTCCTCTTCCTCTATGTCTTGCACTATAATCTTGTGTCCTTCCTCCTCTCCTCCTCCTCCTCTGAGCCTCCTTTCTTCTGTTCTCATGTTTTCTTCTTTGATTTTTCTCACATTCTCCGTCTTCTTCACCTCCTCCTGCCTGTTTTCTTCATCTTTTGTTTTCCTCTCACGCTCCATTTCTCTGTTCTCTGTTTCAGGTGCTTTATCCCATTCTCTCTCTTTTGTGGGGCTTTTTTCTTTTTCCATATCCCTACACTCTTCTCCTTCTTCTTCTTTCTTTTGTCCCATTTCCTCTTCTTTTATTTTATTCTCTTCTTTCTTCTTCAACATGTCTTTACCTTCTGTACCATCTCTCCTCTCCTTGTGCTGTTGGATCTTTTCTTCTTCATCCTTTAGTTTAATTTCTTCTTTTTCTCGATGTTCCTCTTCCTTTCTCTTTTTCTCTACCTCTACCTTTCTTGTTTCCTCCTCACGTTTTCTCTCTTCCTCCTCGCTCCTCATTTCTTCCTGCTCTGTCCTCTCTTCTTCTTCTCTTCTCCCATCTTTGTCATTATTATCTGCCCCCTCGGCCTCCAGCCCCATTTCTTCTTCATTTTCACCTCTTTCATCTCCCTCCATCTTTTTCCTCATCTGTTTCTCATCTTCCTTTTTCCTGGTTTCCTCCTCCTCCTCTTCTCTCTCTCTATTCGTCTCCATCTCCCTTACTTTCGCATCATTTTCCCTCCTTTTTCTTTCCTCCTCTTCCACCTGTCGCCTCCTCTCTTCTTTGAGTCTTATCTCTTTCATTTTTCTCTCTTCCTCTCTTTTCTTCATGTCCTCCTCTATCTTGTTTTTCTCCTCTTCTCTTTTCCTGTTTTCCTCCTCTTCCATTCTCATCTTTTCCTCCTTCTCCCTCTTTTCTTTTAGTGCTATTTCTTCTAGTTTTCTCTTTTCCTGCTCTTCTTTCATCTTTCTGCTCTCTTCCTCCACCCTTTTCCTCTCCATCTCTCTCTTTATGATCTCCTCCTTCCTCCTTCTCTTCTCTTCCTCCATCCTTTTCCTCTCCATTTCTTCCTCCATCATCTCTTCCATCCTTTTCCTTTTCTCTTCCTCCTCCCTCCTTCTCTTCTCTTCCTCCATCCTTTTCCTCTCCATCTCTCTCTTCATCATCTCCTCCTCCCTTTTCCTCTCCTCTTCCTCCTCCCTCTTCCTCTTCTCTTCCTCCATCCTTTTCCTCTCCAGCTCTCTCTTCATCATCTCCTCCTCCCTTTTCCTCTTCTCTTCCTCCTTCCTCTTCCTTTTCTCCTCCTCTTCCTCCTTCCTTTTCTTCTTCCTCTCTTCTTTTATTCTCTTCTGCTCCTCCTCCCTCATCTTCCTTTCTTCCTCCACTCGTTTCTGTAAGTTGCTGATCATCTCCTGAGTTATCAGAAAACAAAACTCAATTCATTAAAAAAATAAATAAAACACCACAAATATTTTGCCAGGAATTCCCAAAAGAGAAAAAATGAGAACGACACATGATCACTGATTTCTCCAAGATGAAATACCTATAATTATGATGATCTAATAGAGCTGTAAAGTGGCGGTTGCCTTAATGGGAGCCCCCGTCATTGTCTGTGTGGAGGAAAATTTAGGAAAATGTACCTGCTGAAGGAGAAACTCCTGTTCAAGTTTTTCCTGAGCTCTCTTCTGCCTCAACTCCAGTTCCTTCTGTTGCAGCTGGATACAAAAAGAAACAATAACAAAAAGGTAAATGTAAGAATTAAAAGATATCAGAGTAAAAAATCCAGATTTTGTTTAAGTGTAACATATCATAATGAATACAGTTGTTACAGAAAACCTGCACCTACTATATTTAGAAGAAGTAACGTGACTCACCTTCTCTGTCTCCATTATCCTCCTCAGCTCCTCCTGGAAGTCTCTTTCTCTTTGTCTCCTTTGCTCCTCTTTCATCGTCTCCTCACACTGTTGCTTCTCTCTGTGAGCTCTCCGTTGCTCACTGTTCTTCTTCATCTTTTCCTCTTTCATTGAGCTCCTCATGGTCCTCTCTTCGGGTTCAAGATACTCCTCACACCTCATGTATTCATCTGTTTCAGCCTCATCTGTGAAGAGAACAGAAATGCAAGGTGGCAAAACCTACCAATAAAAAAAATTTACATATCACCTAACGTTAATTGTATGTTATGGTCATGTAGCAGTGACGATCCTCCAACTAGTACTTCAGTATAACATTTTCATCCACTGAACCAGTACATATTTATATCAAATAGCCTAAGGAAAGGCTTCGCCACCATGTTTACTACTTATGAAATACAACCCTCTACCTTATTTTCTGTTCAAAAGGAGGGATTGTGTACATCTGCATCCCTACTGCTCCACATCAAGCATTAAACAGGAACAAAATGGAACAACAGCGACCTCTTGTGAGCAAATATTCAATTACCAGAGATGTTTCAGGGTAAATCAGACATGCAACCAGCAGTGCAATGTAGAAGAAATAGTGTGGTTAACTAACAGCAACATTTAACATGCAACTACTTTTTTTTTATTTGAACCTGTTGTCACTGTTATGAGGATAAAAAGCACAGCAAGCAAAACAAGGAAGTTTTTCATTCACAAGCCAGTTGTTATTCATGTTGATGCTTCTTCCGATCAATGTCTCAACAAATTGAATCTAAGGCAACTAGACTTGTATTTGTATTTGTAGTTTTTTTTAGATTGCTTTTTTCATCCTCTTGCAGGGTTTAAATAAAACCAGGCTTTACAAACTTCCCACAGACTGATACTTTTGATACTTTTGTCGCCCTGCATCTTTTTGTCACTCACTGTTGGGTTTACTGAATCAAGCATTTTCATTTCTTTTCTTTTTTTTCCCAAACATGCACTGTACCATCACTGCTGGGCCACGCTGACACATTGTGAGCAGAAAGTGCTTCTGTCTCTCTGTGAGCAGGCGGGAGATGAATGTCAGCGGAGGAGTCCTTTTCCTCATTTTCTGTTTCACAAGTAACCTGTGTCAGACAAAAAACGTCAATTTAGAGAAGCGTCTTGCAACTGGTGGACCCACTGGAGATTGGATGGGTCATACACTGACAGACTTTGGATCATAAAGAGACTCATTTACCTGCATATTCAGTTTCATCATGTCCTCGTCCAGATTATAAGGCAAGTTCTTCACGTCCTCAGTGAGATGTGATGCAGTGAGGTCTTAGATGATGCATAAAGAAAAGACAGAAGTCATTCATCAAAATGGAGAAAAGCATCAAAGTCATTTTGATGGGATCATCTACTGCACAGCGCATGGATGCCAGAATCTCTCATTAAATAACAATGTTGTGCCCATGCAGAAGTAGGATCACAGGAAAGAGCCTTTAAAGTACAGTATAAAGTGTTTCATTGTGCTCTCGCTATTCAACATGTTTCCATACCTTGAGGTCCCTCGAGGATGAACTTCTCACAGTCTGCTGCTCTGCTTTTTGAGGTTTCAAAGTAGCTGAGCAGAGATGGTGGGAAATCATCTGAGTCCTATAGTCAGAAATTCAGTTTAATGTTATACAGCTATCATCACAAAAGCAAATCAACGGATCCTTTAAAATACTTTAAAAGAACCACTGAACAAAAGCGTATGGAACCAAGGTAATGCAAGAACTGAATATATAAGTAACGTTGATATCATCTGTGTGATAAATAATGAGACTTGTGGTAGATCAGGTCTATTATGGGCACAGGATGCCCCCAAGATGTCCATAATCCATCCATTATCTATCCCACTAATCCTGTTTGTGGTCCCTGGGATGCTTCCAAATTAATCTACACAGTTTTCTTAATGGCTCTACACGGATACTTAAGTTATTCAGCATCCTGTGGCTGCCCAGCCGACCCCCAAAGTGAGATAGATAGCAAACGTTCAACTTTCAACCTTGACTGTGTTATCCTTAGGAAACACACAAAAACATGGACATACAGTGGCATCATGCAAAAGTCTGGGCACCACTGGTAAAAAAAATAAAAAATCTGATAATGTGAACAATTAAGCAAGTGGAAGATGAAATTACCTCCAAAAGACATAAAGTTGCAGATGAAACATTCCCTTTTATATTTTAAACAGTATATTTTTTTCATATTTAGAAACTATAGTAAATATCTTGTCTGACACCTTGGTGAAAGTTATCAGAGAGCTCAAGTCTCCTGGGTTTCCTATTCTTTTGCAGGCTGCTGCTTTGTTTCCCTTTTTCACTCTAAAATTGTAGAAAACTAAAAATAATACACTGATATGGCTTAAAATATTGGAAAACAATGTTTCATGCTTAACTTTATGCCTTTTGGAGATCATTTTAATCTTCCACTTGCTTAACTGTCCACACCTTACAACGTAGGTGGAGCAACCAAAACAAGCTAATGACGCACAAATAAAACTTAGCTTGTAGCCGCTTGTTGCTACATTTAGCTTGTTTGTCACCTACACCTGTCCAGTTAATTAACTTTTACGTCATAATGTCAGTGTCCAGGCCTCAGTGAAAGACTCACACACTTACCGTCTCCTGGTGAAAGGTGAACTCGTCCTGCTCCTCGGTAAAGTCTCCGCTGTCTGAGATGACAACATCACTCAGCTCCCGCATGATTGTTTGATACAACTCATTAGCATCCGCCATGATATTAAAACGCTACTTCACTTTTACAGCGAAGTTGCCGCTGTTAAACGTTGGAAAGTTAGCCTGCGTTGCTTTATTTTTTATATATTTACATCATCATAACGTTACCTTCAGTTTGTTTCAATGTGATACCGTTCAACACGCTAAAAAAAACCACAAAAAAAACGCTAATACAGCTAATTTGTAAAACAGTTCCGCGTCCGGAAGTTAGTTGAATCACCATGGTAACACTGTGAGCTACGGAAACTCACAAGGGACAAACCATGCAAAAGGCAAAATGATATAACTAAAGGCTCTTCAGGATATTTATACGGTAATATTATATTATTAAAATCCAGTTTTGTAGACTTGTTTTTATGTGTCATCCTCTTCTTTCTATCATCTATTTTATCTCACAGTTTTACTCAGATGCTCTACTTTATACCTTCTGTTTTAACACTTTTATCCCATGTTTGATCCTTATTCCATCATTTTATCTTATCGTATCTCCTACCCCCCTTTTTTATTTTTATCTAATTAACTGCATCATGCATTTTAATTTGAGTCCTCCTGGTCTCAATTTGTTATCAGGTTCTCGTATTGCCTGTGTTGTTGTTGCTTGGGAGGTCCATCTCTTCTGGTTTTATGGCACTTGTGACTTGTCTCTTATACGTTGTCTTGCTAAGGACTGTGTAAACTTGTGTTTTTAAAGGTGCTATATGAAAAAGTTATTTTTATCATTATGATGACAATGATTATGATTATTATTAGATGAAATTAGATTAGATATTATTGCATGATAGCTAGATAGATTCAACCCTTCATCAACCTCACACTTTGGTACAAACAGACTCTCAGAACAGCAAGGCTTTGTGACACATAAAATGTAGTGTCATGGACTTGTGTGGGCATTTTGGGCAGCCAGCTACGAGGGGTCAGTAAACCCTGGACCCTTGTAGGTGAATCACAGGACCAGAAGAACAAAAAATGTGTTGGGCTGTGAACAATGCATACTTTTTCCACGGCATTTCTGATCACAAAGACCGGTTCCTCTCTCCCGTGGTGAAGGCTCTGCACTTGTGCTGTACTCTGTCTCTTTGAGGAGATTCCAGTGGCCCACACAGGTTTTCCCATACACATTCCCGAGGGCTTTCTAAAAAAGAACCCAGTCTCCTTCCTCAGAGTTTCAAAGAAAAACAGCGTGTCCTCCATCCCGAAACTGTTTGGTCTGGAGACACTCTAAGGCCTGTTCTCCATTCTCGTGACGTTCCACGACAAAAACAAAACAACAGAATGGCGCCAGATCAGGCTCGTTTTTCCTTCAAAGGCCAAAACTGAATTCCACAACGACAATGAAAGGCATCACACATCTACAACACTATTTGTGACCTGCGGGGTCAATGGCCATCAGAATCTGCTCAGGTCCGGCACAGGCGTGCTTTCACAGAGAGGTCAGTGTGGGTCAAAGCACAACTTCAGTCCTGAGGCTGACGGACAGAAACAGGACAGTTTGGTGCTGTCCTCGTTGTTGGAGTCAAACTGCCTGTCCCTTATGTTTCATTAGGTCCCCTAAGATTCATTGACCAAGTTCAATTGCTCAAAAAGGCTCCATCAGCAAGCCTTGTCCGCTCCGATTAGGGCCAGGCCCTTTGTCAGTGGGCAAGGTGTCCGTCGCTTTTGTCTAAGTGCACGGAACCCAGACAGCGGCCAGACAGGGCCAAGCTGCAGATTTATACAGCAGATTACGCCAGTCAATGGCGGCTCCGGCCCAAACGCAGCAGCCGTTTGGATAGCAGCCGTGTGTTTACACTGTCAAGGGTTTTCTGTTACTCGTCTGTAGCCATTATCTTGGCAGCCACTGGGCCTATCAAGCCTATCATTTCCATCTGGGGGCTTTGACGAAAGAAGGGAACGGAGGGAAAAATTACCACTGCACTGCCCCAACACTAACCCATCTTCCTCCTCTCGCCGCACATACTCGACGTACCGGTTGCAAGCCGCAAACTTATTAATGATGCGTAAAATGATTTGTAAACTCTGCTTATGTGCTATTAAAGTATCTCCGCTTGAATCTCACCATCATCACAGAAACCTAAAATGAAAATCCCATGTAGAAATAATTATTTTTTCCATGCATGAACTCGAGCTGACATTCCAAAGCCCAGAGCTGGAAAAATGGATGATTCTTCTCAATGCACTGAGCCCAGATTATAGGCTTCAGTGAGTAAGTCGACTTGTGTGTAGAGACCTGATGGCAGTTTAAACATATTAAGTGCACGTGAGGGGGGAAATATTTAAACAAGCTAATCCTGCACGAATGCCATTGTAAGCCTAAGCACTCTTGTCGTGTTGCATTCTTGTCCTTATGTGCTATCAAGTCAAATCAGACTCGCACACGTACAGTACTGTGCGACTGCCGACATCCCACGGTGCTTCTTTACAACCTCTTCCAAAGGTTCACCTTCGTTCGGTTTACTGCACACCCTCCCTCCCCCTCTTCCCAGTGACTATGAGGTTCCCACCCCCCTCTGTTGGATGACAACAGCTTTGACTCTAACACAAATCTGATTTGCCTTTTCGAAGTTACTGTATCACTACTTTGCCAGTGTGACCTTTTAGTAGTACATGTAAATCTGCTTTAAATGGCTGTGGGATTACTGTAATCAGAACCCCCCCCACCAACAAGATGGGGGCTGGGAATAAGTCTAACACAGGTTTGGTAAATTCTCCGTGTGGCTTCATCAAAGATTGTAAGTGTTAAATCTGCACATCTGCACACGTCCTAGTCTGTGCAGATGCGACAGTCACATGCCGAGAGTGGCGTTTTCCCCCCACGAGGCTATCAATGGTAACATTGATAACCAGGGGCAGAATGGAAATGTGAGCTCTTTTGTTTGGGGAGGGGGCGGGGGGTGTACATTGTAAATGTACAAAGAATGTCTCAAGTCAAACTCAGTATTTCGTGTTGGGCCACGGTCCATGTGAAGAGAGAGACCCACTGTGTAGAAGCAGAACGGGTTTTCAATGGATGGAGAAAAGTGTAGCAGACACTGACTATTTAAAGCAACATTTGTTTTCTTAAAGGGATAGAGCAACATTTTGGCAAATTGGCCCACTGCCATAATCCCTATAGTCATAGCTGTTTAAAAGTTGTTTTTAGAACGGCAGAGCAGAGCCGTGAGCTGCTCAGAGCTACGCTACAGAGGCTCATGGGATTTCTTGGTTTCCCTCATCAAACTCATCAAATACACAATCCAACGACTCCAAAACACTCTGGTGGACAAGTTGTGACCTGCACATTCACCACGCTATGAGATAATAACACAACGTTACCACACAGAGTTGTTTTAGAGGTAAATTCATGCAAAACCGCTGATGCACGTTGCCTTCAGGGACAGTTTTTCATCAAGCAGTCTCTGTATTTCCCTCTAAAACAACTCTGCCTGGTAACGTTCTGTTATTATTTCATTTATTCATTTATATTTGATGAGTTTGATGAGGGAAACCGAGAAATCCCATGAGCTTCTGTAGCGTAGCTCTGAGCAGCTCGCGGCTCTGCCCCGCTGCTCTAAAAATAGCTTGCACCGACAAATAAAGGTAACAAACCTACTGCTATGACTATAGCGATTATTGCAATGGGCCAATTTGCCAAAAATGTTGAACTATCCCTTTAAAGTGTTTTCTCTCCTCTAAATGAAGCTGTGTTCAGTGCAGTAAGTGTATCTGCAGCTCAACTTGGTTTGGTTTCAGCCTGATTTTGACTTTGAGTTTCAAAGGGTTAAAGTCTTGAGTCTTTCAAATTCAACAACATTTGGAGTTGCGTTCACCTTTGTGCAACAAATCTTCAAGATCCAGCTGCTAATTTATTGTTCCGCTCTGACATTTAGTGTACTGTCATGCATGTTAAGACCCACCCCACATGGTGCCTCAGAGGGATAAAACAAACCATTAAGGCAGCACTTGGCCCAGGTCGGGTGTTTCGTGCTTTGATGTGCTCTGTGGATCCCATGACTTGTTCTTGGCCTTGTGTCACAGAGGAGACAGGAGGCTGCACTGACTGCACTTAATCTTCTCTTTGGGAGAAAAAAGGGGGGAAAAAAGCATCTCCACCTCCAGCCAACAAGTGCCAGAGGTGAGCCGGAGCCACATTACCCCCATTATGTAGCTGAATCTATGTGTGCATGTGTGGTGAATGTCCTAGCAGGTCCAAGCTGTCATATTGTCTGTGTTTTCCTGCAGGGCTCAGGAATAACTTGTAGTTTTATTCTGAGAAATATGCTCATTGGCCACAGGCTTGTTTTCTGTGTAAGACTTATCCTAACACACTTTTTCTTTCCCCATTTACCCCCATGCAGGAGTCTGGAGTTCATCCTTGACTACACGCAGGAAGCAGAGTAAACCTAAATATATTTATTTTGACTTGTATTATTGTGTCATGCATACTTTCTGCAGCCCGCATGGGCTTATAAGACACCAAGAAAACAAACAGGGACCAGAGCACATTATCAAAACATCCAAAAAAATAATAAAACAAACAAAGGTCCGAAAAAAAGAAAAAAGAAAAGAAAGGAAAACAATGCCAGGGTTCAAGGGAAATCATCAAACATTAATTAAACAAATGTCCCTGTCTTCTTTTACAGGCTTTAGAAATAAAACTAGCAGATGGATAAACAACTGCCCACACATAAAAACCTGTATCATTTTCTGAAGGAATAAATTTTCACATCTAGTGTAAATAGCTAAAAGAACAAGCACACACACAGGAGAGTTTCATCTGAATTCAAATCACTCACTTGTGATATACTGACGACAAAATAGTGCAATAAAAGATAATTTTGAGGAAGGAAGCTGGAGCACACAGTCAAGTTAAAGCATTAAACTTCATGACCTTCATGACCCGAAAGTTAAACTTCATGACTCACGTAGAAATGTCAGCAGCCGCACCTTATTAAAAAGCTTTAACCTGACCGTGTGCTCCAGCTTCCTTCCTCTAAATGTTGAGGATTCTCCCACTTGTTCAAAATATAATTTTGTTTTCATGTTATGCATATCATCAAAATCTACCCACTTGAGTGTGTTCAGGTGCCACAGCATTTCCTTGGTGGAGAACGGTGATATTTTTTGCCACCTAAACTAACATGCAGCTGTGCAACAGCATCATAACAGCAATGTCATATTACTGGTTGTAATAGAAATCCTGTGATCTAAGCTTGCCTTTAGAAACGCTACTGTATGTGCAGTCAAGGACACACAAGGATCCAGTGGTATTCATTAAATAAAAAATGTTTTATCTTCCATCACAACAACAACAACAACAACAACAGCCCAAAGAGACAATAAAGCTATAAACCTTCTGATGAAAACATGCCGTAAAAACATTGTTGTTCTCTCTACCTGAGCTATGAAAACCTCCAAGATCACAGACCGTGACTATATGAACAGCAACATTACAAATGCACAGTATCTTAACATTCATATTAATGACACTGCAGAGGAAACTGACACTGCTCCACGCACACAACACCTTGAACCAACTGTAAAAGCCTTTTTATATCCAACACAATCAAACTAAACACTCCAGATTGTTTTATTTACAATATATTTAAGCTTTTCAATAGAAAAAAAAATCTTTAGGTTGAATGGAGAGTGATGTATTCTCCGCGTCCACTGTCTGCCACATGCAGAAAGTTAAACTTCCTGACCTTCTCGTCCTTAATGACCTCTGACATAATAACAGATGCTGTTTCTCTGAGAGCTGCTTTCCCTTCTTGTTCGCTCGCCTCAGGTGACGGGATACACATTCCCACCGCCGGTGAAACAGTGTCTCTGTGATCTACAGGTGGTGGTAGTGTGCCAAAATATGCAGTGATGCACAGACGGAGGTGAAGGGGAGGAAGAGGACCGCGACTGCATGCTGGTAAATATGAATCTAAACAAGCAAAACAAAAAAACGTTTTTATGAGGAAGGAAATGCATTCATGGTGCAGCTGTATTTAGATCTGCTCACAATTCATTATGGCGAGTAACAATGAATGTAAACATGACTTGTGTTTGTCTATATAAGAAAACTCCACAGGACGCCGTTCATCAGAGGAAAACACCCCGACAGCAGCTTGAATAACCCGACCGCTTGCACCATTGTTGCTCCATAATCTTGAATTAGTGCTGAGAGAATAAGTCACAGATTCAAAAGTGTGGACGAGAGAGAAGAAGAAGAAGAAAATACACACCCTGAAGTAACCCACCGTGAAAAACTAGAACACTTTGACTCAGACGAGACACAACACGGTGGGAGCAGATAACATTTATCACCATCTAGTGTTTCAGTTCCTATTCGCTCCAACCAAACTCCAGGAATCAGCACTTCTCATGGCCTCGTGCTCTCACTTCAACACACACACAAGTGCATCAAGGCTGTTACAGTAAAATGTCATTGTTGCCTCACCACTCTCTGTTTTCTTTTGTTTTATCAAAGCAAAGTTTGTAGCTCATGTTTTTTTTTTCTATCACAGCACACACACGGAGCAGAGCAGCTCCCAGACATGAGATGAAATACACTTTACTTCCCGTGGGCTACGACGAGACAATAGCACACACTCGAGGTTTGTTATGGTTGAAGAGTTTTGTGTGTAATTATAAATAGTTTGTCTAAATATATATCCTGTGCATCACATGACTGGACTGCAGACACAGGATGCCACCTCTTCATTTGGCGTGATGCTTGACTTCTTCTAATTCAACTGCTGCAGCTTCAATATGTGAAGTTTCTTTATTAAACGCTAAGCTAGAATAAGTTTCCCGCCGAACTGCGTCTTATTTCTGACCTGGGCCTCTTCAAATCTAGGCTAAACCCCTACCTATTTAGGATGGCTTTTAAAGGGGTAGTTCACCCACAATTCAAATTTCACTCATTATCTACTCACCCTCATGTCAACTAAGAGCTGGGAGAATTTTCAGTCCGAAAAGACACACCAGAAAACATCCAAATACCTTCATACTGCTCGTCTGTAATGTCCTTCTTGTATTGAAGCCCCGACATGAGAAATTGTTCAGCCCATCAGACACAGGAAGAGCAGTGAACTGAGACACTGGGAGCTTCCGCTACAAACAAAAGGTTTAAAATATAAACTTATTTAATATTTTTTTGGAACAATTTCTCATGTCGGGGCTTCAATACAAGAGGGACATTACAGACGAGCAGTATGGAGGTATTTGGATGTTTTTTGGTGTCTTTTTGGACAAATAAAGTTGGTGTCCATTCACAACCATTAAATGGACAAATACTGCTGGCTGGACCCCCCCGTAACTCAGAGAAGGAACGGAGGACTCTGAAACTTCTCACAGCTGTTATAGTCAACATGAGGGTGAGTGAGTGAAATTTGAATTTTGGGTGAACTATCCCTTTAATACCCCAGTAGCATGATGACACTTTTATCTTATTTGATTTTATTGTATTTTATTGCTTTCACTGTTCTTTTATTGTATTTACTTATTCTGCTTTTTACTTATTTAGGGCTTTATAAATAAAGTAGCCTACATTTACATTTAGTATAATTTATCATCATCATCATATATCTATTTTTTTTTCCTGAGGAGTCGCGTGTGAAGAGTCGTGTAGCAGCGTCAAATCCCCTGATCCGCTCATTCATGCCAGGTCTGGGCGACTCCTATTGGCCGAGAGCTTCCACCTGTGTGACAATAGTGAAAACCAATATGCCCCCAACTTTCCATCCCAGGTCTGGGAGGGGTAAACTAAACTCGTGACGCGCGCGGCTGGCATCGCGTTACCAGATTCAGGGTCACTTCATGAAGAATTCAACACGCAGGCAAGGTAATCCACCATCTGTGACCGACTCTGTGTTTACCATCACAAAATCAAAACAGCAGCGCAGCATGGTGGGGTAGGTGGGTGGGGGGGACGCAGTGTACTCATCAGGACTTATGAATTAATCACTTGGTTTATTCCTATTTCAAAACAAACCAAAACTGGACAGATTTTCAAAATAAAAGCTAATTTTATATTTGGTAAATGAATGCGAAGAATGAATTCATCACTGAGATTTCTCTTTGTGACAATAAAATGGGTTATAATAATGCCACAGTGAATTGTCTCTCAGATGAAAACAGAGTCTATTATAAAACACAAGGAGGAAGAGGATAATAATAAACATGAGTCAAGCGAATCGTATAATAGTTAACCATTTCAAGACAAACTAACTGTATAATAATACATGGAAAAGCCTCCAATGTATACAGTTCACATCAAACTAATGAAGCCATTGAGTTTGGCTCTGGTGCCCTGCTGCGAACCACTCCCGTCAGGATACGTTTCATCCCAGATAAAGGTGATGACTTAAAATAACTTTGTATAGATTTCCAGTGACCCTGCTCTCCAGGGAGGCCAGGGGAACCCAAAACACAGCAGACGCCCTCAGCGCCGGGGTCAGAGATTCACATGCACACACATACTGTACACACGCAGGCCTGATGGTCGAAGTGAACCTTTCATACCAACTAATTGCAGATTGGTGACTATAAAGGGATAGTTCAACATTTTTGGCAAATTGGCCCATTGCCACAATCGCTATGGTCATCGTTACCTAGCTCTGAGCAGCTCGCCGCTCTGCTCTGCCGTTCTAGAAATAGCTTGCACCGACACATAAAGGTTGCCAAAATGTTGAACTATCCCTTTAAAGCTTCTACTGCAGACATTTGTCATCCGAAATCAACATTCACTTGGTTTTTAAACCTGTCATAGGACATGATGTCTGTTATTGTATCAGACAGTGCAGTGTACCTTCACTCACTCAGGTTAATTTGTTGGTGACCTGCAGTGGTTTTTTCCTCATCGTCTTCATCTTTGTCCTTGAGATGTTTCATACTTGACTCAGGGCCGACAGGCAGCGCGTCACTGACTCAGTCACCGTCCGTCTCAGGAGCAAAATCATCATCGGACTTATCGTTGTTCTCTGCGAAGAGCCACGGTGTGACATCACTGATTCCCTGAACGTTGGGGCGAGACTCACAGATATACACACACAGACACACACACACACATCATTGCACCCATTTCTATGAATCCTGCTCGGTGAAATAACCGATGCCTGTTTTGTTGAGGTTATGATAAAGACTCTTATCAAATCTGTGAGAGAGAGACCTTCAGAAAAGTTAAATAAGAGACGTTCAAATATTACAGGAGTGAATGTTGACCGGTTCATCACAGCAGAGGAGAGGCTGAACAGAAGAGATCAATATAGTGTAAACATTCATTTATATCCAGTTTATGATCCATTCAGGGTGATTATTGTTATTTTCATCACATTTATACTCACAGTCATGATCCTACATGTAATTTGTGTTTAAACTTGGACTGTCAACGACTCTTTAGACTCAAACTGGTTCAACATGAGGTTTCACTTTCAGGAAAGAAGCGTTGAGCACTGATCAGACATCAGGCTACTATTAGCTTATCAGCTACTTTGTCAGTGAAAGTCGTTAGTTTCTCTGTCTGCAGAACATTAAGCTCCAGCTGATACTGTTTATCAGGCAGATTAGAAATTCAGAGTATTTGCGGAATGAAATGAAATGGATTCGTATGTTGCTAAACTTATCACTTGTTCCATTTTACTGGATAATAATTACATAAAGCTCCTCTGAATGAAAAGACAGCTTGATACTATGAGAGTCTATTTGTTTCATGTGTCTTGGCTTTGCACTAAAAGCTAAACATTATTTTCATTTATACAGCCAATTCTGCAGAATTTTGAGAATTTTGAGAAGGTTAAACTGACCTGCATCCACACTAATCATTGGTTATCTACCATCTAAGATGGCAATAATAGTATACATATTGCCTGATTAACTGTGGCCTAACACAGAGCCACTTATGCACCTGCAGACTCATCATCACTCATTCATCAAGAAACTACTCCGAGTGAACTGGATCCTGGGTTAATGGCCAACACCCTCTGTTTTATGAGATGTGACATATAAGGGTTTTCGTTCCTTTGGCCTTTTGATAGATGGAGCCACCGCTGCTGCTGCTGCCACTGAAGCCACATTGAGAAATGTTGATAATCACCGACAGCCTCTGATATCCTATTAGCCAAACCCGCTGGCTGCTTAAAACCTCTGATTCACTCACAATCACCACAACACACAACACCACAAATCCACCGCATCCCGCTCCCGGTGGGTTCAACCAAGCTGTGTGTGTGTGTGAACCCTGATTGACTCGTCCACTGTGTCTTCGGTGAACGGAGAGGACAGAGTGTCAGCGTCAGAAACAGTGTGAGTGTTGGTGACACGTCAGGTCGTGAACAGGCGACAACTCCGGACCCGCATCCTCTTTCACTTCCCGTTTCCCTCACCTCGTGAAACCACCATGGTTTGTTTTAACTTTGTTGTGTGTGTTTTGTTTCTCTGCCGCACAAAAGACCAGTTTAATAAATGGAGGATTCATTTCCGAAATTGCACATTGACCTTTAAATGGTTTGAAAGCAGAATGATCAGGAATAGGATGACTAAGAAGTTACTATAATGGCTGTCTGACAGGAGGGATGTGGTTAAAGGGATAGTTCAACATTTTGGCAAATGCCAAACCCCTATAGTCATAGCAGTAGGTTCGTTACCTTTAACTGTTGGTGCAAGCTATTTTTAGAGCAGCGGAGCAGAGCCATGAGCTGCTCAGAACTACGCTACGAAGGCTAATGGCATTTCTTGGTTTCCCTCATCAAACTCATCAAATACACAATCCAACAACTCCAAAACACTCTGGTGGACAAGTTGTGACCTGCACATTCACCACGCTATGAGATAATAACACAACGGTACCAGACAAAAACGCGCGTTCGCAGTTTTGCATGAATTTACCTGGAAAACAACTCTGTGTGGTAACGTTGTGTTATTATCTCATAGCGTGGTGAATGTGCAGGTCACAACTTGTCCACCAGAGCGTTTTGGAGTTGTTGGATTGTGTATTTGATGAGTTTGATGAGGGAAATCAAGAAATGCCATTAGCCTTCGTAGCGTAGCTCTGAGCAGCTCACGACTCTGCTCCGCCGTTCTAAAAATAGCTTGCACCGACAAATAAAGGTAACGAACCTACTGCTATGACTATAGGGATTACGGCAATGGGCCAATTTGTCAAAATGTTGAACTAACCCTATAAACACAAGCTCAAGACATTGTGACGTTTAATTTTATGACATAATAGTCACAAATAATCAAGTGAACTTAAGTATGTCTTTAAAAAAAAGTGTTACCAGCCAAAACACACACACACACCTCTAGCCTTAGTGCGAGCGTTGGTTTTCTTTCACTGCTCTCAGGGTTTCTGTGCTGCCCCGCTAATGAGATGGAGGCTATTAGCAGCAATCAATAAGTCTGCTGCTCCCTGGGATCCTGCAGAGAGAGAGAGAGCTGCAGTGGGCAGCGTCCGGGACATTTTGAAGAAATAGGACAAGAGGCCATGTTTCACATCAGGAACGCCAAGCGATGCAACAAACGCCACATCCGAGACGCCCTTCATCCCTCAGCAGAGAAGAAGCTGTAAAGAGCAGTGATAAGTGCAATTAACTGGAAATAATGGGATTTGTGTGTGTGTGTGTGTGAGCATCCAGTACACTCACATACACTCACTTGCTCATGCACACACATTTGTGACCTAAAAAAGTCCTATTGAGGACGGCAGCGTGTGATTCCTGTGCTGCGTCCTTGGTGCCAATGAAACGCACAGTGGGTGGACGTCGTATCAGACTCTCCGGGGTGACTCAGTCAGGACACAGACGTGGGAGGTGTCGGTCAATCCTTCCATCCATCTCAGTGGATTAAGCTGAAGAATCAAGTTTTCCAGACAAAACAGAAAGTAAAGGCCATCCAGGGTTGTGTTTTATAGACATTTGATTTGTCAAAATGGGGAAAAAATGAACTAATTTCACAAACAATGTTGTGTTTTGTATCTAAAAAGACAAAAAAATAGACAAACCAAAACACGTTGCAGCTTCCTTTTATGTTTGGCAAAGGCATTTTAAATGTGTGATACATGATGAGTGCCTTGACTTTTTCTCTTTTTTCTAAATAAACAAACCAACTGAGATGCACGCTTGTTGATTATAAGGAGAGTGTCTCAGCTCTTTGCAGTGAAGCTGATGCGTTTCTCCCATATTCTGATCAAGGTTACTTCTTATTGCTCGGGTACAACTTTTATTTTTTCTGCAATTTTATAGAATTTCAGACTGATTCTTCGTATTTCTCCGTTATCAACCCAACGTGGCACCAACGTCCTTCAAGTTCCAATGAATTTCAACAATCCTCCATTCAGCTAAACAACGTCTTTAAAAAAAAAAGAAGAAGAAAATATTCAACAAAAGGGACGACGACACCGACCAGCAGGAGCTGTATTGTGACATCTGATGAAATGGTTAAAAAGAAAAAGTGTTAAGTGAAGACAGCTCTCTGTTACACAAAGGATCATGTTCAACGGGCTCCGCAGACACTTGACCATGAAACAGTGATGAGGTGGATGAGTGCACTTATATATGTATCACCCTCTGAAGACCCAGTTAGAGCCTAATGACTCATACGCTTTCATTGTGAGCTTCAGTCACTGAGCTGCTGAGCCTTGGCTTTGATCTTAACTGCCTACCTTTAACCAGAGACGCTCAGCGGTGCACGGTGGTGTCACATTCAACAAGCTGTTCACGGCCCTGACAAAAGAAAAGAGATGACCCAGTACTGACACGTTATTCATTTTACCTAACACAGAGACGTCTGATTCTATTGGTCCGTTATAGTCTCGATACGTAAAAACGCTGCCAGACGAAGGTCATGGAGTCAATGAAATAACACAACATGCAACAATAGGACTATTTATTGTGCAGCTGTATTATCTAATGAAATGTTTAACTTCACAAAGAGTTCAGCACAATCTATGTTTAATGTCTTAAGTATAAGAAAATGTAAAGTAAAGAATAACTGCAGAATAGCTGCACTCTACCTCTTAAATTGTACATTAATTATTTTACTTTATTCCGTTTTATTTTAAATAAAGAGTGAATAACAGCTTTATAGCAGTGTCACCATTGCTACTGCTTTGTTTTATTTATTCTTATATAACTATTTCTATAACTGCACCTGTTTCTCTGAAATGACATTCATGTGTCATTGAGCTGTTCTTAGCTATATGTTGTGGTGTCAGTGTTATTTAAATAGTTAGATGTGCAGTTAGACTCTACTTTGGTTTCTTTTATGTGTATTGAACAGTGTGTGTTTGAACCGTGTGAGTCCAGACTGTGAATGTTGTATTGTTCAGAGCAGCAAGTCACAAGATTTGTTCTTTTACTGTTTGACATTATTTTGAGGCTTTTTATGCATAAACTTTATGCACTGTGTATTTCTAGAATATTTATTATCACATTAAAAAACAAGTCATTCGATGTTTGTTTTTTTTATATATATCTTGGCTTGATATGTAAATGTATTGGTTACGTGGGTGGATGACGTGTAGATGCAAACCATGATCAAATAATTTCCTTTTTTATTTTTATTTTTAGAAACATATTAAAATCCTAAACACTGTGTTAAATATGATATATATTATCCTGACAATGTAGCTAAATATATCGGTTTAATTTCGCCTTGAATAAATACTGAGCGCGTAAACGAGCGTTTATAAACAGAGGCACATTGCATCCTTGACCCGCCCCCTTGTTCCTGAGTAGTAGTGGAGCTAACCATGTAGAGAACAGGGGGGTCATGGGAAATAAAGATGCTATTTTAAGCATCATTTTCAAATATGCACGGAAATAAAAGCGCAGTTGTGTCATAAAGAGGCGTGTAATTCACATTGTGTGATGTTTAGTGTGGGGTAAAGTGTGCAGGAGCGGTGTGGTGTCCGTGTTTGGAGGCGGAGCACCCCCCGCCAGGAGCGGCCGGCTGATATGTAGCCGCGTCTCGGCAGCCGGAGTCAGCAGTGTAGCTTCCACTCACACACCGGCAGGTTCCTCAGTCAGTCCCTCCCCAGAAAACGAGTGATAATGTCTGCCCCGTGCATGTGCTCTCACAATTTCATCCCTTGAGACGCATCAACTGAGATTAGAAGACGACTGCACTTCCACACAGGTGAGTCCACAGCATCATCATCATCATCATCATCACCATTGAGGATTATTGTTATGTCTTTATAAAGAGATGGATATAGGCTGCTATTGCATCATGTGACGGAGGCTGAGTGTGGGTACCAGTGCGCAGGATGTAGCCGGCCAGTGAATGATGAAACACTTCACATGGATGTCATGAAGACTGGGCGCGAGGGAGGGGGTTATAGCTATAGGATGGAAGAGGCGAGGGGATGGTGGGGGTGCATTAATTTATGCCTATTCCTCAGAGGACTAATTGTACCCGGGTAGAACAAGGAGCACATGGCATGCACCGGTTTGACTTGTTTGTTTATTTTCATTCTTTAAATTCCTCTCTCCATCCGCATTTTTTTTTATTTTTGTAAAACCTCATCCTCCTCATTGTCCGGTCCGATGTTTGACTCGTCATTCCTGAGTCCAGTACGAAGAAAGAAAAAATGGTGAAGCCCTTTTTTAATACACCTTTGTGCTTCCATTCACCCATCCTCTTAATTCTCATGTAATAATCACGATGCCATGTGTTATTATTATTATTATTGCAGCCTCTTATTACTAGGCTGCTGCTGCTGCTGCAGTGGAGGCTGCTTCAGCATCAGCGGTCCTTGTGGCTGCTGTGTGCTGCGTTCAATGGATTATGAAACGACGGCCCTTTGCCTCATGCAAACCAGGCTAATCTGGAAGCGGTAAAGGAAAATCTATTAATCACTTAATCCTCTGGATGGTGAAAGGCGGGATGGGCATGTGCGGTTCGGCGACATGGGCGCATCGGAAAACACGTTCACACCGCTGATGCGTTTTTATAATAAAGGATAAAAAAGGGTTTATAGGAGATTTGCAATTTTTTTTTTAAGAAAAAAAGAAAATCAAGACGCTGCGAGGATAATGAAATTAAAAAGACAAAAAAAAAGCTGCGCACCTTAACCAGCGTATGGGAGGGCAGCGTCCACACCCATGTATGTTTCCAATACCGTTTATAGTGGCATAAATGATGAGGAGGCAGCCTTGTAAATGTGCGTGGTGCGTCCTTGTCGGGACAAAAAACAAAAAAAGAGAGAGAAATAGATTAAAATCAATCATGACAGAGCCGCCGGATGTCTCGCACCTGTCTTCACTCTGTGAAGTTGACATCCTCTCGTATCGGAGGGGCTTTCCCCATCCCCCGAGAGCTGCGGAGAAAAAAAAAAAGGAGTGTTTGGGTTCGTATGCAAATGGCCTCCTCCCTTCAATTATTCACGAGGCTGGAAACGCGATATTCTCCATACCTCGACCTGTCAGCGTCTCCGTCCGCGTGCACAATGTTTCCAGGCCTGGACCTTTTCCTCTGATTCTTCTTCCTAGAACATGAACCCGTAACAAAAGGATCCCCATTCACTGGTTTTGTTGCCCCCTATCAGCCCATGTGATCGCCATGTGAGAAATAACTCTGCATCATAAAGCTGTGATTCTTTGTGTGGGGTTTTGCACAGTCAGATAAGATGCTGTGATCTTTTCTTTCTACAGATGATGTGTTTAGTTTCAAATCTTTATTAAAAAAATGAGGTTTATTAAATGCACATTTTTGTTTTAATTTGGCATAATTTGCACGTTTTGCTTATGCAGCATTAAGTCAAAACGAAACCTGTCAGTGAGCCGGAAACTAAAGTCAGCGTTTATGACTCGTCTCTGTAGACAATGTGGTTTTGCCCGAGCTGGCACACTTGAATTGTCTTCTTGAATTTGCTGTTCACTAACTGCACTGTTTTCTTCCCTGTGCCGCAGACATTTGGTGATAATGAAGAAATAAACCCACTTCATCACTCAACCTCCACAAACTGTCTTTTACACCCCACGGGCCTTTGAACCCAAACACACCATCCAACTTGTAGCTGTCTAAAAAGACACAAATAAAAAGTGACTTTTCCCCCCCGACGCCGACCCTGCTCCTCCAGCCCCCGCCAACCGAAAAGACTTTCCACCCTTCGCCCTTGATTGCTTTATCAAATGCCCAAAAACAGCAAGGCCGTCAAGAGAGAGCTTGACGACGATGTCACAGAGTCTGTCAAAGACCTGCTTTCCAACGAGGACGCCTGCGACGATTCCTTCAAGAAGAGCTCGCTGATCGTCAACAACCATGAAGGGGAAGGGAAAGAGTGCGACGTGGAGGAAGGGGGTTCGGACAGCGAGGAGGAGGAACGCCCGGCCTGGAACAGCAAGCTCCAGTACATCCTGGCCCAGGTTGGCTTCTCTGTAGGCCTGGGTAACGTCTGGAGGTTCCCCTACCTGTGTCAGAAGAACGGCGGGGGTGAGTTTCTGTTCACAGCCTTCACTTACAGCTTCGCTTTGCACGTTTGAGCTGACGGACCACACACAGTGGGAGTGGGCAGCGTTACTTACCACCAAACAGAAAAGCGTTCAAACAATCTGTTCGCATATTCTTTTCACTCTTACTGCGATCTGAAAATACAGCCAGAGACACGTGAGAGTTTAGGTGAGGAGACGAGATAGCAAGGCAGAGCACCTGGAGCTCAATGAACAGGAAGACTGCACAATAGAACAATGGCCAAAACAATGAGAATAAAACTCGCATCGTAATAACCCAGGAGTGCATTTTAAAGAGAGGAAAGAGCAGCGATAGAATAGACTTACAAAATTAATATCATTGAAATGAACCTGCAGTAAACCGACCAGTATTTCACGGAGCTGACAGGCGGCCAGATGCGTATTCAGATTAAAACAAATACAGTAACTGGATGACTGTTTTTCTTCTACTGTCAAAGTCTTGGCTCCTCTGTTCTATGAATTAACACAGGAAGACTTCAAAAAACCTCTTTGTGCAACTCTTCTGGAGGTATACAGCTGGACTGTGTTGATGTATTTTTAATAGCAGCTCTGAGATCTGCCTCGAATCGACCATTAATGCACAGAAACCAGAACTGTACCTTCCTCTTTTTTGTTGCCTTTTCCAGCCTTGCAAATAGCTGAGAAGGATGTTTACATCCCAGCTTCACACAAAGATCATGCAGCTTTTATCACAACAATGTATTAACTCTGAATGTGTGGGTAAAAGATCCTGTCTGAACGTCTACTCTGCATCAAAGTGTTTGCTAACAGGCTGTGAGAGTCACTATCACAGAGTTCTTAAAATAGATGCATTATTTATTCCTGTGTCTTGTGCATGGATTTGCATGTCAAAAATTGCTGTTTGTAGCTGCTGTTGCAAGAAAGAACTGCAAAAAGTCTAAATCCACCATCACGTTACAGACTATTCCTCAACTGCATCTATATGTGAATCAAAATGCTCAAACAGATACAGATACTGCATTTAAACTGTATTTAGTGTGAGTGCAAGTAAGAACAATGGCGCAAGATTGCCTCTTATTTTGTATTTGTCTGACTGTCGAGTGACCTTCAGGGTCGACATGTGAGTCACGTGACCGTCTGCGTCTCCGTGTGCAGTCTGCAAAATTTCACAAACATTAAAACACACACACGTAACCTAATAACACTGCTGCAAACACACAGAAAACCCATTCTGTGTGCAGCTCTAATGCTCTTGATTGTATTGTAATAATGTAATGACATACGTCTGACCCTGCTGCAAAAACCACATTTCCCAGAATGCCACGCGCTTTCTACTACTTTAAAGCCGCTCTGGATGAGGGCTGGCTGTGCTGCAGGGGTTTACACTCTCTAATGTGTATGTGTTGTCTTCTGGGAAGGTTGATAAGGTGCTGCACTTCCCACCTGCAGATTATATAAAGCCATTGACTGCCTGGAGAAAGCTGATTAAATGAAACCGTCTCAGAGAGGTTGGCCAGACAGGATAGACCGGCTCAGTCCCAGTCAAGTTTATTATCAGATACCGCGTCTAGATAGTTCATTTTCTGTACAATACATGCGGAAACATCCTTAAAATTAACTAGTGGCCAGGTGTCAAATCAAAACTAATCATTATAATCAATATAATTCAGTATTATATTAAAATAGTATAACAACATGTCTGGAGACAGGTGTAGTATGTGATATGCATTGGGCTGGACAATCAATGTGTATTTATTGTGTTAAAATCTACACAAATTAGCATTTCTTAACTAGATGAGTTATTAAATATTCACATATTTTTAGTGTTTTAAAGCGTTACAGTGCAACGCAGTTCATCAGTCTGTTCTCTGAGTGATTGTGCACACATTTGCTGTGTTGGTTTTGTGTTACGGAAGCATTTTGTTACCGCCTTCCTAACATATTGCTCAACATTAGTATGCAGCGAAGAAATTAAAATGAAAAACGTCTTTGTTTAAACTTCTCTTGTGTTATGCAATCCCATCTGGGATGAGACACACACACACCGACACACACACACAAAGGCACGCTCACACATAAATAAGTTAAATCATATTCTTCCTTCCGGATATTTTCAATGACAAAAAAAAAAGAGGAACGAATTTTGTGTCAACAACAAAAGGACGATGATCTATGATCTAATCATTAAATACTAATGTAGGAAATAAATCCAGGGTAAAATAAGAAATCCAGAGGGAGCATGTCGAAGAAATGACTATTGATTTTGAATTTCAATGTCAAGTTTTTACTTGTAGAGTGAGTGGGAGGTGAGACAGTGTTGGGAGAAGCGGGGAGGGGGAGAGGGGGGGGCAGTGGATGGGGGATCTTTGTTGTTGTAAGGTGTGAAGTGGGCGGCTCAGGAGGCCCAGCTCTTTGTGTGCATGTACTTTAAAAAGCATAAATATTTCAGTTTTTGGGTGAAGATTTGGTTTAAGGTTAAGTTGAAGTTAGACTTAAGTTAGGCTTAAGTTAGTTAGGTGAGCAGTGATCGTGGTTATGGATGGGTTAGGGTTAAGTCTCCAGGAAGTGACTGCAGTGCCCTCTGAAGTGACGCACAACATCACCGTCTTTGTGTAAACATACACTGAATCATGTTCTTACAAGTGTGTTTCTGTACATCATTTGCATAAGATCCATCTGTTAGTGTGATATTGTGTGTGTTTGTGTGTGTGTGTGTGTGTATTGTGTGTGGTGGTCCATCCAGCTCGAATCACAACCTCTCTCGACCCCGTCATGTTTTCAGGTCTGTTTTGAACAGCTCTGGCCGCCCTGCTGTGTTTCACTGTAATTAGATTAAAATGTCAGATCTGGGGCTGAGGGCAGTGTGTGCTGTGGAAGTGTGTGTGTGTTATTTTGATTGTGTGTGCTTTGTCTGTCTTCTATGCACTCACAATAAGGAAGAGATACTTCATGTGCATCATGCGTATGCACCTCTTCACCTTTCATCTCTTTACTGTTACTATTTAATGATTTCCTTTAATGTCAGAGGGCTGAGTACAGACTCTGCTCTGAATCTGCTGCAGCAAAAAGAAGTCGAAACTGGAGATGCATGAATTCAACCTTTTTCAGACCTGTGCAAAGTTTAAGGTCCGTTAATGTTGGTGCAGTCATAATTCAGTATTGCAATTATGCTAAGATAAGATAGCAAACATTATGGCTGTTGAACAGAAAGTTGCACATTTAGCATAGTGAAGTTAGCGTTTAGCTCATCAGCCTGTACACTCATTAGGTATTTGACCTCTTTTTTGCCTTTGAAACTGCCTTGATTCTTCGTGGCATATATTCAACAAGGTCTTGGAGACATTACTCAGAGTATTTGGTCCATATCGACTTTTTAGCTGCAGATCCATGATCCGAGTCTCGTGTTGCACCACGTCGCAAAGATGCTCCTCTACTGGATTTAGATCCGGTGAGCCAAGCTTGGAGCAACATTGTCGTGTTCAAGATGATTTGATCTTTATGACATGTTTGGCGCAGTATCCTGCTGGAAACAGCGATCAGAAGATGGTGCAATGTGCTCATAAAGGGATGGACATTGTCAGCTCTGGTTGTCTCCAACACCATTACACCACCCATCGGTAGAAGGCAGGATGGATCTGTGCTTTCACATTGTTTCTGCCAGATTCTGACCCGATCATCCAAACATCACAGCAGAAATCAGTCATTTTCGATCCTCTATTGTCCGCTTTTTGTTCTTGTTTTCTGTAGTTACTGTCGTCTTCTGCTGCTGTAGCTCCAAAGCTTCAAAGTTCAGCATGTTGTGCGTTCAGAGAGACAGTTCTTGCAGTCTGGACGTTCTCCTCTGACCTCTGGCCTCCTCAATACCCAAATGCATTGAGTTACATTAGCGCTGGTGTTACCTGAGGTCAAAAATAATGGTGTGAACTGGCCAATAGAGTTGCTGCAGTGCACACCCATGACGTTTTGCAAAATTTTGGCAACACTTCCTGGTCAACCAGAAACAGAAATGCTGCACCTCTACCACAGAAAACCTCTGGCCATTAATTATCTGTGTAACTATTCATTAATCATCCTGTCTATCCTATTGTCTTTCCTCCAATTTAATTAAAAATCTATTTTGAATAACCAAATGTACACAAGGTCCTCTACACCGTGACGGATGGCAGCGCCCAGACTGGTTAAACAAGCATTTTCACCTTCATACTACAACTATTTTAAGAAAAAGATGACACGCGCTGTGATCGGGTTTCTTCTCAAAGTGCCGTCACTGTTTGAATATCCAGAGGGAGGCTGTCGAAGGTTTTAAGAGACAATGGAGACCGTGGGGGGTTTTGATGCCGACTGATGTCAAAGCTTCTCTCAAGACTCAACTGTGTACTCAGCGCACCAGAATTAGATGCCTTAATATTAGAAACCAGTTCATATACTGTACATGTACACACACACACACTTAAAACAACATATCGACACACATACACACACATTTGCTTCCACTCCCATCCAAACCAAACCTGGGCGGGACAGCAGGGACTCAGGAAAGGACCTGAATGAACGTCCTGCCAGATGAAACAATAAACTCTGTTGAAACAGGGATGAAACCAATCTTAAAAACAATACACCCATGACGGAAGTTTTGATGTTGTCATCAGCGTCTCGGTGTAAAAACACTGCGCTGTGGTACCCACCAGTCATATCATTTGATGTTGTGGTTTAGCCCATGGGAGGAGGAGGAATAAAAGAGGGCACAGGGGGATTTTTTTTTGTTTTGTTTTGACAAATTTTCTGTTGATGAAATATCACTTCAAAGAGTGTTTTCAAGGAAAGACTGTCTGGTTTTTCCACCAGTGCAGTTTTTGAGGCGAGAGGCTGTCTTCACATGTGATCATAGCAGCGCCTCCTGTCAACAGAGTAGCGACTAGTCGTTACTACTCGGGTCTCATGGGTCAGAACAAACGCAACTTTGACACCTGACTTCATTTGGATCTCATCTGCACACCTGTTAAAGGACAATTCCGGGCAAATTCAACCCTAACCCTAAGATTTTAGGTCTAAAAGAAGGAATCTGAGGATTTTCAGTTGAATCGTTCCTGTTTTGCGGCTGTTTACATCCTCGAAACCGCAATTTTTTGTCCACAGACAGCGTCAGATGGCGACTCAAACATGCACAGAGAAGTTTGTTTACTTCAAGCCGATGTGTTTGTAAATCTAGATCTAATTCAAAGTCCCGCGTGAGACCCAAGTTGACGTGCTCGGTGTGTTTACGTGCAGTCGGAAGCTCCCGTGTGTGTCATAACGCACAACTACCGCAAAACAGGAGCAATTAAACTGAAAATCTTCTGATTCCTTCTATTAGACCTGAAATGTTAAAGAAATAGTTGAATTTGCCTGGAATTGTCCTTTAAGTTGGTGTTTTTCAACCTTGGGTCGCCTGAAATGTCTATTAATTGATTAAAAAAAAAAAATTACTAATAGGCCTACAAATATTTTTTTAGCTAATTATTATTCTTTTTAAAATTATGATTAAAAACACCACACACAATCTTAAACAACTGTATTCTATACTTTCACTTTCTTGAATATAAATTGAGTTCAAATAAAATGCAGCTTATAAAAATATCTGAGCTGGTGCATCTTGATTGACGGGGTCGCCAGAAATTTGGGTCACGAGCCAAAAAAGGCTGGAACGGGAACCGCTGTGTTAAATTGTGTGACTGTTCCTTTTACAGTCGTGATGCTATTGTGGTGATTTAAAAAAAAGAAAGAAAACAACACCTCTGTGGTGGTTAAGCTGCAGGAGGCGTCTCTTGCACCACATTGTGCCATGACGACAAACACGGTGGGCTCTGACACAGTTCTGTGGCGGACTTCTCCGAAAACCTTGTGACCAAAATATTTTTTAAAAGTCCCAGTCCGCACCACATGGAACATACTTTGTGTGACATCATATGTAAAAGGAAAATAAAAGGCACATTATTTTGAAACCTTGTGCCACTGAAGGCATCGAACCACCACCGGCCATTTCCTCTGAACAAAGACTTTTAGGTTCTCTCGTCGTCTTCCTACCGTCATGTGCCTGACAGTGTTACTGCTCATGTGAACTCTGACCATCACAAGAGACATTTGCCCCCCCCCCCACCTCTCTGTATTTTACTTCACCACAATATTACAGCCTGTGTTACTGTTAGTCATTCACCCTGAAACCTTAATTCTAGAGAAGAACATCATCTTTGTAATGTGTAATTTAGGTAATTTCAGACCTCAGTGTCTTTGCCTGTTTCCTGCATTATTTCATTGCACCAGGCTCAGTGGGGGGGTTTGGAGGGGGGGGGGGGGTATTAGGTGGGGACACACAGCTGCAGCTCAGCAGATGTGTGCATTGTAATTTCTGTGTGTAAGGGTGATAATGAGACGGTGTCTGTCTCACTTGTGCTTTGCTGTTGTGCGTTTTATGTTTGTTTTTTTAGGCAAATGTGTCACAGCAGTTAAAGGCAGTGTGTGAGCGTTTCCACACAGCATGTGGCAAACAGACACAGAGAGAGACAAACCTGGTTAAAGAAATAAATATATAAAGAAATGACTCCAGTTTGTTCCCATGTGCTCGTCGTCAGCTGCTTTCGGGAACGGTAACGGTGTCAGATCACAGCTCCGATGACACAGTTTCCCTCTCCTCCTTGTGTGTCCTTCGTCTAACAAACTCGTGCTCTGTGTTGTTTGCGCCGGCAGGAGCGTACCTGGTGCCCTATCTCATCCTGCTGATATTGATTGGCATCCCGCTGTTCTTCCTGGAGCTGGCCGTGGGACAGCGGATCCGCAGGGGCAGCATCGGGGTGTGGAACTACATCAGCCCTCGTCTGGGGGGCATCGGCTTCGCCAGCTGTGTGGTGAGTATACGACAGTTACAGTCATAGTGTATGGGCACTGGGCAGTAATGATGTAATGGGTGAAATAAGCAACAGCAACATCAGACACAATAAAAAAAATAAAAATAAAAAAAACATCAGCAGTTTTCTTTCCCCAAAAAGATTAAGTATTTAATTCCAAAACAAAAAGCACATGAATTATTCTTTAGAACAAATACGGAGAAAAACGGAAGAAAAATGCATCCTGAGGCCAATTCATGGCATCTCTGGCATCTCGTAAATCCTTCTTAGGGAAAAAGACCTGGTGCAAAGAAAGTGATGTAATGATGTAGCAGCAGCAGGAGCTGAATGAAATCGCTGATGTGAAATTTCAACTTTGAAATGACCCATAATAATGTATAAAATGAGATTTCCATGTTTGTATTTATTATATAAAACCCAACAGATCAAAGTGCACACAGCTAGAGATCTAGAAACTCCCTAAAATGAGCTGTCTGGGGGGAAAAAGGTGCAAGATAGGAATCTAAAGCTACAAATTGACAGAACATAAAGATGCTAGACATGGGTCTTTCATGGACGTCCCATCCCTTTGTCACTCTTTACCCAGAAAGTAAAGCACCCTCTTGCTGCAACAACAAAACAAATCAAGCTGTGTATGATACAGCTGTTTTTTGTTTTTCAGCGTGTGAAGTGAACTTGTGTCTTTTACCTGCAGGTGTGCTTCTTCGTGGCTCTCTACTACAATGTCATCATCAGCTGGAGTCTCTTCTACTTCTCCCAGTCTTTCCAGCAACCTCTGCCATGGAATGAGTGTCCGCTCGTCAAGAACAAGACCAGTACATGTGAGTGTCCTGTAAAGATAAAAGGGATAGTTCAACATTTTGGCAAATTGTCCCATCACCATAATCCCTATAGTCATAGCAGTAGGTTTGTTACCTTTAATTGTCGGTGCAAGCTATTTTTAGAACGACGGAGCAGAGCCGCGAGCTGCTCAGAGCTACGCTACGGAGGCTCATGGGATTTCTTGGTTTCTCTCAACAAACTCATCAAATACACAATCCAACAACTCCAAAACACTCTGGTTGACAAGTTGTGACCTGCACATTCACCACGCTATGAGATAATAACAGAACGTTACGAGACGGAAATGTTGTTGAGGCAAATGCGGAGACTGCTTGCCGAAGAACTGCTCCGATAGGAACACACATCAGCGGTTTTGCATGAATTTACCTCTAAAACAACTCTGTCTCGTAACGTTCTGTTATTAGCGTTTTGGAGTTGTTGGATTGTGTATTTGATGAGTTTGATGAGGGAAACCAAGAAATCCCATTAGCCTCCGTAGCGTAGCTCTGAGCAGCTCACGGCTCTGCTCTGCCGTTCTAAAAAGAGCTTGCACCGACAATTAAAGGTAAGGAACCTACTGCTATTAATAGGGATTATGGCAATGGGCCAATCTGCCAAAATGCTGAACTATCCCTTTAAACACCGGAGTTCATTTCTGGTGAAATATGGGTGTGAAACAACAAGATCGAGGTCAGTATCTCTCTCATCAACTCTCATTCTGTGCGTAGATGTGGAGCCCGAGTGCGAGAAGAGCTCGGCCACCACCTACTACTGGTACCGCGAGGCCCTGGACATCTCCAACAGCATCTCCGAGGGCGGCGGACTCAACTGGAAGATGACAGTGTGCCTGCTGGCCGCCTGGTTGATGGTCTGCCTCGCCATGATCAAGGGAATCCAGTCTTCTGGGAAGGTAAGCAACGAGTTGGGAGTTTCTACTGGTGAATGAGCTTTTAACTAGTAGAGAATTAGGAAGGAGAGGAGAACGATCCTGGGAGCAAAGGCCTCCTACAGCTGCCTTACAGTCCTGGCAGCTTGGCCTTGATAAGTACATAAATATAACTCTCATACCCTGTAAAATAGGGAGCGGTGACGGAAACAAAGGGGCATTTCTCGCCAAGTGTTTTGAAAACCCTCTCATATATAATTACCTCACTTTAAAGTCAAGGCTTATCGAGGGCCAGCTCTTTGGGTGCTGCTGCTGCCGAGCGACTCCTGAAATGTGACTTGGCAAATTATTCTAATCATACATTCTCAGATATGATCCCAGGAGCTCATGTGATCTTGTGTGGGATTTCTGGGCTCGGCTTACTTTAGCTTAGTGTAACAAAGCTGACAGTAGCGTGACTAGCATCCGGAAGGATTAGCCCACTGGCAAGAGGTTTGGCGTTCGCATGAAAACTCACCCCACTCCTCTTTTCTTTTTCTTTTTTTTTTAAACGCAGGTGATTTTTATCATTCCTTACTTTTTTTCTCGCAGCACATGATGAGCATTAGCCGGTGCACGTCCAAGGTCGAAGTCAAGCCTGGGCTAATTGGAAGTGGTCACCCTTTTTTAATGTTCCCAGAGTTTAGGAAGCTTTGATGCAGAAGTTATTTGATTTTGGTCTTAACCTCCAACTTCTTATGTTGGGTTGCAGAAGCGTGAGGTCAAACCTGATGCAGTGAATTTGAATAGAATAAGTTCTTGCAGGTTTTTTTTAAAAGGTTCAGCCAAGAGCTTGAATGAGCTGAACAATGAAACAAGTCGCTGTAACGGAGCCAAAGTTGTGGAGAATTAAAATTCTACTCTTCAAATCCATTGGGATTTTTTTTTTAGCATCTTATAGCATTATTTTGGTTTTACAATCTTGGCAGAGCTCAAGTCCCAGTGTAATCAAAAGAATGTATCATCTTTAACAGATATATGTGACATTATTGTGGCAAGACACTTAAAATTAGTTCTTTTTAATTATAATAATAATGCGTCATATGGAACTTTCCTTTTTCATAAAACTGATGTGGCTCATTAAAACTGGCTTTTCTCATTATAGCATCACTTAGTATGCAGTTATATAATAAGAAAAGGAAGAAAGAGATCAATCATCGCCTAAATAGACCTTGTAGACAGTAACAGATTTATACAACCCTATTATAAGAATGTAACTCCATCGGTATGGGGAAATGTGGCTGTCACACCAGCCTAATGAGTTTTCCCACCGCTCTAATCCTTGGGAGTCATTGTCCTTTAGCTCAGGTCTTATCCCAACAGCTGTCTACTGTACACTTGGTGCCCGGTGAGAGCGCTTCGTCGTTTTGCACCTCAGTTCACAACAACAGCCACAGACAAAACAAGATGGATTCCTCCGACGGCAGCGGCGCTTTAATCTTGGCCTCTGCCACGGTGATTTGCAGAGCTAGACAGTCTCATTTCCCCCCGTCTGGCACATCCTGTTGCCTGGCAAGAAATGTCACTGATAACCACAATCATTGTCAGAGTCACTATCGCAACCGCTGCCGTGTCAGAAGGGGCCGCTGCGTTAGCATTCATGATTTTCAAGTCCTTACTCTGACATTATAAAAAAAAAGAAAGAAGTGATTTGCTAAAACAGTGATGTAGATAGATAAACAGAAATGAACAGTTTGAGCCAGATGGTCGTCCTCCAACTACCTGGTGTTTCTGGATGGGCTTTTTTTTTTCTTTCTTTTTTTTTTTTAAAGTTGGCCAGAGAAGAAATGGGCATGAACTTTCCCTCGTAGGGGCCAACTCCCAAGTGTCTTTGAAGTTTAATCGCCACTGTGCGGCATAAAAGAATAATAATGCCCTCTCCACCCGTGTTCACACAAAAGCCTTTTCCGAGGAATATCCCCACCGCGATCTGCATTTCTGTCCCGTTTGTGTGTGTGTGTGGGTGGGCGTGAAAGGGATCAGGCTGTTTTGGTTGCCATGGTTATACGCGCTCTTTTGGCTTGGTTTGATTGTTAAAGAGTGTGGCCAAAAAAAAAAGAGAGAAAAAAAAAGGGGGAGTAGGGTAGGGTGGGGGGATTTTTGGCTTATAATAGAGGAGAGAGGAGGGCTGTCATAGAATTAGTAAATGGTGAAATTCACTGAAAATATCCAAAGCTGTCAATCAAAGTTTTTGTGTATTTTTGTCTCCGTGGGTGGGGGAATGGGGTGGGGGGGGGGGGGGCTTCAACTTTTAGTATTCGTCCGTGAAGATAACAGTGGCGTTCTCAAAAAGTGACCTTTGCAGAGAAGCACATGCTATCTGCCCTGACATTTAATCTTCCATAATAAAAAAAAGTGCTCTCTCCACTGGAACACAACACATGAGGTCATAAAGGGACAGATATCTGCTTATCGCTGCAAACAGCAGCCTGTTTGGCTTCGAGGTGACCGAGACCACAACCATGTTCTCAAACAGGAGCTCCCTGCCGGCTAAAAGCAAAAAAACAACAACTTAACTACTTCATAAATTATGAATTTGACCTTTAAAACTTTAAATCTCCTTCTGAAAAGCATTGAACTTTGTGAGGATAAAAGTTTAAATCTTTTATAAATTGAATTTTGTTGGTTTGATATTGTTTGCATTGATTGTTGGTTTGATATCGTCCGACTTTCTTTGTGTCTGTGCTGCACAGACTGAGCACCAAGGCACTTTTTTTTGATAATGAAAGGAAGATCTACGTAACAGGGTGCCTGGTTTGATTTTCTATAAGTATAGCACATGTTTAGGCTTCAAAAGGTAAACAAAGTCAAGGGACAAACACCTCAGACTGAGTGTCCCAAAGTGCTTTTTGTATTCTGCAGATTAGAGACCTGAGCTCCACAAACCTTTCCCTTTAAGATGTGTGACACGGTGCTGCAGGGCTGACATGAGGACCACCGTGTAGGAGACGACGCAGTGTTTCTTAATCATCCAACTGTGCATGTGACTCAACCCCTCAACTATCTCCCAGCGTCTGCATCCACACCCTGCTTATAGTCCAGTAAAGCCACAAGTTGCAGTGTTGCAGCTGAGTCAGACCTCCAGTCCTGCCCTCAAGCCTTTAAACTGCCATCCTGTCGTATACAGAGGGGGCCTCAGGTTTAGAAGTGTGTAGTGTGCAAAAGACGCAGGGCCCCAGCGTCTGATTAGCGTGATAATGAGACAAAAGGTCTTGCAAAGACCCAGCAGCGACCAGCTCTGCCCTGGGACCATGCTGATATTAGTTACACGACATTCACAGCACATTTTTTTCTTTAATTTATCATGACTTGTCATAGACACTAGAAGAAAAAAGAAAAAGAAAAGAAAATGCTTACAAAGTGTCTCAAGCACAAACCTCTCAGCTGCAAAACCTAGATACTAGACGGAGAACAAAAGGAAATGTAACGAAGCATCATCAGCGTCAAGAAGACAGAGCAGCTCAGGTTTCAGTCTGTGTTCTGCACAATTTGATGTTCCTGTCGAATTATCACCATATTTAGACCGAGACACTCACACTCTGATCATCTGACAGGAACTGAACAGCAGTTATCTTTATCTCTTAGAGAAAAAAAAATCTTGAAGTACACAAAAGGCAGCAGAATGAGGTACAACGTACGTCACAATTGGCCTATTTTAGGTCGGACCATGAAAACATTATCTGACTTGAGACTACTGTAGGTCACTGGCATTAACAATAATTTTCACAATTTGACTTTTAGCATCTTGTTATCACTAGAATTACATTTTGCCTTTGTTGTCTCTAATGTCCTATATTGTATAAAGACAGATTTCCATGTCTCTTTTGAGTACGTTCTATATTAACACTGTGAATGCCGCCTGTATTCAGAAGCCGAGCCTTAAAAACAAGTCGTCAGGACTTCTGTAACTTTGTGATGTCACAGGGTGAAACCACAGGTCCTGTGTTAACCTCATACTGACAGTAAAAGTTTTGGTACCGTGCCGTTGTAATACCACGCTGTTCTTCCTGGCAGGTGATGTACTTCAGCTCCCTGTTCCCGTACGTCGTGTTGATCTGCTTCCTGATCCGGGCGCTGCTCCTGAAGGGCTCCGTGGATGGGATTCGTCACATGTTCACACCCAAGGTACAGTAATGGCTGCGTTTCCTTTAAAATCTGCTGAAACAAGTACAATAGAGCAACAGTGCTGTCAAGAGACAAAGGAAGCCCCCTGGGGAATAAGTCTTTTTGTGCATTGCTTTTTTTTTTTTAGCCAAAACGAGGGACGTCTCTATTGTTTTTTTACATTCTGAATTAATCCACTTAAATAATTTTATACAGAAAATAGTGACATTTTGTTATACAGATAGAGCAAAACCCAAATATATCAGGTTTATTACTCACTATATATAACAAAGGAAACAATCGGATCAACAAATCCGATGGTTTCAGCTCTTTTTGAGCGCACCATTGTCTGAAATCTGCAACAGACGGCTGTTATTTCTCATTGTTCATATTCTCCACTGAATATCAAGGTTTTAATATTTAGTATTAATCATCCAGCCTCTGTTACAATCAACCCCACTCATTGTCTGTCTGAAGTCTGAAGTCTTCTGCGCTGCAATAGGCCGTCTCCTCGGCAGCAACAGGCCAATGGCACCTCGGGCCCGTGGAGCCACGTTGCCATGGCAACAGGGGTTACTGAGGCTTTATGTAAGCAACCAGACGAAGATGCTCGTTCTTGTCTGTCTCGTCTCGTGTGTCTGCTCAGTCTCGCCAGCTGACATCTTAAGGCTTCAAACAACATGTTGTGCCACCGTCTTTCGTTCGTTACTGCGGACTTCAAAGTCCTGCTGCGAGTGTGTGTGTGTGTGTGTGTGTGTTCTGCTTTTGTGCTCAGAACAGTTTGAGAATAAATAGAATAAAAAATAAAATTAAAAAACTACCAAGTGGAAACTGTCGAGATACCAGCTGTCATTATTAAGCAAGATGGTGCACTGGGGTCTGCCAAACACAGACAGACATGACATGTTTATTATTTTAAAATATGAAAAGATGAGCAATGAAGTGGGAACTATGTGATCAAGATTAAAGACCTAAATGTCAACTGTTAACTTGACTTAAATTTAACTTAAATTTGACTTTGAATTTTGCTTTTTCTATGCTTTAAACCGCAGTTCACAGTACATGAGTGACTGCAGCTGGCGTAGGTATCATCATGTGACCTCAGTGATGATGTAACATCGGTCACATGACACAAACTGAAATCCTCAGATTGGAGAAGCTGCAACCAGCCAACACTTGTTATTTGAGCTGTATATACGAGCGCTTCACTCAACCTAAAACTGTGTCCGTGCTCTTGTTTTTCAGCTGGAGATCATGTTGGAGGCGAAGGTGTGGCGAGAGGCGGCCACGCAGGTCTTCTTCGCGCTGGGTCTCGGCTTCGGCGGCGTCATCGCCTTCTCCAGCTACAACAAGCGGGACAACAACTGCCACTTTGACGCCGTCTTGGTGTCTTTTATAAATTTCTTCACCTCCGTGCTGGCCACCCTGGTGGTGTTTGCCGTGCTGGGCTTCAAAGCCAACATCATGAACAGCAAATGTGTAGCACTGTGAGTAAAAGTTGGTTCAGTCGAAAACCAAAAGCAGATATTTGGTGGATGTTGTTGCAAGAAGAAAAGAAATTTCAACGTCTTTCTGTTTCCATCTTAGGAACACCAATAAGATTGTGGCGTTGCTGGGTAATGGCATCGATGCAGGCCTGATCCCCCACCACATCAACCTCACTCAGGTTAGTCAAGTCAGTGTTGAAGACTACCACCAGATGATAGAAATCATCAAAGGGGTGAAGGAGGACGAGTACCCGAAACTGGGACTGGAGTCCTGCAGCATTGAGGACGAGCTCAACAAGGTACAGGAAACAACAACAACAACAACAACAACATCATACCGTAACACATATCCAAGTCCTTGCTGCTGATCGTTCACCTCCACTTCTTGTTCTTCTTCTGTGCCCATCGACAGGCGGTCCAAGGCACGGGCTTGGCCTTCATCGCCTTCACGGAGGCCATGACCCACTTCCCAGCCTCGCCCTTCTGGTCCGTCATGTTCTTCCTCATGCTGGTCAACCTCGGCCTCGGCAGCATGTTCGGCACCATCGAGGGCATCCTCACTCCGCTGATAGACACTTTTAAAGTCCGCAAGGAATTTCTTACAGGTGAATAACTGAACGCACATGTGAGAAAAGTGGAAAAGAAGGTGTTTTATATCATTCTTGTTGATGTATGATTAGATTAGGTTCATCCCTGCAACTCTTTAACCGCTCCAAAGATGGATGTTGTTGTCTCAATTCTCATTTTTGGCTTCGTTGGCTCCACTCCCATCTTTAAACCAAAGATAATACAGTCTAACCCTCCATGTGCATTAAAAGACAAACAAAAATTAGTAAAAACTTACTTGTATTGAGAAATCCCTTCAGGAGTTGAGGGGAAAAAAAGAAGCTCCAGCAGAGGAAGCAGCATAACCGCTTTGATTAATGAGACTCAGTGGCTGCTCCACAGTGCAGTGAACAGATGTGGGCCATCCTGCTGTTCGTTTGCCTCTAACAGCTTTAAATGGGTCCCGCTCCACTTTAACATACTCCAGCACAGCTCAGTTTATCTCCGCTCCTCCTGCTTTGGGTTTGGGTGTGAGTGAGCCGATACTGGCCCATTATGAAACATCACCACACACCTACTGGTTTATGCAGGCGTACAGCAGTGCTTTTTGCTTTTTTCTTACAATCCCTCCTTGTTAAGACAATGAAAGTAAAGACGCGTACTGTAACAGACAGTATCTAACAACGTGTGTGTGTGTCCTGCAGTGGGCTGCTGTGTGTTGGCCTTCTCCATTGGTCTCCTGTTTGTTCAGCGCTCAGGGAACTACTACGTGGCCATGTTCGATGACTACTCGGCTACTCTGCCTCTGCTCATAGTGGTCATACTGGAGAACGTGGCAGTCGCTTGGGTTTATGGAATTGATAAGTAAGTACACATCATCATCATCTCTAGCATATCTTCTTAATCTTGCTTGAAGTATTAAACGTTTATTCACTGTTTATGGCAACACTTACCGTACTTTTTGGACTATTGAGCGCACCTGAATTTAAGCCGCACCAGCTAAATTTTAAAACAAAATACATTTTGTACATAATATAGGCTGCACTTGAATATAAGCCGCAGGTTTTCATGTTGTAACAAGATATTTACACAGAAAGACAGCAGGGAACTCTGCAAGTCTGCTCGCTTTTCCGCTGTTTTGGTTACGCTGCTCTCGCCCATGTGCATTTGTTTACAACGAAGCCGGCGAAAAATCAATAAATGGAGCGGTGGATAACATTACATAACATATACTATGTTACAGCGTGTGTATTTGTGTAGCCTTAACCGTCATAAACAAAAGATTGCGGGTTACGGAGCGTGTTTCGGTGTGCAGAGACGGGAGCTGTAACGCCGTAGCGGCTTATAGTCCAAAAAGTACGGTCTACCTGAGTTAGTATGTTATCAAAACTTATTTGAATGAAACCATAAAGGCAATATATAAATATATAAAGGTAATCAGGTTTATAAAGAACATGAAACTATTGTGTATTCTTTACCACACACATTTGATCTCACCTCATGCTGCTTTGCTGCCGCCGCTCTCTCAGATTCTTTGAAGACCTGAAGGACATGCTTGGCTTTACGCCGTTCCGCTTCTACTACTACATGTGGAAGTACATCACGCCCATCCTGCTGCTGGTTCTCCTGTGCTCCAGCTTAATCCAGCTGACCATGACGCCGCCCAGCTACAGTGCCTGGATACAGGAAGAGGTGAGTCAACGTCTCCGGCTCGTCTCTCCTGAGACCGGGGATCAATGGGGAGGTGGAAGTCCACCTACTTGGTAATACTGGAAGAGGTAAAAAGCAGATTTAAGGGTTCAAAGTAAAAACCAGGCAGTAGCTTTAAAAAAAAAAAACAGGAGGGAAATTTCGGTTTTCACTGATAAACACACGTCCAGCATCCTTAAACCCTTGGACAATCAACAGGATGTGTAGTCTACCACACAAGCACCTGTTTGATCGCAGTCATTTTAAAACCGATAGTAAGTGGAGCAAAGGGCAAATGGGAGAAAGCGTCCAAGCATTTGCTCCTTTAGTGAAGCCAGTGAGGTGGAATAAGTGAAAAGAGTGAAGTAGACACCTGAAATTAAGTGGTCAATAGTAGTTTATTCAGTCGACAAAATGAAATTTCACACCCTGTCACAATTTTATAACATCCAGGGTGACTGTCATTCCTTATTTGTCGAACAAAGACTTTTGAAGCAGAGAGAGAATAATCCAAATATAATACAACTTGTGTTATTTTATTTATTTACAAGCGTAAACATGTTTTTCTCATGTTTGTCCTCCAGGCCAAAGAGCAGTCCTTGCGCTTCCCTCCGTGGGGCATCGTCGTCTGCATCTCCCTGGTGGTGATGGCCGTCATGCCCGTGCCCGTGGTCTTCGGCCTGCGCTACTTCAACATCATCGACGAGAACACCACCGGCCTCTCCACTGTCTCCTACAAGAAGGGCCGCATCATCAAGGAGAGCGTCCGGCCGGGGGAGGACGATGACACCAGCCTGATCCAAGGCAAGTCGCCCAGCGAGGCCCCCTCACCGATGCCTGGCAACAGCATCTACCGCAAGCAGAGCGGCACCGGCGGCGGCCCTGATGCGGACACCGCGCCCAACGGCCGTTACGGTATTGGTTACTTGATGGCCGACATGCCGGATATGCCCGAGTCGGACTTATAAACTGACTGTAATAGTAAGCCCTTCCCGGCCATACCGGCTGGCCACTCCTCCCCTCCACCCCGCTGCGTGCGTTTAGTTGGCTGTATCATCAATGTATATTTCACTCGTACTGTATATTCTTTGTAGATATTGTAGCTGCTCTCTATTTGTCGTCTCTCTGAACCTTATATGATTGTCTACCTTACAAAAAAAAGGTGTGGAAATAAACCTTGTCCTTGTCTGACCATTGACCCATTTGCTCGGCGGCATCCCGAATTCACCTCTTACCTCCTGCTCCCTCCAACCTTTGCTCCCTCCTCCTTGCAGATCCTGCAGGAGTGGACAGGTGTAAGCAATAAGGTGGATTTCCCACCAGGCCTACTTGAACAAGAATCTGCAAAGAGGAGTATGCAGAGGAGCAAGTCAGGGGGTCATGAGGTCATTTGGGGACTGCGTCTGTGTCTGTGGGTGGTGTAAATCAAGCCAGCTTCAAGTCCTGCTGTAAAAAGTGGTTGTGTACATTATAACCTATAACTGCTGGCCAACCGATAATGAGATTAGCAGCAGCGCAGCCCGTCTGGATGGCATGACACTGCAACACGGAAGAGATTTTTTTTGATGAAAGTTCACATCAATCTAGAGGATGGCCTTTGAAAACCACCCCCATGATTGTTTGAGACAAAAGTGTGCCTAAGTAATTTATATTTGTTTATAGAATACATGATGATCGTTGTATATTTAAGGTATTCTGTAAATATAATATAAATATTATAAATATATTTATCTTGATAGTTTGGATATCAGGACACCGTGTTTTTAAGGTTCAGAAGTACTTCAAATCCTTAACTCTCATCTCTTTGTTTTTTACTAATGTATTGTCAGTGTTTGTAAGGACTGAGTCCTCCTTGTACATATTTTTTTTTCCATGAAATGGCTTCAAATGCAAATGTCTTTTTTTCCCTGTCAAGATTAAAGATCACATATGGTCCATACCCTCATGAAATTGATGTTTGCGTTTTTCTTGCATTCAATCGTAAAGGGGAACTATGCAAGTCCATCCGCTTTACCCCTGTTTTGCCAACCCTCCTCCCGGCAATGTGCAATTTTGTTTTAAGCCAGAGAGAAAGCAATTCATGGAGTAGTGGATAACATTATATAAGATATACACATTACAATGTCTATATTGTGTTGTCTCATCCATCATAAACAAGAGATTACGGGTTAAGGGGTGCGGGACACAACATTGTTTTTCAGCCAAAAGATGCTACAGTAGGTGGAAGGCAGAGAGCCTCCTTGCTCCCTGTAACAAGTTACAAGTAATTTATTGAACCATCACAATTACCTTGAAGCTGTTTAAGGTAAAAATGTAGCATAGTTAAGGTAAACAATCTTGCATTGTTCCTCTTTAATGTTAGGATATTCTCAGTTTTTCATTATTCCTTTGAGATAAGCCAACATGGAAATGCTACATGCTAATTTTGCTAATGTACTAAATAAATTGGGAGAGCATCTCAACAAATAGTATGGAGATGCTGCAAAGTACTCAACACAATTGTTTTTTCTTTTATCAAATCACTTTGATGTTAGATGTCTCTTATTTTCGTTAGTCATTAGCATTAGCAACCATTAACTTATGGAAATCAAATGGCTAACAATTTGCTAATAGCATTAGCTTAGCAGGTGTTTACAGTCTAGATTAAGAAACGTCATGACTCGACATCAAAGTGTGTTCCTTCACTCACCTACAATCCTTTCCAATGGCCGTGTTTGTTTGACTGGTCTTTTTTCTCGTCTTTTCTTCAACTGTAGTTAGTTAGCAAGGTTTACCTGCTAACCCTGGTCCGCGGTTGGTGGCTCTTCCTGTACGTCCAATCTGACCTGACGTAACTCACGTAAAATGGGCGTAGCCTACAGTATCATGCGCGTGCGGCGCAAACAGTCAACATTTAACGGTCGAAAAAAAAAAGGCCCTATTTGATCCGATTTCCTGTTCCCCTAACTGCATCATGAAAAAGTTTGGGCACCTGGTCAAAAGTTATGTAACTGTTAGATCTCCAAAAGGCATAAAGTTAAATATGAAACACTCTTTGCCACACCTCTCTTTTCTTTTCTTCTTTAGGCGATGTCAGTGCATTGTTTCTGTTTTCTTTTGCCACATCTCTTTTCTTTTCTTCTTTAGGCAATGTCAGTGCTGCATTGTTTTTGTTTTCTACAGAGTGGAAAAGAGGAACAAAGCAGCAGCCTGCAAAAACAATGGGAAACCCAGGAGACTTGAGCTCTCAGATAACTTTGAGCAAGGTATCAGACAAATAGTAATAGTTTGTCTGTGGAACTTTTATACACTGTGATAGTTTCCAAATGGGGGGCAGGGTGTCCAAAACTTTACTGCTGCTCTTTTCCTTTACTGTTGTTAATGTGAAAGATGAGAATAAATAGGCTATATACATATATTGTTTAAAATTTCATCTTCCCAAGCATTAACAGACACTTTGACCATGGGAACCCAAAACATCTGCATGCTACTGTAGATAAATATCACTGTGTTCTCGTAAATAAAACAATGGCCAAGGCAACAATCACTTCCATCCATCCCTGGCAGGAAACCATATTCAGCTGGAGATACATCTAACAAAATAGCCTCTCTTTAGTTTAATTTGCTTCTACAGTCACCAACATTTTTTGTTTGTAAATAATGGTGTCCCACCAACAACACAGAGCCATGACAGTACATAAAATAGCATTTACTTTCTTGCTTTGATTGACACATTCTTCAATCAACAGTAATTTTACATTAAAAAAACAAAACAAAAAAACATGTGTACAAAGCCGGCAGCATCATGAGGAGCTCCATGGTCTTATTTAACGGCTGTGGAGAGAATGAGCTCAGTGGTAAACACACACACATAGACATGAGAATAAATAATCAAATATACATTTTCTTTCCTTTGGCTTTCTTCCAGTTTTCTTTCTATCACACTACAAGTAAACAAACATCAGTCTTCATTAAGGAACAGGAGGTCATCCTGAGCATCTGCACCGCTCTCTGCTCTGATTACAACACAAATCGGATCACCTGTGTCCCTTTTGGATGAATGTCTCTCTTTGATTGTGCTCATCTGGCAAAACACGGCACACACAGCATTTGATAAATGTGATGTGCGTCTTCAAAAATCTGGATTTCGTGACTCAAATTCTTTAGAGTGATTCATTGCAAGGTGCTCCCCTCCCCTCTCTACGCATGTCTGCCCAAACATGAGGTAAAACGTCTGTTGATGCATCGCTCCACTGGAGAGTTGATCCCTTTTCCTCGAGTAATCCTGTAAAAAACAAACAAAAGAAATGTGTTATATTGAGTTGTGATGGGTAGGTTTAGGGATTAATACGTTCACCTGTTGCTTTTCTATTGTTGTGGAGACAGAACGTGAGCTGGGGTCGGCGCATCTTCTGTTGAATTCTATTTTCTTCGCTGTTTTTGCGTCGATCACTGAGATTACTTCTACTTTAGTTTGTGCACTTTATTATGAGTTTATCTTCTTTGTTTTTGTTAATAAACAGTTTGATCTTTACGACAGAGTATTAGGGCCACAATGACAAATAAAAACATCGTAAATTTACGACTTTATTCTCGTAACGTTATGACTTTTTCCTCGTAGGAAATGTACAACTTTATTCTCGTAAATTTACAACTTTATTCTCATAAATTTACGACTTTATTCTTGTAAATTTATGATTTAATTCTCAAAGTATGTGTTTTGTTTTGCTTTTCTCAATGTGGTCCTAATACTCCGTCGTAGATCTTTACTTCAGAAATATATAAATAACATAACTTATATTATATAACTATAAATGATTTTGCTGGCATAGTTGAAAATGTACAAGTCTAATATTCAGTATGATATGTATCCATGGTTTATTAATCCCACAGGAAAGTAAGAGTTGTTGTTTTTTTTTATTCTAACATCAGGTTTGCAGTATTCTTAATAGTATACTAAATATCTTATTTTGATCGTTATGGTTTTTCAGGGCCTTTGAGGTTGAGATCTATGAGATAGGATGCAGACGAGGACTCTTCTTCAGTTTCACTCGTACCACAATCAATGGCACGAGTTAAAGTGTAGGTTGTGATGAGGACACGACAACAGTCACAGGAACGAACCTGTGGGCTCAGCTGTGGTGGAGCTGCTCTCTCATCTTGGCGGCGATCTGCTCTCTCTTCTCACAGTGTCTGTTCAGGTCTTTGACCTCCATCGGCATCGTGCTGTTCCACACCATCAGCACCGACTCCTCATCTGAGGGCACACACACTTCAGACCAACACAGAGAACCTCACACAGCGACACAAACTGTGGGACAAAACAATGAACCGTCACACTCACCAAACTGATTCCTGTCTTGTGGGAGTCTTCTGCCCAAAGTCAGCACCACATTCTTCAAGTTTAGTGTTTCTATTCACACACACACACAAAAAAGGAGTTGGTGTGGATTTAGTTTTTAAGTGATGAGAATGAGAATTACAGCTACAAATCCAGAAAAAGAGACTGCGGGGTAAAAGAAAACAAACATAATAGACAAAAGAGTGAGCAAACTGTGAGCAGCATGCTGGGCTCGTTCACACATTTCTGCACACGAACACCCTGACAGAGCATGAAACCAAAACAAAAGAATAACCCAGCTGTTAAAAACAGTTTTCTTCACTCATTTCAACTTCCATCTTTTTTCTTTATCTATTTTCACACTCTCATCTAAATGTCTCACACTGCACTGCAACTGTTATTTACTCTGCAGCTCGGATGCTTCATGGGAAACAGCTGCTTCTCCTCCAAGAAACCAGAGGTGCTTATGGCAAAACATTGCTTGAATAATGCATTAATATTGAAACTATGGAACAAAATGAGCAGGAAACATTATTTCCTCCTTAGTCTGAGGGTGTTAAGAGGCATTAGAGCTGCCTAATGTACTGTGATGATGACCATTTATGCTAATTATAATGTATAAATTGCTGTTTTAAGTTTAAAGACAATAATTTCCCTGTAATAATATTCAAATGTATGCAGAAAACTGCCCCAAATGTAGATAAATATGTACAAGCCAACCTCCGAATGGAAATAAACCAAAATGAATAAAATGCATAAATAATATAGTGAAGATGAGTCAAAGCCGAGGACCCACCGATGAGTGCAGAGGTGATGCAGCGGATGGAGTTGCAGCGCAGGCTGATGACCTGCAGCAGCTGGTGTTTGGAGAGCTCCAGCAGCAGCAGGTGGCCCCCCCTGGTGCCGATCCAGAGAGCTGCAGCCGTCTGCACCATCAGAGCCTTCACTCTGGCCCAGGTGGGCGTCGCCTCGCTGGGCAGCTCCACCTCGCTGCCCTGCCTGCCTCTGCAGCCCGAGTCCTGCCTGATGGGACAGGAGGATTGTATCATGTGGGTGGGAACTTTAGCTTTGTGTTAATTGTTTTTTTTTTTCTGCCTCTTCCGTCTCAATGCAGCCTTGTTGTTGTTGTTGTTGTGTTGTTGTGTGTCTTTACCTGATGATCTGAGCGCAGTCGATGCAGTCCACCATCCGCTCGCTCCTCTTGTCCCAAACCTCGACTGTGGACGTCCCGGTTTTGCTCAGATACACATATTTGTCCACAACCATTCGAGACACACAAGCCTCACCGCTCAATGACCGCTGCTGCCTGGAGAGGACACACACACACACAAAGACAAAACTCAATATTACACATGGGGTGTTTTCTAATATAATAATATGTTGAAATAAATATTTAAAGTGATAGTTCAACCATTTTTGGCAAATTGGCCCATTGCCATAATCCCTATAGTATTGACAGTAGGTTCGTTACCTTTAATTGTCATTGCAAGGTATTTTTAGAACGGCGGAGCAGAGCCGTGAGCTGCTCAGAGCTACGCTACGGAGGCTCATGGGATTTCTCATCAAACTCATCAAATACACAATCCAACAACTCCAAAACGCTCTGGTGGACAAGTTGTGAACTCACTGGAAGATGAGGTTGGGTCTGGTGTCGATGGTCCTGCCGACGTCGTACTCGGCGGTGAAGGAGAGGATCCTGGTCCCGCAGCCGGCCCACACACACCTGCTGTCGAGCGAATACAGCGACTGGCCCAGACACATGACGGGCGTGCTGACGGTTCCCACAGAGATGGTTTTAACCGGCCAGCCTTTTTCCTGCTGGAAAACACAGAGAACAGGAAGAAAATAAAGATCCCAAACCAGACCTCTGGATTTAAATGAATAAATAGAGAAAAGAAAAGCAACCACAGGGAACAAACACACTTGATCTTTTATTTAATAATTCATATTTACCTGAAGAATACAGTCCTCATAAACAGTGAGAAGTCCGTTGGCTGTTCCAACCAGCAAGTAATTCTTCCTTTGGCTGAAAAGAAATTAAAAAAGATAAAGATATCTTGTTCTACACTATCGCTCGTCTATAGGTCTTCATGTTCATTGTTTGTTTATATAGAAAATCAAAAATCAATAAAAAGTAAATGATAAAAAAAAGAGAAATGATCTAAATCAAAGTGGATCTTTACTCACGTTCGACGAGGGTGCACGTGGAAGTAGAGCGAGGTGACGGCATCCGGGACGCTCTGCAGGTGGTGCCACGTGGTCACGTCCTGCGTGCTGATGACCACCAAGGAGCCGGACTGGGTGCCCGCCACCAGCCAATCACAGGGCTCGTTGGGGATCTGGACGGTGACCAGACACAGGACGGGGCTGGTGTCCACCTCCTGCGTGGCGCACGTGTTGGTGTCCAGGTCCACGGCCGTGACGGTGCCCACCCGCTGGCTGCTGACGCTGCTGCCCCCCCCAAGCCAGGCTCTGTGGCCGGGGGAGGGGCCGTCGCCGCTGGCAGACGTCACCGCCAGGCACTCGGCGTTGAGCGCCCTGGGAACCAGCAGCTCCCTCATCAGGCACAGCATCTCCCCTGAGTTCAGCCGGTCGAACACCTGCACACACACACACACACACACACAGGGCAGGAATAAGACACGTGTATCTCTGCATTCCTGTCCGCCTACAGCTCGTCTCCACGCCGCTCTGCTTCCTCATACCTTTCCATTGTTCTCACTGAAAACGAAAGAAACTGTCTCTTCTAGTGTTTTGTTTTTTGTTTTTTCTGGTTCTGTCTCTTATATTTTGTTGTTGTTGCTGTTTGTTTTGTTTTTATTCTTGACGTGTTCAATAAAATTGATTGGTTGGTTGTTTGATTAATTGATTGACTCCAAGTTCTGACCTGTGCAGACGTAGGTCGGTCCTGTGGTCTTTCCCTCAGACAGTCCTTCATCAGCGACTGGAAGCCCGGCCAGGGAGGGCAGCCGTAGTGTTTCACTGGATCTGTGAAGTAGAAAACTCGCACTTTAACCTCTGATTCTGGGGCACAGAGTTATGAAAAGGTTTCATCTGCAACATACAGTAACACTGTGGCACTTGAATATCGGTGAAATTATTTTTTTAGATGCAGAGACTGCTTGCCGTCGGGGGCAGTTTTTCAGCAAGCAGTCTCTGAATTTACCTCTAAAACAACTCTGTCTGGTAACGTTGTGTTATTATCTCTAGCCAGTAGCGTAGCTCTGAGCAGCTCATGGCTCTGCTCCGCCGTACTAAAAATAGCTTGCACCGACAATTAAAGGTAATGAACCTACTGCTATGACTATAGGGATTATGGCAATGGGCCAATTTGACAAAATGTTGAACTATCCCTTTAATGATGCCACCTAGAGGCAGCGAGTAAAGCTCATGTTTCCTCCTCCTCTGTGACGTTACCTGGCAGTTTCCCCTGCACCGCGATCTCGTCGAACTCGCTGGGGAACTTCATGCCATCGGAGATGCGCTCGCCACAGGTCATGAGGTCGTAGAGCAGGAGGCCGAACGAGAACATGTCAGCCTGCTGGTTGTAGATCACGTTGCCCCGGGCGACCTCCGGCGCTCGGAAACCTGAGTGATGTACAGCGATGAATTAATGACAGCTTCAAAAACTTTCAGCTTCAGCCTATGAGCGGCGAGGAGCCATCTGACCTGGAGTTCCCTCCGAGCTCCGCACTCCCATGCTGCAGCAGTACTGAGCGATGCCGTAGTCCGTGATCTTGGCGATGATCTCGGAGTCGGTCTTCAGGTTGAACAGGAGGACGTTGTGGGGCTTCAGATCCCGATAGATGATCATGGACGAGTGAAGGTACCTGATCACAAACACACATCCATCAATGGCTGCCACATTTTTTAAGTATAAACAAATTCTTAAAGGGATAGTTAAACATTTTTTGCAAATTCGCCCATTGCCATAATCCCTATTAGTCTTAGCAGTAGGTTCATTACCTTTCACTGTCGGTGCAAGCTGTTTTTAGAACGGCAGAACAGAAGCAGAGCCGTGAGCTGCTCAGAGCTACACTATGGAGTCTCATGGGATTTCTTGTTTCCCTCATCAAACTCATCAAATACACAATCCAACAACTCCACAACGCTCTGGTGGACAAGTTGTGACCTGCACATTCACCACGCTATGAGATAATCATGTATAATTATGTAACACTATGACACACAAAGCAAATACTCTGAACTACTTGCACTTTTTAAATCCCTCCGCCCAGCAGCCGTGTTTGAAATGTAGTTCCGGCTTCATTTGCCTCAAAAACAACTTTATCTAGTAATGTTACATGGTTATTTCATAGCGTGGTGAATGTGCACGTCACAACTTGTCCACTAGAGCATTTTGGAGTTGTTGGATTGTGTATTTGATGAGTTCAATGAAGGACAGGGAACCTGCGCCGTTCACCTCCATTGTGTTCACTGAGCAGCTCACATCTCTGCCCTGCTGATCTCAAAACAACATGCAACGATAATTAAAGGTAATGAACCTAGTCCTATGACTATAGGGAATTGGCAAAAATGTTAAACTATCCCTTTAATACTGATGATGAATTAAGTTATTTATTTTACATCTCTTATTGTTTTGTGTGTGCAAACCCCAAACATTGAGAAGATGAACCGAAAACGAAGAACCAGGAACCTGACGTTCATTCATCTGTAACTTTCTACCTGAGTCCGTCGGCCACGTGCAGGGCGATCCTGTGCTGCAGCTTCCGGTTCAGGCTGCCGTTCTCGTGTTGAAACAGAGAGTCCAGCGAGCCGCGCATGGCCAGCTCCATCACCAGGACCTGAGGAGCCGAGCCGGCCGCCAGCAGGCCGACCAGGCTGGGGTGACGGAGGCGCCCCAGCACCGCCAGCTCCTGAGACACAAAACAAAAAGAAAAGAAAAAGGGACACTTTTGTTGTAAAAGTGCCGTCCAGGACACAGCGACTGTACAGAACATCGTAGTCTGTCGTCTGTAAAGCAGCACCTGTCTGAGGAGTCTGTAGATGTAAAGCTCGGATGCGTGTTTGTTGAATATCTTCACTGCTACTTCTTCGTTTTTGTAGACGCCTCGATAGACGGTTCCAAAGCCGCCGTCCCCTGCAACCACACGTAGAACATACTTATACACATGAGAACAGATAAATAATAGAATAAAATACAACATCCTGATCTTTTATGAAAAAGAAAGAAATGGCATACATGATAAAATACATGGTAATGAATGAAAACACCTCACCAAGTCTGTTTTCCAGCGACATGTCCACATCCAGCTCCTCGCTGTCCAGGATGGTTCCAGCCGGCTGGTCGCTAAGCACCAGGTCGGGGGCGATCTGGGAGATGGGCAGCGTGCAGCGCGCGTCCTCCGGATCCACCAACAGGAAATCTACAACAATAAACCAACCGATAACTTAATAACAGACTTGCTTTTATGTTTTATGATCCTCTTCTTTTTTTTTATCATCTTCTTATTGTTTTCCTTTTATTTCCTGTCACTTTTATTCCCTTTCTCTCCCAGTTGGTTTAGTTCCTCTCTCTACTTCTAGATTCACTATCACCTCCTTTAATATTGCCCAACGTTATCTCACAGTTTTACTCTTTTATGCTATTAGTTTCACCTTTACGCCTTCTTCTGTTTTAACTCTTTGCTACCATATTTTCTTATCTTATTGTATCTCCTCTCATCTCCTTTTATCATGTATTTTATCTTATCAACTGCATCCTGCATTTTAATCTGAGTCCTCTTGGTCTCAGTTTGTTGTTGGGTTTTCCATATTACCTGCGCTGTGGTCCATCTTATGGTTTTATGGCACTTTGTTTGTGACCTGTCTCCTATACGTTGTTCTTATTTATTTAAGTCTTTATTTTGAACACGTAAGGTGGTTTAAAAAGAGATGGACAGAAGACAAAACAAACAAAAACATAAAACACAAAACAAATAGTAACAGAAAACAACTAAAATCCATAAGTTGTATTCATCAACAGTCTTAACATGCTTGAAAGGGAGTAGGAAGGAGTAAAAAAACGTATATGATCCTACACCTTGTCCTATTTATCATATTATCCTCTAATAATTATTGTCAATATTATTATCAATACATCAAAATAATAATATATACTGTACATGTAAAAAAAAAATATATATACACATTACAAGGTGCTTTATAAATAAAAGTAATTAATAATAAAAACACTAATATGGAAAGTTTCTGATAATGAAAAACTACCCATCAATCAATTTTTCCCCCGGTTAAACCAGAAACACAGATGTTGTTTAACAGTGTAGTTTTCTGTACCGTTGTCGAAGTACGGGAAGAGATCCTCCAGCAGGATCTTGCTCCGCTCCTGTCCGTCCTCGAAGCTGTACAGCGCCCACCTCTTCAGCAGCGCCTCGCCGCTGCCGTGCATGTCGGTGTTGAGCAGGCCGGGGAACCACTCCTCCAGCAGCGAGTCCACGTGGTCCACCACCTGACCCATCAGCATCCGGCCCTTCCGCGAGGAGGGAACGGTTATCCTGACGAAGCTGGAGGGGTTCTCCTCCACCGAGGCGGCCTCCACCAGACAGTACGCCTCGGGGGACCAGCTCAGGTAGATGCCCCTCCTCCAGTAGATCCGGTTCGGTCTCATGACTTTCTCTGGAGAGCAGACGACAAAACAAACAGTCAGGATTTAGCTGGGTCTGAATTTAAGCAGAAACCGGTGTGTTTTTTTACCTCTTCCACCGAGCAGGTACGACGACACCTCCAGGAGGCGACTGATCTGCCGAGACCAGTAGTCCATGGGGAAGTACGGCATCTCATACAGACGCACGATAACCTCCGAGTTCTCGCTGTGAGGCAGCTCGATCACCGGCCGGTGTTTGGACAAACTTCACAAGAGAGGACAAAGCGGTGAGATATCACGTGAACTGAGACAATCATTACTGTAGATCTCTACAAAATCTACCCGCATCACTACAAACAATATCTACACCGTCATTGGTCAAAAAACAACTGAAAAAAACATTTTTTAACAAAGATCTGTAGCACTTTATTTGATCGGTAAATCTTTATCTTTCATTTTGTATGTAAATACATTTTTTTTTAATCTTGCTGTGTTCAGGTTTTAAATTAATCAAAGTACCACATAAATTTGTTTATTGTATCAAGGCTTTTTGACTTAGTCAGGAACCTCTATTTAAACGAAATAATACAAAAAAAAATTCTTCTAAATTCTAAAATGCTCTGGTTAAAAGAAAATTATGACATTTGTGGGTTAGGGTCAATTTTGACCCCGTATAAGAACAATAATTTGAGCTAAAACTGAAATCATAAGTGCAAAACCAACGTTTTCATGGATAAGGAAGCCTAACAATGTAACCAAGAGATGAGAATCAAATGGAATGATAAATAATTGTTTTTACAAGAGATGGTAGCAGAAAGCTGACAAGAGGAAGGTTAATTAAAGAATTTTTCTATTTTCATTTTTTCTGACCATTGTTGTTTTTACATAGAGGAGGTATTTTTTGGCTTCCAACTCTCCTGCATATGTTAAATTTTTACAGTTCTCATTGTTCTTATGTATATATTGTGCTAAACTAAACTAACTGATCCTGGAGAAACGAAACCTCCAGCAGGGAATCTGTACATACTTGCTGGGCACGAGCAGCTGCTCCTCTCCGAACGGCAGGGCGATCTGGAACTTCTCCAGCAGCTTGAAGAACTGCATCAGGTGGCTCTTCGGGAAGCATTTGGTGTCAAACAGGAACTTTTCCACCATGGAGCGCTGGACGACTCCTTTGGGATGCTCCCAGAGGCCGCAGCTCTTCAACGTCAGCTTCTGCACACACACAGAAGAACAGCTACATATCTGAGTACAGGTCTTTTATGTTGGAAAGGATGTGTGTGTGGGGAGGGCAGCTGCACCTTACAAATACAAATACGATTTGAAATTCAGCCTTAAACCTCAGCTGAAGAAAAAAATGATGGCAAAAAAAACAAGTTGTGTCGCTACTAACAGAGTTTCCAGTGGATAAAAAGCAATTTCTCACTGAGTGGATGCCTTTTATACTATGTGTGTGGCCATCAGACTCAGACTCAGATTCCTTATTCATCATTCTACATGTTAAAAACACAGAGAACAAAAAGTGTTTCTTAGGTCCAGTGAGATAAAACGAAGAAAATAAATAACCCAAGAACCAATATCAGAACCTAGAAACCTACTATAAATAGATAAATAAATAAATAAAACACATTGTTGTTGGGGTAATGTGCAGTTATAATGAAGAAGAGGATGCGGTTACCTGGGAGATGATGTTGCAGAGCCACTGAGGGTCGATGAAGTAAAGGTCTTGGAGCTGAAGAGCAGGGTCATCGAAGTGCAGCAGAACCCCTGCAGAGACAAAAACACAGACATGAGTGAATGATGATGATGAAAGAGGCAGAAATTATACTTGAAGCATAAAATACACCTGAAACCTGCCAGTCTGCTATATGTATTCTTCTACTATGAGTGATGGAGAAATGTGCCGTACAGATGAAGGTTGAAGTCGCTGTGACGCGGACTCACCGGCTTCACTGAGGAAGTGGACGGCGTGCGGCAGCTCGGCCTCCTCCAGCTGCAGCTGACTCTCCTGGATGAGCTGCAGCAGCTGCTGGTGCCGCAGGACCGGGAACTCCGAGGGAACCCGGGCCCGTTCCACCAGGACCCGGCGCTCCAGCTCCACGTAGCTGTCCGGGACCAGCTGGCCCATCACGGGCTGACCCTGGATCTGTCAGGAGGAGAGATGGTGGTGAGCCAGGAGGTGAAGGAAGGAAGGAAGGAAACATCTTATCCACTCCTTTTAATGTTATTTATTATTAGATAATACATCATCGAATAGTATGAATAGTGAAAAAGCAACAAAAGACATGACAAAGGCACACATCGAAATGATATAAGGACTAAATGACAAAATAAATAAGTGAATAAATTAAATAAGTAAATGGCACTAATAAAAAGAAATAAATTATAGCAGTATTATAAGTATAAGGAAAAAGACAACTTCACTGATCGTTTCCTCTCACCTTGAAGCTGGTGACCTCGTTGGCGATGGCCTTGCGGAGTCTGGCCAGCGCGTCCGAGTCCTCGCAGACGGAGACCATGTGGTGGTAGTTGGTGATGGTGGGGAAGCCCTGGTGGTTCAGCAGCTCCTCCGTGATCTTGTTCAGGCAGGACTGAAGCTGCTGCTCGTCGCTCACGTCGGTGTGCGTCCCCACCAGGATGACGGGCGAGAGCGGCGCCACGGCCTGGAGGACAGGTGGAAAACATCAGTATTTGTCTCTGAAGGCCGCCCCCCCCCCGGTCTGGATGAAACCTGGTCCAGGACCTACTTTGATGTTGAAGAGCCAGGGTTTGAGGGCGTCGACCTGACTGGCTCCTTTGCTGAGGTTGTAAACCACCAGGTACAGAGCTCTGGACGTCAGGAAGTGAGGGTGGGAGCCGCTGAACTCCTCTCCACCTGAGCAGAGAAGATACGAGACAAACTAAATGATATAAATTAAAAACACAATCTACACAACATGCATTGCTTTTATTTAGATTTACTTTCACTTAGAAGACTGCTTTGCTTTGCTGCAACCTGCAGTGTGGAAGGAGCAATGAGAGGATCTGGATGCACCTGCACCACGCCTGACTTGATATTTTTAAAGCCGCTGTGTGATGTTGTTGTTGTTAACAAACAAACCTTTATCACGTGACAAAATCGAGATGAGATGCAAAATAAAAGGAGGTCATGTGGCGATAACTATAGAAAACAAGACTACATGTGGTTTACAATATAAAAATTCTGCTAAAATGTCTTTTTCGTTAAACAAAATGAGACGAGACTAAATGACGTTATAATGTTTTGTCGCATTTTTCATATTTTTATTATTATTTGCGGTATTTCTGTTTCCTAGGCAGCGACGTCACTTCCTCAATCCCCATGATGCAGCTGTAGTGGGTTAGTGTTAACCACAATTTAAGAAACAAAGTTAAATCTGTCACAAAGAAAGGGATTAAAACTAGACTAAAATAGTCGTGGGTTATTCTGACTGAAATGCTCAGGGTTTTAGTCGACTAAAAAAAAGTGACTAAAACTAATAAAAAAAGTGACTAAAACTAATAAAAAAAGTGACTAAAACTAATAAAAACTAAAATGACAGTTTGACACAAAGACCTGACTAAAACAAAAACAGAACCACCTCGCTGAATCCTGCACTTCTGCAATAAAATCAGTTCCTCTAAAACTGAGACGCTGATAAGACTGCCTCCGGCTGCTCTGTGCTCGCGGACCGCTCACCATTGCAACCAAGTCCCAGACGGTTCATCCTGGACCCCACTGTCATTTGATCTTGTCCAGTCATTAAAACTTCCCTGATGGCCAAAATCAAAAACTGTCTTTCTGCTGCTGAATCCCTTATTCATGCCGATCTCCTCCCGTCTTGATTATTGCCTCTCACTGGAGTTCACCTGGGACTCCAGATGGTCCAGAACTCTTCATCAGCTGGTGGATCAGGGTCCCGTGATCTTCCCCTGTTCTTCGCGTTCCACCTGTCAAAGACCGATCACCTTTAAAATCCTCCTCCTCACCTACAAAGCCCTCCATTCCCTGGCCCCCCCATATTCATCTGACCTCCTGCAGGAACCTGCCAGCGCAGCCCCAGGCGGAGACTTAACTCAATTTCTGCTTCTACAACTTCAAGAATGAGTGAGATTTATTATTTGATTTAATCAGTGAGAAACCTCCCACTAGAACTCAGTAGTACAAAGACAGTTTTAAGTGCTGAGTTAAAAGGAGGGACATATGGTGAAATTATCCAATTATCCAATTAACCCTAACCCCTCCATTACTTATTGATGTATGGTTATATGCATTGTTGTTATGAAAATAAAATAAAATCTGATTAAAAAGAAAATATACAACACACTTCTGACAAAAACCAAGCAATGCAATCCAAGTAATGTTGTTCATGCACTAAATGAAGATGAATCATTTAAAGGGACTACGAGGAGTTTCGGAAAAGCGGAAATGTTTTCAAACTACATTTCCCATGAGCCTCTGCGCGCACTGTGAAATTCCTGGACCAGCGCAAGACGATTGTTTTCATTCATCAAGAACGAAAGTCGGAGGTTCGCATGACCCACTGGGAAGCGTCCAGGAAACCAGGAAACTAGGAAATGCTGAGTCGACCACTAAATAATAATAATATCAGAATAACTATAAAGAAAACTATATACAGTATTTATCATAAATGGACCCATTAACAAGTGGGTAACGTAGATTCATCCACATTAATATGAGACTCTTTTATAAGCAAAAGCAAACTCCTGGGCGTCTCTTTAAAAAAAAAAAAAAGAGTGAGTGAGTGAGATATACTGTATGAATACATGAATGTGGATGCGGCGAGTGCAGCTCCTGACCTGACGATGTCTTTGGTCTTGCTGCCGATGAGCTTGAGGTCCAGCTGGAGCTTGAGGCCGTCCAGAGGCAGGTCCCACAGTCGGCTCAGCTTCCCCATCTCATCGGGGAAGGAGCGCAGGTTGGTGTTGTGGCTCAGGTCCAGAGAGGTCAGACCTTCCAACAGGCCGATCTGCGGAGGAACCTGGGTGTAAAAAAAACAACAACACCACATCACAGCTCGTCGTTAGCGATTCATCTGAAATTCCAGCTTCCAGCGACTCAGTTCTCATCGAGCGCTCTGGTGCTGAGCCGTACCTCACTGAGCCTGTTGCCGCTCAGGTGGAGTTTCTCCAGTCTGGTCCACTTGTGTACTGGTCCGCTCAGATCCACAGACGCGATGCAGTTCTGACTGAACATCAGCTCCCTCAGGTTGCTGGACGCCCAGAACCGCGGCCCGGGAAGAACCGCAATGTTGTTGGTCCTCATGTCCACTGACCTCAAACTGGACGGATGAAAAGAAGTTCACACATTTTTTCAGACTTTTCAGTACAAAAAAAAATAAAAATTCTAATAATTTATGATATTTGAGTAAATAGATGTGTATCATGTAAATAAATCATGCAATTAAAGGGATAGTTCAACATTTTTGACGAATTGGCCCATTGCCATAATCACTATAATCATACCAGTAGGTTCGTTACCTTTATTTGTCGGTGCAGATTTCTTGGTTTCCCTCATCAAACTCATCAAATACACAATCCAACAACTCCACAACACTCTGGTGGAAAAGTTGTGACCTACACATTCACCACACTATGAGATAATAACAGAACTTAACGAGAGTTGTTTTAGAGGTAAATTCATGCAAAACCATTGATGCACATTCCCTTCAGGGACAGTTTTTATTTTACATTTACCTCTTAAACAACTCTGTCACAGCAAAAACAGCTTGCACCGACAATTAAAGGTAACAAACCTACTGCTATGACTATAGAGATTACGGCAATGGGCCAATTTGCCAAAATGTTGAACTATCCCTTTCAGAAAAAAAAAATTCCATAGTACAATAGTTTCCATTTTCCATACTTTTCTGGACCTGGAAATGAATAAAAACTAATTCCATACTTTTCCATGCTTGCGTAGGAAGCCTGACACACACACACAGACATGAAGAAGAGCAGCTGAGAATCTGACTTACTTTGGCAGATCGAGAATGGCCTCAGAAACATACGTGAAACTGTTGTTGGCCAGTTTCAGTGTGGTGATCTTCGACGGCAGATGAGACAGGGAACCTGGAGAGAGGTGCAGAGATTTCACTTTTTTATCTATTTTAAGACAAGACTCCTCTTTTTCCAGTGTGATCACATACTTCAAATACGACCTTTTCAAATTAAACTTTGAAAAAAATTAAATACCAGCCGAGCATATAGCGGGGAGAAAAGCTGTCACTCACAGATTTGGTTCATGGAGGCGCTGAAGGTTTCCAGTTTGGGACAGCCGCTCAGGAAGTCTGGGGAAATGTTCTCCACGCTGTTCTTACTCACGTCGAGCAGCTTGATCTCGGGCAGACACAGGGGGTTGCACAGCTCGGTTATACTGTTGCTGAAAAGAGGGACAAGAGAAACGTTTCCGGAGTTAAAATGATGGAAGCACGGTTGTTGTGAATTATCATGGTGTGTGAAAAACCTGATTCGACATGGAAAACAGGAAGAGAAAATAATATGCATGATTTTGAGGAGGGAAACAGGAAACTGCAGAGGAGATACTGATTTTAGTCTGACTGTCCCACAGGATGAAAATGTGTTGGAAAGGTCGGCCATTAACCAGTGGCTTCAGTGTGAGGGACATTAAACTCTAAAGCCTGAAGAGATTCTTGCAGACACAGAGGGAGACACTTGTTCCACCATCTGGGAACCACAGACCAGAACAGACCGGACCGACTGAGATCACCATGTGTGCAGGGGCGACATCGACAGACGACGTCCCTCTAAAAAACACTGTGACTGAGAAGGAGCATCATGAGCCTGTGTGACTGTATGAGTTCAGCTGGAGGAGTCGCTCTGACGGCCAACGAGTATAGTCTTTACATATGAACTCCAAAAAGAAATACATCTAAAAAAAACTCAAAATACACAATTCAACAACTCCAAAACGCTCTGGTGGACAAGTTGTGACCTGCACATTCACCACGCTATGAGGTAATAACTGAACGTTACGAGACAGAGTTGTTTTAGAGGGAAATTCATGCAAAACCTCTGATGCATGTTGCCTTCAGGGACAATTTTTCCAGCAAGCAGTCTCTGCATTTCCCTCTAAAACAACTCTGTCTGGTAACGTTGTGTTATTATCTCATAGCGTGGTGAATGTGCAGGTCACAACTTGTCCACCAGAGCGTTGTGGAGTTGTTGGATTGTGTATTTGATGAGTTTGATGAGGGAAACCAAGAAATTCCATTAACCTCCGTAGTGTAGCTCTGAGCAGCTCACGGCTCTGCTCCTCTGTTCTAAAAATAGCTTGCACCGACAATTAAAGGTAACAAACCTACTGCTATGACTGTAGGGATTATGGCAATGGGCCAATTTGGCAAAATGTTGAATAAAGGGTTGTGCAGCACTGGTGGAGCTGTGTGTACTACGTGCTTCTATTATAGATATCTGAGATAGTACATGAAGAGAAAATAAAATTAATGTTACTATGATTTGACCTTCGGCAGCCAGCGACGTAATATCACTGTGATTCAGGTCAGTGGCTCCAAGGATCATGGTATACTCTACTGTAGGTCATTAATGCATTGACCTGATTCAGCCGATTCACTGTAACCACTGCAGACATGGCTGACGCTCTCCGTTGTGCAATGCACTCTTATAAATCAAATTTCACAATTTTCCACATTTCCCTCCTCCTTCAATGCAAAAGTCCAGGGAAAATCTCATTATATGTGGGGTTTTATTGGTGTTGTCATAGCAACAAACACATCAAAACATAGTGACAGTGACATAAATGTGAGGGCATCCACTTCCTGTCGTACTACATATTAGTGGTATGTAACTGTCCTTGATGATGTGAATATGCGTTTAGAGGGGTGCAGAATACAAGTATTGCTTTTCCATAAAAATTTATATTTATTATATGTAATATATAATTAATGTTTGGATCAACTGATTATCATAAGCCTACCCTTCCATGAACAGCTCCTCCAGCTGATCCACGGCGCGGCCCAGCTCGTGAGGAAACGTGGTGATTTTGTTGAAGGACAAGTTGAGCTGCCGCAGCGTGGGGCAGGTGACGGCGGGGTCAAAGGTCAGCAGGGGACCCACGCTGTTACGGGAGACGTTGAGCATGCTGAGCGAGGGCAGGGACAGCAGCTCCACCGGCAGCGACTGCAGCTGGTTGCCCTGCAGGTCCAGTCGAGTCAGACTGTACAAACCCTGCCAGGACACAAACAAACAAACAAAAGCTTCAATGTGTATTTCTTTTAGAATTAATGACATGAATGAATAATGAATGAATTGATTTTGAACGAACATGTCTAAAATGAAAAAAAGAAATATAAGTATCAACAAATCATTATATGCACAAGTTCGAAACAGAAGTAGGAAAAAGTATGCACTTTTTTTTTAAATTACCACCCCCATGGTTTATACATACGTATATACCTATAAACATTCATATCTATATACATATACCACATACATGATAGCCATAACAATATTATACATATTGCATAAATATCCAAATCAATAAACATATACATGTATACCACATCCAATAAAATATATAAAACATATAATACTATATAAATATCGATATCAATAAACATACTACATCCATTCAAATAAATAACTTATATATACACTATAAATATCCATATGAACTTATAATATTCTATATGTTATATATATATTATGTTATTTTTATCCCTCATCTGTCATATACCTATTTAGAAATATTTTTTTATACCTCTTTTTAAATATATTACGGTTTGTTTGCATTGCTTAATATGCACACGCTTTTCATTGTTGTTCTTACTTTATGTTTTTTTCCCCTTAGATTAATGCCTCCTTCTCTTTCTGTGAACATTCCCCAGGTAGCAGATTATGTCTTCCTTTGTACATTACCTGCGCTGTTTTAAACTTTTTAACCAAATCCATAAATTTCAAAATGTGCATGATTTTATAAATAGCGTATTTAATATATGTTTTTCTCAGTGATTCAGCGCAGGTCAGAGCCGGTACCTGGCAGAGCGCTGAGGGAAACTCCAGCAGGCAGTTGTGGCTCAGGTCGAGGCGGAGGACGTGGCTCAGCTGCTGCTGCACGAAGCCGTCGTCCATCAGACAGGACACGGAGTCCAGCTCGTTGCCCGACAGGTCCAGCAGGCGGATCCTCTCCCGCTCTTTGGGCAGAGCGGCGGAGCTTTCACCAGAGCCCAGCACTGAGGAGGACAGGCCACAGGAGGCAAATCATTAGGTACAATCTGATCTGATTTACAGACGGTCACAGGTCAGGGGTTTTGCAGAAAAACACTGTGAAAATCAGTTTAACAAGTGCAGAAACATGACGTCAGTAGACAGTGTTTGTTTGGTTAAAAGGATTTTAAAAAATGTCTCTCAATCCTAATTTTTATCCTTGTCCCACCGGTAATGGATTAAATCATCTTTTCCATGGAGAATAAAGAACCGATAGAGTCTATTAAAAAAAGTGTGAAAGATTCTGTGGCGCACGTCCTCGTCTAAATCTGTGTGTTTTTGAAGCAGCTCCAAGACAAAGTTGAAAAAAGTTTAACCGAATCAAAAGCTAATGCAGTTACCTTTGTGGGCGGAGTTGGTCCTCCCGTATCTCCTGTGTAGAGACTCGCCGTGCTCACTCTCAGTCTGACCACTCTGCAAACACAGAGAGAGAGAGAGAAAAACAACAACATTAAAAACAAAAAAGAAAGCAAACAGCATTACACAAGCTTTAAGTGCTTAAAGGGATAGTTCAACATTTTGGTGAATTGTCCCACTGCCATAATCCCTATGGTCATAGCAGTAGGTTTGTTACCTTTATTTGTCAGTGCAAGCTATTTTTGGAACAGTAGAGCAGAACCGTGAGCTGCTCAGAGCTACGCTACGGAGGCTCATGGGATTTCTTGGTTTCCCTCATCAAACTCATCAAATACAAGTTGTTGGATTGTGTATTTGATGAGTTTGATGAGGGAAACCCAGAAATCCCATGAGCCTCCGTAGTGTAGCTCTGAGCAGCTCACGGCTCTGCTCCGCTGTTCTAAAAATAGCTTGCACCGACAATTGAAGATAACAAACCTACTGCTATGACTATAGGGATTATGGCAATGGGCCAATTTGCCAAAAATGTTTAACTATCCCTTTAATAATAATAATAATAATAATAATAAATGGTTTTTACCTCTGCACTGGCATGTCTGCGTCGCCCCTGCTTCCTCTTAAAGGAGCCCCCCCTCAACTCCTCTGTGGAGTTATTATGAGGTTTTGGAGACAGAACACCAGACAGTGAATCACTGCCTGCAAAAGGAAAAACACACAGGAGAACAAATTTAAATAATATTCAGCCATATTATAGTCAGGCCTAAGAGTTTTTATTTAAATAAAGCCCATTAACATTAAGAAAATAAGTTGTTTTTGTCTGTGGAGGCTCAACTAAAAGGATGAACTCATTTATGGACAGAGAAAACAGCACACAATGTCACGTCGACCTTTTTTTTTTATTAATGAGTTAAAAAAAAGAAAAGAAAAGAAAAGGTCACATGCACAACGAACAAATGAGTCACTAATGTCGCATCACAACTCTGAGGCAGAATGAACTGAGACTAATGCAAAGTCAAAACATCTATAACTAATCAATGTGACTCTCTGAAAAAAATGCACAATGTGAGAGTATATGACGCTTCTGAGAAGACAAGGGGACAGTGAGGGGGTGTTACAATACGACTACAGTCTGAACAGTTCAGCAGATCGAGCCTGTAATAGAATTAAATTTCTGTCTGAACAAACCTACTGTGATTCTAGTGTGTAAATCTAATAAAGTGTCGGTTCCACTTCATTCTATAGACTCGAACTGTTTGAGACTGTGCTATGAACAACTTTACTTCCTGATATTAATGAATGAACACATGTGTCAAGAAATAAGACATTCTACAAAATATGGCAACCATTTTTAAAAGAACACGTGTCTGATGAGTCTGATACTTCACCATCGCTCTCCATGTCGTCGTTGAAGAGCAGGCTGTCGTCCATGGAGATGAAGCTGAAGCTGGAGTCGTCGCTCTCGTCGGAGATGTAGCCAGAGGTCAGACAGGGGTCGCCCACCGACCTGGGGGTGCCGCTGACGCTCCTGGACTTCTGGAGGGATTGAATGTACCTGGCCAGACTCACACCTTTACCTGAAAGAAGAAAAAACACAAGAACGTGGTTCACCTTTAAGTTAAAATCAACGTGGAACGACAGAGAAAAGCATCGACTCTTCCTCACTGTTGTTGTAACGGAGGCTGTGCGCTCTCCCTCTTTCGGCCAGCAGGGGGCTGAGCCAGGCGGCGTCCAGGCGGCCCAGCCTGAAGCCCCCCAGGCACAGGGAGCTGTTGTTGAGGTCCAGACCCAGGCGGCCCAGCAGCTGGATGACGGAGGGCCCGTCGCCCCGCTTCACGCTCACCGCCAGCGCCTTGCGGAGATGCTGCTCGTGCGCTCCTCGGCTGAGCAGCAGCTCCACCAGCTCCAGAGGCCCGCCCCGCTCACACACCTGCAGACACAACACACAGGTCAATACGATCACGTTAATGCTTATTCTCACTACTGATGAGTCCGTCAGGAGGATTTATTGAATTACAATAGTTTCTGGTCAATTAATAAAAGCTGGAACAGAATTTCTGCTTTTATTTTTGATCTTTTTTTGTTATCCATCTGGACAGTTCATCATGTTTATAAAGATGAAGGTACAGATCTGTAGGTTTGGCTTCATTCAATAAAAATTACACTGCAAAAACTCAAAATCTTTCCAAGAATATTTGTCTTATTTCTTGTCAAAATGTCTCATTTCTAGTCAAAACTAATCTCATCAACTAAAAATCAACTTGTTTTCAGATCATTTTCACTTGAAATCAGTAGAAAAATCTGGAGCAAGTTTTTTGTGGTTGTAATAAAGAAAGAAAAACTTGCCCCATTGGCAGATTTTTCTACTGATTTCAAGTGAAAATTAGTTTGAAACAAGTGAAAATGATCTGAAAAGTAGTAAATTTTTAGGTGATGAAATTAGTTTTGACTAGAAATTAGACATTTTGACAAGAAATAAGACAAATATTCTTGGAAAGATTTTGAGTTTTTGCAGTCTAGGGGTTCTTGGGGAAATATGCTCACATTTTTCTATTGATTACTGACACTTTACCCCATGTAACCTTTTTATTTATTTTTATTTAACCTTTATTTAACCAGGCAAGCAAATTAAGAACATAATTTCTGCCATGTTGTGTTTGTTTCCTTATCTTCTATTAATCTACCTTGTTTCTTGTTTTTATGTTGAAGAGTGTTTTTCTGTTTCCTGCTTCTTTGATATGTGATTATTGTATGTATGTATGCCAGAATACCACTGTGATGGGTGGTTGCAACTTCATTGTATTTTAATGCAGGGACAATAAAGGCTTCTTCTCTTATCTTATCTTATCTTATCTTATGTAACTGTAACTTTACAACAACTTAAAAATGTCAAAAACTATTGGCAAAAAATATCTGTGGGTCAAACAACTTCACATTTGACCCTAAACCCGCCTTCATGCATCGTGATCTTCCCACCTGGTAGATGAGAGACTCCGTCTTGGTCTTCTTGTTGATGTCCGCTCCCATCTCGATCAGACACTCGGCCATCGTGGTGTTTCCGTCCTTACAGGCCTTTTCCAACATCCTGTAGTGTAGCTCCGAGTCGCTCCACATCTTAGACAGAGCCAGGCACACAGACTTCCGCAGCTGAGGGAGGGAGGGAGGGATGGAGGGAGGGAGGGAGCAGAGGTCAAGGACGACTAAAAGGCTTCCACACAACTCTTGTTTATTAAATTACTCTGAACGTCCCCAATCTTTTCAGCAGGAGATTTTCTAAGAACTTCATGCTCAATTTAAAAAGTATTCGTAGAAATGTCTGTTGTGTCCTGTGCAATCGTTTGGGAGCTACGAGGTCCTTTCAGTGGGGGATGTGTTTGCGTACAAAGCCACTTCTGTTTAAACATGACTGAAATTCCTGACATTTGTAGTTGAATCACAGAAAAAAAACATATTTATACAGCCTTCGTTCATCAATCATTGTCCCAGTTCTAGGGATGAATCCCTCTGAGGCTGCATTTAAAGATTTGATCAAAGCGATGCAAGAGGATCCAATCCAATGGGGATCTTCTACGAACAGACACCACCAGCAGAAAGCCTGAGATCACCCTTTCAAATCTATGTATTGGATTTCAGGTCATACTCTGAGTGCATTAAAGCACAGACGTCTCTGGCTCCGCTCATGCTGGCGGTCTGACTCACCGGGTTGCTGCTCTGGTCTGGACCTTCATCCCTGAGTTGTTGGAAGATGTGCCTGTCAAAGTCTTCTCTCTGCAGCTCAGCAGCTGCTCCTGAACAAGCATCCAGCATCCTGAGAGCCACCTGAAAACACTGCAGCACACACCACCAGAGATGGGAAAAGATTACAATCTGCATCCAACAAACTGGAGCTCCAGAGTGTCCAGACCGCTCACCATCAATCACTTTAACATTTTATATCAGAGTTACAGGAGACGGAGACGGTGCTGAACCTGTTAGTCAGTCAGAAAGTTGGGAGACCATGTGTGTGAACATGTGAGATGATGAGACTGAAGCACAACTGCACGATGTGGGAGTGACAATACAACGTGCACAACCGTTTCTGGTGTAACGTGTGTTAGAATTACAACATTTTAAACGTTGTAGTGAGTTACTTTGCTTTAATATGTAAGTAACTTGCAAGCAATTTCATTTAAGTCTCTTATCTAATCATCCAAATAACGAACATTTCATCATCACACCATGAGAACATGAGGTGAAGAACAAACGAAAGAAATAACAGATAGAAGGTCATGTAATTTAAGGCCAATTTGCCTAATTCAAAACAAATATCACATGTAGCCTACAGTCATTTTGATTTTGAATGATTCGTCTCATTGACTAAATAAGCATCATCTTCCCATCAGTTATAAAACTGCAACCATGTCAGGTTAAAGGATGCAGGTGTTTGACAGGAAGTTGGATGTGGATGTGTTAGGATTAAAACTACATCCAACAGATTAAAGCATTAAAGCAGAGAGAAGTAGCGGCCGGTCACCTTGAGGAGCATCTCAGAGTCCTCTCTGTACTGGACGAGGGAGGCGACCACCACGGAGGCCAGAACAGGCACGATCATCCTCGACAGCTTCTTCTTGGATACGAGGTAGTTGAGCAGGGTCAGTCCCCAGTAGTGTATCTCTGCAGCACGTCGGCAAAGTTAGTTACGTAAACAATAACAATAACAATTGTCTTCTTCATCGACCCAAACCTGGTTTTCCAGACTGACCCCCCGAGGGAGCGGCTGTCGTGTTAATAACAAGACAAACCGTCCCTGTGTTGCCCACAATGCAATAATAATAAAATCTAATTTGTGTTCATTTAGCCTCTGGGCTGTTAAAGGGCCATTACTGACAATTGCGTATACTGTACCTCGTTCCTGTGGGAACATCTGTAGTGTGTGCAGCACTGTGTCTATGGCCCCCTGCTGGCAGAGCAGGTCCACTGCACCGGAGCAGTCGGCCAGAGCAGACAGCACCTTCAGACCGCTCCTCTGTATGACGGGGCTGCTGATGAACTGCACACACACAGACAGCACTCAATGAGACGATGTTTCTCTTTCACATAACCACCTGAATGGATCCCTACTTCTGTTTTTGCTGATCTAATCAACAATCACTGTTTTCATTGAGCATCTGTGGTTTTTCCCAGGTCATGAGGATGCAGGTCACACCATTGGAGCGGTTTCAACGCAGCAACCTCACTGAACGTCATCATTCCTCATTCAAATCCTTCTAATTTTAGCTTCTGCGTTGTTTTTTTCTTTGATAAAATTCCAAAAGAAAATTTAAAAGGGACAGTAATGCTTTGGCATTTGCTTTATCTGAAAAGGTGTAATGCAATTTTGTTATTTTATAAACAGATAAAGAGATCAAAGAGAAAATTAAAATGTTGCATGCACAGAGCGTAATACTGAATCTGCCTCTATTTAACATATAGATAACAAATATCTCCATAGTTGTGCATTATTGTGCATAACTGTGGAGATATTTGTCATTTATATGTTCAACAGAATATCATTGGATAAGAAAGTGCATAATGTTCGTTGCACGACATCTTTGTTGATGTAACTGCTGTTATAAATGGGACTGATTCACATCCTTTCTAAAAAAAATGACACAACAATCACGCAACAGTGACCTTTGACTTTCAAAATCTAATCACTTCATCCTTGAGAATTTGTATCAAATTGGAGGAATTTCCTCAAGACGTAGCTGCGGTTCAGGAGGAGAACGAGCCTCGGGCTGCAGCAGCTGTGGAGGCTGAGAACCTGAAAACCTTCATGAAGGCAGGATTCACTGCAAGCGGCCGCATTAGTGTCTGTTATTGAACTGTTCATAAAAAAAGAACGACTTTGTCATATCTGTCAAATGCTTTACGTCTCAGTTAGGAGCAAAAAATCCTTCTATAGGGGGGGAAAAAACACTTGTTGAAAGCTTTTATTGTCAGTCTTTGCCCTTTGGCTTTCCTGCTGATATTGTTTCTGCCTGTGTCGACCACGTCACGATACCAACAAGAGAGAGGGGGAAAAAAACAAACATGTGCACCCATTCATTCATCCCAGCGAGTATGGCAAATTCTTTTTAGAAATGTAATTACATCCTTCCGATGTTCTGCTTGTGGGACGAGCTACTGTATAATTTCTGCAATGAATGGATGAACTGTTGTTTAATTTATGTTCTGACTGGGAACTATATGTACCGTCTATGGACGGACGCTGTTTCTCTTTTGGAGGAGAACAAATCCCACTGTTGTTTTCTCAACCTCTGCCGTCTCCCTCCATCACATCAGGCCGCAGATTCAAAGAGGCCGATAAAACAGGAAGAAAATGGGTCAAATTTTACACAAAGAGATGCTTCTAGGGAAGTCGTACCCTGTTGAGGACTTCTAGGTACAGAGTGTGAGCTCCCTCCACCACACACTGGTTCTTCAGGACCTTCAGCGACACGTCCACCATGTCGGGATCTGGGACCGAGCTGCCGTGCTCCCGTAGGCTCCTGTCTGGGGGTTCACACACAGCAGAGACACAAGTGAAGACAAAGACACAAGGAAACATATACACATGGACTAATTACATTTTGATTAGTTGGATTTTTCATTCAAGATATCTGTAATTCAGTTTTGCCTCGTCAAAAAGAACATTTCAGATTTCCACAACTAGCTACATTCCTCCTCGGACAAATGACGTCACTTTTGCCGTTCATGTGTGTAGGGTTTGTCATTACAGATATCTACAGTTCAGTTGCAGATATCCGCTATGTGAATTACAGATATCTGTAACTGAATTACGACTAGTAGTAATTACAGTCTGAGATATCTTCATTGTCATTTTGACTAGTAGTCAAAACTTAATTTAAGATACCTGAAAAGGGGCATGTAGATATCTTTAATTGAGGTAAATTAAAGATATCTTGAACCGGAATTATGACTGGTCAGAATCAAATTGTAGATATCTGAAACTGGGATTACTACTAGTTGTAATTCAGTTACAGATATAATTCATATAGCAGATATCTGCAACTGAACTGTAGATTTCTGTAATGACAAACCCCACACACATGAATGGTTAAAGTGACGTCATTTGTCCTAGGAGGAATGTAGTTGTGGAAATCTGAAATGTTCTATTTGACGAGGCAAAACTGAATTACAGATATCTGCAACACATATCCAGTTTGGCTTTTAAAAGTTAAAATGGCTTGACATGCACACACACATACACACACTCATACATACACTCATACATACACAACTGCTCCTGTTGTCAATCACTAATCTAATCAGCAGAGTCACCAACAGCAGAGACAGAGACACACAATAACCTCATTTTGGTAGAAATGAAAACATAAACAACACTCTTCTCCACTGCACCAACATAAAGCTGCTCTGTCATTCACAGAAGTTAAGATCTGAATCCACCATATGAGTCTGGGAGCTTTGTCTTGCTCTGTTCTCACCAGATAGAGACTGTTACACCACACACACACACTGTGCATGGATGGACTCATGATGTACACATCCCTGACCTTCTTGAAAATTAGCTAACAGATCAGATCCTGATAAGTGTGCTGCCCTATATTTATTTCGATTGCTTGAATTGCAATTTCATGCCTTAAATGTTAGCATTTAGGGCCGTAAATTGATTTCAGTCTGGAACAGATTGGAGTTAACAAAATGTAGAACATAATGTAATCGTATACTATTGTGGAGCAACATTAGCTTTCATAAAGAGCTGTGTTTCAGCCACTTGATGAATGAAGTCTGCCATTACTAATGCTTTGGTAAAATGTCAGTTTATTTAGTTAATATGTCTCTAATGCAATAAAACAATAAAACTTACAGTCCTCTGCTGGAAAAGATTCAACTGAACCTTATAGACACAGACACAAAATCACTAGGATAATAGGGAAAAGAGGAAACAACCATTATTTGATTTAGTGTGGGGGGTGGTTAGTCCATAAATTAAAGGACAATTCCGGGCAAATTCAACCTGAGGCTCTAGTTTCCTAATATTTTAGGTCTAAACGAAGGATTCTGAAGATAAGAGCGTATAATGGGAGCAAACTGATCTTACGCTGTTTGGGCTGTGTTTGGACTTTGTATTACAGCTTCATTTAGAAACACATCTGCTTTCTTGAAGTAAACAAACTCCTCTGTGTATGTTTGAAGCCATCTGACACTGTCGATGGTAAAAAAATGTTTTTTTGTGGGATCTAAACAGCCTAAGATCTGTCCACTTCCATTCATCGCTGCCATGGTGAGGCAGGGACAGACACAACTACTGCAGAACAGGAGACATTAAAAAGAAAATCTCCAGATTCATTCTTTTAGACCTAAAATATGCCCGGAATTGTCCTTTAACACTTAACAGTGGGTACCATAAAAAGAGAGAGGAGGTTTTAATGTACCTGGGCAGAGGAAGACCAGGCTGGCCTGCAGAGCCTCCAGCTGAACCTCAGGCTGGAAGTTGTGGACCTTCATGGCGCTGAGGATCTGACTCATGGCCATGTTCAACTCATCCAGACTGGCCGTCCTGCAGACACAGGAGGGACGTCATGTTAGGAACATATCTGCAGGGCTTGAATGGGCTTCTGACTGCTGTTTTAAGACGGACTCCTTCTCCTTTAACTATCTTTTTACACCTGTTACATTCTATTCATATATCGGTGCCACAATATATGGTTTTGCCATTGTTGTATTGATAATAAACGATATAAGAAACCCTCTGAGCAGCACTAAATCTTCAGGACAGACTGGAAACTACAGAGACTCGATTTCTCCAAGTGACGAGACGGACCAGTGCTAGCGGGTGAGCATGCTAACAGTAGAAAAGAAAAGGTCTCCTAAGCGTTAACAGTTGGTTTCCACTGCTACAGACACAGGTTGGTGAAGTTTAATATTGAAACTTGAAGCTGTTTCAGTTGCAGAATAGGTGAACAGCTGCTAATGCAAATTAAAGCTATGCAAACATTACAAATACTGTAGATACATTTATGCTTCTCTGGAGACTAAACAACCTAAATCAGGCCTTACAAATGGCTCTTTTACTCCCTCATACTCATCGAACGACATTCACCTCAAAATTACCATATTTCCCGCTCACGCTAACATCTGACCTCATCTATTCCTGTGCCTTACTCAACCAACATGGACACGCTGGGTTCAAAGAGCGTTTGTGCTGCTCACCTCGACTGGAAAAGCAGGGTGAGCAGTTTGCAGGCGCTGATGGAAACTTCTGCTGAGGATGAATGTCTCTTCATCATCTCCACTAGGTTAACATGGAGGCCGCTGGACAGCAGCAGAGAACACATCTTACCTGCAACGCAGAGAGAACAGACCTTTTATTGTACAAGCAGACAAAACAGCGCTCTATCTGTTAATCGCTGAACCTATTAGTGTAATTAGATGAGTCAATGTTGTTTAGATTTACTAAACAGGAGGGTGGAGACATGTGTAGATGCAGTGGTTGCTTATAGTGTGTACTCACTGTTGTGAGTGATGAGAGTGGCGATAGCACTGGTAGCAGCTTTAAACACGCTGGGAGAGGAGGAGTGGAGCAGCATGGCCGCCATCAACTGTCTGTGAACCGGCGTCCTGGAAACAAAACCACACGACGACACACAACACAACAGCGGACATACAGTATTACACTCTCTCATTCATTCAAGGATAAAATGTGTGAAGGCGGTGGTTCAACGAAATGGTTTTTGTTTCTAGGATGAAACAGATTCCCCTTCACAGACTGACTGCACCAAAGTGTTATGAGCAAGTGTGGAAGCCATTTTTGGCTTTACTGGATGAGACCTACCGGTAAATCACCAATGTATGAATCAGGCTGCTGTGTACGGAAGTGTATCGGTATTTTGGTTTGTTTTTTTGAATATTTTTCCCTGTTTTTCTGACAGTTTTTTTCTCCCGTTTTTCATGGTAATTTTTTTCCTCCTGGTTTTTCGGGGTAATTTTTTTTCTGACTTAGCTATTGAGATTTCAAAATCCCGCAAGAAGCTCCCACCTGCAAGAAACATAAGGACTGATTTCAAAATAAAGGTCCTACATCAGACTGCTCTGATGTTTTCTGAGTGACACTCTTCTGAGGTGGTGTTCTGTAATAACAGGAAGTTTCCTTTCAATATAAATCTGAATTTACTGGGAACACAATGAAAGAAGAAAAGTGCGGTTTTCCTTTGAAAATCTACAATGCCGGTGATAGCTTGACTATATTTTTTGTGTAGCACATCCATGGATGTATCCTATCCCATGAATCTGAGATCTAATAGATCTGTGATGAAGAGGAGGCTTGACTGCAGCAGTTAAATGTTACTTGCAGGTGGGAGCTTCTCGCGGCCTTTTTGAAATTGAAGTTGGGAGGGGAAAAAAATTCAGAAAAACAGGAAAAAATATGCAAAAAACAAACAAAAGGGTTCTTTTTGTTTTTGCAAGTGAATGCAATACGCTTCAGAAACTGTGAAATTTGTTTGTAAAAATGTCAGGTGCTGTATACCCATGTATACCCATTTTGAATGTTGTTGTTTTTGTCTCTTTTTTGTAAAAAAAAAAAAAAAGGAAAAAAAAGTTAAAATACCTACAAAATGATGAAATGTGTTGGATGTGTCATTGTGTTTGAGCGAGCACCTCTCATCCTGCTCCTCCTCTGAGTGGTCGACTCCAGCTCTGTGCAGTAACAGACTGTGAATGGCCCAGCTGGCAGCTTCCTGAGGATCCACACAAGTCACAGGCTTTCATCACCGGGGGGGTCACACGAGGTTAAATACTTTTTCCGTGGCTCTGACGCCGGGAAGTGACTCGGACTGACCTGAACCGCTGGCTCGGCAGCGTGGAGCTCCAGCGCCACGCAGCAGGCCTCCATCCAGCCCAGGCCCATGTCCTCCACCTCCTCTTTACCCCTGTTCTCCTCCTCCTCTCCTTCCTCCAGACCCTGCTCCGCCACCGCCTTGCTTTGCACGATGGTTGCAGCTGACGGGGGCAAATCAAATGAAATCGAATCAGTCGGCATTCTTTCTGTATGTAAAGATAACGCTGCTATTTCTCAATGTTGAGGTCAACTGATTGTTCTCCATAACTAATCTAATGAGGACATAAATAAATAAATGTGTTATATATAGTATAGTGTGTGTGTGTTGAGTGTGTGTCCTCACTGAGGTCAGCCAGGCAGGACAGAGCGGCTGCTTGCAGCGTGGCGTTGTGGGGGAAAGTCTGACAGGCCCTCACCGCGACCCTCTGGACGCCGTTCAGCACCAAGATGTTGTAGTAACTCTCTACGAGACGACACAAACAGAAGCCGCTACTGATTCAATATCTATCTTAAAGGGATAGTTCAACATGTTGGCAAATTGGCCCATTGCCATAATCCCTATAGTCATATCAGTAGGTTCATTACCTTTAATTGTCGGTGCAAGCTATTTTTAGAACGGCGGAGCAGAGCCGTGAGCTGCTCAGAGCTACTCTACAGAGGCTCATGGGATTTCTTGGTTTCCTTCATCAAACTCATCAAATACACAATCCAACAACTCCACAACACTCTGGTGGACAAGTTGTGACCTGCACATTCACCACGCTATAAGATAATAACGGAACGCTACTAGACTGATTTTGGAGGTAAATGCTATCTCTGTTTGCTGAAAAACTGCCCCTGAAGGGAACGCGCATCAGTGGTTTTGCATGAATTTCCCTCTAAAACAACTCTATAATTTAACGTTCTGTTATTATCTCATAGCGTGGTGAATGTGCAGGTCACAACTTGTCCACCAGAGTGTTTTTGGAGTTGTTGGATTGTGTATTTGATGAGTTTGATGAGGGAAAGAAATGAGCCTCCGTAGCGTAGCTCTGAGCAGCTTGCGGCTCTGCTCTGCCGTTCTATAAATAGCTTGCACCAAAAATGAAAGGTAACAAACCTACTGCTATGACTAAAATGAAAGCCAAAATGTTAACAAACCTTTAATTGACTTTATTGGGATTATAGGGGCACCACTAATCAACAGTGTCAGAAAGAAATTTGGGCCAAAATGTTGAACTAATTTTCATCCGTTGTCCCTAGCCAGATGTAAAGAAGGCTAGAATCTGTCAACTGTCAATAAAACACATTAGCCTCTCCTAAGTGAGGGAAATCCAAACACCACTGTGTGGACAGTGAGGAGGAGAGATTGATTCCACAAACAGTGTTATCACTGTCATGTTAGCGACTGTCAACAAGTGAGAAGATACATCAGAGTTAATTATTGACTAATTATTATTGACTCCGCATCATGAGTGGAGAACAAGTGCTTTACAAAATAAACATGACAAAACCTATAAAAATCTATAACAACAGGAACAAAGATAGATAAAGAATAATTAATTAATAAATACAGCAAAATAAATAAAGCAGAAAAAAGCTGAAGCAAATAAAAAAAAAAAGTAGAAATTAAAAGAAAACAAACAAGTGAATACACAAAGAAGGTAAAAATGCCTTTCTGTTATACAAGTCCCCTCCTCCCAGTGTGTAATGTAATAAATATCAGTTATTGTGTTATACTGCAGGAGGCACGGGGGGCGGCTAAGATGTTACATGGATGTTACGATCGGGGTCTGACCTGAAGTAAACCTCCTGAAGAGGCAGCAGGCCGTCTCCTGCAGCTCCTCCACCTCGGGGAAAGCGTCCATGGCGGCAATGATGATGCTGTAGCACCGGGCGCCTCCTGACATCAGCACCTCCACGTTGCTGACTGTGGGGAAAAAAAAAAAAAAAAAAAAGGCTGTAAATTTAAAGAATGAACAACGTAGTTTTTGTGTTTTTGTGTTTCTAGTCTGCAATCGAAGCACAGATGACACATAAATATAAATTTGTTCTGAAAGAGCCCAGATAGTATGAGTAATGTGATAAGAGCTGATTAACAGAGACAAAGATAAGGATCTTTTCAACTGTCAAAAAAAAAATACAGCGAAGGAAATGAAGCAGGAGGTCAGAAAAAGTCCTTCATAAAGACAGAGAGTGTTATCTCCAAACAGGCTGGAATCCCCCATGACCGAGACAAATCACACATCTGTGAAAATTAATGTGGAAAAAAATGTTCATGACTTCAAACTCCTCCACTTCTGTCCTGTGCACTTCTTTCCTTACTTCCTTTTCCTCGTGCTCAGGTCAACGATCCACACGGGAATCATCCAGATAATTAGGATTTCAGAGAAAAGCAACATCTCAGTTGGTTCTTCTTTATTTATTGACGTATTTATTTATTTTTATCTCTGTGTTGTTATTTTTCTTCGTAAGTCAGCTGGCGGCTTTTTAAGAGATAATGGATGATATAACTTTGCGTTACCGTGCTTAACTTTTCAAACTGATAAATAGCCTTATATAATCTAATCGGAACAGGATTTCTGAGCCTCTCCGCTCTGATTGGCTGACTGATTTCTGAACGACAAAAAATAAAAATATTTTGGAGATTTCAGGAAAACACTCACGGAAACCAATTCCTTCGAGGAAAGACGGTGTGTCCACGTGGGCGGGGCTTGAAGCACGGCTAAAAGCTGTGTTGTTATGACATCACAAAGTAACAGGAAGTCCTCACGGCTGGTTTTAAGGCTCAGTTTCTGAATACAGGCTGTGTGCATTTTTCTGTGGACTGAGCACTTTAATACTTTTATAGTATTAATATACAAGCTAGATCTGCTTTATAATCACACTACACATGGACATCTATGTTTATACTGCATGGGACCTTTAAGATTAATTCAGTGGCATTTAATTTTATGAAACAGACCGTTAATTGCGTGTGCGAATAAAACTTAAAAATAAAAATAATAACATCTTAAATGAGCAACAACCTCCCACTTTGACAGCAACAACTTTCTGATGACGTCAGAAAAATTAAATTCTAGTAATACCAGGATTTGCAGAGGTTGCCTGATAATTACATTTGCTGTTCCAAAAACAATTTAAGATAAAGTTTTCATGGAAATGTTGGAGGACTCCAATTATCTGTTGCATAACTATGTATTTAGAAAGCAAATACAAAGAGTATCCGCTCTGTCCTCCTGCCCGCGGGGGGGAATTTCCACGACGATTTGACGATTTTTCCAGCAAAAAAGCCCACTCTCCTCCTGTCCCACAAACACACAAACATCTCTTACTCTGCAGGAGCACAACGCCAAAAGTGTTTACTGTCATCTAATCTAATTTACATTAAAACGTCACGGTGACATCATAGTGCGACTGGGCTAGAAATAGACTGGGAGAAATAAAGAAAGGCTGGAAATAGACTGTGTGAAAAAAGATGAAGGCAAAGATGATGATTAATGTGCTTCTTTAGGATCTCTGTGTACGACTGAGAGTCCGGTGCCATAACAACACATCAATCATGACATTAGTGGAGCGACCACAGCAGCAGCACACATTCCTGTTCCTGTTCCTCTCCACATGGACACATCAACCTAATCTATACATTAATCTATGATCAAATTGTAAAAAAAAAGTTGGTGCTCCAGTTCTTTTCTTGCCCTCATGAGCCCTGTTGAGGTGTAATGAGGTCGTTACCCGGGCGAGCCAGGGGCAGCAGCACTTTCATGGCCTGAAGCAGCAGCTCCGAGCTGTCGGGGAACTTCTGCAGAGCCGCCAAGACCGCGAGGTGGTCCTGGTTCTCCACAAACTCCATGAGGTGGTCATCGCTCACTGTTAAAACACACACACACACACACACACAGGAAATATATAAATACATTCACCTACTGACATGATCTTTATTCAGCAAGTTTCATTTTAGTTTCAGTCTGATGATCTTATTGTGTTGTTTGTTTGTTTTATTGTATTGTGAGCAATACTGAAAATGTCTTATCTGTTTTTTTTATATGACTCTAATTCATGTTTCCCGCTTGGGATGATAAAATGAATCTTTATCTGATCTGAATCACACATGCAGGCTGTGAAGGGGAAGATATCACAGGCCTTTCCTTCCTGTTGTCGTCACAACACTTGATAGAGGTGTTTGCAGCTTTGTTTATCTGTACCGTCCACTTTACTGCTGAGACACTGCACATTCCCCCACTGTGGGACTAATAAAGGACAATCTTATAATAAAGGACGAGCTTATCTTATCTCTCTTATCTCATGCCAAGGAGCCGCCCCCAGAACAAAGCGATAGCGAAGCTTTACTCTGCATAATGAGCCTCACAGGACTCCCAGACTGTTAGGCTACTATATATTTAGCAGAGTAAAGCCAGATGAGTAATGTGTGGATTCAATGATGTCACCTTCACTGAAATACATTACATAGCGTCATGTTCTGCTCTGATGATACACCTGTGGTTGAACACGCAGACAAAGACTCTGCATGTTCGTTTGCTCACTAGTTAAACACCGGCTGAACACTGGCTACTGCCTACTGACCTTGTTTCTATATACTGGTATTACATCATCTGTTTATCCTGAACATATGGGGCTAAATTATAGAGTTGTTTTAGAGGTAAATTCATGCAAAACCGCTGATGCGCGTTCCCTTTATTGGCAGTTTTTCAGCAAGCAGTCTCTGCATTTTCCTCCAAAATAACTCGGTCTAGTAGCATTCTGTTATTATCTCATAGCGTGGTGAATATGCACATCACAACTTGTCCACCAGAGCGTTTTGGAGTTGTTGGATTGTGAATTTGATGAGGAAACCAAGAAATCCCATGAGCCTCTGTAGTGTAGCTCTGGGCAGCTCACGGCTCTGCTCCGCCGTTCTAAAAAACAGCTTGCACTGACAATTAAAGGTAATGAACCTACTGCTATGTCTATAGGGATTATGGCAATGAGCCAATTTGCCAAAATGTTGAACTATCCCTTTAAGCATTCTATCTTATTTTGATGACACATAAAAAAAAGTTCCGGTGTGTGTCTGCTCACCGCTCTCCAGCAGGAACTGCAGCGCTGCACAGCCTTGGAGCTGCACTTCTTCGCTGACAGGAAACGTATTCATGGCGTGCACCACCAGGCCGAACACGTCCTCCTCCTCCTCCAGCACCAGCAGAGGAATCAAGTCTGCAATAAATCAAGTAATTCAATAAAAAACACTTCTTCTACACGGCAATCAGTGATCAATTCCTCCCGTCCAACAAATTTCAACATACGGGTCACAAATGACTCAATAATTTTTAAAGCACAATACATAACCAAACTATTTTGTCACCTATACTGTTGAACTATAATGTTATCTACATACTTTCACTTTCACAATTTGCCATGTGGTAAGTCAGAAATATCTGGACCCAGCTGCAGATATGAGGTTACCTTTTTTTTTTTTCAAGATTATGTAAATATTTTCCCGGCAGCATAACCACCGACTAGTTTTAGTAATCAAAACCGACAATATGGCGCCATCCGCCCTCCGGCTTTCTCAGAATCATCAAATCGTTATGATGAATCGTGAAATATAGGTCATTACGCATAAGATGGGGAATAAGCAGAACCAAAGGGGTTGATTAAGGAACAAAGATGGCATGTTGCTCTAGGAATTCACTATAAAAATCGGCCAAAGGAGGCTCTCAAAGGGGAAACCCCATACAGCAGATGCATTACATACTGCTAAATATACAGAATTACAGTCAGATAAACACATCTGGTCTGCAGCATTTTATACACCGTTCTTAATTTCTTTAATTGCAATATTGCTTTTGATCATTCTAAAAAAAATCGTCAAAAAAAAAATGACGTCACCGCACTGTAACATACAGTAAGCCTTTCTGTGAGCTTGTTATACGGATCAACTTTCCCCCCGTGATACGTAGAATCACCATTAAAAAAGCACAAACTGTGGCCTGGGTCACGGGGAAGGGGAGCGAATCGACTCTCTGCTTTCTAGTGCGTAACAGCGTGCAGCCCGAGTCATCGCCCCCGCATGTTGTTGTAACGTGTCCCCTGCGTAATCGCATACCTGATCGGAGCAGCAGCGCCAGAGCGCGCAGTCCCACCATGGTGACCCTGCAGTCGGCCCGGTACTGAGACAGCACCCGGAGGATCTGCCTGGAAAACACAGAGGAAGAGGCGGAAAAAGTAAAACCTGGGCCGTGGCCAAGACAGATGGAATCATTCTGCTGTCTCTTTCTGTGCAAAGGCCACTAACGCTTAAAGGGATAGTTCAATGTTTTGGCAAATTGGCCCATTGCCATAATCCCTATAGTCATAGCAGTAGGTTTGTTTCCTTTAATTGCCAGAGCAAGCTGTTTTTAGAACGGCGGAGCAGAGCCGTGAGCTGCTCAGAGCTACACTACGGAGGCTCATGGGATTTCTTGGTTTCCCTCATCAAACTCATCAAATACACAATCCAACAACTCCAAAACGCTCTGGTGGACAAGTTGTGACCTGCACATTCACCACGCTATGAGATAATAACATAACGTTACCACACCTAGTTGTTTTAGAGGTAAATTGATGCAAAACCGCTGATGCACGTTCCCGTCAGGGGAAGTTTTTCAGCAACCAGTCTCTGCATTTACCTTGAAAACAACCATGTCTGGTAACGTTGTGTTATTATCTCATAGCGTGGTGAATGTGCAGGTCACAACTTGTCCACTAGAGCGTTGTGGAGTTGTTGGATTGTGCATTTCATGAGTTTGATGAGGGAAAACCAAGAAATCCCATGAGCCTCCGTAGCGTAGCTCTGAGCAGCTCACAGCTCTGCTCCGCCGTTCTAAAAATAACTTGCACCGACAATTAAAGGTAACTAACAAACTGCTATGACTATAGGGATTATTGCAATTCGCCAATTTGCCAAAATGTTGAACTATCCCTTTAACCAAACATCTTAATTCCTTTGAACTATATTGTGATTTAGAGCCCTGTCGTTAGAGAAGTGTAAATCAAGAACTAGATAAAGAGTGAGATGGCACTATAAAGGAACTGAAAGGGCCACTTGGAAATAAGATCTAAAAGTAAAACTGACATTGTGTAACACCACAATATATGATGCAAAACTGGTTTCTTACAATACACAGGAAGTGAAAGCATAAAAGATGCAAAAAATAAAATATTTATCTAGGACTTGGTCGTCTGAGAGATAAAAATCTATTGACCAGAAGGGGAAAGAAAATGGCTCCAAGTCAACTGCAGATCTGCATATCGCCAGAGAGCGCTGGAAAAAAGGCATGCACAGCTCATGTGGAAGTAATCTGAAAACCCATGCTGCTACTAATGAACATATGAGTGCAACTTCAACATATTGATGTCCACTCCACATAAAGCTCTGGTGCATATTCAGAGAAATTTGATCCATAGAAAAGCTGATTTTTTATAAACCTTTGGGGGTTTTTTTCTCATGACTTAGGGCAAAATGTACGACTGTGTATGAAGATAATGCGTGTGTCTTTGTTTGATAATGATGTACAGAGTTACATAAAGATGTGCTCACTAGACAAACTTCATGGCTTCTTCTGAACATGAATCTTATGTAACCTGGACGACCACACTGCTGCGATTGTCATGTAAATCCATGACACATTGTGTGAGAAGAAAATATTAATTCATTGATCGATTCCCATGTGTTCTTCCTTGATAATGAAGCAGCTATAGGTTCTATATTAATCCTGTGAAACTAAGTATTAAAGCCTGAGTCCACACAGCTTTAGAAACTAAGCCTTGAAAACAGTGGTCAGGTCATTCAACACTTACAAGATTTATTTAGCGTAATATAATTACATTTTTTAATTTTACTTAATTCTATAACTTTATCATTTTAGTTTTGTTGTTTACTTACTGGTATATCTATCTGTACACATGTATAGGTATGGGTATATGTGAATATATATATTATGGTTTATTGTTGTAACATTGACTTGTACCTTTCTATAATTTTCAGTAAAAATAAAAATAAAAAGTGAACATCTGACGTCAACCAATCAGAACAGAAGCTCAGAGCCTCCTCTTTTCTGATTGGCTCACTGACATGTTGCTGCTATAAAGCTCCAGAAAGAGGCATGGGAGAGGAGATGTAAAACTTCACTGAGATAGTTTTTGGTCTTTTAACCCTTTAAGTATATCACCTTATTGATATCAAAACTTCAGATTAAAAAAAAAAAAAGAAATAGTTCAGTGACTTACTGGTGCACTGCCAGTACCTCCCACTCCTTGGCGGCCTGCAGCGGCTGAGTCAGCTGGTCCAGCGTACCAGGGCATATTTCAATCAGCCGACACAGCAGTGACCAGCCAACCTGTGGCAACAATCACATCATCATTTATTATATTCATCATAAAAAATAACTTGTGGTGCAACACTGTTTTATTGATTTATTCATTCATTCATATGGCCATATCTATTGGCGTGCACAGACTCTTTGAAGGGCAAGGCCGAAAAGAAGAAAAAAAAGGGCACAAACAGCGTGTCCTCGCCACAGACGGCGGCACTTTTGCACATGTTTTGGCTCCTAAGAAGGACATCTTTGCACGTGTTTTTCAATAACCGGGCGACGGCCCCCCCTGCCTCCCCTCTGTGCACACCACTGGCCATATCTATCTATTTATTTTTATTCTTCTAGAAGTTTTTATGTTGTATGAATGGTTGAAAAACTGAACTGTAGAGACGGAATTGCCCTTTGAGGGTAAATAAAGTTTTTTTATATCTGTATTTGTATCTGCATATAAATAAGTCATAACTTCCATTATAAATTAATGTTTATACATCAATAAAAATGCAAATCATTCTCATTCTCTATGAACTAATTTTATTAACTGATGTCCATATCCATTTCTCTATCTATCTATCTATCTATCTATCTATCTATCTATCTATCTATCTATCTATCTATCTATCTATCTATCTATCTATCTATCTATCTATCTATCTATCTATCTATCTATCTATCTATCTATCTATCTATCTATCTATCATCAATCCACTGTGAAAGTGCAAGAGTTGAATCCTGATTATCTGAATGTGGAGAAAACTCAATAAAAACATAGTACAGTTTGGACAAAGTCCCTCATTTGTGCACTTTAAAAGACAAAGACAGGCGTGGAAACAGAGTTCAGTTCACTTTTAACCTTCAAATGACTCCGTTATGACTGAACCTGTACACGAGTCTCACAGTTTGTGCCGTCTTGCCCTCTGCTCTGACACCTCTCTTTCTTTCTCTCCCCGTCTCTCTCTCTCGGGTCTGATAAGCTGAGCAGTCACGAGATGCCATAAACACGCTGGAACAGGCATGGGCCTGTCAGCTGTGAGCCGCTGCATCTACACAGAGCACAAACTGTCCGAGCAGGTGATGCTGTTGTTGTTCACACTCACACGTCCCTGAGCCGGGATGAAGGCGGGAAACATCTGGAAAACCAACATGAGCTGCTATGTGGAGTTTTTAATCTCCATTTAGCTGGACAAAACTTGAAAACAGTCCATTTTGTTGTGAGAGAAAAACTCACTACGGACGCAGAGGGAGAAAATAAAGTGCACAACTGTGAGGTCTCCGATGTGCGGTATCACCTGCTGGACTCCTCTGCTGTTGATGTAGGACGACAGCATCACCATGAGAGGGGCGTGGACGTCTTTGTCTTCAAACAGTTCAGCTGCTGCAACAACAAAAAAAAACCCACAACAACAAACACCAACAACAGCAGATGAGAAGATGTGATGTCACAGGTTCAGTTTGAACTCTTCACACTCGTTTCTATTTTTGCGAGACGCCTTGGAAAACAGTCTAGAAATAACAAAGAGCCATTATGAGGCCGCAAGCGTCGGTGTCTTTGTTCCTCTGCAAAACACTCAGAGAGGTGCTCCATCACAGACAAAGCTGAATTATGTTCCTGTAAATTGACTAAACAATACATTAGCTGATCATTCTCAGTCCTGCTTTCTCGCCTGCAACTAAATAAAAAGCTACATTCAGCAATAACGTGCACTTTAGCTATGACAAGTTCCAGTTTCATCCAACCAGATGTTTTAAAGGTTACACTATAACCAAACTACAGCAATGCATTACTTTCACTTTGAGTCATATCTTTATAGTACATGACTTGCAAAGTTGAATGTTGAGCTTTAAAGGCAAAAGTACAGACAGTATAAAACTGCACAGAATGAAGACAGTGGAAACCCCCCTAAGACATATTTAAACTCCTCTCTAATCTGTGGACCAGGAACCAAAACTGTACAGCTGCTCATCTGGATGTAGGCTATCCTGCACTTACAGCGTAGTAATATAACAAAGGACTGTAGTTCTTATCCTGTATCTTTTCAGCTCAACTCCAACACTGAAGATCTACTGTATCTGATACATCAAGACTCATAATTTCCTAGTCAATCTACGCTCACCCACTCCACAATCATTTCACACTTCATGATTTTATTTTGACTCTTCTTGTTATAAGACAGCTGTATTGCTTTCTTTTTTGTTGTTGTTATTGAATTGTTCTTGAATCTTTGCATATTTTGGGGGGAGGTATATTGGTACTAAGCTCCTATAGGGTTTGTAACCTCTCCCACATACTTACTGTTCTTGTTTCATTTCTGTTTTTGTAATTGTCAATTGTTTTTAATGGTGCATAAATAAACATCACTACTTTAGTTGAAGTGAAGGGTCTAAAATTTGAGACAGTGCAAGTACATTTTTCATCTAGTTGCACACGTGCAACCAGTGAATTTGTTTTGTTCTTTTTAAACACTGGTGAAATGTGGAAGGGGGGCAACTCAAAGAATCTGGTACAGTAAGGTGGCAGCAGGTCAATGCAGTGGCATGCAAAAGTTTGGAAAACTAAAAGAATACACTGATATTGCTTAAAGTGTTTTGCAGAAGAGTGTTTCATGTTGGAGATCATTTAATGTTCCACTTACTTAACTGTTCACATTAACATTAACGGAAAACCTGAGGTGCCAAACCTGTGCATGCCACTATGAGGATTATGAATGAACAGGAAATGTGAATATTTGCTTTGCAGATCTTTTTCTGATTGTGCTCCTAAAATTTTTAGTTAGGAGTCACTTTATGAGCAGCAGCAGCAGCAGCAGCAGCAGCAGCAGCATGAGGATGGTGATGCACATGCGGGAGGGAACAATGTGTTTTTCCTACCATGGTCTGTGTGCGCCAGGAAAAGCAGATCCTGGATGATCTGGATCAGGGTGCTGAGCTGTCTGTCCTCCTGCGGGGTCCTCAGCCTCACCAGCAGCCTCCTCAGCCTTTCCTCCAGCTCCTCCTTGTTAACCATGGTCTTTGAAATACTGTTTTCCAGTGGATGACTTGACCTGCATTTAGGTCAATCAGTGCTGTCCCTCCCAAGTTACCGACTAATGGCAGCAGCGGCAGCAGCGGCGGCGGCGGGGAAGACACAGTAAAGTGCTACTAAAACCACGAATCATTACATCACATTAGTAAAAGTTGTGTTACACAATGTGACATAAGCTACAGCAAAGCTAAGTTGCTGTCACCCACTGATTGAGGAAGCTGTCAGTGTCGCGCAGTTTCGGTTCCGACATTGACATCACGGCTCCAACGTAACGTAACTTTCTCCCAGCTCAGGGAAAAACATGCTGCTGCCCTTTGCTTTGTCGACTCATCGGACACTTTCTGTTGTTTTCTGTGGGGAAGTCCGGGTGGTTTCTTCCTGGCTGCCAGGCGTGGTGTTCCTCCTTCCCCCCGGCCTCGATGTCACATCACATCATATGACTCCGGTCAGAAAAACTTCCCGTTTGTTGAGGAGGAGGAAGCTGGAAATAGACAGCGTGCGGCGAGAGCCAGCGGCGGCGGTTAAGTGAAGCCTCACTACACGCGACGACTTCGCCGAATGCCGCGTCGCTCACATAGAAATTACATTAGTCGCGCCGTTAGGTATCCCAGCATGCTTAGCGCGGCGAAGTTATCGCCTTCGCGGAGCGGCGCGGCCCAATCTACATCCATGGGCCCAATGTAATGTCAATGTGAGCGACGCGGCATTCGGCGTTAACCGCCGCCGAGGGGAGCGACAAGGCTAGTGCAGTGATTTGTTTTGTTTTTAACTCGGATTAAAATGGCTCGGCTAACCGTTTAGGGGCCTGTGGTCGAGTGATAGTTCAGGCTACCCGTGTCTGTCTGCACTCACACAGGTGGTGTCTATGTCAGCCGTGGGCTTGTTGTTGTTACCATAGATAACAAGATGACTCGCTGCTGCTCGCCACGCGGTCGCCATCTTGCGTCGGTCTGCTCGCTCCCCCTCGGAGTGTTGGGCACGTTACTTTGGTACTAGTTACTCACAAAAAAGTACCTGAGTTAGTAACTTAATTACTACATCATCATAAAAATAACTAGTAAGGAGAACCTAACTATTTCGTTACTTTTTTATTTTTTATTTTAATAATGCTCAAATAGTCAATATGTCTTATATAATGTACACTCAAACAGGTGTATGATTTTGTGACGGGACTTATTGAGTCAAGTAACGGTGCATTTTATTGTTAGTAAGCGGCGTTGTACGGGAAACAGTAAGTAGCACCATTACGCAGTTATTCCCAATCCCATAGCTGATTATGTGGTGCATGCTCTACTAAAATAGCAAGAACTTGCTCAGTTGTAAACAGGTGTGGCTTATGAACGGCAGAAATGCAGTCATGATACTGATAGCTATACAAATATGTTTTAGCCACTAATCACGCTACTAAGCAATAGCTAGCAATAGGTCAAAATTTCGCCGAGTTACGAGTAGTTTTTTAGTGCAGATGACTGGATCACCCTCCGTGGCCAGAGTCAGTGGACCGACACTAGATGGCCGCCTGTGAGTTACGTCTGTGCGTCCGATCCACCCTCTTTGTTGGCGGCACTGATTCGTGCCGTATTCCATTGAAAATGTCCGCACTTGCCGTCTTTGTTGCCTAATTGCCCCATTATTTTTTCCATAACTACTTTTAATATACGTTACAACTCCTAAAGATGCATCACTAAAGTCGGCCATACACCTTCCTTTTACTTATAAATCAATTAGATTATGTTTGTTTTTACGCTGAGCATCTAGCAACGTAACTACGGTAACTTTCACTTGGCGCATCATGACTGTACTGTGTACTGTAAGCAGAGCCTGTGGTTCAGCATTGCACTGCTTTGGGCATAATCAGGCTACATAATGTAATAGCAGCGTCACACCGCCCACATTGAATTTTTTGCCCAATTCAATAAAACTCCTCCCTCCAACAATCAATTCGTCAATCGATTGATCCCCTGGACAAGTTTTTCTTCCGCCCACGTGTAACCGTGCGCAACAATCAGACAACTCTGTACACGGTCAATAAAACCGACTGTAAATGGCATATTACATTGTTCATTATTTACAGCTTTGAGTAGGCCTATTGTAGTTATCTTTGTAAATTGAACACTGTCGCATAAAAAGTATAAAATATTAAGATTCTGAATGTGAAGTTTTACAAATGAATACAAGATAGTTAAATTGGTTTCTTTATAAAATGTCTCAAGCTTAAAATTGAATATGAATCAATTTGCTGCTGCTCGCCGCACCCATGTCACATGGGAATTATGCCCTAAGCAAATTAAACTCAATTTCAGACGTTGTTAAGTCTTTATAGCCAGAGGTGAATGAGGAATATCCAAATAAAAGCTGTTATAGTTGGCACATGTACACTATACTCAGACTATTAGCCTCCTACTCAACAATGCAAATTGTCAAAGGTAAACACACAGTCTGCCTGCTATAATATGGTGAATGGGACCACAGGTAAACTAAGACAAATGGGCGTGTCCTGTCCTGTCCTGCGGCAACTGGTGGTCATATGATCGAGCCGATCGTCCATGAGACAAACTTCCCGTTCAAGGAGGACACCAGCTGCAGCAGAGCTCCAGGAATAAGCTTTTCAGAGGTATAGTTTGAGTTATTTTGCACACATATCAACTGTTTGGATCAGTCGAGGCTCTTTAAAGAATAACCTATGCCTGCCATGTGTCGTATTCAGGTCGTATTTCATGATCCAAACGACACGTTTTACCTGTGAGTCGTTCAGTTTAAAAAAAGCGAATGTGATTGGCTTGTCGGCGTGTCGGATTTTATTATGGCATCGCATTTTTATGACAGAATTGTGTTGTTTTGTCATTCCAGTTTAATTTCTCAACATCTAGTTGAATAACTGTAGGACATTCAGCTCATTGATGAATTAGGAGTAGCTACACCACAGACAATTTGTTCATTCACTTCACATTGAAATGAGGAGCTATTAGATATTTTACTGATCCACAGGGATCACAGGGAGTTAACAGCTTCAGATTACCTCAAAACTAACTGTTTCAATGCTCTTTCATTCAGTGACTTCGTTTGTGGGTGAATTTGATTTGGGAAAAGTCTACAAAAAAAACAAAACAGCTATGAAATAAAAAAGATTGGGATAAGGAACTTGCAACATATAACGAATTAAAAAGAAGACAAAGCATGGTTTTAGAGATTTCTGTTTTGCAGAACAGTGATTCAATAAATTGACGGATTTTGAACGGAGCTCGGTGCTGCGTTCAAGAGCAACAGTCAAGTGCCACCGTGTTGTTATTAGACGCTCAAACACATCCTACTTCTCAAATGACCGCTAATATTTTTTTGTGTGTTTACGAGTGTAAAGTGAACTATTATAGACAGATGCTTCATTAAGGTTGTTGGGGCACTTTTATTTATTTTATCCCGATACTTGAATTTTTCTTTTTTTTAATGGACTGACTGACGTGAACGCAGCGCGGCGATCAGGTGACGTTACGTAAACATGGCCACGGCGTGGAGGAAGCACGGCAGCAGACTCGCTGGTAAACAAACGCGGTTTAAGCTCATTAAATTCACCGGTTGGGCAAGTTTTCACTTGGTGTGACACAAAACTTGCAGCGCAAACATTTCTTTAACCACAGGGACTTAAAACGAGGCGTTGTCGTTGCCAGATATTAAGTTAACTATGGCTGCTGGTTACAAACTTTATGTTTTGGGGTTTCAGCGTTGAAAACACTCATGTGGGACTTTTATTTGAGATTATCGAGACGCCTTTCTCTCTTAAAGTTTTCTCCTTTTGTTGTGGATCCGCTTTAAACCAGTTCCGCTGTGTTTTAATGGCATTTTATTACACATGACATGGCTGTAGACACCAGAGTCCCTTCATGGTGTCAACTAATCTAAATAATGAAGACGTGAGAATAAGAAGCTGCTGCTGCAACATTGTTAAAGTAATAACCGCTTCCCTTATGTCCAGTAGCCACGATGAATTCAGCCTGAAGCACATGAGCAGCCGTATGAGCAGCAGCCGGAGGCGGAGGTCGGTGGACGATGGAGAGCGGAGTCTCATCGGAGGAGGAGGAGTGGAGGAGCAGGATGCCTCCACACCGGGGTTCGTGTACGTGCTGGCCTTCTTCTCCGCCCTGGGAGGGTTTCTCTTCGGGTACGACACCGGGGTGGTGTCCGGGGCCATGCTGCTCCTGAAGAAGGAGATGAACCTGAGCGCGCTGTGGCAGGAGGTGCTGATCTCCAGCACCGTGGGGGCCGCGGCGCTGGCTGCCCTCGGCGGCGGCTACCTGAACGGGACGCTGGGCCGCAGGGTGGCCATCCTGGTGTCCAGCTTCATCTTCAGCGTTGGCGGCGTCATCCTGTGTGTCGCCCCGGACAAGGTGGTCCTCCTCGTGGGCAGGATCACAGTTGGCTTGGGCATAGGTGGGCTGGAAATCACACTCATCTTTATCATAATAATAATAATAATAACTTTATTTGTATAGCAACTTTAAAAACACAGGTTTACAAAGTGCTTAACAAAAGCAACATATAAAGACCAGAGGACACAAGTCACATGTCGTCTTTATATTTAATATAATGTAGGCTATAATATATGGCTTGTGACATAAATTATATGTCACAAGCCATAGGAGATGGACCGCCCAAGCATTACAGCAACACAGCCAGGCAATACAAGACCCCAGCAACAAATTGAAACCAGGAGGACTCAAATTAAAATGCAGGATGCAGTTGATTAGATAAAATAAATAAAAAGGGGGGTATACATGATAAAAGGAGATGAAATGAGTTATAAACAGATGGGATTAAATCAGAAGAAGGCGTAAAAGTAAAACTTAGTGTCTGAGTAAAACTGTGAGATAAAATGAGCCAGTAATATTACATTGCCTCATAGAGCCCTTAACCTAGAGGTTTGATATCAGCTGTTTGTCACATGCAGAAGCTTGTTTACCTTCTCTTTGATTCAATATTTATATACGTAATAAGTTTGGCTCATTTTCATAAATGGAAAAATATTGTAAAACATGTTAAAAAATTCCCAATATTTCATTGTTTTGGCCTCATCTAACATCAAGGAGGTCTGATTCTCAGCCCTCAGATCACCACCTGTTCACCTCCTTACAGTGTGATCTAGTGAAGAAGTCAAGCTGTGCCTATCAAATGAGCAGATCTCCACCTCCTGTTGTTCTAACCTACCTGCGCATTGTTGGTGGAGACGAACCGAGCGGCTTCACCTCGTCTCACCTGCCTGTCCTGTTCTGTTGTGAGGTTGTTTGCCTGAACAATGATTATGTTCCAGAGTCAAATGCGTTGTATTTCCTCGGTCTGAATCTGGATGTGTGAAGCAGGGCTGCAACGAGTGGCACATTACTACAGTACTCAAGTACTCGGATATCAGCTGCAGCCCTAGTGTGAAGCGTGTAGGATTGACCTGTCTCCTCCTCCCCTCAGGCCTCGCCTCCATGACAGTTCCTGTGTACATCGCTGAAGTTTCCCCGACTCACCTGCGAGGTCAGCTGGTCACTGTCAACTCCCTCTTCATCACCGGTGGTCAGTTCATCGCCAGCGTGGTGGACGGAGCATTCAGCTACTTGAGCCACGACGGCTGGAGGTAAACATCTGTTCGACCTGTCCTCCCCGCTCCATCATCAGGCGTCTACTTTCTCCCATTCACTCCTCGTTCTCTCCATCCTGCAGGTACATGCTGGGTCTGTCCATCGTCCCAGCTCTGCTGCAGTTCGGCGGCTTCCTCTTCCTCCCTGAAAGCCCCCGCTGGCTTCTGCAGAAGGGGCGCAGTCAGGAGGCTCGCAACGTCCTGGGCCGGATCAGAGGAGAGCGGAGCGTCGACGAGGAGTACGACAGCATCAGAGCCAGCATCGAGGAGGAGGAGAAAGAGGCGGGTGGAGGTGACACATCTCTGGAAATTAGGAAGAGGAGGGGAAAAAAAGAAGAAAACTTGGAGCTGAAGATTAGACGGAAGTTTACGACACAAGTTGTTCTTGATTTTTCTTTTTTTCTTTCAATGTGTTTTTATAGGAGGTCCTGTTATTCTGCGGATCCTCAGCCACGGGCCGACTCGCAGGGCCCTCATCGTCGGCTGCGGCCTCCAGATGTTTCAGCAGCTGTCTGGGATAAACACCGTCATGTAGGTCATCTATTCATCCTTGAGCTTGTTTTCATCCTGTGTAACTGGAAGAACTGGTCCAGGCTGAGCTGTGGTGGGTGGGGGAGGTAAAGGGACTGTAAACTGATCCCTGATCTGTCTTTTCAGGTACTACAGTGCGACCATCCTGCAGATGGCCGGGGTGCGGGACGACAAACAGGCGATCTGGTTGGCTGCTGCGACCTCCGCCACCAACTTTGTGTTCACCATGGTGGGAGTGTGGCTGGTGGAGAGAGTGGGCCGCAGGAAGCTGACGCTGGGCAGTCTGCTAGGTGTGGGATCTAGATTCAGAGCAATGAGAGGATTTTGTATTCCTCAAATTCACAAATTGTGATTTATATTCTCCTTCTCTCTCAATAAATAGTAAATTAAAACCAATTTGCATAAAGAAATTTGCTATTTTATTGTGATAGTATAGCTGTTTATATATTGCATTGGTATTTAGTTAGTGATGTTATTCAGAAGTGCATAAAATAGAAGATGTACAGATATATTGTAGTTGTTATGGTCTTTATTACACAGTTAATATGAGTGTGATTATTGTCTCTAATGCAGGTACTTGTCTGAGTCTGGCTTTGTTGGCAGTTGGGTTCTTGCTCTCTGCCCTGAACTCCCCGTCCGTCACCCTCCACCCGATCGACGGTCTGAACTCCACCTGCAATCAATACAGGTAAGATTATACAGCATCACTCCATTAATTGACATGTAGGTAGCGATCATGTCGGAAATGTAGAGAAGACGGCTCATGTTGCATTTTAAATGTGAGACACAACATTTTTTCTCCACATTAAAATTTTAGAGCTGAATAAAAAAACAACAGGTAGCCTGGAAAACTGCAAAGGCTTCATCATCAGGGATCTTTATGAGAGTTAAGAGTTAAATGTCTTTACTATCATGAACTGAAAATATACAAACACTGAAAGAATATTTGAATCAATTATTTTTATTTATGACCTTTTCTGAATCCCCAATGCAAGTGTCCTAAAGAATATTTCCATTTTATCTCTATTAGGTAAATATGAGAATATCATTTTCCAGCCATGATCAAAACACTCAGCTCTTAGCGTCTTCTTCTCCAGTGAACTCCATGTTTCACCATGAGCTCTCTCTCTCTCTCTCTCTCTCTCTCCTCCAGCTCCTGTGAGTTCTGCATGCTGGATCCGAACTGTGGATTCTGTTACCAGGACAACGGGATCGAAGTGTACAACTCCTCCTGCGTTCCCGTCAATCAAGAGGCCACAGACCACGCAGCGTGGGGAAGGTGAGATGTGTGTCGCACTGGGACACGATGAAACTTTACACCCTGTGCATGAAATGAAATGGTATCAACAGCAGCAGCAGCAGTTTGAAGCCGTGACGGGAAGATTTCACTTTCAGCATCTGTATTAAAGCTGCAACATCTGCATTTTAATTTTAAGAGGTTTTTCTAAAATACAGCAGATAGAGCTTCTTGTAAACCAGATCTTTATACTGAAAGAGTGTGTTTCAATATCTTGCCTTTTCTTTTTTCTTTTTAAATCCAGATGTTCCAACCAGACAGAGGCAGCTGACAGTCCAATCTGGGCCTACAACTACTGTCCCACGTCCTACTCCTGGCTCGTCCTGGTCGGCCTCATCCTCTACCTCGCATTCTTCGCTCCAGGTGTGTATTTTATTAACTTTTAAGAAAAACAAATACTTTATCTGTAAAAAAAATACTGCATCTTTAATGTATGTTAACTATGCATCCTCCTGTATGTGTGTGTGTGTGTGTGTGTGTTAGGTATGGGACCAATGCCTTGGACGGTGAACTCTGAGATCTACCCCCTGTGGGCCCGCAGCACCGGGAACGCCTGCTCATCCGGGGTCAACTGGATCTTCAACGTCCTGGTGTCTCTCACCTTCCTGCACATCGCTGAGTTTCTGACCTACTATGGTAAGACTAGTCTGCAGGGATGTGAGGTTGCAGCTGCCTCTTTGTATTGTTTTTATTTCAAACTTCATAAGTGTTCAGATGAGTATCCAGAGTTTCCTGTTTATTTAACTCACTTTCTTCTATTATTGTTATGTAATTAATGTTTTAAGAGTCTGTTGCCAGTGAAAGCATCTCCCTCGCTTGTGCCTCACCCTGATCCTTAAAGTTTATCTTTATTCTTTTTTATATAACCAGGTGTGGTCACTGTAAATACCGTCTTTATTTATAGCAACAGAGAAGTGGTGAGGAAAATACCACAGCTGCAGAATATTGAACTGAAATTGCCCCTTCACACAAGCTATAGACGACAAAACCTGAGAAACAGTGAACTTTTGTCCATCAGCTACAGGAATCCTCACTTTCTCCCACTGATTTGAAGCATGAGCGGGTCAAAAACAAGCCCAGACTCTAAGAGCTAAATTTAATAATAAGCTATAAACAACCTCAAATGTTCTTGTGTTTATGAGTTGCTGTGGTAAACAAGCCTCGGAGGGTGCTGCTGCTGCCACTTCTGTTTCATGCTCGTTTATGAGTTAACGTTGTGAAATGCAAAAGGTTGTTGCAGTTTTAATTTCTCAGGTCTAGAGAGCACAAGGACATCTATTTAAAATGTAACATATATCAAATTTAAGTCTGCACAGTGGCCCCAGAAATGATTCAGACACTTGAGCCACACTTGAAAAATGTGATAACAAACAAAATGTAAAATATTATATATTGATAACACTTGATTTTCATTGGTGTTTCAGCTGCATTTAACAGACTTTTTGTCATATTGTGGATAAGATACTTTAAAAATTAATGTGCAAATATAAACAATTTGAAGAAAGATATACAGCATATAATGGTAAATTACCTATCTAAAAGATTTAAAAAAACAAAAAACAATATACACTACTCACAAAAAGTTAGGGATGTTTGGCTTTTGGATTAAATTTCAGAATGCACCTAAAATGCACCATAACCTTTACAGGTGAACTTAAATTAACCCTCTCTAAACTTTGAATGTCCAGTTGCTCAACGTTTGAGTTCTTATTGAATAACATGCTGTTCTCTAACCAGGTGATTAACCACAAAAATCACAAGCACCGTCTGATTTAGTATGAAATGCTCTGGTTCAGTGACAGTTTGTAGACGGTCCTCTTCTTCTTCTTCTCCCTCTCCTCTCCACAATGTTCAAATTCTGACATCATGAGACCAAGACAACACTTTTGTTGTGCTATAGCCACCACTGTTGTTAGCTTTTGTTTCAGATTAAGAAATTACCATTGCATCCTTCTACTTAAAAGGCTTTCATGATACAGTAGAAGTTTTGTGAGTGTATAGTGACCTTATTTCAGTGAATATGAACACATGACTCTTCTTTCCAGGGGCGTTCTTCCTGTACACGGGCCTGGTGGTGCTGGGTCTCCTCTTCGTGCAGGGCTGCCTCCCCGAGACCCAGGGTCTGCAGCTGGAGGAGATCGAGAGCTTGTTCGCGGGTCCGCTCTGCTCCTGCGGCGTCCCCTCGCCCCACGGCCCCCGTCACATCCACTACATCCGGGTAAAAGGCAGCAACCGCCTCCTCTCTGACAGCGACGCCTCAGATGTAGAGTAGACCGGGAGGGGACGTTTCCTTTTCTTTCCTTTGGGGTGTTCCCTGTCTTGCTGATGTGGGGAGGAAAGGTAAACGTGTCGCTCTGTGGTGGGTCAAGTCAACCAAGTATTTAAAAAAAAAAACTGGCACTTAATGTTGCTCTACGTCCGTCCATGTCTCATCGCTGTTCTCTCTGCCATCTAACGGGATAAAAGGATCTGCGTTACTGCCCTTCCCTTCATCTGAATGAGTTTCACAGCATCTCGGAGATAATGAAAATCCCAGGAACGTTACTGTTCAGTCCAGACCACAAGTATTTGGAAAGCTACACATCTTTTTTTTTGTTTTGTTTTGTTCTTCAGTCTCTCTGAGCTTCAGCACATAAAACCCGTGGAAGGGGTCTGGGCTCAGCGTCCTTCATATTCAGCCAAATCCATCAAAGTCACTGGACGATGTTACAGTATTAAATCCTCAGCCACATCAGTCCAGGTTAGCTGTCACCACGGAGACGCTGATGCCGACTTCTGGCAGTCACTGACTTTTTCTTCTCCTTCTTCTTTCCACAAAATATGAAATATGATGATTTTGTTTGACATGATGTGAAAAAGGCCAGCGCCTCTCACAGAATTAGTACTGCTACACTGACGCAAAGCTTTTGAAATTAAAGCTTAAATTTGTTATGTTTTTTTGTGCTGAATCACAGAAGATTAAGATTTTCTCGACGATACGAAACAATTGCACTCTTTCAATGAAGATCTACTGTATGTCAGCAAACAGATCGTCTTTTCAGTGAGTTCAGAAACTGGGTGACGTGGTTGCTGACTCACCGTTTCCTCTGCCACTTCCACAAAGTCAAGACAATTCAATTTCCACATGAAGAATTCTTTGCATGTTTTCAATCACACCGTCCGTCCTCTGTCGGCTACAAAACTGACAGAACAACAGGGATGTGTTTGTGCTTGTGTGGCCTTAAGTTACGGAGTCACAGATTTAAAAAATAATAAGTGATTAACATTATGGATCATTCATTTCTGCCTTATTGGGACATTTGTGTATCTGATTGTTCTTCTAACTCTTTCCAAGCACATTCCTGTTGAAGTCGATGTTACTGATTTTAAAATCTGTGCTTTTAACCCACTAAATCAGCTGAATGTGGGTTGCTGCTATTGTGTACACAGTGGGGGTGGGTGTGAGTGCACTTTAACCAAGAAGGTGTCTTATTTTTTAAGATTTTTGTTTTATTTTATGGATTTTTATTTGGTCAGATTGTGAGAATGAGTTGCTTAAATCTATTTTCTAGTCATGTTCTGAATTGAGCTCAGCACAATATGACTCAGTGGGATCAGACAGCGCCATAGCCTATATAACTGTAAGTACTGCATCGAGCCTACTGACAGCTTTCCTGCTATTCTACAACAGTGTTAAATATAAAATTTTAATGTTCAATCTCATGTCTTTGTTTCCACAGCTCAGATAATGGTGACCAGGTAGCCCACAGCGACATAATGCAACCGTACAAGATTCTCATTAAATATCTTTTTGATGCAGTCTTGTTTTTAATGATAGCAAGAGTTATACATTCAATCTCAAATGTTTAATTTAAGGCCAATCTATGATTTATTTTTCACTCATATATGATACCTATGAACATCTGGAGTGTCAAAACTCTATCGATTTGGGATGCATGAAAACAATAGATGCTCAGTAAACATAACCAAATATTTTGTGGTGACCAATCCATAATTCTATATATATAGATATATACTCACAGTGATATGAACCTGTCACTATTCATGTGAGTTATATTCACCAGCATCTGCAAATTTATATTTCTATTAGAAAATGTCCTGTATAAATGTCAGGGCAGGTATAAAAAATACTGGCACTGACTGCCATGATGCACAAAAGACTCAATTTACTCTCAGGTGAAAAGAATCATTAACAACATTCAAAAAAGGGATGTTTGTAAGAAACCCACAGTTTCAGGTTAAAGGATGTTTTTTAGGATGACCAGTGTGTCCATTTTGCTACTGTGTCATTCACATGTTATGCACCATGATCATCATGCTGTATATGAAATAACATGCCATGTCTCTTTGATCACACTCTTTCCTTTAATATTATCTTTTGGAAATAAACATACAGTAATGAAACAATCTGTAAAGTCAGTTTATGTTTGTATGTTATTGAGTGGTTATGTTCATTAAAAAAAACATAATAAATAATCAAATAAGTACCAATGATTCTGATGTATTAATGTGCAGATTTTTATTTTATTTTTCCATATTTTGTAAATGTATAGATTATTGTAGATCACAAATGAGGTAGCAGACAGTTGCTCTTAATAGTGGGGCTTTAATATTTTGGCACATCAGCACCACACTGTCATCAGTATCAGGACATTGAAAAAAAATCTCATAAAATTATGACTTTTTTCAAGTAATGTTATTACTTTATTCTTAAAGTCTCTATAGCCTTTATTTGTCAGTGCAAGCTGTTTTTAGAACAGCGGAGCAGAGCCGCGAGTTGCTCAGAGTTATGCTACGGAGAATCATGGGATTTCTTGGTTTCCCTAATCAAACTCATCAAATACACAATCCAAATCCAACAACTCCAAAATGCTCTGGTGGACAAGTTGTGACCTGCACATTCACCACGCTATGAGATAATAACAGAATGTTACAAAACTTTGTCATTTTAAGAGGTAAATTCATGCAAAACTGCTGATGCGCGTTGCCTTCAGGGACAGTTTTTCAGCAAGCAGTCTCTGCATTTGCCTTGAAAACAACTCTGTCTGGTAACGTTGCGTTATTATCTCATAGCGTGGTGAATGTGCAGGTCACAACTTGTCCATGACAGCATTTTGGAATTGTTGGATTGTATATTTGATGAGTTTAATGAGGGAAACCAAGAAATCCCATTAACCTCTGTAACATATCCCTGAGCAGCTCGCGGCTCTGCTCCGCCGTGTAAGGAACCTGGCTACTGCTATAACTATTGCGATTATGGCATGGGCCAATTTCCCAAAATGTTGAACTATCCCTTTAAGGCTACTAGTAGTAGTGATTTGCATAATCTCCCCGGGACAGCGGGCTACAGGAACCATTTAGTTCCGGGTACGAAAGGTTCCAGGAACTACAGGTTCCTGAAACTTTGAGAGGAAAGACGGTTTCTGTTTTGCATTTAATTCTGGCTGCAAGCCCACTGTTTACTTTCTACCTGTTCGACGCTTGCAGCTGTGTCAAGATTAAAGGTTAAATAATGGAGCCCAGCAAGAAATCACTGGACCGGTGGACGGACCACGAGGTGCAGGCCTTACTCTTCATTTATGCCGAAGAAGAGATCCAGCGAGAGTTTGAATCTTCGACCAGAAATGACAGAGTTTACGCGAAAATGGCAGCGAAGCTGGCGAAAATGGACATTAACCACAGCGTGAAGCAGGTCCGCGAAAAGCTAAAGAAGCTAAAGCAGGACTACAGAAGAATAAAAGACCACAACAACCGGAGCAATCCAGAAGATTGGCGCTCCGGGAAGTGGTACGACCGGCTGGATGCCTTGCTCGGGCACAAGCCGGCGTTCTCCGGCTCGGCAGCCAAAAAGGACCCGGCAACGTTGTTGGTGGAAGCTCCACAGCGAGAGGACAACACGGAGTCAAACGACACCGAAGGTAATTCGTTGCCCTGTTTGAAAACGCGTGTAGTATTATGCTAACAGAAGTGTTTTGTTACGCTAGCCAAAAGCTAAATGCTACAGGCTAGTCATAATGCTTAACCGGCTATATGCTAGTCCTAATGCTAACCGGCTACATGCTAGTCCCAGTGCTAACCGGCAGGAAATGTTTTTCTTTGTCCGCGCTTTCCAGATGAGACTACCCAGGAGAGAGAGGACATGTTTCACATTGAACCGGCCTCGACCTCGTTCCTACCACCGACAGCAACAGCGACCAGCAGCCCTCGCCGGTCCTCCGAGGACGGTCACAATCGCCGAGGTAAACGGTGTAACGTTACGCCGAAAGGCCCATTTCACGCGCATCGATGTATATACATATATTTTCCCATCACGAGTCCCATACTTTCACACCGACCACGAATGTTACGCAGTGAAAATGCAACAAAATTCTTGAGCGAGGTTGATTTTTCTGAGATTTCGCCTGGCGACTAAACGTATCAACCAATGATGTAGCGTGAAAGGAGGTACGTCACAACACCATGGCAACAGTGGAAACAGCTCTCACGTGCTCACCCATCCTCCTCCTGGTGAATGTGCACAACTTCTCCACGAGCGTGTTTTAGAGTTGTTGGATTGTGTTTTCAATGAGGGAAAGGCGAAAAGTACTGCACGCCTCCATTGCATGAGCTGAGCAGCTAGCGTCTCTGCCCTGCCAATCTAAAAGCAGCTTGCACTGACAAGTAAAGGTAAAATGAATCTACTCCTATGACTATAGGAATTATGGCAAAAGGCGAATTTGCCAAATTTAACTATTGCTTAAGGCACGGCAAAGAACCACTGAACACAAAGCGAAACTGTGGTTAATAATTGTCTCATCTGTTGTATATTTGCATCGCTGCAGGTGTGAATGTTTATGTGAAATATTCGCCGCCAACATTTTGCAATACCGTGTTGTTTATTCGTCACATCCCCGGTGTATAAGGACCTTAACTTGTCAGCATTTCTGAATTGTGTGAGGATACGCTCATGTATTTACTTTTTGTGTTTTGGTGTTGCTTGCTTAGGAAAAAGGAAAAGAGATCACGATGAGTCCTTCCTGGACGCACTTCGGGAGCTGGAAGACGCTACCAGAGTGGTCATTGACGAGGGAAACCAGCAGCGCGACCACTACATGCAGCTGCTCCTCGAGGCCCAGGCACAGGAGACGGAGATGAGGAGGCAGGAACTGGAGCTCCTCCAGGCTGACGCCGCTGAAAGTCGACGTCTGCAGCAGGACTTCCAGGTCGGCTTTCTGGCCGTTCTTGGGCAGCTAGCCAGCGCTCTCAGCCGCAACAAGCCAGCCGACTCCCCGTTGGACTGAGTTCTGACCGACTGCTCATCTTTTTTATTTGAATGTTTTCTTGATAAAAAAAAATAGACTTGAACCTATGTGTACTGGGAGTTCTTCATATATCAGGGGATCTACAATAAGACATAACCCAACTGGCTAAAACTGTATAATAAGTGTGATTGGCGGAGCAAGTGAAAACACATGAGACATGCAGACATGACAACCATTTATTGTCAAGAACAAATGGTACATATTACAGTGATGTTCAGCAGTACGCACCCATTTACGAATATGAGTTACATGTTAAAGGGATACTTAATGGGGCGCCGAGTGGCGCAGTGGGTTAAGCAGGCGCCTCATATGTTGAGGCTACAGTCCTCGTGCTGGCAGCCCCCCCCATTTCCTGTCTCTAAACTGCACTGTCAAATAAAAGGCATGAAAAAGCCAAAAAAATATAGTTAGAAGAAAGAGGATACTTCACCCAAAATCATCTACTCACCGACATACCAAGGAAGGGTTTGGAGAAATCCCACTACCTTCCATAGCATAGCTCTGAACCATTTATTGTCTAAAAAACAAATTAAAGGCAACAAACCTACTGCTATGACTATAGCAGGGATGTGATTCGCCAAGGACAAAAAAGCAGGAAATTATACGGACCCATAGCGCGACACGGCCACAGTACAGCCATTACCATTATTAAAAGTATCAAACAGAAAACAATTAATTTAAGGAGAAACTCAAAACAGCATGTCAAACAATAGGTGCAGATATTATTACAGTGACATAATTTTCATCATTTTGATCATTCAAAATGTGTCTGACAGCGAGAGAGACCAGAGAGACAGAGAGCCAGTTGTGGCAGGTGGAATTACCACTGGGAAATAAAAGTCGAACCACTTGAACCATTGAGACCTTCCAGCCAGATGTGTGGTACATGTCTAATATTTTTGTAGAAAGTAAATAAGTAAACAATACATTTAAAAAAAAACAGATATATATAATAAAGCTGACTTGTAGGCTAATGGCAAGAAAAAAATAAACTTTGTTGTTAACTTAGACTGAACTCAGACCTGGTCTAGTGGGGAGCTGTGGCTGGAGAGCCCCCTTTACAGCAGGTAGCACGCGCGCGCTTGCACGCACACACCTGTTGCTGTGCCGTCTCTCTCTGTCCCTCGGATCTCTCTCCCGTTCTGTTGGGCTTCTACTAAGGGCGCATGGACGGTCCAACCCGCCCGGACGCGCTGGGAGCCGGGTTTGCCGAGAAAATCCGAGGCCGGGATTTTTTTTTTTTTAACGGGTTCGGACATAGAATTAATGCTCGTCGTAATTGTAAACACAGTAACGTCAGCGCGTCACGTGCAGCACCACGCCGCTCAAACAAACACTACCGTGGCAAAAAAAAAAAAGAGAGAGAGAAGACTACCGCCGCTACGTCTGTTTGTTACCGCTCTATGGTCAACATCAAAACCTATGGCTGTGTGGGTTAAATGGTGGATAATGGTCCGAGTAAACCTCAAAAAAAGCGGATTTGCATGATTTACGACGGTCGCATTTTCATGTCTAAAAATCCGGATTTCCGGAAAAATCCGGAAAAATCACATCCCTGTATAGGGATTATTGCAATGGCCAAACTGTTGAACTATCCCTTTAACTTCCGGCGTTTGGAAGCTGTATTGTGTCGAGTCGACCATGAGCACCTTCTCCACAGAAGAGCAGAAATCACGTACACAGTCCGTGGTGACGCCAACTCCAAACAAATGCGAGAAGCTTCTGTATTCCTTGTTGGTGTTCCGAGCTTCCTCAATGCCATGGCGATTCATTTCGGCGTGAACACACGGCAGCAGTAGTTTCTGTCGTATCGCCCCAGTTCTGGTTCAAGCCGTCTCCTTGGACATGCTCTGGATCCACTGAGCTTCGGTAAAGGTCGGAACCACTTGTCTCCCATCACTCCGTTGCGTTGCTTTATTGTGCGCCCAAAGGAGAAGCTCAACGTCCTCTGTAGTAATCGCATATCTGAATCACACACAACAGCACCAAAATAAATTGATTTCAGTGATTTCGCTATAGCAACATTACACCAAGCATGTGACGCTGAAATAGATGTTGAAATGCTTACCATTCGCCTCCTTAGTGCCCGATGACGGATACGAGTCTCTGCCAGCTCGTGGTCTAACTCTCCTATGATATGTAAAAGTCGTATTCGTGCTCGGCGTCGTGAATCGCGGGCGTCTTGAATCCGCTTGGCCAGAAACTCTCGCCTACTTTCCATCGTCGATTTAATGAATCCATGTGCCATAACATGAAGCAAAACCGCCAGCAGAAAACACTCCATCCCCTCCATGTTGGACTGAGTCGTCGTCTAATGATGACGTCGGGTGGTCCGTCGCTTTTATGGCGTCATGGTTTCACTTGTCATAGATATATACGTGTATATATCTATGTTCACTTGTACTCTGTCAGAAACATCAAAGTAAAACTAAACATCAATGTACATCAAAGTAAACTAAAATAAGCTAGAGAAACCGGCAAACAATGCAAAAGTTAATTAAATAAATAACTAAACAAAAGATAAATAAATAACAAGTGAATAAATAAATATATGAATAATTAAATGCAAAAACAAATAAATAGACGCAAGATTACAAGTAAACAATGCAACAAAATATATTGTATATGTATTATTTTGTTACATTTTATTTCATTATTGTAAATCACAATGACATTTTTTTTCTCAGAAAAAACACCTGAAATCAAATTAGGTTTTATTTTGAAGTCCATCTTACGTTTTCCGGTGACGCAGTTCCTGTATTCTACCGTAGGGTGGCGCTGCTGCAGCTTCTAAGAAAAAACAGTAGGGAAGTTAGTTACCACAGGTGAAGCTGACAACTTCTATCGACAACATGTGAGAGGTGGATATTTAAAACTTTGGCAAGTTGTGGTTGTTGTTGTAAAGTAAGTAAATTAATTGTTGAAGCTTTAGCAAAGTTAGCGTGACAAAGCTAGGTTAGCATAGCGCGTGTGTTTGTGTGTGTGCATGCATGTGTTTGTTGTGCTATGGTTGTGTGTGACTAAAAGGTTAATGTTCAGTTCATTTGCGTCAGTTACGGTAACACACTGGGCCGATCTTGCCATAAGGAACTAAGAAACCTGCCAAAGATCATAAGTCATCTGCTACTTATTATTATGTGTTGGCACGAGGGAGGAGACTAAAAGTGACGTAATTTTTTTAATGCGGTCTGGGTGCAGAAGAGACATCATGCCTCCACTGCTGTCTATGATTAAGTCAAGGCAAGTATAGTTTATTTGTCAATTTGTTTGCAGTAGGTGTATAAAAAAAACCTAGAAAACAAAACATACATTTATGAACAAATAAACAACTGACCACAGCCCAACAGCAGTGCAGAAAATGACAGTCTCAAGTGAAGTAGTTTAGTTTAGGGTTTATTTCCGTCTTGTAAAAACAAGTGCAATAGACAAAGTATAAAAGTATAGATACAAAACAAACACAGAACAAAAGAAAGAAAATTGTTGTATTCAGCCACAGTATGACATCACCATCATCATTGTCCCTGTTCAACCAGGTTCTCTTCTCTAATGCAAGTGGGAGGATACAGATACTCCCAGCCTGCTTCTTAATGACTTGTTGTTTTATTTATTGCTCCTACACTATCTGCTTTTAGCTCATTTGATTTTATATGGTTTTTGACTCCTCCCTCCTCACTGTCTAATCAATGTGTGAACAAAGTCGTCTGAATTGAACTAAACTGGACTTCGAGTCCCACGTCGGACGGCCCTGTCCTGCGTGTCATCCCCCCCCTCTCTGCCTCCCATTTCCTGTCACTCTCTGATCTGTCCTATCTAATAATAGCATGAAAAGCCAAAAAATATACTTATAATATATTTAAAAAAAAAAAAAAAAAGATCTGTAGAGCAGAGTCATTCAGGTCTTATCGACTTGGAACGTGGCCAATTTTCTGCAACAGAAAACAAAGGCACTTCTGTGTTGAGATCAAACTTCAATTTGTTGGCAAACATGGTGCCAATTATAAAGTCAGTGCAGATATTGTTCTTTGTTGATGCAGTTTGTCCATTGTAAAAATCTGTCAACTGCTCTTTGAACAGTTACAGCTGTTTGCTGCTGCCCCATGAGAGGCCATGTACCCTGTCGACCTTCCAGATGTGGATGGCAGTGACCTGACATCAGGATCTGAGAGGCAACTCTCGTCTTTGGAGTTGAGATGTGGCGATAACGATGAGTGGCTGGAAGTGTCACAGACATCAAAGGTACCATAACTCTTTTTTTAAATGTTTATAATTCACGTGCTATTATCCTAAACATAAAGCTGTCCCGTCCTGTTTGCTCAGGTGAAGATAACAGCAAATAATGTAAAGTGGCTGCAGCTCTTTGAAGATGACCAACCTGACGTTGCAGTGATGGCGCTTCACCTTCCCGATGATCCAACACAAGGTTTGGAACAAAAATATGCATTTATTTACTAATTCTCTGTCTTTACCCAGATTCACATACATTTTCTTTCTTTTTTTATTTATTGAAAATTATATTTTTTCTCTTTTATTTCATTCTTTTTTGTATTTTTTTTGTTTATAATGCTATTTAAGATATATGTTTCTTATGTCTGTTTTGCTTTGTTATTTGTGCAATTGCTTTTACAGGAGAGGTTTAAATATAGTAGGTTTCTACTCCACCTACACGTCTTTTTTTCAATTTAATTTATTTTATTGTTGCTTTTATAATCATGCAAATAAACATAAAGGTTTTAAACTGCTACCTCTCACACACACACAGATGTTGACTCACAGAGTCACTGAGGTCAGAATTTACGCAGCTTGATAACGCATCAGTGCATCCCTGAATTCAGTGGAAACCCTTTCAAAACAGGAGACTGTGCAGCTCACAAAACTGCAGGAATGACGTGACGCAGTCATGTCAACACGGGGCAAAATCTCCAAGGAACATTTCCAACGTCTTGTGAAATCCATGGCACAAAGAATCGAGTCCTTTTTGGATCCGAGCCTGCATGTTGTTCCTCATAAATGCTAATCGAGAGTGTGGGTGTGCGTGTACAGAGGCTAACGCTTTCCTGTGTGTGTGCACCTTTCAGTGGTGGCTTTGTATCTGCATGAGAAGTGGTGGCGTGTGGACGAGCTTTTACGGACGTCCAGCGAATCCAGAAGTGGCCTGATGTTGGTAACTGTGCACTGCTGCATCTGATTGTCTGTCAGCATCAATACAACACAGTGGCAAACTGATGAGAAAGGTCTGAACAGTGGGCAAAGAAACATCTGTACTGCTCTTTCAAAGGCTACTTTTTGAAGTCAGAGCCTTGAATCTATGATTCACAGTATTTGTCTTTGAAGTATATTTCATGTTGCTGAATCCAGAAGTCAACAAAATCAGTCTTTTGAGATCAAAACTGCCTCAGAACAACGACTTTTATACAGTTTAACCGTTGTATTTATGTTTCGACCAGAGCCATGATGTGCATGCTGCTGGTGTTTGTTTTCATCTGTGCTGGTGGTTCCCTCTGCTAAGTCGCCATGTTGTGTCCAGGTGCAGACCCTGATGGAGCGGGTGATCGTGTTCCTGCTCAGTCAAGTGGTGGAGAGGAGTCCTCAGGAGGAGGCGCTGTTCTCCCTGCACCCCCGCACCGAGAGCTGCAAGCTGCTGTGGAGAGACGGCCAGGCGGTCGGCTTCTACACCGTCAAACACAGAGGTACGATGGACGAGGAGGAGGAGGACAATCGTTATGTTTGTTGTTTGTTTCCATATCTTTCTCTTTTAGTTTTGGCATTGTTTCTGATGTGTTGCTCTGTTTATATCTCAAATACCAAAAAAGTGACCAAAACAACGATCTTAAAGGGATACTTCACCCAAAATCGCTAATTCACCAATTTTCTACTCACCGTCATAACAAGGAAGGGTTTTGAAAACTTTCTGAGTCATTTTTATATTTTCATATAATGACTCACTTTTGAATCGTCCAAAACACACACTATGAAACATCCAGATACCTCCATACTGCTCGTCTGTACTGACCCAAGTGTCCTGAAGCCGCCACATGAAAAAGTTGTTTGGAAAAAAATTATTTGATCTCTGTTTTTAGACCGAAACTGAAAGCAGTCGTGTAATAAATATCACATTTTCTGATAGTACTGAACTCCACAGACCAGTGTTTCTGTTATTTTGTCCACCCCATAAATAGCTAAATAACAAAACATCTGTGTAATGCAATACAGTTCAACAGCTTCAGACCATCACATCCCTAAGTATGAACTGAATCAACACCTCACTGAGACAGGTTCAACAAAATCTACGTAGGGAAAAAGCCAACAGGAGGAGAGCTGCCTGGAACTATAAGGACTTTTTTTTGCTATGGTGGTGCTCTTTGGTTTAGGGCTGGATAGCTGGGAAAAAAACTGATAAAATACCAACGCATGCATCTTGAGGAAAAAACTAAAATACCTTTATTTAAATATGGGCAGAACATACAAGTAAAAACAAGCACTTTGATGCCTTTCGGTTGGGAGCCTTCATCGGGAAGTGAATGGTCTGACTCCAAGACAAGTCTGATTAAAAGAAGTATCTGTCCCGCTGCCTGTGTGTTAGGCAGCCTGTGTGACGGCTGGAGCAGCTGCTGCTACCTGCTGCCTGTTCTGGACACGGTGCTGGTGAGGAGGAGCTGGAGGAGGACAGGCCTGGGTCTCCTCATGCTGGAGGATTTCTGCTCCTCCTTCCCCACGGAGGAGTTCCTGGGAGTCAGCGCTCCGTTATCACCCAGCATGGCGGCAGGTCGGCTGACTCTTCTTCTTCTTCTTCTTCTTTTTCTTCTCACTCTACATAAACCTGTTGACAGATTGTGTGTGTGTTTCCTGTGTTCAGTGTGCAGGAGGTTCCTGCAGCAGCACGAGGAACATCAGGAGCGTCTGTACGAGGTGGAAGCTCCAGGCGGCTGGACTCAACGACGAAACATCTGGCTCAACATCCAGCTTGGCCGCTACCCCCTTAGTACGCATTATATTTCATCTTTTACCTTTATATGTCAAGATATTACCAGCGCTTTTCATTTATATTCAACAAAACTGAAGATTAAAGCATTTTTTGAGCTTATGTGTGTGCAGCAGTCTTAAACCTGTTCTCACCTTGCACCTCCAAGCAATTAGCCTCGGCATAGCATTAGCATAATGGTGCAGGGATGCTCATAAGAAACCATGCAGACTGTTGTTACGTCTCATGCTGGTTCTAGTTGGACTTCCAGAACTTGTATATTGTACAATATAAGTCATTTGTCTTGTGTCTTTCTAGCTTTCAATGAGGAGAGCAGCCCGACATCAGGAGAAGCTGCAGAGTGAAGGTGAGAATATCAGTCAACACAAAAAAAGTCACAGGTGTTGTGCGATTTTACAGTGCATGTCTTGTCAAATTGTGTCTTTGCATGTGTTTTCTTAAGTTGCACTGCATTGGGTTCTTCTTGTTGAGTTTTTTTCCTCTAGCAGAGCTCAGAGCTGCACGCTGCTTTAGACTGTTGTTGTATTAATTTGTTAGAGACTTTTATTTTGGAAGTGCACACTGGTTTGGGCTCAATCTCTGTCATCAGAAGGAGATTAATTTCGCAGTTCGGAAGAAAACTGGGAAGTTCGTCACAGTTCCTGTAAAGGTTATGAATGAAGAGCCCGTAGAGTAAATCTGAATCAGAGGCCGGCCATCCAAGTAATACAAATATAAGTCTTTTTCTCGGCATGAGGTGTTCCTGTGAATCACAGTTGAAGTTCCGAGGAAAAGTGATGAATCAATTATATATGTGGGTGTTTCTGTGTGTGTTTTTTATCAAGTGTTTTTTAAGCTGATCTCAATGCAACGGTCTTAAACCTGAGGCACCAAGCAGCTAGCATTAGCATTAGCATAGTATAATGCTGCAGGGAGGCCTGTAAGAAACCCTGCAGACTGTTTTCACGCTGGTTCTACTTTGACCTCCAGAACTGGTATAATTTATATGACAAAGCCACTTTCCCACTAAAATTAGCAGGTCCAAACAGGTCTTTTAAACGCAGGCCCACTCGCAAACAGTCCTTTCCCACTGGCCAAAAAAAACCCCACATTTGATCTCCAGCTGCCAAGATGCGTCGCCGTTCACTGCAGCGCGTCCGGTGCAACAGAAAATTAGCGACGTAAACAATGGGAAGCAGTGTGGACTGTGGCGTCTCACAGTGAATGTGTTTTTTTTTAAACTGCAGTGCATTGAGTTCTCAGGGCCACCGTCATTTTCCCTCCACACTGCAAAAAGAATATTTGTCTTATTTCTAGTCTAAACAAATCTAATAATACTTAAAAATAAGACTCACCACATACACATTTTACTTCTTTTAAGCATGTTGTCACTTGAAATAAGTAGAAAAATCTGATATTGGAGCAAGTTTTTCTCTCTTGTTACAAGCACAGAAAACTTGCTTTCACTGGCAGATTTTTATACTTATTTCAAGTGAATTGAATTTGTTTGAATGTTAATTTTTAGGTTATGAGTCTTATTTTAAGTGAAAGAGATTTGTTTTGACTGGAAATTAGACATTTTGGCAAGAAAAAGGACAAATATTCTTGGAAAGATTTTGGGTTTTTGCATTGCAGCAGAGCTCAGAATTATTGTATTGACATAAATAAATACACACTACTTTAAATTGTTGCATTCATTTACCCATGAATTTATCTGAGACTTTTATTTTGAAGTGCACACTGGTTTGGGCTCCAGCTGCTGTGACAACAATAACTGGAAGAAGCAGGTGCAGGTTCACATCTGGGTTAATAAGAAAAGTTGTCTTGACATTATTGCAAAACTGTCTGTCATCAGAAGGAAATTGATATTGCATTCGAGACAAAAACTGGGAAGTTTGTGACAATTCCTGTAAAGATTATGAATGAAGAGCCCGTAGAGTAAATCTGAAAGAGGCCGACCATCCAAGTTTTTTTTAAAAAGAAGTCTTTCTCGGCATGAGCCTTTCTGTGAATCACAGTTGAAGCTCCCAGGAAAAGTCATGGATCAGATACTGTATGATGTGGTTGATAGAGTCAGATTACCACTGACGGATGATGAAGATTTAATCGTTAATGTTTAATGTGTTTTTTAGATGCAGACTAGACCTGAGCTCATCCCTCCGGCAACAGGATCCTCTCCACAACAAATTAAACTCCTGTGATCCGGGCCAACGAGAAAGCTCCTTGAGCAGAGTGCAACAAAACACAAAAACACCTTGATTGGAACAGGATGTATCCCCACAAGCCCACCGATCTGGGGCTCTGGACCTCACACCAGTCCCCAAACAACAAACTCACATGTTTTTATATGCAGGAATCCATCTGCAGCCCCATCTTCCTGCGCTGCTGCCTCGAGAGAGAGAGAGAGAGAGAGAGAGACAGAGAGAGAGAGAGACAGAGAGAAGCCAGATGCAAAGGAAACACAAGCATTCTGCCAAAACAACTCAGAAAGACGAGTTAAACCGTGGATTCTGCCCAAATGTGTCTGTCCCCTGTGTTCATGGAGTAAAGTTTGCACACCTTTTTACACTGAAGTACTACTGCCTGTCGTAAAAATAAACTATTTCAATGTGATATTTAGAGTTTTGTTGTGATTGCTGCAAATGCAAACCGCTGGGAGGCCCAGGCAGTAAGCAAACAGAGGTGATTTTAATTACACTGGCTGATGTGAGTTTAAGTATACTGGTCTGTACACACTATGGTATCTGCAGCAGGAAATGGATAAACAGGAAGTGATGGAGGGTAAACAAGTGGGAAACAACAAGAATGACCCTGTCCTAAGGCAACAAAATACTCCTCGTGCAGAGTTTTAATACAATTTAGTAGCATATTTATATTTCTACCATATTTCCAGCCAAAACAACTATGTATGTTGATGTATATGATATTATATTGTAGCTACATGTTAGATATATAAAAAGTATGTCCATCCTAAAGACTGTAAACATGCGGTAATATTATAAACACTGTTGGTCACTTTATTAGACGTGAAGAAGGTAAGCATACAGAAGTATATATATATGTTGTTTTAATAAAAAAAATAATGTGTATAAATTAATAAAAAAAATAAACAACATGTTATACCACATAAAATTTGGCTGATATAGAGGACATGTCATTTTGTTTCCTATTGCTCTTCATATGTGGAATTGAATTGCAAAAGGTTTTGCTGAGTCAAATAAAAGCAGTTATTGATTTATCACATATGGATGATGCACAACGATTGAAGTACAGGTGGGTACAGGAGATTTTATTGATCCCCGCAGGGCAATTCAGTTTCTACAGTCCACCATACACATACAGTTACCTGAAGAAAACAAACTCTTTAATTTCATTTTCCTTAATAATACATAATAGCCTACATTACATATTTTGTTATTTTATTTTATATATCTATTTTTGTTGATATTTGTAAAACTAATTAATTATAAACAATATAAACTTACAAAACAGGTATACATAAATACATACATATGCGGTAATAATAATAATATGTACTTTTATAGGTGGCATACTGTATCTGTTAACCTCATCCGCTTTGAGTCAACTTCTCATTTCTCTCTGTAAACCTAACCCCGCCCCGCTCTCAGAGCTGTCACTTGCCGCCGGCGCACGCTCTGGTTGAAACCGAGCACACCTCCGCTGCGACTGGACCAGGAAGTCCGGAAACGGGGAAAAAATCTCGGAGACGGGAAAAGTTAGAGAAACAACTGTTTTTGTTTTTTAAATGAAATAATGAGCCGAATTTACCACAACACGTCTTTACAGAACAAACCTGTCCACAATGAGAAATATGACCGCGCGTGGGCTCCGTCCACGTATGAAAGGTAGGGGCACGAGACACAGGCTTCTGTCTATAATAAATAAATAATAGTTTTATATCGAGGTTTGGTCCTGAGAGATTATGGCAGGTTTCCGTGCAGCGCCCCCTGGATTTACAAAAATAATTTGATGCTTGTATGGAAACATTGACTGGGAATCTGATTATCAAGTAATCAGATTACTGTCAGTCTCATTATCTCTCTGTGGGTGCTTCATCTTCCGTGTTTAGTGGACACTGAACCAAACCTCATCTAAAATAACCTCAATTTCAAATTTTCTTTGATATTTAGTGCAATTAGCAGTGAGTTACATCCATTAAACATTATATGTGTAATAAATAATTGTTGCTCTTGCATTCGGCCTTAAAAAAACATTAATCTGAATAAAGATGTAAACAGTGTATTTACAGTTCCTGTTTATCTGATGTTGATGGTGTGTTCAAGTACATTATAGAACAACCACCTTTAGGTTAGTAGTTGAGTCTGTTTTATAGCTCGTTATGTCAGTTTGCATTGCAATGAAGAGAAGTAGATAATATATATAGATGGATGGATAATTTTAAAAAAATGTATTATCTATTTTTCACACAGTGGCCCAGGAGTTCTTCTGGAGGGAAAGTTATTGGATGTTTCCAGACATTCAATCACTGATGTAAACAATCAAAAGGTAAAAACAAAGAAAAAAAAGAAGAAGAAAAAAGAAAAATCTTATAACTCATCTAGATGTTCCTGTTTAAGCAGCTCTATGCAGCCTTATTTTCATATTTTAAGGGTTTTTATGAATTTTGAATGTTTTTGTGGCTTTTGTTTTTGTTTTATTTTTTGACACTTAATAGTTGTTTTGTGTTTGTGCTCAACATTGTTGTTTCATGTATTTAAGACCTTTTAACTAATTGTTTACTCAGCTCCAGTGTACATTGTTGTGTTCAAATAAAGGTTAAATTAAATGAATGGATTGGACAATAAAAACAACTGTAGGATGATACGGAAACATTTATTTGCTTTTAGGTTCACATGTCATTATAAAAGTAAATATAAAGTAATACCTCATAAATAATACTACATTTAATGAGGATTTCCCCAATTTTACATCGTCTTTCTTCCCTAGAAAGAAACTCTTCCACCGTTTTGTCACGAGAAGTTGAGAGCGTTTCCCAAATCCTTATCAGTGTTTGTATTTTTGCAGAGACTAAACATAAACACACACAGTCAGACAGACAGACGGACGGATGAACGGAAAACCACACTTTGTTTTTGTTTTGCTCATTTTCCCCTCGTTGGCAGGTCCGTTTCTACGTGCTGTACATAAAACCCGGCCGCATCCACCAGAGGAAGTTCGATGCCAGTGGGAAAGAGATGGAGCCAAACTTCAGTGACACCAAAAAGGTCAACACCGGCTTCCTCATGTCCTCCTACAGTGAGTGGAAAACAAATGTCTCCATCTCCATCCCCAGTTTCTATTTGGAGTGTGGTGTGTGTGTATATGTGTGTGTGCCTGCCTTTTTTCAAGGGGGGGTGAGATTTATGAACTGCAGCTGTGTCTTTAAATCACACACGCGAGGGCCTTTAAGGCGAAAAGACAGATCTGTGAAGAGCTGCCGAAAAACGACAGATGAATGAAACAGAGTCTGATGTTCTGCAGGAGCAGGGACATGAAAATAAATAAGACGCTGCTGCAGATTTCTGTGTGTGTATGTGTATGTGTGTTTGTGGCACGGTTCAAAACATATCATGAAGCCAGGAGGTTGGGATGTTAGTCGGCTTAGTGCCGATGTAGAGGCACAGGTTTGAATCCCACCTGTTTCCTGTTTCACTTCACTTTCAAAATAAAAGCAAAAAACGGCTCCAAAATAGGTTAAAATAAAGATAAAGCAGCGGAGAGGTTGATGTTGAGACTGAGCTACTCTTTGTCTTGATTTTAAGTACATACGTAACTAAATGAATCTCCACTTGGGATCCACATTAAAGGGATAGTTAAACATTTTGGCAAATTGGCCCATTGCCATAATCCCACGTCACAACTTTTCCACCAGAGCGTTTTGGAGTTGTTGGATTGTGTATTTGATGAGTTTGATGAGGGAAACCAAGAAATCCCACTAGCCTCCGTAGCGTAGCTCTGAGCAGCACGGCTCTGCTAGCTCTGAGCAGCTCAATTAAACGAACCTACTGCTATGACGTCAATTTCAAAATGTTGAACTCAACTGAACCTGTGATACATTACATCTCTATTTTTACCTCAAACCACTTCACTGTTAAAAGCAAAGTGGATAATGTTGTTTTAAGTTAAGGACCTGAATGCGTGACGTGCGCTCTGTCTCTGTACCATGAGTTTGTATTGAGCACTTCCTGTCTGTCTCCACTGGAGCTGTCATTAAAGGCATTAAATGGTCCAAAAAAAAGTCATTAAAGATGAAAAGGACGACTGAGCGTGTTGGAAAGTCTTATCTGGAAGCCTGACTCACTTCTCACGAAAACAGAGTTATTATTGTAACAATGCACACAGTTGGTGAGTTATATAAACACATCTAATCTGAAAGCATTTTACACTAATAGTTAACATTTACCCAGTATATTTCTATTACTCAGTTGTCACGCACTGACGCGACATCAGTTCTGAGTTCAGTATTTTGCCCCTTCTCATATGTGGATTGGAGAAGCCGGGGATCGAACCGCCGACCTTCTGATTGGTAGACAACCCACTGTACCACCTCAGCCACTGTCACTTATAGGATTCAGTGGGTTGTGTTCAAGCAATAAGGACATTGATGTATGGCTTTGTCTCTAACAGCAATTTTTCTGAGTTTTGATTTTTTATTAATACATTTTATCTATCTAGAACTTCACTGAAGTTAAAGGGATAGTTCACTCAAAATCGAAATTTCATAACAGCAGAGCTCTGAATGTATCCATTGTGTTTTTGTTGAGGAATTTGGATGATAAACTGTTTAAGATGCTTTTCCAATCATCGATTTTGGAGTGAATGACTGTCCTGTGTGCAGCAGAGGAATCTGAATCAGAAAACCTTATTAGCTCATGTACATAAAACATTCAATAACTTTATTTTATTACACTGCATTTGTATAAAATCCCAGTTGGACTTTTTCTCTCTGTTTATTTTTGTTCTTTCCTTGTTTTTGGTTTCTTTCCTTGTTTGTTTGTTTATTATTGTTGGAAAAAAAGAACTGAAAACTTAAATAAACTCTGATTTAAAGTGTATATTCCCCCCACAAAAAAAGTGCTGTTAGTGCATCAGAGTTCATTCACGTTCTTTCCACTGCGCTCTGTCTGTCTTTATTATCTCAGACGTCTGACTCCTTCTGTCCACACAGAGGTGGAGGCCAAGGGCGAGTCCGACCTGCTGTCCCAGGATCAGCTGTCGGCCCTGGTGAACAAAGCGGAGCTGGTGAAAATAACAGAGCAGCACAGACCGGCCGGTGCCTGGGCCTTCTGGTACCCGGAGTCCGAGATGGACAAAACAGAGCTGGAGACGGGGCAGGACGTCCGGCTGAAGACCAGAGGAAACAGCCCCTTCATATGTGAGTCAGTGTTATTACCACCACCGGGGCTGTTTTCTCTGCTTAACCACCTCCTCCTCATATTTGCTTTTGAAAAACAAAACAAAACAAAACAAAAAAACAAGCGCCGATCGTCCGCCCTCGTATCAGATAAAGCCTGAAAAGGGAAAAACGCTGTGAACCGGGCTTAAGTTAAAAAGCAGCTCAGGATTAGCTGCAGCTCTTTAATTTGTTTTGACTACCTCAAATGGCTGCGTTTGGTTTTCATGCTCTTCACGTTGACCCGGGTTTGTCCCGGCGGTGACCTCGGAGGCAGCGGGGAGCGAGCGAGTGAAATTAAACTTGAATCTTTTTTTTCTTTTCTTCCCTGCTCTCTTCTTTAACAGTTTCATAAGTCAGCTCCCAGGGCCTGAACACAGCCTGACCTCACAGGAGACATCCAGCCCTGTGATATCCAATCCACCCTTTTCTTTTTCTTTTTTTTTTTAGTGGTGTGGAGTGCTTTGCTCTTTTCACACCCTATACTTTTACACTTTTTTTTTTTTTTTAGCCATTTTGGAGTTTTATAATCCCAAGGAGAGCATGAAGAGGCCGCTAAAGTAGAAATGTATCATCATCATAAAACAGCTGATTTATTATCTGTTGTTTTCAGTCAGGTGTTACACCAACTCATCAGCACTTATATTTGTTTTTCCTATGTTCAGTCAATTACTTTTAATGTCTTTATGTTTATGTCTTTTCATGTGAAGGTAATTTCTTTGTTCTTGTATAAAAAGTACTGTACAAATAAAGTTTTTGATTATTATTAACAGTTTATCATTCAACTAATAGTTTTATATCGAAACACGACAAAACAAAAGAAAACATTATTGCTATTGGGGGTTTAGCAGCACCTTCATGCAGTTGTCAGTGTAACTGCACACAATGAGGTAGAGCTAATTTCATAGCATGTTGTATAAATCCTGCAGGAGGTTAAAGCTCAGTTTGTGTCCAAACCAAAGTCATACTCCACATATACTGCTGAGTTAGGAGAGCATTTAATTATGTGGTTTTGGGCTCGTCCGGGATTTGAACCCGGGACCTCTCGCACCCGAAGCGAGAATCATACCCCTAGACCAACGAGCCACATGAGATGGTTTGAAGCCTCTGAAAATTGAGACGCCGTCCATGCAGGAGGGTGGGTTCGGTCATTGCACAGCTGTTCTGTCGGTTTTTATTTCTCATTCTTATTCCGTCTTCTTCACTTCTGTGCCTTCAGTCTCCTTGGCCAAGGTTGACGGCGGCACAGTGACCAAGTGTAACTTTGCTGGAGACGAGAAGGCCGGAGCTTCGTGGACGGACAAGATCATGGCCAACAAATCGGACGCCGGCGGCTCAGAGAAGACCGGAGGAGAAGGAGAGGGAGCGGAGGAGGATGAATGGGTGAGGTCCTGTACATAAGGGCTGTCGAAATGTTCAGCTGCTGAAATCTAAATAATCTAAGCCAGTGCTTAACTGTCCACGGTCAAAAGCAAAACAATAGAAATTTTCCTTTTTTAAAGATTGAGAAGATGATAAATTCCAGTTTTCATGCAGCAAACACTTCACTACAAATGTCCAGGGTGTTTGTTGAAGACTGTTACCACCTCATGCATCATCAGGATCAGTCATACTCATAATCCAGGAACTGGCACTGTATGTTTCTCTGACAGTGTATGTGTATGTGTATTTCTGTGAAAGTGGTGAGGAAAAGTTTAAAAAGACCAGCTGGTCGGTCATGAGTTCATCCTACGGAGACATGATGAGCCAAAAACATGATAACCAGGAACTCACTGGACGTGTGGCGTCGACATGGCGGCTGCAGAGTTTGTTGATTTTCATTTTCAGTGAACATGTTCAACACGTCCCAGAGGTTTTGTTATTGTTTTAGAGACGACTTGCTCACCAGGATGATGCTGCACAATGTTTATTCTCCACACAAAGACACAATTAAACACTTTAAGATCTGAACGCCACTCGTGAAATAGAGCGAATAAAGACCAATGAAAGTTGTCATTTACTTCAGTTCATTGATATTCATGGAATATCAATTGATTTGATTTAATTTCCTTTCTTTTAAAGGTGAAATAAATTAACCAATAGTTTAAAGGGATAGTTCAACATTTTGGCAAATTGGCCCATTGCAATAATCGCTACAGTCATAGCAGTAAACTATTTTTAGAACGGTGGAGCAGAGCCGTGAGCTGCTCAAAGCTACGCTACGGAGGCTCATGGGATTTCTTGGTTTCCTTCATCAAACTCATCAAATACACAATCTAACAACTCCAAAACGCTCTGGTGGACAAGTTGTGACCTGCACATTCACCACGCTATGAGATAATAACACAACGTTACCACACAGAGTTGTTTTAGAGGGAAATTCATGCAAAACCACTGATGCATGTTGCCTTGAGGGGCAGTTTTTCATCAACAGTCTCTGTATTTCCCTCTAAAACAACGCGGTGTGGTAACGTTGTGTTATTATCTCATAGCGTGGTGAATGTGCAGGTCACAACTTGTCCACCAGAGCGTTGTGGAGTTGTTGGATTGTGTATTTCATGAGGTTGATGAGGGAAACTAAGAAATCCCATGAGCCCCCGTAGCGTAGCTCTGAGCAGCTCACGGCTCTGCTCCACCGTTCTAAAAAATAGCTTGCACCGACAATTAAAGGTAACAAACCTACTGTTGTGACTATAGGGATTGTGGCAATGGGCCAATTTGCCATAATGTTGAACTATCCCTTTAAGGAAACTGAAGTGATCTAAGAATTGATTTCCAAACTTAAATCCTGCGTTGAGTTACAAGCAAGAAAACCTTCCACCTCAAACGTGTCCAGAAGCTCCTGGAAGTGAAATATATTATTGATTAGTGAAAATAAAAAGTGTTTTCATTCATCATCCACTCCTCTGACACAAAAACATAGAACATCATAGGTGGTTCACTCTGAGACCGGTCTCAGCCTTCTTCACTGTCAGAGAGTGGTTTTCTGATCTGGTTTCCATCCACAGAGCTGCTGCTGCTGCTGCTGCTGACTGGATGTTTTCTTTCTTCTTCTTTTTTCTCACCATTCTGGGTAAAAACTCTGGAGACGTGTGATCAGCAGTTTCAGAGCAGCTCGTCTGGCACCTACAGTCACGTTACGCTTATTTTATTCTGTTTTATTTTTCCACACTCACGCTCAGATTGTTTGCTGAGCCGAAGCTGCATCTGCATCCGCGCTGCAGGACGAAGGTGGTGATGTTGTTAGTTAATACAAAAGGGGGAAACCAGAGATGTTTCACCTCACCTCACTTGTCTTTTTCTCTCTCAGGATGAGTGAGGAAACCGTCTCAGCATCAGCCGGGAGAAGCCGTGGCCTCGTTCCAGCCTCGACGGGGTTGAACTCACTTCAACTTGGCTTTGTTCCTGTGTCTCTGTCCTTGGACCGGACTCCCACGTTTCCACTTGGGTATTGAACCTCTTACACATGTGGCCTTGGGGGTTTTGAAACCTTGCATCACTTCAACAGTGCAGGACTTGATCCCTCCAGCTCCTCCGTGCATCCGGCTTGTTCCCTGCGACCGAGTCTTTGAGGCTTCACCCCCTTCTTTCTTATATACTTTGGATTGAATCCCAACCTTTCTATGACTGGATCTCCTTTTGTTTGTGTCGGTGTGTGGACCACACCGCAACAATAAAGCAATGTTACATAAACTACACACAGATGACTTCTCTGGTGGAGAGTGGGTGAACTTACCTTCCTGTTACTGATTTAAATGCAGCGAGAGACACATATCAAAAACCTTCAGTGTATTTTCCTTTTTGTTTTTTTTTATTCATTTAAACTCTTTAACAAAATGTGCAAATGTTGATTAAATGTTGATTATTTCACAAGAAAGGCGATGGCAAGCTCCCACTCACAATATTCAAATAAAAGACATGTATTCTGCTGCAGCTTAAATAGCATCTGGAATAATGAATTAAAGGAGTAAATATTTATCGCAGCTGTGTTTCCTGGAATATTGATGTAGTCTGAACGAAGCTTCAGATGGTTCAGTGGTGCAATCACTGATTCGGTGTCACTATCTAATCTCCCTGGACGACATCCCTTGACAACAAATACAAATAGAGGCAGGAATCAGGGAGACTTGCATATACAGTATATCTTGTCCTGATTATATACTCAGCAGAGACAGAGTGGAACAACGGTGGTTGTGTTGTAATTACACTCGGTCGGTACACTCCCTAATTTTTACAGCGTCATCACATAAATTTAAAAAGTGTTTTAGTTGCAGCTCAGCCCAAAAGTCATGGATTTGCCTCGGGGTGATTAAATATAGCAAGCACCAAAAAAGAAAGAAAAAAAAAATTCTGACAGTTTATCATTAAATGAAGCTGCAGAAATGTCTTTAGTAACTGGTTAAAGGGTTGCGGGGACACACTGAGACAGTTTGTGGTCTCACTGAGGAAAATATGCAACAAGGCTTTAATTTCAAAGTGGTTTTTGTTTTAGGACGACCAGTTTAGGAAGAGTTAGTCATTCCTGGATTCATTTTTTTTTATGATTGAAACTCAAATAACAAGATAAAAGTTTAACCTGACCTCACCACATCAATCACATCACACCCATACAGGATGAACACCAAAATAAATCATTTTCCATCAGCCCTAATACGCATTTTAGGGAAATTTTGATATGAGAACATCCCTAAAACACAAAAAGCAAGACATTAATTAGTCATTTATTTAATCTAAACACACCTATAAGATGTTTCAGTAGTAAAACAACATGCACAATGTTCTCCAGGTAAATCAAGCTGACAGGCCTCTTGTTTAACATGACGTAGATGTTTTATTAAAAAATTAAAAATAACAATTTCAGGGACATACAAGAATAAATTGATTTATTGATTAAAACTTATATTATACACATACAGATATGTTGACTAGCTAACTAACTAACTAACTAACAAACACATGAGGTTCTGTCCTTTGGCTCTGGCTGGTCTGGGAAGTAGCAGCAATCAAATTAAAGCTGTTTTTTCCCATCAAATTCATATTTGCCACTGTAAACACTTAAAAAACAACAACTTTGATTGTAAAAATCGATGCTGCAGCAGCATCATGTGCAAAATCACAAACAGCGGAGTTAAGAATCGTTTTTTACTTTGCCCGTTTTTCCACTGAATATACTGAATATAAATAATGTATATGAGTTAATACTCTCTTTGCTGTCCTTTTCCTTTTTCAAGTCTTATTTCCCCCCGTCATCAAAATAGACCTGGAAATGATCAGTTCTTGTTCTTGACATGGATTTCTTTCATTCTACGAAGATGAATTTTCTTCAAACCACTCCAATATAGCCTCTTTGTTCTCGCCGACCCACTCGATGTTGACTCTGGTTTGCTCTATGGCCTGTTCCACCAGCCTGGTGGCAGAACCCAGAGTGTAGTCCCTGGAAAACCGCTCCAGCTGCATGAACAAAAACAGATGATAAAGCAAAGTCTAAAGGAGCACAATGCTTTATACCAAAGAAGAAGAAACACACAAGCCTGATCTACTAATAATGACACACTGTCCTCATAATTAAAAGAAAATATAAACATGATCGTAATACTGCTATAGTCATTTACTCTTCGCAAAGAACAAAAGCAGAATTAATCAATAATCCCTCCTGAGAGGTGCCTGTGTTGCCAGAGCCTGATTACTCTGATTATTCATCTTTTTATCACTGAACTCACTTGTTGTCCAAATACTATTAAAAACACATCAGGGACACACACCCTAATCCTGGGACATGATCTTTCATCACTGCGAACACACACATTGTAGTTCATTTTGATCTCGACTCACACACACACGCCCTCCTCGCGCTGCAGGAACTATCGACAATTAATGACTGACAATGTACAAAAGGTTATTCCCGGTTGAGTGACAATTTTCAGAAAATAAAAAGGAAAGAAAAAGAAAAGAAACATAAAAGAACATGACCACTTTGATGTGTTTTGAACATCTGGACAAATTAGAAGTCAGGCTTTGAGTTCACAAAGAAATACTCCTTGGATCAGTTCATATTAATTTTTGTTTACATTGTGAAAGATATTAAATATTATTCTTAATTAATTAATCTATAATAATGTTTAATATGTCTATAAATGAGAATTGAATATGTTTATAAGTTTAATTTTAAATATTTGTAAGTCAAATAAGACATTCTCCGAGCTGCGCTTCATCTTGTTGGCAGATTGGAGGCTACAGTGACTCGGTATCGGAAAGTGACGAGCCACGCTAGCTTGTTAGCATGCTAACTTAAAAGGAGTAGGAGGAAAAGACTGAATAGTGGGGATGAGAGCAAACAGAGATGCTGTTTTCAAAGCTTTGGTGAGTACAGGAATAAAGTTTGATAGCCTATTTACTCCTTGAACTCGTGATGTTTCTTCTCGTAAACAGCTGCTAATGCTAATGCTAGCATAATTTACAAAATGCTCTATTGAAAAGAAATGACTGAGCAAGAGTATTTCTGAGTTATGTCTCATCTCAACGGGTAAGAAGTCAGAAACTCCTGATGACAGATTGTCCGTCTGTCATGATGATGATAAGATATCAGGGTGTAGCCTATTGGCGTTCATCAATAATTGGTGCTTGGCCGGTTACCAATCATCCTGTTTGACGTCAATCCATGTTGTGTTATCATGTTTATAAAGATAAACATTAGGTAATTACCTCCTCCAGTTCAAACTTTGTTGAGAACCGGCTGGTCACTCCTGCGATCAGCTCAGCTTCACCCCTGTCAGCACAGAGAAACAAATTATTAGGAACAGCTTTTAGTGTGAGGCAATGGCAGCAAATGGATTACGGATAAATAAACTCTGTAGGGGAATTTCAACACAAAATACTAGAAGCAGATAGATGTAATCTAGGGTGAACTGGGATGTGTTTTTATTCATACAAACAAGCCTTAATAGACATACTGTGTATTTATGAGAGGATAAATCCCTGCTGGTTGCTTGATTAAGATCAATCTCAGGTGTCACTGTTTGCTCATGAAATGAAACCCAGTCTGTTTTAGTGTAGCCTATCTAAACTCTGATAAGTGATCAGTTAGGCTTCCTGGTAATGACACAGACCGTGAGGTTTTTATGAAGGTGCGTGAATGATAAGGACTGATTAAATTAGAGGAACCTTTGTACTTGATGATACGAACACCATTGTTGTCTTCTTTTTATGGAGGCTGCTTGTTTATTGAAATGTCTTCAATTGACCATTGGTCCATAACTCATCAGTACTTCAGTTCCTTGACTACACCAACATTCACCAATCACAGCACCCTAGGTTTGCGTGCCACTGCTTTATGAACCTGAGTCTGCTACCATATTTGCAGATATTATTGCTTTAATCACGTGGCTGTTTAATCAGTGTTTTATTGTGTGGCTGTGTAATCAATGTTTATTGTGTGGTCAACTCTGTTTCATTCATTGTTAGGTTTGTTTGTTTTTTTTGCTGACTTTGGCACTATTGATAAACCACAAAATTAAACCCAGTTACTGGTTAACTGGGATTAGTTGTAATTTATAAACAAAATAATAAATAAATAAAACAGAGATGTGATGGGTTTCTGTTAGAGGGATAGTTCAACATTTTGGCAAACTGGCCCATTATAATCCCTATAGTCATAGCAGTAGGTTCGTTACCTTTAATTGTTGGTGCAAGCTATTTTTAGAATGGCGGAGCAGAGCTGCAAGCTGCTCAGAGCTACGCTACAGAGGCTCATGGAATTTGGTTTCCCTCATCAAACTCATAATAGGCTACACAATCCAACTCCAAACGCTCTGGTGGACAAGTTGTGACCTGCACATTCACCACGCAATGGGATAACAGAACATTACCAGACTCTATGGCCAGTTGTTTTAGAGGTAAATTCATGTATAAAAACGATTAATAGTGTCAAGTAGTCAATCTGTACTAATCCATCTAAATTGAAGACAATAAAATATAGAAACTTTAAAATTAAGCAATGGTGCAAAAACACTGCCCATCATCAACCTCAGACCAAAACTAATATCATCATGTCTGCCACTTCAAATCAATACTGGTCAAACCCAACTGCACAATCTTAGATAGACTTAATGAGTCAGAAAAACAGGGACACAACCCAATGCACCTACCCTTGACTGAGATATTCCCAGTGAGCCCTGATAAAGTTCCAGGCCAGCGCTTGCCCTGCCACGTTCTCGCTTATGTCCCCTATTGTGGAACCAACATCCATTAGACGTATCTTCTCAGGGTCCAAGGTGTACTCAAGTAATCTGCAAGATAAGAAGACACTGACGATTCACTCTCCACTTAATGAAAACTTTTTTCAGGCCCTTTTTTTTTTGCTGTTCTACCTGTTGAGCAGCCAGATTTTCTTGGTGCAGGCCAGAGCACTTCGGAACTGGTTTCTCTCTGACGTGTCACTGGTGCTCAGATACTTCTCCCAGGCAAACTCCCACTCTGCCTTCCCACCATAGGCCAAAGCTTGGCAGTAGATTTGAGATCGCAGGTTGGGGTGGATTCTGCATCAAAAATAAACACACACTTTTATTACACCAACAGTTTTCCGAACTTAATAACCCAGACTTGATCTTTTCCAGTTGTCTAACTAACTGTCTTGATTGAACTTGAACTTTTACAGATGGTGATGTTTCAATGACATTTCTCCATTTAAAGAACGAACGAAAGAAAGAAATCCATCTACATCATTTCTATTATGATCTTCAGGTGTCAGTCTCATTTCAGTTTTGACCTTTTTTGGGTGTAGTTAAAGGTGTACAGAAAAGAAAACTGAATTTGAGCCCTCTCTGGGTCATAAAATTAGTGTAAAAACTCATCTAAGAGACGATGTAAGCCAAACTTTGTGCAAAATTCTATTTTTGAGTAAATCCGGGATGAAAGTGTTGTATTTTTTTTTCGCATTGGACAATGCAGGCGCACGGATTATACGTCAGCCTGCTCACGATTCAAAAGCCACTGATATTGGATCTGTCATCCGTCATTCAAACGTCTGCCCCAAACACAAGAGACCAGGACCAATCAAATCTGAGATGAGACAGCTAACACAAACGGAACAAACGGCCATTTCCGTACACCTTTAAGTGGGCTTCTACCACTGGCTCACTGGAGAAAGGCTCTTGGTGAGTAACCAAATAAAATTTTACCAAGTTGGAAGCTGAATGTTTCTTTTAGACTGCTGCTAATGCTAATGTAGCAATAGCGAAACTGCTCTGTTAGCCTAAATAAGGAAACAGGAGATAACTTTGGCATTGCTATTAGGCTGCTAATGCTAGATAAGACATTTAGCACTAGCAAATCTTACAAAAAGCTATTTTAATCCAACTGGAAATAATCTTGTTGAGTCTTAAAATGAAATTAAACTGACGATTTCTGAAGTTGGACATGTTAGCTATAAGTCGGGCGCATGACATCTGTCTAACTACCCATTTCTCCGACCATACATTTCTTTATTTTTGCGTCCATTACTCTGACCTCCCATTTCTCTGACTTTAGTAGCCCTAACCCTTAACCTTAACCTAAACCTAGCCTTAACACTGTAGAATGGGTTGTCGGAGAAATGAGCCGTTGGACATTTGGGCAGTCGGACTGATGTATGCTCCCCCTATAGGTCTACTGAACATGCAGCATCACATACAAACACCACACACACACACATCTACATACGAATGTTGGCAAATGAACAAACGATTACCATGCATGCAAACAGATGCATGTGTGTCAAAGTAATGAGCATTAAACAATATAGTAATGCGAGGTCGGTGGGTTTGTCATTTAAAGCTGCATCTGGAAACATGGCTGAGTCCAGTTATTGTTTTGTTACTTTCAGTTAATAGGACCAGGATCACACTCCTAGAGATCTAACTATTTAATTTGAAATAGTCCATCTTCGCATGAAAATCCTGCCACGTGCAGCTTTAAAGATACCCACAATGCAAAAATCATAAACACATACAGTAGAAGAGGTGATTAACCAGAACCTACCTTTACAAAATCATTTCTGGAAAGTAAAGCTACAGAATATAATGAGAACTATTACAATTAGACAGAGGTTTATAAGCCAGTGCAACATAATCATTTTGGTTATGGGCGTTTTAAAGGTGGTAGAAAGAATCCAGTAATGTTTTTTCTTACGGGTTGGTACTGTTGGTTTCCATCAATTCAGCAAACTTATCGGTGGCCATCTTTACACATGCTGGGAGTCCACTCGAACATGCCAGCTTTATGGCGATGCTCTGGCTGAGCCTTTGGGTGAAACATGGTAATTTAATTTACATACACATGTAGGCTACAGTGTACAGAGAGCAGATATTTCATGGTAAATATAATGTAACTGATCTTGATGAAGATGAAGATGAAGACGAACTTGTATTTCAAATGTAATAGAATGAAATATGACATAATTTGGCAGCTTTAAGATGGTTATGAATTATTACTATTCTGATTCGTTCAGTATGTGGCAGCTAAATAATAGCTAAATACTAATAATATGAAATTCATATTTCCTTACTGTAGGGAGTGGTCTTCAGGGACAGTTGAATTATCTGTGTAGTTGCTTAAGAAGTTGTACAGTACCTCCACCTGTTGTCGGATGTAGGCCTGCAGGAGGAGACATTTTTAAAGCAGAGTTTCTGAAGTACATGCAGTAATATACCAACAGTGAAGTACCGTAGTATAACAAAACACGTGTTTTTAAAATTTCCAATACATACCTGCATGGGTCCGTTCACCTCGGTGCGGTCAAACATAAGGACAAAGTACTGAAAGTTCTCATCAGCAGACTCCCAGGGAATGTACGCTCTCTCATTGCGAAGGAAGCGAGTTATATTCAGGGCCAGAGTCACGTCGACCATTTTGGCCCTGGGGGAACACAGAAATTAGACTTTGATCAGATCAAAAATGAGGATGACGAATGATCTGCCAACATGACCGTTCAATCTCAATCATCTCTGTCAAAAACAGGATGAATTATCAATGCAAAAGTTGAGTTCAGAGGTGAAAAGAGAAGACAGAGCGACAACAATTACAAGACTTAAAAGACTTAAATCAAAAGTGCAGCAGAGTTCTGCAAAGATGAAAAGATGTCAAAAATTAATTATCAGTGCAAAGGTTGAGTTCAGAGGTGAAAGTGTCGATCAAAGTAGTTGAGTAGTTCTTACCTCGCCAGGTTAAATGCATCATCAAGGAGCTGTCCTCTGCTCATCATTGGGATCCTCTGTATAAAAAGATTGAATATTATATTAGATAAAAGTTTTGGCTGTTTCTGTTTTGAGCTGTCCAATGATCCAGAGGCCTTTCCATGTGAATGACATTAACTGTCTATCTGTTGGCTCGACGCTTTGGTCTACGGTTACGTATCTCCGCAACTATTTGATGTATTGACTAAATTTTATTAAGCCATACATTTCCCACCAAAAGAAGATTCAGAGTGACTTTATTGATCCCCTGACCTTCCACCAGTGAGTCGTAAAGTTTTTCACAGGCGTTCTTTGGTCCCCAGACCAAGACTTGTTCTGACTCGCGTTCACACGATTCAAGAGATTCCTGTATTCTCCGGTACAGATGTTTGTGTTCCCACCAGCATGGACAGGAATAACTAAGTGTTGATGCCATCAAATCTCACTAATGGCTCAACGTAATGACCTTTGATCTGCTGGTCGTACTTGAGGAAGATCAGATATTTCAGCCTGGATGAGGTGTTGGACCAAACAGCCCCCACTACACTAGACATGGGATGTTAAACAGATGTTGATGACATAATTAATTTATAGGCCCTAATTCAGCGAACAAACCACAGCAGGTTTCTTAGTATTGTTGATTTGTTATATTTTCTGAGTGGGGCCCAGGCCTCTATGGTCTTTAGCGATCAGGGCGTCTAATCATCAGCACCAAGTTCATGACCTGCAGGTACACTGTAGTTTGGACTGTTTGGATGGATTAAAATCCCTCCAGGGCTCGATCTGGCCAAAATTAATTGCCAGTAACTTTTGAACCTTTTCACTTGTCAAAACATTTATTTCCCCTCGAGGTTCTTTCTGGAGTCAGGTTCAGTTATAAGTCGTCTGGTTTCCTTCAATCACAACATTCAGCTGCCTTTTTTCCCTTCCTCTTATACAAAACTGATCCAATCTTCACAATAATGCAAAAACTGACTGTGTGAACCTTGCTGATTTTTTTCCCCATTAGATACCCTTTGACTCACTTTCTTTGTGTGCCTTTGTTGTGTTTTGATTCATGTTTGCCGGCTTTTTTTCTGCATTTGTGTCTAGAAACCACATCACTATTGCAAAATTAACAATCAGAGTATGTTAACAATTTTCTCAATTCTGGATTAATGAGTCAAGCTTTCATTTCTTCCACCGTCTCTCTGAGAACTTCAGGGCAAAGAATTCAGCCGGGCATCTTGGTGTAATTTTACTCCCTCGTAAAAAAAGGCACCTTGTAAAATGGACAGTATCTAGATGGAGATTGGTTTTCGTTAACTCGTTGTCTGGCTCTGTACTCACATTTGGGTTTGTTAACAGCTGCTTCAGGAGTGCGTCCCAGTTCTCTGGGTTGTAATTGACTCTGTAGTATCCAGTGCAGTTCACGTTCGCCAGGATCCACTCTCCCTCCTTAGAGTGGAACTGGTCGACTGATACTGTTCACAAGACACATTTTGGTTAAAGACAAGTCATGCATAACAAAACAAAAATCATTGGTATGGTAGAAAATGTCAAAGTAATGTTAGAACAAAAAAGATGACTGACTTGTACTCAATCAAAAACCACAGTGACTACCTATTCAAATGTTTTTGTTTTTCTCAAATATGAAACCAAAGTTGTTAAAAATTGAGTATTTGGAGAAACGTGGAGCCAGATGCACTAAAAGAAGTGGGATCACGCTGCAGGATTTGGCTTCATTTTTGTTTCTCAATCTCATCCATGCAGCAGAATGAATAATCAACCCCTGTTAAAACCCTTTAGTGCATCTGGCCCTTATTCCCTCTGTTGTGTGCTGTGTATTCGGTTACCTGGGCCACTCTCCCGGAAGAAGAAAGGGTCAAATATAGTTGTATTTGACATGACTCTCATCGGGATCTCCCACACAAGACTAAATGGACAAAGGAAAAAACAAAAAACAAAATGTCAAAGCCAAGATATATAGGTAACAGGTACATGTGGTAATCCTAAAAAACACTGCATGGTAAATTACAAAGCTCTGACACAGTGAAAAGTCAAATGTGTACCATCAAGTCTCCAGAGCTGTTCTCCTGTCTAAACTCTGAACCAGGTCACGGTGTGTTGATCTATTATTGAACTCAACCACAGTGGTGTTTTGGAGCTCATAGTTACAAAGCATTGCTTCAGAAACACTCCATAGGGCCAAGTGCAGTGATTCATGCAGGCCTGGCAGAAACATACTTGGTTAACAAGGTGGTGCTGATGTAATGACACTGGGTTTTCTGCCAGCTGAAAACAGACGTGGGAAATTGACTCCTTAATTATTATATTTTTTGCGACTACTCCTCCCAGAAGGAGCGTGACATGATAAAGCGATGATGTCACTGGAGGACAGATACATGATTGAACTTTGGCCTTTGGAGAGATACTGCAGTGAAGGTAAACAATCTTCTCTAATCATAGAGAAGACATACAATTACAATGAAGGACAAAGTTGTAATTATTATGACTGATTTAGGCGCTTGGCAACAATTATACAGATCACAGTGAGAGGTAATATCATCTAAACTGTCGACAAATAGAGGGTAACACAGTCCAACTGTTGATCTGTGATATTGGTAATATCACCAAAACAATAACTACAAACAATTAAGCATCAGGAAAGCATTATTAAACACTTTAAGAGACTAAAAAGCTCTGGGGTTCAGGTAAACTACAGCACAGTGTTGATGGTGAGATCACCAATGTGAGCTACAACCATCACATTAGTCATCTGAGTGATTGTTCAATTAAATGTAGCTTTAATTAAAAAAAAAAAGTAGTGGCCCCCAGTATAAACCCCTGTGGGACTCCACATTTAACGATGCACACATAATGCTCCTCGTTCACCATACGTTACGAAACTGAGCTCTAAAACGGCTCCATTTCGTAACGTTCTGTTATTATCTCATAGCGTGGTGAATGTGCAGGTCACAACTTGTCCACCAGAGCGTTTTGGAGTTGTTGGATTGTGTATTTGATGATGCGGGAAACCAAGAAATTCCATGAGCCTCCGTAGCGTAGCTCTGAGCAGCTCACGGCTCTGCTCCACCGTTCTAAAAATAGCTTGCACCGACAATTAAAGGTATGACTATAGCAATTATGGCAATGGGCCAATTTGCCAAAATGTTGAACTATTCGTTTAATAGTTAATGTTTTACAGGATGTAGAAACATTGGTCTGTGGTTTTTCTTATCTGTACTTAGAACATCATCGACTGACAGTAGAGCGTCTTTAGCACAAACCTTGATTCGCCCGTGTCATTGAAGAGGAACCGTTTCTGGGTTGCCATTCCAGTGGTCGTGTTGATGGTGACAACTGGATAACCAATCTGATTGGTCCAGGTGCTCATCACCTTGGCAACTTTCATATTACCCTTATCGTCGTCTACAGCCTGCAGACGGTAATATTTGTATTCAAATTATTAAAAACAAGAGAGGTGGTAAAAATAATTTCAAAACACATCTCACGAGGCCTGACCTTCTGCATATGCTCCCACAGGTTCTTCTGGTCAACATTCCCATACTCATTGGCCTTGAGGTACATCTAAAAAACACAGGAACAGACAGAGAGACAGGTTTATAGTGAACACACGTCACTCTGGAGTCAAAACAATTAAAATACTGTATTCATAACTGATGCTGAAATCTGGATGGAGACATCCAAACACAGCTGCCAGCAGCAGAACGCGAGAGGATGTAATGATGAAATAGATGTTTTGCTGAAAACAAGCTTTCTATGATTTTCTGGACAGAGACTAGCGAATGATGGAGCAGGTGTTGTAGGTCTGCAGAGGAGCTCGGGATCACTCTGACCGTCTCCACCATCCCACAGGGAAACAACTCAACACCCCCGGTGATTTCATGAAGTACAAGTGAATAAAAAACATTGTTGTGTGTATGTGTGTGTGTGTGTGTGTGTGTGCTGCCTTTTTTTTCCCACTGCAACAGACATGAACCAGATGTTGGAATGTTTGACTTCAGAGAAACAGTAATACGATGTTATTGTCAACAGATCGGATTTGGATATATGATGGAAATGTTGTTTATTGATGTGCAAATAAACTTATGTAACTGAGACGGAGCTTTTGTTGCATTAGCGATGAATTCAGTCCGGTCCAAAAGGGAAAATCTGCACGAGTATCATGAGGGAATCTGAGGGAATCAAACCTGCTCTAGTCTTTGTGTGCATGAAGGCTTTATATACGTCCATCTACAACTATCCCCGTGGCAGTGACAGTTTGTGTCTCCAAAGAGTAAGTGAAACCCCTTGATTACGTTGGCTGGATGTGGTTTACATTTCTTTCTTTTTTTCCCGTTTTTTTGGACCAGGAAAACACAATATTATAAAGTTTGTGTGAGTTACGATGTAGATGTTATTTTTTTCCCTCCTCCTTCTGCAAACTGAAGCATCAAATTAGAAATCTCCGGTGCGGTAGTTTGGTTCCCCGCCCATGTTGTAAGTCATGTTGTCGTCGTTGTACGCTACGGTGTCTACATCTCCTCACCAACAAACAAAACAAAACAAAAACGTTGTCTTGACTGACAGACATTGAGATCAGTCTCTAGTGGTCCGGTGTCAGAGGTCGCCTCGCAGCTTCAGGATCCGTGGAGATTTAATGTCACTAATGTTAAATATATATATATATTTTCCAACTTTTTCTATTTTGGTGTTTACACAAGGAGCAACTGGGGCCAAATAACTATATTTGTCTATATATACAGTAGTACATACATATATTCAGACAAAATCTGGTTAAAGCAAAGGTAGAAGAACAGGATTCAGGCCATTTGGGTTGATTGTGGAGGATTTATCTCTATATTTTTAACATACATGTCTGGGCTTTGATCTTCTCTCAGCTCTGGGCTTTTATTTTGGTAGAGGAAAGTTTCCGGGTCCACTTCCTCCACAGGTTTGTTTATACACTCCCAGAAATAAGGGTTCCAAAAGTGTTCTTCTACAAGGGCTGAGGTTCTACCTGGAACCATTTGCTTTTGAGGGTTCTTGGTAACACTAAGGTTTCCAGTAAGAACCATTTTGAACCCTTTCCCCAAAGGAATGGTTTTTCAAGGGTTCTTGGTAACACTAAGGGTTCCAGTAAAAGGGTTCTTGGTGGAACTCCCTGTGTGGGTTCTAGATGAAACTGTAAAAAGTCTGATATTTTCTGGATGAAACCCCCAGTAAGGCTTCTGCGTGAAACCAATACGCCATAAAAGGGATTTTTGTAGAACCTCTTATTGGGGGTTCTAGGTATAACCCTTCAAGTTGGGTTCTCGGTAGACCCTCCAAAAGGTTCTACCTGGAGCCAAAAAGGGTTCTGCTATGAGACAAGCCGAAGAACCTTATGTGGTTCTACATAGCACTTTTATTTCTAAGAGTGTAGCACAATTACACAACCACTGAATGAAACTGTTGCTTACTATCATCCCTTGTTTGAAAACTCTCTCATCCACGGCGTCGGCCAGCATCCTCAACACACTGGCTCCCTGTAGAAGAACAAACATGCATGTATATCAGTTTAATGACATGTATGTAACTTCTTGTCCTCACACATCTGGATATATACATATATATAAATACTTCCATATCTGGGCAGATTCTGGCTGTTACCCAGCCAGAAGATGTGGAAATAATGCTGCTATATGGGGCCAGATTTGTGCCGTATATCGAGCCAGAAGAAAACGTATGGACTAGATTTATTTCACTAGGTTGAAAAATATAAAGAGCTAAATGACCCAGAATGACTTGAGCACAAAGAGGTAAGAAATCAAGTTGAAGTAGAGCTTCCTGCCGGTGCTCGGGGAGGCACTTGGTGCACGGATCAGAAACCAGAAAATCATAGATCATATATAAAACCAACGTTTTCTCATGCTGATCCCATGGTTGTGTGTGATTTTGAGATGCACACTGTTTGCACAAACGCTGAACACAACGACTCTTACTGTACCTTACTGTAGGTGATAGTATCAAACATCTCAGTGATCTCATCCGTGGTCTGGATGTCGTCCGCCGGAGGATTGAGTGGGTGGGACGAGGCCAGAGCATCCTCCTCAAAGGCGGCGTGGCGTTCGCTCATGAAGGACCTGTCTCTCTGGAGCGGGCAAAGATAAGGAGGACACAAGGTCACATGACTCAGGAAAGCTTTGCAACAAGAAAGAAAAACTTGCTTTAGTGACTTTTTGAAACAGAAATCTGCAGAAATCTGAACTCACGATGCTGAATGAAGGCTCGACGTGATCCACTGCCAAGTAGGACATGTAGGTGGCGAAGCCCTCGTTCAGCCAGATTTCGTTCCACCATTTCATCGTCACCAGGTTCCCGAACCACTGGGTAAGTAATCGACAACACAGAGAGTTGGTGCTCCAAAAACATCTCATCCCTCCTGAATCTGAATCTAAAAAATCGTCTCACAGATGGACAAAGATCAACGCCAGGTGCTTCACCCGTAAAATCGGCCTCATAAAACTATTTCATTTTTATTACAGGGAAAACACAAACTGTTCTCTCGCTCTCTATCTCTCTCCTCTGACCTGATGAGCCAATTCATGCGCGATCATGGAAGCGATCAATTCCTTGTGTAGGAATGAGGAAACGTCTTTCTCGTACAGCAGGACTCCTTCCTGGTAGGTGACCAGTCCCCAGTTCTCCATCGCTGCAGGGGCCAAGTCTGGCAGCGCAATCTGGTCTAAAGGAAACACACACACACACACACACATAAACAGATGTTTGTCAAAATAATGATGATAGAGAATAATACGGTGGCCTTTAAAGGGATAGTTCAACATTTTGGCAAATTGGCCCATTGCCATCCCATCCCATCCATATAGTCATAGCAGTAGGTTTGTTACCTTTAAAGCAGATATCAGTGGAACGTTTTTGTTAATATAAGTCCTAAATAGTCCTATTTTCCGTCAGCAATCACTTACATGGAGTGTTTCAGCCGTAACACGAGTCTCTCCGTCACTCTGCTCTGCTGTAACCCGAGGAGAAAATTTTTCTTGTGGGATACAAGTGTTATCCAATGAGGAGAGAGAACGGCATGAAGGGCTGTGTGTGCAGCCAAGGGATGCGCGTGAATGTGGTGACGTAGCACGAAGACCAATAGATGCATGACGAGGGCGGGGGCTGCTAACTCATGGTGCGTTCAAGGGAACTCGTAACTTGTGTTTTTCCTTCCTGTGAAGTCATACCAGTTAGATCTGGTACGAGTTCACGGGTCAGAAGTTACGAGTGGCCGTTATAGTGCACTTTCACAGGCAACAGGATGGTAAAAACACGAGTTATGGGTTGCCTGGAACGCTACAAAGTCGTAGTTGTGACTTGACGCCGGAACTTACGGTTTCAAAAGCCTGCCTTGAACGCAGCATTAGCCAAAACGACCGGATCGCTGATATCTGCTTTAATTGCTGGTGCAAGCTGTTTTTAGAACAGTGGAGCAGAGCCGTGAGCTGCTCAGAGCTACGCTACGGAGGCTAATGGGATTTCTTGGTTTCCCTCATCAAACTCATCAAATACACAATCCAACAACGCTCTGGTGGACAAGTTGTGACCTGCACATCCACCATGCTGTAAAATATATTTTTTTATTATACGGCATATGCACTCTGGTCGGATGCAAATTGCATTTCGTTGCCTTGTTTTTTAACATTTATAATGACAATAAATTGAGTCAATTAATCAATCAATCAATCAATTACGGAGCGTTACGAGATGGAGTTGTTTCGAGGTAAATTCATGCAAAAACACTGATGTGTCGGGGGCAGTTTTTCATCAAGCAGTCTCTGCATTTACCTCTAAAACAACTCTGTAACATTGTGTTATTATCTCATAGCGTGGTGAATGTGCAGGTCACAACTTGTCCACCAGAGCGTTTTGGAGTTGTTGGATTGTGTATTTGATGAGTTCGATGAGAGAAAAGAAAAAGAAATCCCATGAGCCTCCGTAGCATAGCTCTGAGCAGCTCACGGCTCTGCTCCACCATTCCAAAAATATCTTGCACCGACAATTAAAGGTAACAAACCTACTGCTATGACTATAGGGATTATGGCAATGGACCAGTTTGCCAAAATGTTGAACTATCCCTTTAAGGACAAGACACATACACGTATGGAGGCACAAATATTACGGGCAATGTTCAAGATCCAGACGCCAGAAAAAATTTAACACAAATGCAAAAAAAAAGACCCACAACACAGAGTGAAGCCAGAGGAGGTGATGCTCATCAGACCTGAATTATCCGCTTGTTTTTTGTTTTGGTGCACAAATTACCCCCAAGTCCAGAGACACAGTTCCCCAGATGTTTCAAACTAAGACTTCCAGATATGATCAGACCCAGAATCTAAACAGGATATTTCCTGATGATTCTTCTTCCAGTGGTTTTGGTCTTTGGTAACAGTTTAGATTTCAGATACATGGACAGTTTTACCAAAATGTTGCTGTTGGGTGATTGAGCCCATTGTTTTCAGAGCTGTGGTGGATTTTTTACTGCTCATTGAGACTGGAGAGAGGAGTCTTATCTGGGAATGTCCTCTCACTATGGGTTGTGTTGGATATACACTATGTCATAAAACCTTTTAGAACAGGGATGCACGATAACTCTAACCCTAACTTCCTGCTTCTCATAAGCCATAAGCAGTACCGATACCGATGACACTTTGCCTGCACGTGACACAAGGACTTTATGTCTTTGCAGCTGTTTCAGATGCCAGGGAGAGATGCAACTAAATACTCAAGTATTCATTCATTCATTAAATGAATTCTCAGTAGTGATGATATTGAATGATATAAAAATGAGACGGGTAGCAAACTGTGGCTCAGCATGCATACCCCACTTTGTCACAGAAGAGAAGTTTCTAACATTGGTCTCTTACCCAGTGTTTTCTGAGAGTACTGTATCTTAAAAAAGTCCTCGTAGAAGCTGAGGATCTTCCTGGTGATCTCGGCTGCGTAGTCGGCGTCTCCGGCTTTGATGGCCTCAGGACGGGCGAAGGTCTGCGTGGGAGAATCACAGGAACATAAAAAGAAGATGAAGCAACAACGACAACAACAACAACATAGACTTTACAACATTTGGTCCAAAGTGAAATACGTACTCTAATTTTCACCCGTTCATCGGTAGAAGGGGAATCTTTTGACGTGAACTCTGACACCGCGAAGGCGAACAGGTACGTGGACATGGGCGCCGTCGGGTAAAACGTGGTGTATTGCCAACCCTCATCTAAGTTACGGGTTATGTCTGCAGAAGAGGAGACAAGGAAAGGAAGGATGTACTGTTATTTCTTTATTACTGTGTGAGTAGAAACGCAATAAACACATACACCAGTTATAGCTACAATGACTGTAAGTTCTTTATTATTTATATTTTCCTACCGAAGCGTGCGTTTGCCAGAGCTATGGTGTCTTCCCTGTGGATGATGGTCACGTGGAACACTGCCTTCATGTCGGGCTCATCAAAACAAGGAAATATCCTCCTGGCATTAGTCGGCTCATTGTTGGTCACGGCAAGGAATCTGTATAAAGGCAGCGAGTATTTCAGCAGCTCATATAAAAAAAAAAACACACATGAGGAAGTGATTTGAGTTTCATGATTAACTCCTCTGGGTCAATAACAAGCACCTGCAGGTCTGTGGTGCAGTAACTGGTCTCATTACACAGCATAACATCTGGGCTCTAGATTTATAGCTATATCAGATATTAATTCATATACAGTTGGTGGGACAAAATAAACAATGGTGGTTTTATGTTAAAGGGATAGTTCACTCAAAATTCAGATTTCACTCATTATCTACCCACCCTCATGTCGACTAAGAGCTGTGAGAAGTTTCAGAGTCCTTCGTTCCTTCTCTGAGTTACAAGAAGGCTCGGTGCAGCAGCATTTGTCCATATAATGATTGTGAATGGTGCTCACTTTTCTTCGTTCAAAAAGACAGACCAAAAAACATCCAAATACCTCCACACTGCTCGTCTGTAATGTCCGTCTTGTATTGAAGCCCCGACATGAGAAATTGTTCCGCTGGTCAGGAAGAGCAGTGAACTGAGACACTGGGTGCTTACCACTACAAACAAGCTTAAAATATGGACTTATTTAATTTTCGGAACAATTTCTCATGTCGGGGCTTCAATACAAGAGGGACATTACAGACGAGCAGCATGGAGGTATTTGGATGTTTTTTGGTGTGTCTTTTTGGACAAAGAAAAGTGAGCACCATTCACAATCATTATATGAACAAAATTTGGATTTTGGGTGAACTATCCCTTTAAGTTGGTGCTGTATTGTTCTATTATCATCATTCATAAAGATTTTGGAGTTTGTTGTTAATGCTATGGGATCACACTCTTTCCTTTGTTCCTGCTGCTCAGTGTGACTTTCTACCAGTTGGACCTTTGTTTATGTTTATTTAGATTTTAGGTTTATTTGTGTGTGTGTGATTGATTTATTGTAAATGCTACCGGCTGCACAACAATTTGCCCCTTGGGGATAATAAAGATAATTCAACTTTTAACCTTCAGTGTAAAGGGAAACCAATCGGTTTGAATGTGATATAAAAAAAATACTTGTGCGTACGTGACAGTGTTTGACTTATCCAACAGTGATTTGATAATAATCAGACTGCTCTAAATCATCGTTTGTATGACATTTATATTGAAGCGACATCAACATTTTATGATATCCAAGTAATTGTTATGACCCATATTAATCAGTGTCTGTTTATTCAAACATAGCCTACTTCCTGTTTAAATTATGATATTAATATAGTTAATATATAGAGAAAAGGGGGAAGCAGAAAATGTTCATTGATCTTCTATGTATATTTTTTAATCTTTTTATCTGTTTTTAGCACCACACATCAAAGATAAGTAAAGTATTCAGGCTCGTCTAAACAGAAAGTAAAATCTTAGTCACGTCATGTCAGTGATTAGACTGTTTATTGAACGCAGAGACTCATTCCTGATTAGTATTATTACTAATAATACTTTTCTCTTTCTCTTGAACTCTAATAATTTATAGAGAAAGGTTTTCGTCAATAGGTTGTTTTCTCCTTTTTTCTTTTTTTTTTTACTTTATTTTACTTAATGTTGGTTTTTGGAAACAAAAGAAACAAATAAGTGAAAATTTTGCGATACGATTTCATCTATTTTCCACCTCTTTTGTTTCCGCTTGTTCCTTCTCTGAACGCGAGTTTGACGTAGGCTACGCCTGTAGCCATGTCAGTTCAATCTCCCAGAATTCATTAGGAAAACATGTTCGCTAAAGTCGATCCACAGGTAAGGCTGCGTTCAGAGATCACCTGAGTTCAATTAAGTCACTTTGATCCTGGCACTTGTATTGTCCGTCAGCACAGGTAACATTAATGTCTCTATCAGAGAAACTGTATTTCTGAAGACTGTTTGAAACCTCCTCTGGCGGCCATCTTTGTTTAGAGTCGGACATCAAAACCGCCACTTAATTATCTTTTAGATGAACTGATGTTATGATGATGTTATTTTTTACAAATATTTACACAAGTTATCCACAGAGAAAGTTATTAATTTTTGATTTGATATTACTCACCTATCTGTATTTGGATCGTCGTCATACTTTGGGTCACCTTCAACATAGGAGCTCACATAAAGCCCTCTCAGATTGTCTGCGATCTCTCCTTTGAAATCCAGAGACAAACTGTAATTTCCCCCTTCGTCCAAACCCTCCTCCAATTCGACCACGAGAAAGTCGGCCGCGTGATCGTGAGTCAAGTTGGAAACCTTAAGCACGGCGTCCTTGTCCTTGTTCACCAGCACAGCGTTGGAGACGGTCAGGTCCAGGCTGTGGAGGTAGATGAAGCGGGTATCCTGGGCGCAGTAGAGGTGCACGGTAGAGTTCCCGGTGAAGAGCATCGTCTGGTTGGGGCTGGTGACGTTGACCTCCTCGATGATCTTGGTGTAGAGGTGAGGCTGGATGAAGACATCGTAGCTCTGGGGGATCACGTACCTCGGCAGCCGCAGGTCGGGCGGAGGCGGCTGGGTGGTGGGCACGAAGGTCGGGAGAGGCGTGGGTTCGAATGTTGAGCGTTGCACCTTGTAAATGATGATCATGGTGACCATGCAGGCGATGGCCGCGAGGGTCAGGACGACGAAGGCCCCGGCGAGGCCCTTGGATATGTGGCTTCCTTTAGGCATGGTGGCGTCTCCTGGTCGGCTCAGTCCCGGTGCCTGCAGTGCTGGAGACGAGTCCCTGAGCTTCTCTGTGTCTGGTCTGCAGTGACTGATCAGAACAAGTCCAAGTCACCTCCCTCCTTCCCTCCCTCCCATAAACAGGGCTTGGCCTCAGCAATTAAGGGCCTGTGCTGAGATTAAGCATTAACTTGGGCACCGGCGAAGGAGCAAAGAGTAAAAAAAAAAACTCTGTGAAACTGTGAAGAGGGCGATGTTCGTTCGCTCTTGTTGTAAATAATCAGTCAGATTGTTGCTCCCAAACATCTGGAGCTGGTTACTGTGGTCTCTCCGCTAATGCAGGGGTTAGGTAAACCTCAAGGAACACTTACTTTCTCCTCACTCTGAGTCGGCACACACACACACACACTCACACACACACACAGCAAACATCATCACAATCACATTCACATGGTCGCTGGACTCCAACAGCTGCTGCCGCTGCCGAGGTCATCACTGTCATCACCTACAACCGTGGTGGTGGTGGTGAACTGGTCCTGAGTCTGTTTCCTTTCTTCGACCGCCGGCGTCATCCCAATCCACCTCGTCCAGGTACAAACCACAGCATGGGCTTCAGATGATGATGATGATGATGATGATGATGAGTTCCAAACATAAATGGAAATACAGATCCTGTGAGACCGGCAAACTCCCCGACTAAAAGACGAGAAGCATATGAAGGGAGGAGTGCTGAGTGGGCTGGATAAGAGCAAGAGAGGAATAAAAAAAAAAAAGGAAAAGAGAAAAAGACAGAGAGAGAAAGAGAGGAGGAGAATAGAAGATGGAGTGATTTGGGAAATCATTGAATTGGTTGGAAAGCCCCAGTTTCAGGCGACCATGACCACCGTGACCACCGTGACGACCAACACCGCACACTTGGAGGAGATCTCACCTCAGCGGAGGAAACACACACACACACACACACACAATGGGGCACGAAATGGCAACGGTGAAGGGAAACAGTCGCTTGAGGAGGTGACGGACGGGTATTTGTGCTGAGAACAGATGTTGGAACGCTCACTGAGATGGCACAACAATGGTCGCTCATCATCATCATCATCATCCTCAGCAGCGGCAGCAGCAGCATCACCACCACAGTGAGGCCAGATGAGGTGGAGGCCACATTCCTGGTTTCATACCAAACACCATCTCTAATGGTTCCGACACTTGTTGGTCACATACAGTACATCTCAAAATAAATAAATAAACACGTAAAATAAAATAAATTCCACTCATTCAGCAACACAAATAGAAAACGACCATATCAGATTCCAGTGAATTCAAAACAAAAAAAAACTTAAATCATTTATTATGTGGAAAAAAAAAGAGAAAAAAAAAGTCTTATGGTCCAGATGTTACAACATCTGTCAGGGTGTTCTACTCACACACTGTGATATGTTATTTCAGGGAGGATTTGTTCCTCAGACAGCAGGAGATCCGGGATCAGACCTGTCATTGGTCATATTATTAATATTCATGTTTCTCTTCGATGTTGCCACACATACACACACACACGCTTGTATGGCTATCCTTGTGAGGACACTCATTGACATAATGTATTCCCGAGCCCCTTACGCTAACCTTAACCATCCAAAACAAATGCCATCACTCATTATTATAAAGTCTTAGCCCTCAAACCCTTGGAAGGGGTCTGAGAAAGTGAGAACCGGCCAAAATGTCCTCACTTTCCCAAGACGTCCTCACTCTCATGGTGTAAAACTCAAACAGGTCCTCACAAGTATAGCTAAACAAGTACACACACACACACACACACACACACACACACATACAGACTGTGAAAATAAAGACAGGGTACAATCGCTTATGGAGGATCTCGTGATGATTTCTACACTCTTTAAGTTCTTCATGACATCGACCAAACCTCACGCACACTATGATGTACTCAGGAGAAATAAATACCCTCACATATACACACACACACATACACACACAAATACACGTCTGCAGCACAAGTGACTGGAGTGAACTGATGAGAGTCCATTGATCTGAACACAGGAGTGTGTCACTAGTCCAGCTGTAAACACGCCCGTGTGTGTGTAGACAGACGGAGTGAAGTCTTAGCGGAGGAGGTCCTCTGCTGATCGGGAGGGAAACTGCAAAAGGCACCGACTACTTCATCTCTCTCCGGAAACAGTCGCCGCTCATGATGAAAATGAAAAATAAAATATCTAAAAACTTTACATTCGTGGAAAACTCTGATCGCAAACTAGAACAGGTGCTTGTTTTTTTGTTTGTTTGTTTTTTTTTGGTCACATCGCAACCACATCGACTTTTGACGACAGCAATGGAAATATAATGTGCAAATAAAGTCTCCAAATGTCTTTTTTTTTTTAAGACAGGCAGGTTAAAATGTCCTCAAACCTCGTATAAAATCCACATATCAGCTCTCTCTGCTTTTTAAAAAATTAAAAAACACCAACATCACACATTCACGACTGAACTGAACGCAGGAAAGAAAACATTTTAAACACATCTGGTGCAAACTGGAATGAGCCAACAGGCTGTTTGATTAATTGACCAGAGTGTGTGGTAACAAAGTGAGAAATAACAAAATGGTCTGGTTGAAACAATTAAGATATGTTTTTTTTCTCTTCTTCTTCTTGGGAGTCAACCTGACGCTGTGGAGCAAAACACAAAGCCAAAAAATGACTGCAGTTCTGGTAACAACGTGTTAAAAAGTTGCCAGAGATGTTATCGGTATCCTGTTTTGATCGGGTTTTAAAGGGATGGACCTCCGAGTCTGAGCCTCGGGCTGTTTTTGTTTTGATTCTTTGGCTTTTGCCATTTGTCAAATTCGTTTGTGTCTCTCGGTAAAACCCCGACTGCTGCTGAACGTCGCCTCGTTCCTGTCGCCTCTGAGTCTGAGTATCGGTAAACGTGAAAACTCACACATAATTGGCGATGGCACTTTCTGCGTCGAGATGAGAGAGGAATTTTTAAAAATAGGACTCCGAGAAGCGTTTTGGTCCCTGCTGTGTCTCTCCAACCAACACAGATGATTGATTATTTTGTTTTGCTGTCACTGAGATCAAAGTGGAAACCCTGTTCCAGGAGCCTGGGATCACACACATCGCATTCTCTAATAAAAGGCCTTGACAGCTTTGTTCATCAATTATCAACAGTAAACGACTCATTTCAATCAATAATAATCATCATCAAGCTAGAAAAAATAGTAAAAAAAAAAATTACAGTACAGTACATGTCAGTTTTCTGCTATTGAGAACATGTTGTAACATTGTTGGTGACTGGATATAGAGAAGAAAGGCAAAATATTTTGAGAAAAAACAATGATAAAAACTGCATTCGTCATATTTCTAGAAAGGAACTGTGTATATTTCAAGAAAAAAAGCTGTAATATTGAAAATAATATGATATTGGAAGGATTAAAATGTGCTATTTTGAGATTTTCTTCAAATTATCACTTTAATTACACAGGACACGTTCTGAAATGAGCTCTTTTTTAAATTACAACTTTCCCTCCGTGTCAAGTTGGTTCTTTCTCCAAATATTTTGCCTTCAGTTCAGATGGTTGTTGTTTTTCTTCCCTCGACACTTGAGCCCTGGTTTTTCTGTCTCTGATGTTTAAAAGGCTTTTTTTTTTTTTTTTAATCTAGTTTTTTTCCACAGAGAAGCCACCACACTCATCCACTCACTCACTCATCCACTCACTCACTCAGTCATTCAGTCTCTTTTCATCACACATGGGCCACACGCACTCAGATAAAGTTGCAGTCATTGTCGTCACTTTTCCAGCAAAGTTTCCAGAGCCTGAGTGGAAACGGATCCCCGGGCCGGCACGAAAACAGTACAATCAGCTTTTTTTTTTCTTTTAGGGGGGTGGGGGGGAATGTTGGACCAATAGAATAAAAAACAACTACAGACGTGCTGTTTGTCATTGTCATGTCGACACAAACATGTTTCCTCATTAACAGCAGCAGCAGCAGCAGCAGCAGCAGCTCACTGCTTTGGAAACAGCTGGCAGCCGTTTGATTCGACTTCAAGTGTTCAAGTTTTATCCGCGTCCCCCATGGGCGCACGACGTTCACTTCATTTAAATCAAAGTTTAAAAGGAAATATATTGGTTTCTTCTGGAATCCGCCATCTGTACTTCATTTACGGGCCGACTACCAAAGCCAGCTGTCTAGATGCTGAACACAGTAACAGGACTGTTCCAGGATGGCAGACAGATCCCCGTAGCTCTCCTCCCGCCACGTGGGGAGGAGCCTCTCGTTGTTCAGGGCCTGCAGCTTCGGCGTGCCCTCCCGGAGGACGTGGTACAGGCAGGGCCACCGGTGCTGGATCCGCAGCCTGGTCCTCCGGTCCAGCGTGATCCCGCGCACGATCTTCTTGGCTCGGAGCTCGCGCAGGGCCGGCAGCTTCAGGCAGTTGAAGACGAGGCCTCGGCTGGGCGACACGTCCAGGAACTCCAGGGACTGAGACTCCAGCGTGTACGAGATGCCCAGGTTCCTCAGCGGCACCAGGATGTGTAACGTCAGCGACTTGAGGTTGGGCAGGGACTTGGTGAGGGTCTGCAGCGTGGAGGGAGTCACCCCTTTAAAGACCCAGAAGTATTTGAGCTCCAGGACTCGGAGCTGCTGGAACTGTGTGAGCAGCGACACGGACAAGTCCGACCAGTCGAAGTGGAGTCGCATCTTGGAGATGCGCGGGCAGCTGTGGGTGAGTTTGGTCAGGAGCTCCTGGAAACTGTTCACCTGGAAAATCACAGAGAAGAACCAGGTTTGTGTTAAAGGGATAGTTCAACATTTTGGCAAATTGGCCCACTGCCATAACCCCTATAGTCATAGCAGTAGGTTTGTTACCTTTAATTGTCGGTGCAAGTTATTTTTAGAACGGCGGAGCAGAGCCGTGAGCTGCTCAGAGCTACGCGACGGTGGCTCATGGGATTTCTTAGTTTCCGTCATCAAAATCATCAAATACACAATCCAACAACTCCAAAACGATCTGGTGGACAAGTTGTGACCTGCACATTCACCACGCTATGAGATAATAACACAACGTTACCAGACAGAGTTGTTTTCGAGGTAAATAGATATAGTAAATATCTATAATAAATGGGAACGTGCATCAGCGGTTTTGCATGAATTTCCCTCTAAAACAACTCTGTGTGGTAACGTTGTGTTATTATCTCATAGCGTGGTGAATGTGCAGGTCACAACTTGTCCACCAGAGCGTTGTGGAGTTGTTGGATTGTGTATTTGATGACTTTGATGAGGGAAAACCAAGAAATCCCATGAGCCTCCGTAGCGTAGCTCTGAGCAGTTTACGGCTCCGCTCCGCCGTTCTAAAAACAGCTTGCACCGACAATTAAAAGTAACGAACCTACTGCTATGACTATAGGGATTATGGCAATGGGCCAATTTGCCCAATTTCTAAACAACAAGCGGCATGTTAATGTGCACAAAAACATCCCATAACAGTGGTTCCCAAACTTGTTTCACCATTTAAAGCTGAAAAAAACTGACTTTAATCTGCCTGCTATGACACGTTATCTGTTGTTGTCAATCTGTATATTGTACAGTGTGTTTGAAATTAATGTCTCTGTCTCCATTTTCCCTGTTTGGAACAATAAAGATACTTTGTCTTTGTCCAACTTTTCTTTACCGCCCCCTAATAAGAAAATGAATCTTCATGACCGTGCCAGCATCACAGGACTTGAAGCAAACACTCAGAACTACTTGTGCTTTTTAAATCACTCCACAGAGCAGCCATGTCTGGGATGTAGTTCCGGCTGCATTTGCCTCAAAAACAACTCTGTCTCGTAATGTTCTGTTATGATCTCATAGCGTGGTGAATGTGCAGGTCACAACTTGTCCACCAGAGTATTTTGGAGTAGTTGGATTGTGTATTTGATGAGTTCGATGAGGGACAGGGGACCTGAACCGTTCACCTCCATTGTGTTCACTGAGCAGCTCACGTCTCTGCCCCGCTGATCTCAAAACAACATGCACTGATAATTAAAGGTAATGAACCTACTGCTATGACTACAGGGATTATGGTGATAGGAGAATTTGCCAAAATCTTGAACTGTCCCTACTCTAATCTGGATTCTTGGTGAAAATTAAAATACGATGTACCAAGTTACCTGGTCCATTTTGGTGATGCTGTCCTGGTGAGAACTGGAGCTGGAGTGGACCCTGAGGTCCAGCGGCTCCAGGAGAGTGAAGGTCCAGTTGAGGTCCAGGTGGCTGAGGTCTCTGCAGTGAACGTTGTCCAGCAGGTGGCTCAGCAGCTCGCACCACTTGTTGCAGCGGTCCCCGAGGTCGAAGCTGGCCTTCAGCGTGAGCAGGCTCGCCCGGCGGGAGATGAGGTGGTGGGTGTAGTGGTGCACCCAGGATTTCCACCTCTCAAACTCACGGTTGGAAACCAGCAGCCCTTCCTGACCCAGGTGGAAAACGCCGCGACGGGAGTAGTCCGCCACCCGCCACAGCTTCCACGAGCGGACCAGACAGCTCCAGCTCAGGCAAACCAAGGCACAGCTGCACTTGTCCACCTCGTTCAGAAAGGACAAGACGTGCAGCTGACACTCCACCGGCAGGAAGTTGAAAGGGAAGTAGTCGTCCGCTGGTTTCCGCCGGCAGCTCACGGGGACCAGGGGTCTTTTTCGGGGAGACATTACGACGGATGAGGAAATGATATTGGTGGTCATTGGTGGAGGTCAGAATCTCCACCGGCCGGTCTTCTGGTCTGGATCTGCCATAAATGTCTCCGGTCTGATGAAGTCCTAGAGTTAGGAGAAAAACAGGCAGAAGATAATTTACGATTTAAGTTATTTTGGGGGCTTTTTTTCTGAAATTGTTGAAAGTTTAGAGTCAGAAAAACACCCATTCTGGTTCAGTTTGTGGTCTACATTAACACAGGAAACACACTATATATTTACCATACATTATGCACTGAATAGGGAACCTAATCACCATCACTGATGACCATTTTGGTCCAAATGAACGGCTCATTTAATGCTTGTTAACTTGGATAACTTCTTGTAAAAGCTAGAAAATGTAACATTTAGTAGCTAAAGCTCTAATATTCTCATGTTGATGTGACTGTGGTTTGTAAATTTAACTTATGACTGTGGTTCATCTTTCTTTAGTAAATGAATTTGTGTTGTATGTGAATCATTTGACTAAGTGTCTCTCCTTTTGAAGTCCAGGTGCAGCTGACTGACCAGGTGGGTGTAACATTAGCATTTAAATAATTAATAACCGAAAGGATCAATAAATAACCTACACGTAATGTGATCTTCATGTGCTCAGTGATCGTGGGGGAATTACATTACAGTTTAATGCTGCAACATCCGTTGTGTGACAAGACTCTCTAGGTTGCTTGGTCATCTTTGTTCTATTTGCTCCTATTTACTGTCCAGAGGAGGTGCGCATTCAAACACTCACACCTTTTCATATATTTGTAACTGAATAGTGAAGCAAACGTGATTAAAAGGACAGTTCATCATTTTGGAAAACTCACGTATCACCATAATGTCTATAATCATAGCAGTAGGTTAATTACCTTTAATTATTGGTGCATGTTGTTTTGAGATCAGCGGGGCAGAGACGTGAGCTGCTCAGTGAACACAATGGAGGTGAATGGTACAGGTCCCCTGTCCCTCATCAAACTCATCAAATACACAATCCAACAACTCCAAAACGCTCTGGTGGACAAGTTGTGACCTGCATATTCACCACGCTATGAGATAATCATGTAACATTACTAGATGGAGTTGTTTTAGAGGCAAATGTGTAGCCAGAACTACATTCGAGGCACGGCTGCTGGGTAGAGTGATTTCAAAAGCGCAAGAAGTTCCAAGTATTTGCTTTATGGGTTGTAATGTTACGTAATTTTACATAGCATGGTGAATGTGCAGGTCAAAACTTGTCCACCAGAGCGTTTTGCAGTTGGATTGTGTATGAGTTTGATGAGGGGCAGGGGACCTGTAGCGTTCACTTAGCAGCTCACGTCTCTGCCCCACGGATCTCAAAACAACATGCACCAATGATTAAAAATAATGGACCTACTGCTATGACTATAGAGATGGCAATAGGCGAATTTGCCAAAATGTTGAACTACTCCTTTAACAGACATTTCATTGTACTTTGGTATTGGCCCTGGCATACATTGGTGCTAATGTGTGATGTTTTGCTGTGTGGTCAGTGAATGAATGTTGGGTGAGTCAGTGAAAAGATGCTGATGTGTGACTGATGCACATTGTTTTTTCTATTTATTCTTTTTTTATGAGTCTGCATCCTGACTGTGCACCTTCATTTCGTTGTACATGCATGTATAATGACAATAAAGTATCGTAACCTTAATAGATAGTGAGAATAATCGAGACTAAAGTCGTGTCTTTACCTTTTTGGTCGGAACAGGCTTCCCCCTCGTCCTCAGTTTAAACAGCTAAGCTGCTAGGAGCTAACATAGAGGAAACAAAGGAGTTTACAATAATGTCGCAAATTACTGCGCAATGTTGAATATTTTATAAAAATCTGCTCAATATTCGTGTGAACTGGTGGCTGTAAAGTAACATATACAAACGCTGAAGCCTAAAAAGCAGTCAGTAACTACATGAGCTAACTAGCTAGCCGCCGAACAGCTGAGTTCTGTTGTTGTTTTTGTTGTGGCTCGTTGGTGATGGCGTCATCAAAGTGCGTTGGGCTGCGCGTTTAGCGCCTCGGCGTCGCGCCGTCGGGCGGGGGTTAATGTTTTTAAAAGGAAAAATGTAGGAGAACGGGTGTTTTGAAGGTCGGCGTAAACAAAAGACACATGGGAATTAATAGAAAACAAAGACACACAAGATTAAGGATAAGAAGGTGATGGGAAATATTAGAGAATAGTAATCTCCAGCGGGATTCCGGAAGAAAGAACAAGCGCCCTCTGTTGGTTGCATGAAAAACTGGTAATGAAGAAAAAGCATAGCTTTTCGCAGCCTGTTGTTTGTTTCAAATATTGTATTTTCCTTTTTCCCCCCCTACAATTTCCATGTCGCTACAACCACCTGAAGTATGTTCCCTGCGTTGGTAAAGTATCCTACACTATTCTTATTTTAATGGTTGGTTGGTTGGTTGTTGTTGTTTTTTTCTACCAGTAGATGGCACCCAAAAGCTGCAGGCTTGGTGCTGCAGGTTGTCTGCCACTGAAATGGCAAATTTATGTACCTCTGAGACTGCCCCTTACGTCCTGTTTACAATCTCACTTACAGCAGATAAGATGATTACATCCCATATTTGCTTCTGTAGCCTATTTGACAAGCCAAGATATGTGCTGACTAATCACTGACCTCAGGTGTTCAGATCACTTTAGGATCTCAACCCAGCCAATCACATCAGTCCCTGTCCTACTTTAAAATCACCTCTCCTTTCTCCTGCATCATGATCTCATCACATCCAGATCTCCAACTTCTCATCTTCTCACCTGCACTGGTAGAAGGTATTATCTTGATGTGTGCAGTTTACAGAGGTCAAAACCTCTGATGTTTATGTTAACGCTTGCTGAATACAGAACAGGAGCCACCAACATGTGAAACTGCAGCTTTAATTATAATCTGGAAAACTTTTTATTGGGTTTTTTTCTACCAGTAGATGGCAGTGAAAAGCTGCAGGCTTGTTGCTGCAGGTTGTCTGCATTTGAAGTGGCAAATGTATCTGGCAATACATCCTCTGAGACTGCCCCCTTTCCTTCCTACGTCCTGTTTCCAGGAACAAGTGCAGCAGTTCTGTGCACTGGTCATGTCTTACAGTACAGTACAGTTCGCGTGTTTAGAAACAGTGTTGGGCTCAGAAATGTTACCTCAGAGTGAAAACAGTGTTTACTACTGGATACATAATATTTTCTCTTGGTTCAGTGCCAGATATTATGTCATGACGCAATCAGGCAGAGGCAGGCTCGTGACCTTTTTAAATATGTTCAGTGGTTTTAGCTTCCTTGTACCGTAGTGACAGATTACAAATGTGAGACTTTCTTTGTATTAACCAGTGGGTTTAAAAGTACATCATTAGAGAGATGCTTTACACAGTGGTAGAAAAAAGGTTTCAGACACCCTTAAAACTTGACACAACCCCCTGCACATGCATGCAGATCAGGATGTGGTCATTTCTTTCTGAAGAAACCCTTGGACAGAAGATCAATTTGAAGTTTTTAATGGCTGTTCTATAGGATTTATTTAGTATTTTGGCTGTGACTGTACTAAAAGAAATAGATTGGATTGGATTAGATTGGATTAGTTCATAAAAATACATCACAAATTTTGAGTATTGCGTCATTTTGGTACCAGTGATCCAATAATGAAGGTCATGCTTTTAATTTTTGTTGCCATGCTTCATGTCCATATAAAAGCCAGCACATTTGAAGGTTTTTCAGAGACGAAAATGGCTCAAACAAGGAACCTAACACAGGAAACACGCCAGGCCTGAAGACACAGATTCTCAGCCAGGAAGGGTACAGCTGCTGCCAGATAGCCAGGAAGCGCAGATGCAGTCTTTCAGCAGTTGGATCCACTCTGCAGAAATACAGACGAACCAACAGCTTGGAAGACAAACCAAAATCTGGGCGTCCAAACTTAAGATATACAAAAAAAATCCTTGTATTACATGACAAACAAAAATGCCCAGAGAGTTATTTTCTTCTCTTTTTTGTTGTATTCAGTTTTTTCCTCTTTGTTTGGAAGCCGGTTCAACATTTTCTATCTTTTTATCACAAATTGTGCCTCACATGTTTGTAATTTGAAGATACCTGGTTAAAAAAAAATAAGATCTCGGCATCCAAGGGTTTCTTTAGCAAGAAATGACCACATCCTGATACGCATGTTTGAAAGTGAGGGGCAAACTCTGACAGATGCTCGTGCTGCATTCAGGGACTCCTTGGAAAGTCCAGGTCTGAATTTTGTCCTTGCCCTGCCTAACATTGCAGGGGGGGGGGGTTATGTTTTGGAGAACTTTTCCAGTGTTTTGTTACACCAGCATGTGCAGGTGGATGCATCACAAGCCTGATGTAACGTGACATACTCACACATTTTCCTGGCAGCTGTAGTGACTGACGACAGTTGACAACAACCTGCCGACAAATGCCAGATCTATGCAGGTTATGCTATGCGACTGTTTTATGAAGCAGGATGTCCATGGCATGCAGTGTCTCTGTAAGACCATTCACAAAATACAAGAAGGATCTTAATTTTTTTTTAAAAGACCATGTTTGTTTTGTCTACAATGAAAACTAGGTTATGTTGAAATACTGCGGGTCAGTAGAAAGGGCTATTTATTTCCTACACATAGTGAAACCACAAGACAAAACACAATCACATGCAGCGTGTAAACAGCGTGTTGTCATTCAACAGATCCCATGCTGGGGACACATTTATTGTTATTGTTTATGAAAGTAAAAACCTCAACACGGTATGTCAGTGAGGTGAGAAGTACTGAGTTTACAATCAACATTTGTCAGACACTATTATCTGAACATTTAGTGCTTTGCACAACATTGTCACAGTGTCACTCAAACAAATAAACGCAGTAAAAACTGTAAAACACAGATTTTTTTCCTCAACTATAAACTATTTTTTGTTATATATACAATACAACATAAAACATTTTGAAATCACAATACATTTCACCTACCGTATGTGTCAGCCTAAAACATCACATTTTCTTTAAACTTTATCAACAATGGCAAATGTCACCATATAAAGATACAAATGATATTTAACCAGGGTACACCAGAATATGTTACTTTTTTTGGTCTAAAATCTAAATAAGCTGACTTGTTCCACAAAAATTCATCCCATCATACTGAAATATATATATTTTTAAATGAAAAAAAAAAAGAAATGTAAGTAAACACACATACATATATAAAAGGCACATTTGAGAGTAAAAAGAATATTTTTAACAACAAATGTCACAGCTGTGCAAAAAAAAGTAGGCCTAGATAATGATGATAGATAACATTAAAAGAATAAAATAAATAGATAAAGATTGATAGATTAAAAAAAATAAAAAAAATCTTATGTCCGATGGTCCCTGAAGTCGCCATGAAATGTTTTGGCCCAGCTCTGGACGTGCGGGGCTGTGTCTGACTCAGCCAATCAGAGACGAGAAGGGGCGCGGCGGAGTCATGTGACCACTCCCCCCTCCCTCCCTCCGCCCTGCCCACAGTCTCTAGTGTCTAGTCTGCTGCGTAGCTCCGTTGTACTTATTCATTCCCTGCAAGTGAACGCTGCCGCTACTGCAACTGCTGCTTGTCTCCGTCTCCTGACTCCTCTAACTGCGCTTTAACGACACGCATCTTACCAACGACTAGCCTAATAAAAAAAGAAACAAACTCCAGCATCTGCATTGATATATTGAGAAAAAGAGAAGAAAAAAGAGGCATTTGTGACCGAATAACCGAAATAAAGCAGAGGGAGGGGGCGTCCAGCTCAAAGACAATTACGAGTTTCATTTCTTCTTTTCGTTTTTTGTTGTTTTTTTTGTTTTTGTCTTTCCAAAAAAAGCCAAAAATGAAAACCAAATTCATCAACGGGGTTTCTTCCTCCCCCTCCATGTCGCTGGGTTTGCTGGTGACCGAGAACGCCCTGCAGGTCCAGCCCGACACCCAGGAGGACTGTAAGGATCTGGTCTGCCCCGACCGGCCAGACCTGGAAACCCGCCGCAAAGCCTTCCTGTGGTGCCGGGAGTTCCTGCACGGAGCCTGGAAGAGCCTGGCCGAGGAGGACTTCCACATCACCATCATAAGGTACAGTGTGTTCACTTGTGGGAATGACAAGGCCCAGCTGGGTGAAGCACAGTGCAGGGATGCTGCTGCTAGATTTTCACCGCCCAGACTAAAAAAAAAAGGCTAAATACAATATGCATCATGCTACGTGCTAATATCTTTTTAAATATGTTGATCAGATCCAGCCTCACAGTCTTTAGTGATAAGGATAATGATGTCATCCTCATACAAATGATGCAGCAGCAGCACTCTGATGATAAGACATGGCTTTTTTTTTTCTTTTTTTTTACTTATCACCACTAAAACAAAGCAGCTCTCATGTCATATCTGTAAAACAAATTCATTTCTAGGCTTTCATGGTTATTAATTATTCATATTCCTGGAACCAGCCCCTTTAAAAACAAACACACAAACAAAAAACACCCATAATTCCCTGGTCGTGAATCCTCCCTTTGTCATTTAATACTGTCTGTACTTTTCAATATAGTACCATGAATGTTATTTCTGTTTCAAGGCTGGATTTTCCCTTTTTAAATAGGGTATTTTTTGAGGACACTCATGTTTTATTGTTGAAGGTTTTTTCCCCATGAGGTTATAAGCCTACTCTTTAAAAAACTAAATGTAATCCAACAGCTCATGCTAAAGAATGAACAGTGTAGCTGAATAGAGGCTGAGTGTTTGGTAAATTATCAATGATGCAATGACAAAACAATAGCGCCACACATGTGATAGTGAGTCATGTCCCACTGACTGCGTGTCCCTCTGTCCGTCCTCCAGGGGTGGTCTGAGCAACAAGCTCTTCCTGTGCAGCCTCCCCGACAGCCTGGACACGGTCGGGGACGAGCCGAGGAGCGTCCTGCTGCGCCTCTATGGGGCCATCCTGCAGGTGGGAGACACATCTGATCACCTGTGTTTGACAAAACAGCTGAGGAATGTTGTTGTTGCTGTTGTTGTTGTGTTAGTAGTGGACAAACACAGAGAGGTGAGACACAAAAAAAGGTTGTGGGAAGCTGGGAAGTAGCTTCTCCCAGTCGTTAGTGAGTAGTCACCCCTCAGTAGTTATTGAGGCTAAGCTGCACATAGAAAGGTGCTGCTCTACAACACACACGCACACACACACACACACACACACACATCAGAGTTGTGAAAGTCAAACTTTGTTTACCTTAGAAGTAGAAGTATAGAGATGACTGGTCAGCTTTTATCTCAGTGATGACATGTAACAGAGTTTAAAGGCCACGTTGATAAAGACAGAAGACAATACACAAAACAGAGTGTGTGATGAGACTGTGTCGCCACCAGAGGTTGTGTGTGTGTGTGTGTGTGCATCTGTAGCATCTGTGCATATGCTTATGTTAGTGTATGCATGTGCAGTTATGCTTTCATGCGTGCATGTGTGAATGTATGAATGCGTGTGTGCGTGTTAGCCATTGTTGTACATGGTGATGTACCCCCATGGCTGTACATGCATGTGTTCTTTGCCGTAGGCTTCCCCAAGGAGCGTGCCTTGGGCACTCTTGTTCCCAGGTGAACCCACCCAAAAACACGGTACAGTATGAGATCTCTGAAATCTCAGCCTAATACAAAGACGTTAACACACACTTAATGTAGCACAACAACAAAAAAAACCCGGTGGCCCCCGGCGCCGGGACGACACGACACAGTACGGAGGGATAAAAAAACAAAATGTTGAAACACCTCTCCTGTCTGTCTCTTTGCCTGTTGTTTCCCTCGTCAGCTGAGTTTCTGAGATTAGTGGACGAACGCAGGAGGCAGAGGATGAATCTGCACATTTGCATTTGTCATTATCCTGCGACTGCGTGCAGCTCGGCCTGATGTTGCTCCACAGTTTGCACTAAAAAAAACAGAAAGATAATGACTTTTTCTGACACTTCACAGAGGTTGCACTTAAACACACAGAGATAGGTTTATCTGCCGCGGAGATGACGTGGCTCCTCCGGTGAAGGCAGATGATCTCTGCCGTGTAGAAGTGCAACAGATAAGTGTTTAGCCGCTGTCTCGATTGATTCAACCTGCAAATACCGAGAGTCAAGAGTTCAAGGACTTCAAAACATTTACACACGTTCCCCTAAAAACAGCACTTTCTAATCTGCTGCTGCTGCCGTTTCACAATCTGAGGTGTTGAGTTGTTTGTAGCACATGCTGTTTGTTCCACCCTCCCTCCGTAAAAACAAATAAGAAAACACAGCTTCAGCTCGTCTGTCTGAGTCTGAGCCTGATTTCATTTTTTATGTGCTCATTAACCCGCCGGCCTGATCGAGACCTGCATTAAGTATTAACTAAAGTCAGCGGAAATTGCCAGAAGCCGTTGGCTTTTATTGCTCGGGATGTCCGAGGGAGCAAAAGGCACTGTTGTCCTCCACCATGGCGACTGCCGCCATCCCAGGAATTAGCCATGTCTCATCAAAAAAGCTAATATGATTAAGGAACTCAGATGTCATAGTCAGAGAGTGCACAGGTACTAATGATTAAACAGCCCCCCCCTCCCTACCACTCCTCCAACTGCGTTTCTCAGTAATGGAGATATGTGGAGGAGATTGATCAAATAAACCCTCGTCTGCCTCCTCGGATAAAAAAAACTCTGAACTCATACTGTACTGTCTGCACGGCAGGCGTGGCTAGGTTGTTGATGTTGGACGCTGATGGACGGCTTCACCTGTATTCATGGATAGTTCTTTCCTCTTTCTTTTGTTGATAGATGTCCTGTAATAAAGGGGATTCCCGACAGTCAAACAAAGAGAATGACTTCCAAGTAAGTAAAAACCACTGGTGGTGTGTCACTCACCATCCAGCCTCTGTATCTGCACAGATGTTATGCCATCCAGTGTCCATCCAGTCACCACAGCATCCTGCATCTCATCTATCACCCCCTCCACCCCACACACACACACAGACACACAGCCTGAAAAACACTCTTTTGTTTCCCCTGAACTCTCCTCTCACTCTGGGTTTCAGTCTGGTCTGGTCTGCTGCTCAGTCTTTCAGAGAAACCTGTCTAACATCCCTTGGTTTGGTTTTTCACCAACATCCACCTGTCTAACCTGTCTTGTCACAAAGCGTGACTGCCAAAATATGAAATTGCATGAAATGAAGAATACATTCTCCATCTTGAATCCTGTTTCAACGTGACAATTGTTAATTTTTCTGTTGATATTTGCCAAAGTCATGCCAGGAAGTTGTTATCCGAGTGTAATTGTTCTAAAGTTGATGCATTTCCTCTTCCCGTAAAAACGATTTCAGACGTTTGATGGTTCCTAATTTTGCATGCAGTCACCATGACGACCTGTCGAGCTGTTGCGAGCTCGTTCTACCGAGTGTGAGCTTGTTCAGCATCATAAACCTTCAGCATCACTGCTACCTCAGCCCAAAACTTGTTTCATCGTTTTCTCCTCCTCGTTTCTTCTCCGCCCGTCTCATCACCGAAGTCCACACAGGTTTTGTGTGAAGGTGAAGTGGAGGCAGATGGAGTCGTTTTAGAGGGAAATTCATGCAAAACCGCTGATGCATGTTCCCGTTGGGGGCAGACTCTGCATTTCCCTCTAAAACAACTCTGTCTCATAACGTTGTGTTATTATCTCATAGCGTGGTGAATGTGCAGGTCACAACTTGTCCACCAGAGCATTTTGGAGTTGTTGGATTGTGTATTTGATGAGTTTGATGAGGGAAACCAAGAAATCCCTCCGTAGCGTAGCTCTCACCAGCTCACGGCTCTGCTCCACCGTTCTAAAAATAGCTTGCACCGACAAATAAAGGAAACGAACCTACTGCTATGACTATAGGGATTATGGTAATGGGCCAATTTGCTAAAATGTTGAAGTATCCCTTTAAGACACAACATGGAGGCAAAGAACCACCTGAATAGTCTTGATGTTGTTTTTGTGTCTTTTATTCGGCACGTCCCTGGTGTGCAAGGGCCTTATTATTAATTGCGGTTCAATCTGACGGCTCCTCTCACCTGGCTTGAGTTCAGCACGAGCAATACAATAAAATGATTATAGCACAACGACAGCGACACATGCAGCAGAGTCACTTCCAACCCCCACACTCTCTGACCTTAGACATTCCTTCACCCTGCATCATGTCATGAGATCCCAACCGTTGACCCTCACATGACGAGGCTGAGTCACGGCCTCCTCAGTGATGTCATCGAGGTGAGACAGCCATTCAGCCTGTTGTTATTGGCTCGACTTGCGGCTCAATTGCTCGACAGAAGGTTGAGTGTCCTCGTCAGTCGCCCGTCATGCTAATACGGAGAACTGACCCAGGGTCAGCGTGTCTCAGGATGGCCTTGCATAGATCCACCTTCTCCAGCAGCAGCAGCAGCAGCAGCGCTAGTGTCCGGTCAGAGTAAATCCTATTTGGATCAGATTGGATGACGCTGTATTAATCCCTGTGGGGTGATTTCAGATGTCACTGCAGCAGATCACGTGTCAGAAACAGATTTGATACAAATTGGACACAAAGAAGAGTGAAAAATAACAAATACTTTAACTCATTTAAAAAACTAATTTGTGCCTATGAATACGACTCAGTGTTTTCTTTTAACTGATGATAGGGTTTTGTGTTAGGGGAGTGTTAAAAACCCATGAGCAGGACATTATACCACTGAAAAAGTCGCCATCTGTTCACCAGTACTTGTTTATTTCCATAAAACCAACAGAAGCTGCAGCAAAGCATTGTCCATACATTATTGATGTTCCTGTGTAAAACAGGCCGTGTATCTCCAGCGGTGCAGGTAAATACTGCTGCAGAAATTAGAAGAGAGAATAAAGGAGAGTTAGACCTGCACACATGTATTTCTAATGGTTTAATAATCCCTCTAATTATATTACCAGTCAATATTGATCCATGCCTTTCAGCTTCAGATTTATAAAAACGATAAACCGTCTGAAGTGCACATTGTAGACTAAACTGTAAACACACTTTGGACTGAGGTTTTCCGGTTTGCTTGACATACACTGACTTTACACTGCTAATAATGGGTTAATCATTGATTTTGGTCCTAAAAACCCTGTACATCCTGTAACCAAGTTGTAAGGGATAGTTATAAAAATGCATCCAAAAATGATAACTTGATGCATCGATGCTTCAAAAGTTGCATGAATGTAATGATGTGTTATATAACCTCTATTTGACTTTTACATATACATTATCATTACGTGGGTGGTCGTGGACGTTGCATAACAGTCCAATGTCGTTATTTAAGTCCTTATCTCCGTCCTTTGACATGAGTTCACTGTGGCGCCGAGACAACTGGGACAAATGTGGTTCAGCTCAGTCGAGGTGGATGTGACTGGTTTGTTCTTAGCAATGCGTCCCCTCGGCTGGATTACTGACACACATCACAGAGCAGATAAGTATTGAGGTTAAAGCATCAGCTGTCTGCAGCTCATAGAGCACCTGCTGCTCCGTGGCTCCACCGGCCAGCTGCTAAGTGTCTCACAACAGAGCGTTGGCGGCGGTGGCGTTGATACGGCGGCCTGAGTGTCACCGTTTGAGCAACCTGATCTCGGATCAGCTGTCAAGACTGAAAGTGATGTGTGAGGGTTGAGATGACAGAAATACCTACTCATTGAAATTGAAATTTCTGGGCCGTATCCAGAAGGAACCAGGAAGTGGCGGGTGGGAGGACGGAGTGTTGAAATTCCTATATAACGCTTTCCAGTTATAGCGGACTGAAGGTGATGCCCACACTGGAATGGAAACTGTCACCTGGCACGAAAAAATGTATCTCGTCATTCATTTGTGTGGCATCGTCTGGATTTGCCACTCAACCAGTTTTGTTCTGTGTCAGATATCACTCAGATATCATATAAGGAATTCTATAGTGAGCTCATTGGTTAAAATTAAAAATAGCAAGCAGTTATTTACGTCGCACGATTAAAACATGTCAGATCAGTGTCGTCTGATGAGGTTTTTAGAATAAAAACTATTTTCTCTTCTCTCTCTGCGTGACTGCAATGCATTATGGTATATATTGCTTGGTTAGTCAGTCCCTCTAGAAAAACGTGATTATGCGATCCAATGCATAATCAGCCAAAGTCCCAAAGTGACGTCATCGGCAAGTCATTCAGCAGTTGCGGAAGATTGCCCTTTTTGTTTTTATTTTACACATCTATGATCGGATTAACATTTTTGACCGAGTGGAAGTTTTCGTCTACTAGGAAAGTGGAAGCCAAATCAAACAGGCTGCTAAAACAAACACTAGCATTTAAAAATAGGTCAGAGGAAATGAAACAGAGGTTGATGAATGCCTGGAGGGGTGTCGGAGAGAGATAGAGAGAGTCAGGTGGGGCGTTCAGGGTCAATATGGGACGCTGTTACAGCCTTTAAATAGCAAGTCAATGGAGGATCTGATGACGATGGGTCGTTTCGAATCCAAACCCACCCACTCATGATGAAGCAGATTGAGTCAGAGCTGAGTTTCTATCTGGTGAGGTTCAGTCTTCATTTAATTCTAATAAATATTATACACATTACAAATACATAAGATCTGACCTGTGCAAATATTGGTATAACCTCTTTCTCCTACATTTAAACAATGCACGTTGTTATCTCTGGCATAGATCTAAAGAGAAAGGCCCTGTCATCAGACGCCAAGACGGAGGCTTGTTTGCAAAGGTTATCACTTTAATAGGGATCATGCACAGACCTGATAATCCCTATCTTGACACTTTGATCCGACCGTTAACTTGGCACGCAGCCGAAGAAGCAAGCAAAGCTCTGAATCTATAGACGTGGTCCACATGCGGGCCGGGCCGCTGCAGATCTGGGTCAGTGCATCAACCACGATGCACTCAGTGACTCTGTGAAACACTTCAGAGGAGGGATACATCCTCTAATCCGACCCCTCGGGAGTTTGAATCTCTGCGGTTGCCCTGGGCGACCAGCTGGCCCCCCGGCCGTCGTCTGGCTGTATGTGTGTCAAGACGATTATGGTAATGTGGATAAGTCATGTTGGAGAATTTAAACTGGATGTGATCAGCAGTGTGCAGATGAAGCGTTACATAACCGACGGGAGCGTTCGCTGAGCAAACGCCCTGGGAATGAAGAAGAATGTTGCAGCTCACTGTGCAGGAGACAGATGTTTGAACTGTTCAAGATGTTGGAGCGATGGTAGCATAATGCTGATGGAGATGTTGTGCAGATAGGAGGAAAATAAAAAGGTTTCTGGAGTGATTATTTGTTTTGAAAATGAAGGTTAAAGAGGTAGTTCAACATTTTGGCAATTTCACCCATTGCCATAATCCCTATAGTCATAGCAGTAGGTTTGTTACTTTTAATTGTCGGTGCAAGCTATTTTTAGAACGGCGGAGCAGAGCCGCGAGCTGCTCAGAGCTACGCTATGGAGGCTCATGGGATTTCTTGGTTTCCCTCATCAAACTCATCAAATAACCAACTATCAGATAATAATGGAACAAGTTGTTTTCAAGGTAAATTCATGCAAAACCGCTGATGCATGTTCCCATCTGGTAACGTTGTGTTATTATCTCATAGCGTGGTGAATGTGCAGGTCACAACTTGTCCACCAGAGCGTTTTGGAGTTGTTGGATTGTGTATTTGATGAGTTTGATGAGGGAAACCAAGAAATCCCATGAGCCTCCGTAGCGTAGCTCTGAGCAGCTCACGGCTCTGCTCCGCCGTTCTAAAAGTACAGACAATTAAAGGTAACGAATGTGCCAATTAGACAAAATGTTGAACTATCCCTTTAACCTTTATGGATTGATCCAATTGAGATATACTGAATAAACTATGTCCAGACCCCTTTGTTTAATTAGCCCAGTGTGATTAAATACGGAGGGTTGGATTGTTTGCAGATGACAGAACTCAGTTCTTGAAAGAAGTAGAGGCCATCAATCGATTGAGTACTCAGTTGCTTTTATAATGTCATGTCATATCTTCTTGATTAATTATCTATTAAGTGAGTTAATGGTTTGCATCTGAATTAGTTCCCTATCATTTGACAACGAGCCAACTGGGATACAGGTCGGTCTTTGATGAAAAGGACTTTGCTGTTTTTACAAGTTGCCCTCTTCAGATAATAAGACACGTGAGACGTCGCCTCAGTGATCTTGTTGACGGCTCTTCAGCAGCAGCGATATCAGTGAATGTTGGGTTTTTTGTTGCGCCTCTCTGCAGGTGGAGCAGTACTGTTTTTGTTTTCCAGAAATGAACCTGTACTACGGTTCACAGTCATGTGCAACATCTCGAAGGTCTCAAATTGGGCAGCGCTGTTTTGTTTGAGCCGGTTTCCTGCTGGACGGTCAGTGTGAAACGCATTCCCTGGCTCGTTGCCAACAGATCTGAGCAGCTCCGATCCAAAATCTCCTCCTCTGCACCAATTTGTCTGAAGGTTTTTTTGTAATGGGGTTAAAGTGCAATACAGCGTTTTACTGCAGCCATAAAGAGATAGATAAGTATCTCATCACCGTCATCTAACTAAAACATTTTCAGCACACAAAAAAAACATGTGAACATCCAGTTAAATAAAAATAAAGCTGGTTAAATAAAGAAAGGACTAAACACGTCATTATAATGAACTGCAACCTGAACAATTACGACGCACAACTCATTGGTGGTGATCACATATTAATCCGGGTGTAATTCATGGATTAGCATCGGGTGATATCATGTGAATTAATTCTGATGAGTCACAGTAAAGAGTCACTGTCCACAGTCCACAGGACTTGGGTGATGTCACATCTACATGACACGTCAACGTCAACATCAAGAAATTAAAATGATGATGATTAATTGTATTTTAATGAACTCAAATCAAGACAAAAGAAAAAATATAAATAGCAAACAACTTTTGCTCGTTGCAGGCGACATGCTAGGGTTCTTAGCCGAAATTTAACAAAAACAAACCCAATTGTTTTGCTTGGTTGTCGTGTTTTATTTTCTGGCTCGGGCTCCAGATATGATTTATTCTCAGCTTCCTGCTCTCTGTGTGTTTAACCGTTAAAAAACTTTAATCATCCTGTGACAGCTCGACCAGTGAACTCACTTCAACTGGAGCTGGAGTTCCACTTTTTCCCACAGAATGAATCGGCCTTGGAGCTGAGGGTGTTGTTTTGTAAGAAGCCCCCCCCTCCCACACACACACACACACAAGACGATGAGAAGTCCATGCACAGTTTTAGTCTCTGGGACACATTCTTGCAAAGCGTTGGCGAGAAGAAGGTTTCCCAGTTAACCTTGAGCTCCTGTTGGGCTCCGGGCGACGTGCGTTGGTGTGTGAATTTTGTTTGTCTCTTAAGATAAAGGGACAGAGACAAGGCTGTCCGCTCGGCTTCGGCTCTTTCAACGGTGACCGGTCCGCCGAGTGCGCCCACTCCTTAAATCGAGCTGTTGTGTGTGTGTCACCACTGTGACAGGTAAACCCAACCACCTCCGACCTCGGCCACGTCTCCTCATTCAGACTCCTCCATCCTTCACCTCAACCGGCCCCCACAGCGTCGCCACCCAAGCCTCTTTCAGACGAAAACCTTCACTCTGCCAATGTCATCAGAAATCTTTAACTGTACTTCACTGCCTATCAGGACAGACAGCACTGACGTGATAAAGCGTGCACAAATGGGAATATTCACAGAACATACTGTGTACAAAGTGCATTTATTGAAGTACTTTAGCTCAGAATAAGCATTTTTGCATTTCTGTCTTTATTTTTTTGATTGATAAATATTCCTTTAAAGGGGAACTATGTGAGTCCGATCACTTTTTGCTAACCCTCCTCCCGCCATGTGCATTTGTTTTTAATGAAGCTGGCAAGGAGGCAATCAATGGAGCGGTGGATAACGTTATATATCATATACATGTTACTATGTGTATATTTGTGTAGTCTTATCTGTCATAAACAAGAGTTTACGGGTTACAGGGACACATTTGTGAAGCTCTGATCTTGCAAAGTTTGAGCCTCCATTCTCCAAGTTACACATCATTTATTTTACCACCACAATTACTGTGTAAGCTGTTCAATTAAGGTAAAAATGCAGCATAGTTCCTCTTTAACTTTATCTGTGTGTTTTTAACTATTCTTTATATACACTAATACAAAAATACTTTATTTGAAAAACTTGTGGATCGTAGAATTTAATGTGCATTTTTGTCAAACAAAGGTTGCCGACAGTCACTACTGGGGTTACTGAAGCGCTTTGACGTTACTCATATTTCACCATCCAACAGTGAGAGTGAGCAATGAGCCTTTTCTTAGTGACATTTTCTGCTTCCTGTTCACTGTTGTCATGAGAATCGCTCTTGTACCGGCCTTTGATGTCACCAGAGACTCAAAAGCTCGAAAGCCAAAAAGTGACTTGCTTAAATTGAACCCAAACCAACCGTTCAGTGTCTGAAAGGGGCTGACAGGAGAATTGTTTCACTCCATATCTCACTCCAACTCTCACCTTTCCAGACACGGTGACCAGAAAATGCTCCTTGACTAATTCCTTATTCTGTCTCCTCACTGACTTTTTTTTACAGCACTGATGATGGTGGTGGTCGTTGTGGTGGTGTGTAGACTCACTGCTCCCATATCTAAATGCCCGATCAGTTGTGAGTCTCTCTTTTCTGTTGTGTGTTTTCAGGGCGCCGAGGCCATGGTGCTGGAGAGCGTGATGTTTGCCATCTTGGCAGAGAGAGAGTTGGGCCCAAAACTGTACGGTATTTTCCCTCAGGGCCGACTGGAGCAGTACGTCCCTGTGAGTAACCCATGTTTGTTTCCATTTTGTTGAGTCACGCATCATTGTTTTAAATGGGTCGGGACAAAATAATAGGAACACCTTATAGATCACTAAAGGTTAATCCTGTCATTGTGAAACAACTGTGGTAGAGAGGGAGCCGACTTGTTGACTCGTTCATTGGATTGACGTTTTGGCATTTGGTCTGAATGTTAACATTTAGCACCTATAGCTCAGGAATTATAATGATCCATTGTGAGTTTGATATTTCTTTGCGTGTTAATGATCTGTGACTCATCAGTAAGGCAGAAAATTATAGCCCATGAAACATCTGACACCCCGGGATTAAACAACGCCGTGTTGCATAATTCATTCTACATGTGGAAGTGCATACAAGTCATACACATAGATTTTTACATTGGTAGTATCATACTATCCAATAGGATTTCATAATATCAGTAAACTGGACGTTAAACCAAAGGTAACATGTTTTTAAAGTTTTGTTTAATCATAGAAATCTGCGAGATCTTATTGGATTGGATCTTAACCCATTTTGGTTGTAGTGCTGTTGTTGAATTTGAGGCGAACAGATAAACTAATTAATGACAATATCCTGTTGGCAGAGCCGTAAACTGGACACGTGTGAGTTAGGCATCCCCAGCATCTCGGCCGAGGTGGCAGAGAAGATGGCCAAGTTTCATGGGATGAGGATGCCCTTCAACAAGGAGCCGAAGTGGCTCTTTGGGACCATGGACAAGTGAGTCCTGTCTCGTCCTGTCTCGTCATGTCTTGTTTCTTCTGCGTTGTTTTCAAGAAGCTCATGAACTGGGTTTGTTGGAGTCTGGAACTGGAGAGTTTGAATTCCAAGAAAACACATCACACCACTGATTAGTTATCAATGAGGTGGCGGTTCCCTTATCAATGCACTTCCGTCTGAATGGCTTTCAAGTTTATTTCCGACGGGTTGACATGGTTTACATTGTGAAATGTTTATCGACGTGTGGTGATAAAGTCCATCGTCCTACAGTTCTCCTCTGCTTTAGACCTGTTCCTAAATCCCGCTTTAAAGTTTCCCGTCTTATGTAATATCATCGTTAGTCATTTGTTCTGGTTTATGTGGGATTAGTTCATCTGGATTTTACTTCACAAGTGAAATGTGAGTGTTAAATTCCTTAGATGATTCAAACATAGATGCTGAACTCCCATGTCTCCATATTCGGTTTTAGCCTTGAAGTTTATTATGGATAACAGGAACTATTTCAAACTTAAAACAAATCTACTGTCTGACGACTGAATCAGAAGCCAAGCAGGAGTACCTAAATGAAAATAAAGTCATCTAGTAACATAACTAAGATTAGGCTAATTAATTACAGTAACATACCCTTAATGTTATGGCATTGGCAACTTGATATTATTTGTTTATTTATTTACCTTTATTTAACCAGGAAATCCCATTCAGGTTTTAATTTGTGGATGTTAGCTAACATTAATTAGCTAACAAAACTACTGTAGCCTAATTTATGCATTTATTTATTTGCTTATTTATTTTTTACAGTCGCTTCGTTAGGCTTCTTAGCTAACAATGGCATTGACTTTAGTTGGCATATTTAACCTAATTAGATTACAATGTTTAATTTTTGACATTAGCAAAGATTTCTTTTGTGTACAATAAGATTAGTTAGCTAATAAAACCACTGACATTATCAATACTAGTGTAATTTGTTGACCTTAACAAACATTTTGATGCTAACTACAGTAAGATTAGTTAGATATCAATGCTACTAGCATTAATTGGCTAATGTTAGCAGCTAACATTAATTAGCCTACATTAACACCACTTTGATGCCATTAGTTGACTGTAAACTTCAGCCGCTATCAGGCTAAAGCAACAAAACTCAGCCATAAAAAAATCAATCACTGACAAAATTGTTAAGATATGTCATCATTTACTATCAGTGAGTCATGTTATCGGCATCTGGTCAACTCTCACATGATCCTGACATCACTCTGCTCTCACCTTTCATCCAAATGAGTAAGATTGTATTCAGAGTAACTGTGTTTTTAAAGTGTATAATGCTCTGTCCAGGTACCTGAGCCAAGTCATGAGGCTGAACTTCACCAGAGAGTCGCACCTGCGCCGCTTCAACCGCCTGCTGAGCTACAACCTCCAACAGGAAATGGATCAGCTCAAGTACGTTCCTACACACACACACATACACATGTGTTACGTAACACGATGTAGCTATAGCTTAACATGACATGTAGGTTCCTTATGGTGTTTTACCTCAGAAAACCTCTTTAAATACAACCCTGCACACAATCAGTCACTAAAATAGTCACCTTTCTTGGATTATGCATTTTAAAAAGCAGAAATAAAAGCATTTACATCGACACCTCATGCTATGTAGGGTAACACTGGGAATGTAAAGGGATAAAGCCATTTGTTTGAGCTGCTCTTGTGGTTTTACGTCATTAATCCTGTGTAACCATCTGTCGTCCCTGAAGAACTGTGACCACACTACAGACATTTTTGTTTTATTTCTTATTATGCCCTGTTTTATTATTATTATTGTAAGTGTTTATTGGGGGTTAGCCTACTATTTGCAAAAGTATAGAATAAGAATATTGTGGCTAGTTTACAGCTCTTCATCTTTTGAATTCTGTGTCATCAGGTCTCTACTGGAGTCCACCCACTCTCCTGTCGTGTTTTGCCACAATGACTGTCAAGAAGGTAAAAAAAAAAACATACAAACACTTCTTTACGCTGTTTGTTAGCTTTTCCATTGTCCAAACAAAAACTCTTGTGTGTGCTGTGCTGCCTTCAGGGAACATCCTGCTGCTGAAGGACCGCCAGACCTCAGACAAACAGAAGCTGATGCTCATCGACTTCGAGTACAGCAGCTACAATTACAGGTAAGTCGAGCAATAATGAACTTTTTAGTGTGGCAGAGTTGTGTTGTATTGTTATCGTTAACAAATCCCGCCTAGACAATAATTGAACGGTCAACACTGGATTTCAGTTTGAGTTGGTCCCAGATTCAGCGTCTGACTTCTAAACACTGTATTTGTCTCCAGCAAATACACTCTATTTACTCTTGTTCGACTCATGGCAGGTCAGGTCAGGTTACTTTATTTGTAATTGTAGATAAATTCGGTTTTCAGTGAAAGTCACCGTGACTCCTTCCACGTACGATGACAGTGCTGTGCTGTTTGAGGAAATTACATAGCAATCTGAAAAATAATGACATGACAAATGGCAAATTTTAAGCAGTTTGTAGGCTGATCATTACTGTATTCACATATTGATACTGGATTTATACCTTTAAGACTTATTCAAGTTTAATCCCCAATGTTGGAAGCCAGTTACACACTCTTTTAGTGGTTTGTTTTGTGTCATTGCGTGTCACTTCTGTCCTGCGAGTTGGGGGGAAAACCAAGCTAAAGAGGACGTATTTTGATAACTTGCAGTTTCCTTGTGGCCACCAAAAAGAGACATTTTAAAAAATCTTTCAGCTGAGTCGACCTCCGCACGTTAACACAAAGAAATGAAACTAGACGGAGGAAAAGGGAAGTTTGCAGTAACTCTGGGTGGGCAACTCGTGCCAAAGCTATTCTTTGCTCTGTTTATTAAACTGTGTGCGGTCGTCTCATCGGTTGAACTGTGAGACGCCACTTTCATGCAAATTCTCAGTAAATAGAGCAGATATTTTTAGTGCTGTTGGTCGGTCCCCTCCAGTTTATACAACGCATTTTATATAACCAGAAATCTTCTCATCTCATCTTCCATCTGCAGTGTTTCATTTAAGTAAATGCTGACATAATTAGATGAATAATCATATGGATAAATAGTGTACATTGAAACCATGATTTTATGTTATACAACATTTTTGAGTTTTGTGGTTCCCTTAATTTTAATGTCATTTGATTTATTTATTTATCGATGTTAATGACATGTTTCCAGCGACCACCTCAGTTTGATGTCATGTTTTTATTTCATTAGACTCCCTGTGACAGTGACAGTCACTGGCTGCCCACTCGCTTTTCAGCCAATCACACGCCTCAGCAACAATGGCGATCAATAATATCACTTACTGTAGCTATAGTTAGCTTAAGTCAGCGACAGCGACAACACTGATTAAGTGATTTTGAAGAAGTCCTACATCATATGTACAGCTTCAGGTATTAGCACAACATTTTAATTTGATTTTATCATAATTATCCCACAAGTTATTGATTTATTTATGCATGTTATCACGTTATTTATACGATTATTTCATAATTTATTGATTCATTCCTCTGCTGCCAGTGCTGCGTCACCGTCTCTCATCATCTTGCTAGCTTTTTCCTCTCCTATTCAACCTTGGTTCAGCACTACAGGGAGGGAGGGGTGGAAGGAGGGAGGGAAGGAGGCTGATATATGAGAGAGAGAGAGAGTAACCTAGATATTGTGCCAAAAAGAAACGGAAAAAGAAGAATGAAAAAAAGCATGCAATCTGGCTTGTGTTTGCGTTACATCGCTATTTCCCTCTGACAGACACAAATCATGGCCGCCGCCCCCCCCTGTTGAAATATTCACTGCAGATGTTATGTAACCGGGATTTGGCAGGATGATAAGGAAGCACAGGACACAGTACAGTACAGGAGAACGGGAGAAAGACCCTTAATAGGACAGGAGAGACCGTTGTGATTGCAGATCTTGAAGGAGCGTTTATTTCTGCACCTTCGAGCGTCCTCAGATTCATGGGAAAATCACACTCCTGGTCATTTTGACAAAATTCTCCCCCTCTTTATCTCTTCCACACACACACACACACACACACAGAAATACTCCCACCTCCCGCTCCCCGCCCCCTGCAGCTCCCACCAGCGTGGCCCCTTTAAGTCTCCTCATATGCTGCAGAGTGAACATGTGACCCCTCTGTACACAAAGGACTGCCTGCTCACACATACCAAACATGTCAGCACATGTGCCAACATGCGTTTACAGGAAGAACACGCCCCCCACAAATGGACACACATGGTATAGATTTTTTCCCCTCATAGGTTAGAAGTGGAAACAGAAAAGGGGGATGTGTCCAGTTCATACAGTAGACTCCCCCAGAGCAGAGGGAGGTTTTGTGTTGGAAAAAAGATCTCCCAGCTGCTGATACTGTACTGTAGCAGCATGGGAATCAACATGCAGGTGCAACATGTGAAAATGATAACGTTTTAATCTCACGGTGAGGGTATATTGATGAAGCCATTATTTACCTAAATATGAAACTAGAAAAGAAAAATAAGACTGGCTGCTCCACTAACCACTTTGTTCCTGGCAGAGATGTTGCAACATCCTGAAACCGATCAGAGAACTATTCCTAAAGACTTTGATGAACTGGTTTCATCAAGTGCCAACAATACATTCAAATCACATTTCGTCCAATCAGCATCAGATTGCCCCCATAAATGCATTTCGTAATGCAAACTGTGAGTAACCCTCCCTGACAATGTCTTGTGTCCTCCTGAACAAACAATATTTAAAACAGTGTCTTTGCTGCAGTGTCAACAACATGGGACAGAACAAATGCATGACTGCACAGAGGCCGGTCCAACAGCTCATTAAAGACCCACACGTGCCGTGAAAACAATAGAGGCCCAGTCATCATCTCTTATTGTTTTATCTATTCACCTTGCAGGGGGTTTGATATCGGCAACCACTTCTGTGAGTGGATGTACGACTACAACTGCGAAGAGTTTCCTTTCTTCAGAGTGAGTGCCGACAGCTACCCCACAAAGGCCCAGCAGGTATAGTACAGTATATGTTAATACACATTAACAGTGATTTGGTTTAAGCTATGGACTACAGCTGACTTCATTTGATCTGGTCATGTCTCTGTGCAGCTCCACTTCATTGAAAACTACCTGCGCGAGTCTGACACAGGGTTCGCCAACCTGAGCGAAGAGGACCAAATGAAACTGAAGGAGGAGCTTTACATTGAGGTCAACAGGTGAGCTCAGTGACGCATTCTCAAAACAAGTCAACACAATGGAAAGGTACAACAACAACAAGTTCAAACCACATTGTTGGTGTGTTTTTGCACGTAGATTCTCTCTGGCATCCCACTTCTTTTGGGGCTTGTGGTCCATCATCCAGGCCCGGCTCTCCACCATCCAGTTCGGATACCTGGTGAGTAAAAATGTTATGTTTTTTTATAAGAGAGGATTTCTGAATAAACCTGTACCCAATTACACCTAACAGCAAAGTGAAAACATATCTGAATCAACTGAAATCTCTTTATAAAACTACTCCAGCGCTGCACAACTGTCATGTAATGCATTTGCAATGTGATGTTGCAAACCATGATGTGAACTGAACCATGACTACTGCGTAAAGTTGTACCCCTGGAGTCCAGTCAGGGAAAATTTAATTTATTAGGGGGGGAGCAGACATTGTGTGAGGTTCCAAGCTTTACAGTGCATGACAGGACAAAAAACAAACCACAAAGTTCAAGGTCTTAACTGTGGACATCTGCAGTAACACTGGGATGAGGCATAAAAGTGAGGCAAGGATATGGAACCAATAGAAAAATTGGGTATGAAAACATTTTAAAGCTGCAATGACTCTTCCTTTGGGAGGCCATCCTGCCAAACTGGGTAACTGTGCTCTCAACAGCACTACTTTGATTAGGCCGTTACAGTAGTGTGGTTACATGGAAGCTCTTTTTGGAGGTATCTGAGATCGTGGTAGTAGCAGCAGCATGGTATAGAGGTGCCTTTGGGAAAACCTGCTCCAGAGTATCCGAGACTGGAGTTCACCTTTCGGCACCACAGTGACCCAAAGCACTATGCCAAGAGACAATCCTTGTTGGCTTCAGGAACAAATCTGTCTGTCCTTGCTGACTCGGCCAAAAGCCAGACTTACAGTAAACCTCACAGAACATCCATGGAGAGGTGCTGTAGGTGGTTCACAGACACTTTCATCCAGTCTGATGGAGCGTGAGAGGATCTGCCAGGAATAATGGGATAACCTACCTGAATCCAGCTTGCAGAGCCTTAAAGCTGTAACTGCTGCCAATGGGGCTTCTGCAAAGTCTCAGTTCTTTTGTGAATGTTTTTACTACATTTAAATCTACATATCAATAACGTGTTTGTGTCTGCTGTGTTGTAGGAGTACGCCCAAGCCAGATTTGATGCCTACTTCCGGCAGAAGAAGATCTGGGCTGTCTAATGGAGTGAGGCGATTGGATGGATTGACAACATGTTCAGCCGAACGGCAGGAGGAGGACACACGGACTGATAAAGTTACCACGATCCACGCTTTACTCACCCCCCTGCCTCGAAAAGGATTTGCTGGCTAGTGTTGGTGCTTTACCAAAGCCAAAACTTGATCACATGGCTAGGATGCTTAAAGTACGCTCCACAATCCATTGCAGCTTGAAGTTTACACTGTGTAACAACTCCCTGAAAGCCAAAAAAAAGAGAAAAGAACCATTGACTTGTACTAAACACCATCACTAGACTTGTCTGAACCTCATCACTAACACAAAGGTTTGAGATGGAGGGAGATGGATTGAGGTTAAACTCATTCGGCTAACTCGTTGGCTAGTGGAGTCATTACTTGTTAAACAGGCCAGACCAATGTCTGCACTACTTGCGCTTTGTTTGACTTTTATTTTTAAAATGCCTGTATTTGACATTTTCTCCAGACCAGAGCAAATTCAGTTGCGTGGCTGGTTAAAAACTCCACCAAAATCCCAAATCAAAGACATCAAACTTCAGGTATTTACATTATAATTAGGTCTTGTTCTGTGTGCTGCATCCTTACTAGAAATGCTGTACTGTGATTTTTCTCAACCTCTTTTTACCAACGGGAGTTTGGTGTTGGTAAGCTATTGACATATGGATCACTGTGACGAGTAGATCCACATCTCTGTATCTTACACATTGGGTATTATTTGGATTGTCAAATGTAGTCAAACAGACATTCCAGTTGTGCTTTATGAGCCAAGGAAATGTTGCTAAAGTCTCTAGGAGACGTGGGAGCTAACTGAATATATTTTAGCGTTCTTACTTTTGTATGTTATCACTACATTGAAGGAAACTTCAATTACAATGGTTCCTTATGGTGGGAATGGATTATTTGGTGGCATTATTGGTTGCCAACTTCAAGCTTCACTCATTATCATCATACCTACAATCCAGATTAACGACACAAGCAGAAACATATTGAACATCTGAGTTTCGCTTTGATTAGCCTTTAATTATTTAAGAAAGTTGTAGCTAGACAGAAACTGTGAATGGGGGCAGTCGTTTAAATGTGACCAAGACCACTCTGTACTACTGCGAGCTCAGTAAATGGTGGTAATCTGCTTGTCAAACCCAAATAGGTTAAATATTAGACATGGGAGAGTGAAAACTGTGACTATTTTTGTCCTGCTGCCTCTCGTCCAAACATCCCGAGGGTAGCTTGATTCTACCTCACCCCGTCAAAGGGTGCACCAAACACTCACGATACATCACCTGCTGTTACCACAGCCTTCACTTTGCCTTTAAGTGAGAACTGGGTATGTTTTGAGTTTTAGTTTATTTTCTCTGCTTGGCACTTCTCACATTTTTGGTGGAAAACGGATTTTTCATGTTAGCTAGTTCCTCAACTCGCCACTACAGTTGGCTAGTGCCTGTCGGACTTGGTTGCGAATGCGAAGTGACGGTATAGCGCTTTCTTTCCATTAAATAGCCTACTTAAGTTGTCTACACGTGTTACCCAATGAGGAAGAACAAACAGATTAAACTTGTCTAAAATCTACCTGTTTATCAAAGCGCGCACAACATTTTTTTGTCCATGGCACATAGATTTCGACCAGGCTTTCAGCACGTGCGCATTCGGCAATGTAAACAGGACAAAATCGCCATCAGATTTCCACACAGATCTTTTACAATAATGGTTCCTTTACAGACAAAGATAGGGCTCCTATTTGGACCCAGTGACCATTTTTTATTTGCAGTAGCTAGCTAGCTAATTAAGATAACGTTAGTGCTGTGTGTTTGGTGAAAATGCTGCCTCCACCTAGCTTGTTGATGTTTGCAGGTAGCTCTTATTTAATAAAAAAAAAAAACTCCATGAAAGGGGTTTTAAAAATGCACTTGATAGCTGCATACATGAGACTATGCTAATAGGCTAAAAGCAAAGCACATAATTGGGATGAAAAATTTGCCACAGGGCATTCTCTGTACTGATAGCCTCCTCTTTGCGTTGCTTAATATGTTATGCCTTGATTGGACAATCTCTGTTTGGGGTTGCAAGTAAGCTTAATATTACGTTGTCTCCATAGCTGAAGATATCATTTAACACCTTCTCTGTGTTGCGTGACACAAAACTGGTTTGAAACACTTTATTTTTACCCTTGTAGCAGATGGATACGTCAGGGTATGTTCGCTGTTTACCTGGGAGTCAATGGGATTTGTAGGCTACCCCAAAATGAACACGTGACTCTCTTGTTTAGTTGTACATTATCTCAAATTTTGTGAGACACAGTATTTGAGTGTACACAGATCTATGGGAGCTGAAAAGGATCGCAAAGCTAAAAATGATCCCTACATGTTGATACTGGAACCACCCAGAGGCGTTTGAATGTCTACTGTGGCAACTTTGATTTGATTACCACATTGAGTGAAATCATTTAAAAATATGTATGAAACTATATATACTTGAGTATTTTCATGTTTAAACATTTGAGGGGTTGTATAACTGTGACTTTTTAGTTCTTGAAATGTTTTAGTTTTACATGCAAATGTATTTTACTGTATATTTCTTCGTTACATTGTTTTTGAATGTTCATGTATAGTTTTATCTTTATTTTGTAATACCTCTACTATATGCTACAACTGTTATAATTAAAAAATGTTACTGGTACATCTCTCATGAGGCAATAATCTTTATGTTAGTTCTTTTTTCCCCCCTTTCATTATCACTCATTGTATCTTCTTCTGTATTTTTCTTATCCAGAAGATGTCTTTTATTTTGTAATGTATCAAAAGTCAGCATTTGCCCTGAGCTTTCACTGTTTGCTATTTACATCATGATATTTTTTTTTTTCAGTTAAAAAAAAAAAGTCATAGAAAAAATGGACACCATGGTCTGTAGCTATAGTACATTCCATATTTGTTACTTAACTCTTGGTATCGTGACCAAAATAACAAATATGTTGATCTAATTGATTTGATCTTTCAGTAAAACTTCATTTTGTCCCCAGTAGAGAACAAACAAACTCACTAATGGTTAAACTTATAATCTATGTAATATTCACTAACAAGATATATAGGCTCATGCTAAAATTATCCAAATATAAAGAAACACAAACTTGTACCTTATCATTCTTGAGAATGTATATTAATGTAATACACTTTCTTTTGTTTGTTTAAAAGAAAAACTGATTCTGTTCTTTGATAGCAGCCTTAACTACATTATCATGTGACTCACAGTGATAACCTTTGCTATCTATGCAGCTTTACCGAATGCATTCATGAAAGCATACATTGGAATAAAAGAAAAATGTTGGTTAAATGGTTAACTGCATAGAAATAATCTTGGCTGTAAATCTACTTTTCTGCTTTGCACAAATAAAATTCAAGAGAAAAAACAAAAACTTGTGTAATGGGTGTCCTTTGTTTTTACATGTTTTTTACAGTGCAGTCAACCCTCGTGTGGTCCAGATTGAAATATTGATGGATTGTCACGAGATTTTGTAGCCAGTTGTGGTCTTCAGCATTTCAGGCAATCACTTAAAACCATAAACATCAATCTCTTTTGCTGGTTCCGCTCTCTGATAGTGGTGCACCACAATTTCTTCTATTTTGGCCTGACCTATTTTGAATGCAGCATGGCTGTACATGATAGGAAACGGCCTCAACACATGAGTAAGAAGGCAGATAGTGAGACTTTCTACAGAAGGGGGGAACAGGCAACTGCTGAACATGAGTCAGGAGGTTGCAGCTGCAGTTAGGTGACACAGGAAGAGCCATAGCCTACTAATAATAGAGGGTTCAGTCAGTGGTTTCTTTGGAAAATAATGCACTTCCACAACCGTGCAATGTAGAACAGAACAGACTCTTATGTGCATATGACTTGTGTGTCAGTGACCGAGCAGACATTGTGAAGGACATTAGGCTACATCTTCCTATACTCCAACAAGACAATGATCCTAATATTGGCATTTTAAAGTGAAAAGTAGAGCAACAAAAGCCTCACAGCAAAGAGGAGTTGAAAAAACAACAACTATCTGTGAGGGAAGGCAGAAGTCCTCAGGATGTGTAAAATATTAAAATTAAAAAAAAAATTAATCATTAAGAATCTGGCTCTATGAGGCTTTATTTGTGCTTAGAGCTAAATGCTTCAGTTAGCATGTTTATAATATACACTCACTCTAGCATGGTGATGTTTGTTTGCAGGATACTTAATTATCCAACAAATTGTATTCTTGAGACTTAGAGGGACATGTTTGTTTGGTAGCTACAAGACCCATAAATCGCAATCGCAATCACAGTTGCACTATTTGCACACAGGATTATCATGTATAGGCCTTTTATAGCCATAGTTGGATAGTCACAAAACATCATCGGTAAGAACATAAAACAACATTTGTGCTTTCCCACTAAAGCAAAAACAACACTGAAATGCATAGCAGAGAGTTTTGCATTGAGGACCGCAGTGATAGGGTATACATAACAGGGCAGTGATGCAGATTTATGTGGAGCCCTCATTGAGCTAATGGACACTGAGATGGTGAAATGCTGCAGCAGTGAGTCAGACTTGGCCTGGTCAAATGAAGGTGCAGCCAACTACCGCACCATCCAGACACGACTGACAAGATCACCTTAGCCAATGTGACACTGTTAATATAAATGCACTTTGCAGAACTTTTGCAGTTTTGGCAGGACAGCTACTGTTTTTATCAAATCATACCATTTCTTAAATTAAGGGTTCACAAAGTTTCGTTTTAGAAAATGAACACGATAGATCATCCACTGTGACACTGACACTCACAGCGCTGCTTCATCTTACAGTTTGGCTTTTAGATAATTAGAAAATTACATTAACCAAGCTGTTGTGCTCCAGGTGAAGTTATGTCACTGCTCTACCTGCCAACAGTTGATCAAATAAAGAGTTGCACAACAAAGTAAAGTGGGAGGAAAACGTTTACATCTGGTCTATATTATATATTTTTTGCTTAATCAGATGCCGGCTTTGCACTTTTCCCATGATGCATTGCACACAATGGCAAATTAATTGAAATAAAAGCTTCATTAGCTCCATAGTCCAGCCATATCTGCTAATGGTTAATAGACTGTAGGAACAAATAGACAGAGCATCTGTTACATTTTTCAAGTCTGAAGGTTTATTACTCAGTGTCATCTAGGCGCTAAAGTGGTCTTTTGGACCTCATGTTATGTAACATGTGAGAGGGGCTGCTGCTGAGCGAGCACCCCGCCCAACTCTGACGTTATACTGAGCCTCAGAGCTCCTTAGCTCCATGTTCACTGTTTTCAAACAGCACATGTCACAATGATACAGTATCAATAGCTTACAAACACTAAACACAGAACAAGACCTAATTGTAATGGAAATACCTGAAGTTTGATGTCTTTGATTTTGGATTTTGATAAAGTTTAACCAGCCCCGCAACTGAATTTGCCCAGGTCTGAAGAAAAAACAAAATATGTTTGATAACTCCACTGGGTGTTAATTGGTCAGCACCGAACTCGAGACAAAACATGCATTAGCCTATCATTAGCCTGGTGTAAGGACTGGAAACACAGGGAAACTGCTATAGCTTGGCTTTTTCTTTCGATGCTATGTCCTTCAAAGGGCCAGATCCACAAAGACATGGACAAAGTTCAAAATAGTTATCATTTGATCATCCTTGGATGCTGTTATATAAGTCATCTCTCTGTTTGAAAAGTGCATTGTGCATGTATTTTAAAGGTTTGACTACAAAAGATGCTTTTCTTGACCACATTTTAAGGAGCCTTCAAAATGAGACAACCTTGTTATGCCTCTATGATGCAACTGTTCATCAAATGCAGCCTTCAAAGGATGAAGTGACTGAATTGAGACACATCTTTATTTCCATGAGTTGCTGAGGCCACGACAAGATTAACCCCTGTTTCCTGTCTTTATTTTTTAAGCTCATCTAAGCTGTATTTATGTAGTCTACTGGAAAAATGAGACTGGTATGGATCTGCTCTACCTCCTGCTGCTGAAAAAAAGTGGATTTCATGTTCTCTAATTGGGCGAAAGTGATTATTTGGCACCGTGTTCCTACTCTTCTGAACCTACACCTGGTTGCTAATGGCTATATTGCAAAATGTAAAACCAGATGTTAGAGGTTGACTCTGCAGTAGTAACCTATAACCCTGACCTCCACCTTTCCAAAGATCCAAACAGTAGATAGAGAGAAAAGAGAAAGGGCAGTGAGAGAGACAGAGAGGTAAGAGGGAACACAGGAGGTAAAGATGGAGCGGTGTGTTGCTGTTTAATGGTGGAGTTTGAGACTGAAAGGAATGCAGACTCACAGCAAGCAGAGACTGGGACACTGGGGGGAGGGACAAAGGTCACTGACCACTGCTTGGAGGGTTGGGATATTTCTTTCTATGGCTTGCAAGATCACCTTAAGTCAGCAAATAGAGGCATAAGAATGAGACTGGTCAGTTCACCTGCCATGAAGAAGCCCAGCAGGTTCCTCTGTTGTGAGGAGCCTTAAGGCGTCTTGTTGAGAGTTTGCACTTCATTTTGCATCCAAGGCTATAGCTTAACCACTAAAATCTCTGTTTGCAAAAAAGTCCAAACATCTTCACCGTGCGAGGAAGAGTGTGGGTGTTTATCACAGACTCACGCTGAGGCCTTGGTGCCCAGTGCTGACACAGAGATAGACAGGGTGGCAAGAATGCAGTGTAGAGGAATGTTAACAGAGAGACAAAGAGTAGTGGGAGGCTAAAGGCTTGGCATGGTCAGCTGGAGTGAGAGGGGGGAGGTGGGGGGTGGGGGCTTTTCGGCCGTCGCTTGTTTACGTCTGTGTGACTTGCCTGCATTTGGGCCTTTTGGTCAATAAACAACAGACGACGACACAAAGACGGCGGTGTGTCGTCAGTAAACAGGAGTCTTCCTTGCGGGAAAACAAATAACACAAGAAAGGCAATAAGGATGAGAAAGAAAGGAGAGGGTCGAGGTGAGAGGTTGCAGGAACAGCCCCGAGAAAATGGACGTCGTGTTGCAACAAGTCGTTGGACAGTGCTCATTATGACATTAAGGACAATTTTACTAATGGATCCCATTAAGTAACATGTGGATATAACTGCTCTCAGGCTTTTAGATACAGGCTGGATGTATCTAAAAGCCTGAGAGTTTTTTTTTCTTCCTTTCTTTACATTTGCTTTTCCCCCAGTTTCTCTAACATCATGGATGTAATATAAAGGTTCACATTTCAGAAAAATGGTTGAGCAGCATGAGCGATAACACGAGAAGGACAAAGAGTAACATCACCAAAATTCTTCTGAGACGTCCCAAGAAAAGAAAAACACAACGTGGTCAAAAAAAAACAAACAAAAACTAACTGTAACTGTACGGTACAGTTTGTACTTTGAAAAAATGCAAAATAACTGAGTTTGTCATTCATCATGTTCAGGTTTTCACTTCTTTCGAAACTCAGAAGAATGAAAAAACTGATTTATGATCATTCGTTATGTTTAATTGTATAAAAAACACATGAAAAAACCTTTTTGTATCATGGGAATCAATTAGTAATAGACATCATCATCTAAATAACTCACACTGAAGCATTAGAAATTAAATAGTGTGCTTTCTTTGTCTACATGTTAGCTTCAGCTTGCACACTGTAGTTTGTGAGAAGCATTTATTTACTTATGAGTGCATTAAAACAAAAGCAGAGGTGAGAAGATGTAAAACAGAACATGTAGAGTGACGTTTGTTAGAAAAATAAAAGCTCAGTCTTCATTTCTGTCATGAGAGTGCATTTTTTTCCCTCTTATGTCCAGTGGCGTGGTTCGTGGTCCAACAGCGCCACCTGGCAGCGGCTGCTGAACATGACCGGCTCTGGACGTTGGTGCAGTGTAAGAGAAGCTGTGGAGCGACCGATAACATCTATGAGCACAGATCTATAATAGAATATGTTCCAACCTCAGAAAACAACATGGCCGCCCACCTCCGACCAAAGCTCTGTGTTTTCATTCATTTCATTTTGCTGCAGCTCGACTCTACTTAAGGTCTTGACAAACTGAAGGATGATTAAATACATATTATGTAAATGAGCCGAACTGGTCACACAGACCAATAAAAGCACAATAGAAACACATCACAGTCAATAGATCTTTAATCATGATTAGAAAATGCTTCATTTAGCATAGATTATTTCACAAAAATTTAAACGTCCTATTGAAAATTGTATTTATCTAGATCAAATATATGTTTGTGCACTAAAGTTTCACCACTGACCCTTTTGAAAATGTTATTTTCAAGAGATTCTCAGAGGTTGATATAAACATGATACACACTTCAGTAACTAATGTGCATTGTACAAAGGATAACATATACCAAACAAACGTGTGAATTACACTTCGTTTTACACACTTAACAAGTCAACAACTTCAAATATATTATATTAAACTTTTCAAATGTGGTGCAGTGCAGCCATCACAGTCAGGCTCTTTGACATGATCGTCTCGTATCCTCTCTGTCTCTGTCTGGACGCACAAAAAGAGCTGAGGAGGTGAAAATGCTCAATATGTCAATGTGCTAATAACAGGCACTTATCTTCCCATATAGGCCTACATGTCAATAATCACTGTGAAGGGTATAGACTAAACCATCTGACCCTGACTCTGACCCTGAATTACACAGTTACTGCAGTGTCCTCTTGAGGAACTCAACCAGGAGGTGATGAGGAAAGCCAAAGTCCATCTGAATCACCACATAGCCCTGCAGCAGCAGACGGACAGAGACAGAGTGAGTCAGAGTGAGTGTTGAAACACAAAAATCACACCGAAGCCAAAACGTGAACGAGAGCACTCACGTCTCGAGGAAGCACTTCAGGGTTATGAAGGTCAAATAAGTTGGTTCCCTGTTTGTCCAGCAGTCTGGTCAGCTGCGTCTGGAGAACTGGACAAAAACACAACACGAGTTAAATGAATCACACTGCAGCGTGTTGACATGACAGGTTCCTCTCATCTTCACTGTACTGTATATCACCAATATCATAACTATTGCTGCTTTAAAGCAATCCTGCAGATCAGTAACACTGTAAAATTATATGTCGTTATATATACTAAAGCTAAATCCTCTTATGAATTGTCTTTTTGTTTGATAAGTATTTATAGTTATGTCCATGTATTTGATGCTTTAATACTGCTCAAATGCTACATTAACGTCTTTGTCTGTAGGAGGATAATTAAAGTCTTCACTCTCTTACCTGTCAACACCTTGGGGATGCCGATCTTCTCCACAGCCTCTCTTATAAACTCCACTTCAGCCTCATCGGCCACCTTGAAACAGAACAAGTAAAAAAAACAAAAAAAACATTCACGAACACACACTACACTGTCGAATGCAGTGTGATTTTACTCTAGTATTTCACACTGCAACAAAACCTGCCAGTGAGAAATGAAATAAATTGTGTCACCTGTTGATTCAGTGACGTCCGCTCAGCGTTGACAACAGAGACCCTGCAGAGGAGAGAGGATCACCATCACACACTCAACACACACAGTAAGAGTTGAGTTGCACATTACTACTTATACAAACCTGCACATTTAGTGATGCTCTGTATTTTGGATTGACTCAACAAGATTGCTCTTTAACGTACAGTTCTTAAAGGAATAGTTCACCAAAAAAATGACACAAAAACGTCCCTAAAACTACACAAAAACCTTGAAATATTCCTCCTCTCATATAAAGTTTTCTACGAACCAGCCTCCCGGGTCTCCAGATGCACTTTGAGGAATAAAATGTACTCTGGAGTATTCATTGGCATGAGGTTGAGTTACTAGACTGAATTTCATTTTTTGGTGAACTATTCCTTTAAAGTGTTAAGTCTTACAATGGGTGTCTGTTTGGTTTGGTCAGCCTTGTTTGATTAGATGTTTTAGAGATGAAGAAGAAATCTAACGTGGGTTGTTCGAAGTTTGTGGTTTTGTCCTCAACAGAACGTCCTGTTGCCCTTTAACAGGCAGGAAGTTCTCACGAGGGGCAAAAACGCAGAGGAAGTGAAGTATAACAGGCAGGCATTCAAACACAAGGCTTTCTTCCTTCTTCATTTTTACTTGTCACTCAACATCACTGCTTTGCAGACCAAACCTCAGGTCCGTTTAACTGTGGCAACCGCTCCAGTAAATACTGTGACTGTCACTGCTGCTGTTTGTGCTTCTGTCCTTTCATGAAACAACCTGATTAAATAAAGGTGACCAAGTGCAACACTATGCATGCTTTTAAAGGAAGACTGTGCAAAAATGCAAACTGTTGTCCCCTCCTGAAGTGCTCAGATAACACCCTGTCTTCTGCTGAAACTCAATTTCTTATTGGCTTTCGATTGGATTAATAACAGTCATCATGCAGCCAGAGCTTGTCTTCAAAGATCAGAGAGAGAGAGAGAGGTCTTACTCTGTCATGTTTCCGTGCAGGAAGAGCTTCTTGTCAGCGTAGGAAGCTACGACGTTCAAGGCCACATCCTACACACGATGAGACACAACAATAACATCACTCACACAGACACACTATTTCTACATTTCAACACAGGAAGTTGTAATTGTTGCACAGATTTGAAATCGAGCATGTGCTTCTGACCGACTGATGTTTTAGTGTTTGTAACTAAAGCTGTAGATTCTGTAGTTTGTTTAATTGAGACCTTTGTTTTTTTCTCTTTCTGATGTTGATCCTGTTCTTTCATTTAGTCCTCATGCACAAATGCTGTATCAAAGGTTCATCAGCAGGTGGTGCTATTCTGACACAGAGTTGCATCTTTTTTATTATTATTTGTGTGAAATACAAATTAATGGATGAATATCCTATGATATTGTCTATGTGAAGGAATAATGTCTTTGTTTAGAAATATGCAATGAACCAAACTGTTGAAAAACGTCCATCGTACCGTCTGAAAGGAGAGAACAGGTGTGGCTTCGCTCCCACAGCTGAGCTGCCCAGAGGCCTTCACCCAGACACCCGTACCCATGGAGGACGTGTTCAAGAAAGGAGCAGATGAGCTCCACACTCTGAGCTGTGGAGAACCTGATTCCAACAGACACTGAAAACACACACACATGCACATTACAACACCAAATAATACATCTGGCATGACAGAAGTATATGTTTGTAGGAATTAGGAGGTTTCATTGTTACCTTTTTGATGTATCCAGGCATCGGAGTGGAGAGTTTCTTCTGGAAAAGTTGCTGAAATCACAAAAGGGGATGAAACAACAACAACAACCTTTTTGCAATAGCCATGCCAACACAACACCACATCCAACATGGAGCCTGTGTGGATGTTTTACAGGTCAGGCTGAAGGTGATGAACTCACAGCGATCTCTGCTCCTGAAATGTTGCTTTGGAAGCGGCCGTCCTGGTGAGCAGCAGTGACCATGGGCTGCAGGACCTGGTCTGGTGTTACAACACGACATAGCCACTTATTTCTCTCTATAATGATGATTTTGTTGTCCACAGTTATATAAATAGCTATTTTTCTTCTATAAAGAATCATTTTATGGAGCTAATTTATTCCCTGATTCTGGGGAAGATGTACTGGCATGGGCAGAGTTGTGTTTAGTTTAGTTTTGTCAGGACATTGACTGAGCTGCAGAAGTGTGAATATCCAGTCAGAGCAACAAAGAGATGATCTCATCAGGAACTTCTCAAGTGTGTAAAACAACGTCTTTGTCTTCTGATGTATCTGAACCTCAGAATATGAAAAGACAGTTACTGACCTGAGAGCCAGAAGTAGAGCATCCTGTGCTCAGTCAGCTGACTGGGATGGAAGACCGAGTCTTGGATGACAGTAGACGCGTTGTTGTACCTGGTCGTCCCCTGGATAGAAGATACAGATTTATTATGAGAGGATACTAATGATGGAGCCACATTTCACCTGTAGATAAGTAGCTTTAATGGTGATATTAGCGTTGTCCAGAGGCAGAACTGCTCCTGTTGAGAAGATACCACATCTGTCCACATCATTGTCAACCTGCACTTTGCATAATAACTAACTGTGAATGTGATTAGCGACTAATTTGGGTTCGGTAGGTGCTCGTCTATGATAAACTACACTTCTGTTTAAAATTAGGCAGGATAAAAATGAAATATAACAGTGCACAGTGACAAATATTAAGGAGTTTTTGAGGGTCGACAATGACTGAAGGCTTTTGCGTCTCTGAACCACGGAGCTTTATTTTCCTGTGGAAACTCTTGTCACAAAGAGTTTATAAAGATCATTTGAAGAAGATGTGTTGTTGTTGTGTATCGTGTCTGTTTGTCTGTGTGTGTTATTCACCTTGTGATACGACTCTATGTAGTTAGCAGTGATGACAGGAGCAGCAGTTACACCGATGTCCACGCTGATGTCTCCATCACTGACAAAGTCACCTGGAAACACACACACACACAGACAATTCAAGACCAGATAGAGCCAATAGCCAACCAAAGGAAGATTTAAACCTACAACACACACGCATTCAAAGACACTAACACACACACACCTGCTGTGTCTTGTATGAAATCAGCCAGTATATTTGCCACCTTGTTGATCTCCTTGCAGACCTGCAGGTGAGAACAGACTCGTCATTGTGTTTAAATGTTTGCTGTGATTAAATGCATCATTCACCATGGCGACCGGGCTGCAGAGTGATCAGGTCAGAGGTCAGAGGTCAGAGGTCAGAGGTCGCTCCTGTCTCACCTGTCCCTTGATGACCAGTTTGACAGTGAAGGTGATGAAGTCAGTGAAGAGCTTCTTCAGCCAGTTTGGTCTGACCAACAAACACACATGATTCATATTAGATTATTCATATTATATATATATATAATTTATCATCAACACAGTCAGACACGTCTCTGCTGCCGAGTGTCCATCAGTGTTTTCAGTGTCACCCACTCTTTGTCTCCCTGCAGTTGCAGCTGCAGCTTGTGAAAGTTGAGATAACAGTCTGAAGTGTCTGCTGCCACTTTCCCCCGACCGCAGTCTGACAGAGGAGACAGAGATAAGAGGACGTATGTATGAGCTGATAGTCGGCATCTGATTCAAACAGCAACTTTTTGATTTCCTTATCAGATTATTGAGCTGCAAAAAAAGAAAAAAAAAAAGTCCAGATATGACAAGAGCTGATACAAATGTTGATGTGTTCATCTGAGTCATGCTCATGTGGTTTCAGGTCTCTTTACTGTGAAAAAGTCAACTTCATTATCTGCACTTGAAAAAAGTCAAACGTTTTTGTATTCAGTATATCATGCATGGAGGAATGATAAAGTTCAGGCTTTTTGTTTAACTCCTTTGTGCAGGTTAACCAGCAGCTGATGGTATCTGCGTTTGCCCAACAATATACAGCAACATATACGTACAGAGTTTGGGGTTGATTCCAAGATCGATCTGAGAGTCGATCTCAAAGTCAATGGACTGTGCAACGTTGACACTGGAGGAAAAAGAAAAAGACAAAGAACAAAAACCAAACTTCAAATATTGTCACTGTACATTTAACCAACTGTACATTTACTGTTCATACTGTAGATATAACATTGCACCAGCCCTCTTTGTCCTCTAACTCTGTCCACATACCTATTCACAATGTGTAAATTCAGTATATCGTAACTCTCCACTTTCTACGACTGTAGCTGAAAAAGGTTCTTATATACAAGACATAGGTAGAAAAAGGAATAGCAGTGCCTTCACATGTATATAAGAACCTTTTTCAACTGTTATAATAAAGACACTATGAACCCTTTTAGACTACAAATGCACATATTGTAGGATATAACATCAAAATCCACACTTACTAGTAAATAATACTATTTTTGCACCTCTGGTTAGATGTTAACTACATGTCATTGACTTTGTACTTGCACAGTAACAATAAAGTTGAATCTAATCTAATTGAATCTAATGCTGATATGTGTGATGATATATGATATGATATGTTTTCTCTGATCCTTTCAGTTTCTGTGCTTTACTGTATTTTATTGTGTATATCTGTTCTGTATTTAGTTTGTTTTGCTTTGTCTGCACTGTAAATGAGACTAATGAGTTTAAACAAAATAACTAAACTAAACTAAACTAAACTATATATTTGTGGGTCCAGTGTGAGTATAAAGACAAAATTAGGAAACAGGAGTTGATGGTACAAGTTCTTTTGTAAAAAAAAAAAAAAAAAAGAACTCAATTTGCCCAGAAAGGACGATGACCTCGATGAATGAGAATATCCATAGACATAGATTTGTAAAAAAGAAAAGAAAAAAAGGTTTAATCTTTTGGATAAACAGTCAGAATTAATTTCCCTTCATCAATGAACGTCTAAGTCAAACAACAGACTCACAGCCAGCTGCCGTATCCGTACTGGATGGTCCCTTTGAAGGTGGCGGACACATTGCTTATCTCCATGCCGATGCCCTCGCCTGCACGCAGCTCAAAGGCACTGCGACCGATCGTCAGGTTGTGGATCTCCAAACTGTCAGGGAGGGAGGGAGCGCGGGTCAATGGAGAAACATTACATCATGCTGTTGTGACAACATCTGTGCACATGTGTCACTGTGTTTGTGTTGTCCACTCACTTGTCCAGGCCGTAGGTGACCCGTCCGATCATCATCAGGGACTTCTCTCCCTTCATGCTCGGATACTTGGCGTGTTGGAAGGCCGCCTCGATCACCTTTGTGGTTTTCTCATTCACTGTAATAAACACATAAAAACACAACATTACCATCTGAGAATATGTACTTTACATTGTTGGTTGTTGACACTGAAAGTTAGAATTGAATCTTGAAAATAAAGGTTGTTTGTTGGAGCATCTGGATCTGAGACCCGATGACTGAGGTTTCCTACTCCCTCATGTCTCTACAAATAAAATTAAATCTAAATCTGCTTCAATTTGAGTTGGTTTATTTCAGTACAGCGACTATATGAGATCCAGATAGTGCCAAGTTTGGGGATTCAATAGTGACTGAATGGAAACACAGAGAGTCAATGACTGTGTAATGTCTTTAACTTAACACTTTAACCTAATAAGTTTAATGTTTCCATTCGTTTTTATGCTGATGACATCCAACTCTACTTTTCCTTTAAACCCAGTGACACCAACAGAGTTAGGGATTTGACTTGTATCCGTATTGGTTCGTCTTTCCTCAGTCTCTGTGTAAACTTTGATAAGACCATATTAGACAGCTGTCAACCTCCTGTTTCTTTCATATAAGTAACGTCAGTACATTAAGATCACTCGTTTCCAACACAGAGCTTGAATTGATCATATTAATCACTGTAACGCCCTCTCTTCAGCGCTTCAGCAACAGAACAACTTCATGTCTTGTTGTGGAGTCTCTCTGTCTTTATCAAATGTGCTCAGTGGGACTTTAATAAGGTCAGATGATAAATCAAGAATCTTCCACCTCTTCACCTTGAGGAGCTTTTGGTTGCTTTAGCTCGGTGTTTTGGATGAAACATCGTCGAGTGAGTCGGCTGCTTTGTCTAATTCTGAACTCAAAGATGCTGCTTCATGTTTTCTAGATCAGATAAATCTTTGAGTAATGAGATGATTTTGGTGGGTTACATCTTTGTTCTTGAGGAAAGTTGCATCTTGTGGCGAATTCTCTTAAGTCATACAATGTGTATGTAAAATGTTAAATGTCCACCGTCCTCCAGTAAAGCATAAATTACCCACCAGTACCAACTTTTGATTTTGTCAAAGCAGCAGCCTCTGATAGCTCTGTGATAGATTTCATTACCTTTATCACCTAAATAGTGAAGAAAACTCAATCTAATCTAATCTCTCACTCAACACACATGAGCCTTTTCACACTTTAACAAACATCTCAATGGGCTGTGGACCCCAACGATCCAATCACTTCTAAACACCAGCAGTTGCACCGTTGGACCATCTGACCCAAGACTGAGTCAAGACCAAGACCAGAGCATACCAAGACCAAGACAAGACCAAGGCTTTGAGGGGGTTGAGATGAAGTCAAGAATAAGACCAAGGGAGTTAGGGTCAAGTTAGTAAGTAAAAATGTAGTCTATCTGAGACGAGACCAAGGCCTTCACCCTGGTCTTCACCAAAGACATTGGAAATGTGGTCAAGACTGGTTTTAAGACCAAGACCGGTCATGAGTACCACAACACTGGTGTCAAATCCCATCATGGAGTCCTATTCTGGCAAGTTATGTAGAGTTGAGTTGATTAGGTAGAAGAATAAACCTGGTTCTTGGATATAAAAACCCCCAAAAACCAGAGTCGGGATCACACTCACACACAACAGCAGCAGGGTAGGTGAGCCGGCAGACGGCGCCGGTGAACCTGTAGGCTGAGACGGGGTCCTCCAGGCAGCCATGGGACGACCCAGAGAACACAGAGAGGAAGAGCACCAGCAGCAGCGGCATCGGCGGTGGTGGTGGTGTGAAAAGATCACGAGCCATTGTAGATGTGGACTGATCAGCTGTCTGAGACTCTGTGGAGGTTTCCAAGCCTGTGAGCTTGGTTTTCTGTGGAGTCCTGTTGCACAAGCTCCCTCAGCTGAGTCCTGGGTGTCCAATCTCATCCAATCTCACCTCTGCTCCCTGGAAAACTACAATTCCCATGAGCTTCGGCTGCTCTCATTGACAGGACACAACAGGCTACTGATGGCCCCCTCACTGTAAGAGGGAGGGGGCACTATATGTACTGCCTCTATCTCGTGACAAACCCTGTCCCTTCGTCCAATCAGAGTGTGTGATTCAGACTTGATGGACGGACAAACACTGACTAAGATTTGTCTTTCACACAGGGTCCCCTGAAAGTAAACTGGTCAAAGTACAAGGTTTTTTCAGGCAAGTACAAGGACGCTAACATTTTTAACAACTGAGATTGTACATGCATTTAGCGTTAAATTATATACGTGTATATGGGGCAAGGACAGAGGCTGGGAAACAGTTATAGCAAATATATACCTCCATATATAATACTGTATATAAATACTGGAGATGAGCATGTTTCAGATATAGAGAGAAAGTATGAACCTTCCCCATTCTTCCTGCTCTCAACAGGTAAATAAACACCACCACATTCAGGTCTCTTTCAATACGTGCTGGCTCACAGTGCAACCAGACAGAGAAGCTCAGTGTAACATGAACTATCCACTCCCTCTGTGGTGGTGGAGGTGAGTCCCTCAGAGGTTAATGGGTCTGTTTGTTCTCCTCGAAAACCACCCACTTCATGAGTTTGATTATTTTGGCCTGAACTTAAAATGTAGAGGAGAGGAAAGAGGAAAAGGATTTGGCTTTTCTGTCTTTTTCTTTGCCAGATAAAGAAGGTTCAGGAGGAGCTCTGACCAATCAAACATCAGCATTAATTCATTTTGACAGTTCGGTGACACTTTACTTGACGGATGGGTGCATAGGTGCAACGGTTTTATAAGGCATTCATACATCGGGTTACATTGCTATGGAATAACAAACTGGGATTTTCTTTTTCAAAATAAAAGTCCCCTAATTGCACCTGGAAATAAAAGAACAAAATACCCTTCTTCACCATTGCAATAGTTCATATTACTCATATGTTTCATAAAACACCTGAAAATGGGTCTACTGGGATAAAATACCAACACCAATGCCTTGCCTTGCTTTGCCTTGCAGAATGCATGTATTGTTTGCTTTGTTCCTGTCACCCAAATGCCCAGGCACCAAACCATCCCAGTGGATAGCATCATTTGTCATTCAGTTACGAATCCTTTTCCGCCTCTATAGTAAAGTGACATGCAAAGTAACATTCATAAACCATCAGTGAAAGCCGTACAAATAACTCCTAGCTCTTAAGAAGCCTTCACTGTATTGTAAAGTGACATACAAAATAACATTCATAAGCTATAAACCATTGCAACAGAAAGCTGAATGGGGGTGTTCTTGTATTTCCAGGTGCAATTAGGGGACTCTTATTTTGAAAAATATAAAAATCCCAGTTGTTATTCCATAGCAATGAAACCCGATGTATGAATGCTGAGTCATGAAGTCATTGTGAAAGCATTACGAACACCTTATCAAAGGTCTTCTGAATGTGCTATACACCCACCCGTCAAGTAAAGTGTTATTGACAGTTTAATACTCACCTCTGGGGAAAACAAGAAAAACAGACTTTATAAACATAAACCTGCTTAACGAGCCTCTGCTTCCCAAACTGTATCAACATTTCTATCTTTGTCAGTGGCTTTCCTCTAGTCATGTGACTGAAAATCGATGATTCAAAGCTACTAAAACAACTGGTGTTATCTAACATGTTGTGTCTGTAAACTGCATGTCAACTTACAGTAAGTTGTATTAGTAGCGAGGCCGGTGCGTTCAAGGTCATGGTGTTAGTATGGAGGCCAACCTGTGTGTCCTATGGGGTCAACGACCTCCGGTTGCGCTCTTTGAACTGTAATCTGTAGAAACGCTGGCCCCATTAAAACCACATCTGGAACAGCAACACATCAACACACGCCAGAGCCATTACAGTTAGGAAGAACATTTATTGCATCCATTGTTGGAGGTCTTTAACACACATTTCATTCTGCAGCATCCGTCAATAAGCAATTCTCACAGAGAGAGACAGACATAAAAAAAAGAATTAGCTCTTCAAGTCTTAACTTTACAACTCCTATAAAGTACCGATGCTCCCCCGAAGGGAATCAAAGTGCTAATTTCATAGAAGAGAAGACGGTCAAACTCATTTTATTCTTTGTTATAGACAAACATAACCCTAATTATAACAGTTAATAAACATAAAACAAACAGTGGGCCTCTAATCACACAACACAACATCATTATAATGTCGAAGACTAGAGCGACCCCAAACCTGCGTTATCAATCAACACAATAAAATAATAATAATAATAAAAAACAACACAAAAACTACAGTAGAAGTGATGGGGAGTTGTTTCATTAATAAACCAAATTTAATTTATAAACTGAGTTAAGACCCATGAGAGCAAAAATAATAAAAAAAGATGAGACGTAAACTCGTCTTAACTTAACATAATCTACAGCCACTTTCTGATATTATAAATTATTGTCTTATCAAGTGATATTTGTTGTGCTTTAAATAGCACTGATTTTACCTTTAGTCTGTTTCCTCTGAGTGGCGGTTCATTGACCTATAATTTTAACTCAGTCCCATCTCAGAAAAAACCAACAGGCCTTATATTTACATGTATTTATATTAGAAATCTTCAAGTGAAGAATAATAATGAATCATAACCCTTCTATGGGTAAAGAAGCTTGCATAAAATACATGTTTAAAGTGCTTTGTGTACACATATTTACATGATTTTTTTTTTTCCATACCTGTGCCGAACAGAAATATACCAATTTTTTTTTTTTAGCAGAAAAAAACAGTCTTATTTATTTGTATTTGGTCAAAATCACCATCATCTGAAACGATGTGATGAAAAAAATCAATGGAGGATGTTCAACGTTCAGCACAGTGACTTTATGGAAGTAAAGAAAGGCCCAGTAATTACAAAGTTACTCTGCATTTTATGTTGAAAGTCCACGTACAGCTTTGAAACGCTACTTTGATCATTTTTTAACTTTATTTTAAAAGGTTTTAACTCAGTGAATCTGAGCAACTTGGACAAAGTTTGTGTGAGTATTTAGTGAACCCTCAAAAATAAACCAAAATCTTCAAGGTTTTTGTGACGTCCTGAAATTCAACTGACACACAGAACATCAATGTCAAAGACTAAAACTTGAATCCTCTGAACTGAGCTCAGATCCTTTGGGGCCTTTCTTTTCTTCTACAGAAACTGTTTGAGAGTGAAAAAAAACATCTGTCCTGTACTTACAGCTGTTTCATCTTTCAAAATAAATCTGTCTCTGTGAAGCTGATATCAGATCCCGAGGAATCAGCAGACACGAGAACTTAAACCTCCTCACAGGAAGCAGAGTTTAGTCCACCGGAGTCAGATCTATGGTTTGTGTCTTCACTCTCAGCTGCCACCTACTGGTCGCTGCAGGTACAGACCAGTGGACAGACGGTGTGTGGTCAGATGGAGAGCTGTGGTCCCATTCAGATACTAGCTTATTATTTACATCAAGTTTGTTTTTGTCCCACATATTTTTTTTTGGCAATTTGATGGTTTGGCACTGTTTTGTTTTGCTGGTGTTTAACTTGGAGCGATAACAGTCCAGGATCCTGGTGCAAAGTCCACGTCGGTGTTGATTTGTATACAATGCCCTCGTTTTTCTTTCCTCATCCGACTCCGTACCTCTCCCTTGTCTGTTCCAACCCATGTTTTAAACAAACATCTTCAGAGATGATCACTCCCAGCTGAAGAACAAACAAAGTCTGCTGTCTCTTTCCAGTCAACCTGTCCGAGGCGGTCAGTTGGCCACGCCCTGAGGAGCCTCGGGTATGAGGGAGGAGAAGAAGGTTTTGAAGAAGACCCAGGCCGTCCACATGACCGACACCTGGTGAGGAGGAACTAAAACTGCCGTCATGGGTCCTTGTCCCTCGGCTCCATCGGCAGGCTCCTCCCCCTGTCTGTCTGCGATCTCTTCAGCCTGGAGAAACAGGACATCAATGATCAGAAAATGTTGTTGTTTAATGTTTTTAAAACTCTTTCTGTTTTTAACTTGGTTTTACCTCTTGCTAACTTTTATTTGTATGATTGCTATTGTTTTATTGTCTTTGATTGTTTTTGATTAATGTTGTTTTTAATTGTTTGTTCAAGCACCTTGAGATGCATTTTCTGAATGAAAGGTGCTATTATTAGGCCGTTAAACCACATGACATGAGACAGGAGGGTGAGGATGTAGGCATGAGGAGAAGGTTTCTTACTGGATTGGGGTTGGGGATCCTGTTCTCGTTCTGCTGGTTGTGCCGGACCTCGGGGGGCTGGGGAACATGGTCGGGTCTTTGAACCTGTGGCCTTCTGAAGGGAAACCAGCCGGCAGTGTGTCTGTGGACAAGGAAACAGGAGAGAAGAGAAGTTAACGTGATGGTTTTAGTCACTTCCTCTATGGCCACTGTCAAATCCTGACAAACATGCGAGCTCTGCAGTTTTTTTCTTCAGAAAAATTTGAACATTTCTCTCACTTCCAGAAATGTGTTCTTGTTTGAGAAGAAGAAATCAACCTCTTTTTTTGTTTAACAATTTCTCTTTCACTTAAATTGATAATGGTCTCTTATGTTGGCTGTGTTGAGTGTTGTGTGGACAGACATGGAGGATTATGTAATAGAGACTGGGACATGGGAAGCAAACGAGGCAACATGGACTGTTGTTGCAGAGATAAAGAGCGCCCTCTGCTGGATGACTACAAACAGTGTGAGGAGCGGGATAATGCCCTTTGAGGTGTCTGATTATCAGTAATCAAATGACTTTGTGTAGGACGGTTAACGCCTCCGCGTCATCCATTAATTTCTGATAATGGACACCTGCACACCCATTATCCCTTAGGTATAACCTTGAACTTGTGAGTTAAAGATGACTATACCTTTCTCAAAGGTTGGAAAATGTATAATTGGATTATTATGAGTGAGTGAAAAATAGCAAATAAAAAGCTGTTGTATGTGAATGATCCTTAAAACTCCAGTTTAACTTGGTCCTGGAGAATTAAGGCATCAGTTTTCAGTGCTTCCTGACTGCAACTGTGAACAGACAGTTTGTAAAATTCCCAGATAAAAGTCTCGGATACTTCCTGTTTTAAAACAACAACAAAAAGGCCAAACAGAAAACACTTTGAGGAGAGGAAACTAGGCTGAGAGGAAGTGAGTGACCACATTGTCCTGTTTTACATAGACATAAAACCAAACCAGCTAAAGATGTACAACTGCACTCTTTATGTTTCTCCTCACAGATTTATTTAACTGACTCTTACGAGCAGCCAAAGAGACTTTCTGTTTTCTTTTACCCATTTGTTTTGGATTTTGTTTTTATAGCTGGTGTGGACAAATTGTCTGACGTTGTGTTGGAGGAGACTCTGTTCATTTCAGTGTCCATATGATGAACTCAAGGCACAAAAAAAGAAACGCTGGTGGAAACACTTCCTGCACTTTGTAAAGAGATAAATGTTTTAGCATGAAAAAACACCTCGCTTCCATTTTTATCTCCAGGAAGGACACGCTGGGATTGTGTTACAGGTGATTTTTGTCTGTTCTTGTTTTCTACGACTAGTAAAATAATCCATGTTGCAGTTTTATTCGTCTTATCCCTGGATCAGCAAAGTGCGTAGATTGTTATTTTAGAAAACTCTGAACATCTTCTACTGGGACCTAAACATACACGGCTGCTGTTTAACAACAAACATTCAACTAAACAGATGGGCTGTTTGTTCTCTGGTAAAACAGGATCCAGGCCGTACGGCTGCAGGTACACCCTGTCACTCAGCAGCTACACTTGGCTTTTGTTTATTAAGTGACAGTGACACAGAGAAAACAGGGCTGGGTAGTCTACTCAGGCGGTAGAGCAGGTTCGAATCCGGCTCTGTCCCAGTGTCCTTGGGCAACACTTTACCCACCTTGCCCCGTGTGAATGAATAATGGTTTCTGTGAGTTTCTTTCTGGGGATCTGTGTGTACGCAGATATTTCGATGCCGTGTTTACGGAGATTTCTTTTCAATATGAGCAAGAAAAGATCGTTTTGGGTGGAGCTCTGTTTTCGTGTGGACAAGGACTTAAACAACCCCGACTCCTTTCAGACTCTTGTATTGTGTTAATGATTCATGCGGTGCATTTGGGTTTTTCTTGCTTTCAAGAGAAGGACAGGATGCAAAGTCACTGAAATAACAAGAGTGCTGTGATGCTGTAGTAGTTGCAGTTGTAAATAATGCAAACAGACTTACAGGTACATGAGGAAGAGGGTTCCCATCACCAGCAGGAAGCGGCTCAGGTTGGAGTTGAAGTAGACGATTATCATCAGGATGCACAACCTCGCCAACGTGTACAAACAGTCCAGCCAGTCGTGCTCGACGTCGTCCCCGTTCTCCATCACGGCGCCGCCCTGCGCGTTCATCCGCATGTTCTGGTTGACCTGGCCGGGGTCGATGAAACCGCCGTCCTGTGCCGGGTTCTGGTTCGCGGGCAGGTTGTTGATGGGGTCCTGATTGGCCAAGGGGGCCGGCACGGGAACCTGGTGTGCAGGGACCGGGGCGTACTGGCCTGTGACTGAGCCTGGGGCGTTGGGGGCGGAGCCTGCTACGGCTAACGCTGCTTGACTGTTGGTAGAAGATGAGATGAACAACATCAGAAAAGAAAAGAAAACCAGCACCCTCCAATCAGCTCCATCACTTTCTCCAGGACAGTGGGAGACAATGTAAAACAGAACAACATTAGAAACAATAGAGTCACACATATCTCCACAGTGGGAGACTGAGCAGTGAAAAAAGTAGCGTTATGCAAATATGTTTACAGGACAACTCACTATTGCATGTAATATTGTCTGGCGTAGACGTGCTGCAGCCACAGGAGCTGCTGCGGGCTGTACAGGGAGTAGGTGGGAAAGGCTGGTTGAGTCATCTGTGGTGCTCCAGGCCTGCAGGAAAAAAAATAAAGATGAGAGCACATTAAAATCATTAATATCTGTTCATCATTTGCACTGCTGACAAACCACAACATGCCGATTTCAATAAACACAAAAGAAGCATTTTTTTACTTTCCATATTTGATGAGAGTATTTACATTATAAACAGATCATTGTAGTTCAAATATTAAGTTTTGTTCTACACAATTTAATAAATCACACACTAAAAGTACCAGCCCACAACCACGAAAGCAAAGTGGACAGATACATTAAACACGATCGTGATGTCAAAAATGCATACAACCTTGAAATGTGTAAATTCAAGATTACTATTGTATATTTTTCTTAAAAGGTTGGGAAATGTATTATTGGATCTTTAACAGTAATTCAGTCTAGTGGTTATGAACTGCTTAGTAAGAGTGAGTCAAACCGTCAAATAAAATGCTGTTGTCTAAAACTGATCCTTAAAAATCCAGTTCAACTTGTTCCTGGAGAATTAAAGCATCAGCGACTGTGACATTATGTAAAATTCACTGATATTCACCAGCTTCCCTGCAAAGTCTCTGACACAACAAAAGGCAAAACATATTTGATGAGGGTATTTACATATTCTTTTACTGGAGACATCTGTCTGACTGACAATGAACGGTGTGTTTCAGTAAAGTCACTGACACGCTCTCTTTCACTCGGCTGCATGCACAGTGACTGCACCGTGTTGGTTTGCTAGTTATGGATAATAGTGTGCAAACTGTACATTGCTTGATATTCTTCATACAAAACAATGGAAATAATGACAGGTTACTGCACACTGAAGGCTCCTGGAGTGTGTGTGTGTCAATCTTTAGGCCCTACCTGTTTCTTCAGTCTATTAAGGAACTATGCAGGATGTGTACATCCTTCATTAAAAAGCTTTAGGGTAATTGTGATGGTTTAATAACATAGCAACTTGTTTTTTTTTTTGTTTTGTTTTTTTAAGTATATTTTTTTGGCGTTTTATGCCTTTATTTGATAGATCAGTAGAGATAGACAGGAAAGGGGGAGGCAGAGAGAGGGGAATGACATGCAGGAAAGGTCTGCCCGATGCGGGACGCGAACCGGGGACGCCTGCGTCTGCATATACATGGGGCGGCTGCCTTGACCACTGCGCCACGCACCGCCCCAACATAGCAACTTGTTACTTGACAAACGCGCCCCATAACCTTTAATCTCTTGTTTATGACAGATCAGACTACACAAATATATGTGCCATAACATCACGATATATAACGTACAAACAAATACACATGGCTGGGAGGAGGGTTTGCGGAACAGTATAAAAGCAACCGTACTGTGCACAGTTCCCTTTTGAGAGCCTGATCTCAGTCACACATTTCAGTTTTCAGTGTGGGTGAATGTGACTTTTCAACCGTGACATTTCAACAGATGTGGTTCCTCTTTTAAAACTCACATAGCAGCAGCAGGAGGCCATGCAGCAGCCCATGGTGGAGATGCAGGGGTGTGCGTGTGAGCTGGAGCTGGAGCAGCATCTGTAGCCGAGCTGGTCTGTCTCCTCTGCCTCAGCTCTGGTGTGCTGGGAGTCTGGACCGTGGACGAGCCGCTGGGACCGGGGGAAGCCGACACTGCCATGGGCCTTGGCTCCGTCTGTACCGTCTGTAAGGGTTAAGAAGAGTTTGAGTGTCTGTCAAAACCCTCTCTGTATGATCTACAAAGATCTGCTTCAGACGTTGGGATGTTCAACCACTTGAGAAGTTTTGCAGCATAAGTTTGAGCCGAGCAGGACACTTGAAAGCGGAGTGAAACTACAAAAGGGAGTTATCTTTAGCTTCACTTTGGATCTTGAAGCCGGAGCAAAGTTGTGCAGGATGACAGCTGAAGTGAAGCTTTTCCACTCCACTGAGGAATGCTAATGAGGGTGGAGGTGAAGGAGTGCAGCTGTGAGTCTCCAGACTGAAGCTGCTGCCTCGTGATGAGCAGACAAAACCAGTTTGTTTCGGACTAAAACTAAAATGGAGGTTTTATTACGACACACGTGTTTTAAATTCAGGTGGAGTACATGCTACACTGTTAACTATGAGGAATGTGGATGTGAAATAATCAAATGTTTCCACTGAAAATAAACACAATCTGAAACCGAAACAACAACCTGTTGTGTTTACATGGCTGCACAAGTTTCACTCAACACATTCAGTTTTAGTCCCTGACCTCCAGAGGAAAGTCACTCTGAATGATTTAAAAACTGTCTAATCTGTCAAAGTCAAACTTACTGAGTACGTAGGAAGTTAAAGATGAGACATCTCCTGTTCAACATGAACAACATCCTGTGGTTCTTAGTTTAAAGCCTTTTATCACAACCAATCAGGTTCCACCATGACCCCAACCAGAGATAGAGGCGTGTAGTTATCTCATTTGCTGCCGTGTCCTTGAGAACGACACTAAATATCTGCCACGGGCATGACAACCTGACAGGCTGTTAACACGAGTCAAAAGAAAATCTCCCACAAGTTACAGCAGATGGAAAATAAAATTCACAATGCATCATCTTCTCTCTCTCTCTAGATTTCCTGTGAGACACTCTAACAAAACAAAACCTTGAAAACACAATCAAATAAGATGTAATCAGTTCTCACCTTGGGTCTAGCTCCCAGCGATCCTTGGGGTGGATTCCTAAAAGCACACACCAGATGCAGCGTCGGAGTGGAGTCCGTCTGGGAGGAAATAAATGGCTGATTAGAAAAGCTACGTCAAAGGACACAGTCTCTAATTCCAAAAACAACAAAACAAAGAGTAGTCAGAGCTGTGAAAACAAGCCCGATATGCATAATGGAGAAGAAAGGAGAGATCTATGTTCTCTGGAACAAATTCCAGGTCAGTCTGACACCCAAATATTTTGGTAGCTTATCTCAATGTTGTTACTTCCCAGTAGGGATGCACAAGCTGTCTTTTTCTACCAGATAACCCATAACTTCCTGCTTCTCAGAACTGATGCCGATACCAATGACCGATAACATTTTAAATAGCTTACATAGTTGAATGTATTTGTCCCGTAGGAAATGTGTCTAGGACATGCATGCTACATACAATAATCTTTCTAAAGATGAAACCGTTTCCCACAGCTCTATGGACAGAGCCAAAGGCCTCACGTTGTGTGCTTCATCTTCTTTATGGACGTTGGGTGTATTCCAGCTCTTGTCTTATCTCCTCTGCAGTAACGTGAACCTCCACTGGGATTCACACGAAACGACACAAAAACCCCACAACACGCTGCAGTCGTACACAACAACCCTTTCACCAGACATGGAAATCCTCTGTGGCCATTTATTATGAGACTCTCTCTCTCTCTCTCTCCAGCCGGTTTGTTGCCAGTGACAACAGCATAAAGGTGCAAACACTCAATTGCCAACTCATTAGGCACACAAAGCTAACTTACTTTAACTTATACTAAATCTTACTTTTACAATGTTCAGTTAGGACTTTTTAAGAACTTGGCCTCCCAATTAATTGATTATTATTCTAGAGGCAGAAATGTATAGCCTAGTGCTGCTGAACTGCATTAGCCTACATTTCATAAGGTGTTTGTAATACTTTGTCTTTTCTGATTTATTGGACTACATCAACTTTGTTTAGGTGTGTATTGGCCCATGCTGCAGCCACAACACTGAACATATGATTACACACAATCACAAACGATCAAAAGATAAGCACATCCATATCATACTAAGTGCCGGAGAGTGCAGGAAACGTGGTGCATTAAAAAATGAATAGATAACACCTAATAAAAAGGTTTAAAAAAAAGTGCTAAATTAGGAAAAGTAGTAACTTATACAGAACAAGCGAACGCAAGTCAAATCGACTTGTGGAGCTCAAGGATTTATAGATATAATGTTAAAATGTTAAAAGGATGAGGTTCTTTCACAGCATACCTGTCTGAAGATTTCTTTAACATGTAGGTGATTGGGCAGGAGTTTACCGGCGTAGATCAGTCTCTGCTCACTCACAGCCTGGGGAAGAGGAAAAACAAATATGAGAGAGAAAAAAACTTTTGGGATGAAGGATCGTCACACTTATCTGGAGAGGTGTTTGCCTTGGGTGATGTTTCTGGGTGTGAAACAACCTCCAGGAATTTTCCACAGTGCCAGCGATAGTAGCGTTAACCTCGGTCGCTGGCGAGTGGAAAACTCAGACTCGATTTTTGCGTTTGGAGGATTCAGCAGGAGGACAAGTGTATTTATACATGTGAAGCTGTTTTATCTGGGGCGTCTCTCACTTTGCTGTTCACTAAATAGTTTCTTCTAAACTTCTGTTAGTGGCATCAAAGCAAAATTAAATGAACATCAAGTCATCAAAAATATGTTTTTATAGAGGATTTAAAACAGGATTTGAGCAGATTATGTCTTAAAAGCAAATTCAAGACAAACCATTTTCGCCTGGATTTTGATTAGCTTTTACTTAGGTTTTTCTGTCTTTTATTTATCTATTTCAATTGTTTCTTAGCCTATTTATTGTATAATTTTAGTTATTTTTTAGAGTATGATGGTGTTTCAGTTGCCTTTGTTCTTTCAGGTACTTATTTCACTAGAAGTAGGCCAAGTGTTGTGAGAGAATATGTGTGTAGCTGTGTGGCTTTTGGTTTTACTTCTGTTTTGTTTGCTTTTATGGTGTGAAGCAGTTTTTCTATGAACAGTTATCTAAAAATAAAGTCTGATTGATTGATTGATCACTGTATTCTTTTAACATTGCCTGCGCTAAAGGGCAATACACAGAGTACTGTATGACATAGTGTAAAGACTCTGCAAAGGCACATGGCTAGATTGTCATTGCCACTTGATCAGTTGATCAGTAATCATTAACAGTGCTCCAGCAGCTGCCTTGTCACTTCGACTGAGGGTTTTAACAATCTACCACTTCCTGGCTCCACCTAGCCACAGCGCTTCTTCCTATTTGCATCTTCTCTGTCCCGCTGAAGCATAGATCCTCCTCTGAACATCTGTCCTCAGTCATCATCTGTCATGGATGGACACAGCTGCTTTCAAGACTTCATGTCTCTCGGTGGAGAATGAATCTTGGCAGCCACAGGTTGTGCACGAGATTATTTGAGAATGGATGTAAAAACAGCTGCACCGTCTCGCCTTGCAACATGTTGGAGCTGTCAAAGCCTCAGGTCCTGTGCCAAATTACTTAAATACCAAAGACTTCTTCGTCATCTATTATCGTTCCTCCTGTCTGCAATGTCTCTCCACCATTTCCTCCAAACCAACTCCAACCTTTTGGCCCCCAACCAAAGATATATAGGAGCGCAAACAGAAAATGTAGCCCTGCAAAGCAAATATTCACATGTCCTTTTCATTCATGATCCTACATACATCTTGGCCTGCCACCTGTAATCATAACAGATACCAGATCCTTTGAGTTGCCCCTTCCATGTTTCACAAGTGTTTAAAAAAAAAGAAAAAGAAAGGAAAATGTACTGTTTACTTGCACTGTCTCAAGTTTAAAGGGTTAAATGCCTGAACATTTTTACACTCTTTAGCTCTGAGGGTTATTATTATCATTTAGGATTAAGATTATTCAGTCACTCATACTGACACCCTCTGAACCCCCCCTCAGTGTTGTTTATCTTTTGTGTGAACACAGGATGGATAAGCTGCTGTTAACTCGCAGCACGCGCCTCTCATCTTCCTGCCTGTCACTTGAACTAACTACCGATTACGTCAGCTTGTTATCGTCTCATTAATTAACAAAAACAAAAAGAAAACTTACCGGTTTGGTCGGGTACACGGTTGACAAATGCGCTTTCAGATCATACACGGTCCAGTCCGGATCGATGCCTTCGACGACTTGGTCCTCCCGAGCCTGGTTGGGCGTTTTTATGAGAAGAGAAATCATCGTCTTTTGTTGTTGAGAATCTTCCACATCCATTTTCTTTTCTTTTTGACTGTTACTGTTACCCCGGGCAACAGCTACAGTTAACGTTACAACAACCGTTGAAACAAAAACCCGTTCGTTTGAGACGCAGTTTGTCGACTCAAACAAACGCTGACTGTCTCTCGTCTAAAGAGAAACTTGTGGGACTCAGCTGACTCTCCCCTGGCTGTGGTGTCTTTCTCTCGGTGTACGAGCAGGGACGTTCCGCCGTCATACGGGGCTTTAGTCGGGAGGAATGTTGTTTCCAAACACTGTGGCCGCCTCTGATTGGTTATGTAAGCTCGTGCTCCGACGTGGAAGCTCTGGGAAACGTCCCAATGTGCGCATGCGCAGCTGCTAATTATTCATTCCGAAGATCGTTTCCATCAATAGAGCGCTCACTCATGTGCCATTTTCCAGATATCCTTCTCTTAAACAAGTGGTAACAACAAGGTTTATGGAATGGAGAGCTGAGGAGGTCCTACCCACTTTGTGTTGCAGTAAAAAGGAGAATCATTGGTTATTTGGGTAGACATTACCTCTAATAGATCTATTTTAGACACTGATTATTACCTCTAATCAATTGCTGTTTTATCAACCATGTATTACCTCAGTGATTAAAGGTACACACATGTTTGCTATAGAGTAGGTACACACTGCAGAAGACCATAGAGATTATGCAAAATATAACCTTGACTAATGTGAACACAGAAGTGATTGTACATCACATGTATCCCTCTTGATCGTACATCACATGTATCCCTCTTTATATAGACTAACCTTTTATTGACTGTGAAACTTAAATGAATGTACTGATTGAGCTGTAACGTCCTGGAAGGCATAACAAGGAAGGGGCATGTGGAGGTCAATGAAGGCCAGGGCGTTAAAAGTGTTACCATATAATCTCTTTAGCATACAAGATAATCATATGTTTCTTCTTTAATTAACCTCTTTATCTATATAATCTCTTTATTAAGGATACTAGATCTCCTTTAATTAACCTCTTTATCAAATATGTTAAAGCAGAAGTAAGTGGTCCGGTCGTTTTCGCTAATGCTGCGTTCCAGGCAGGCTTTTGAAATCGTAAATTACAGCTTCAAGTCACAATTTACGACTTTGTAGCGTTCCAGGCAATCCACTCGTGTTTCTCCGACCTGTTTTACCGGTGAAAGTCACTATAACAGCCACTCGTAACTTCCGACCGGTGAAGTACCAGATCGAACTGGTACCACTTCATCGGAAAAAACGAGTTTCCTTGAACTATCACCATAACAGTCCTCGTCCCTACGTCGCCACATTCACGGCGTTCCTTGGCTGCACACACAGCCCTGCATGCTTGTTCTCTCTCCTCATTGGATAAAAACTGTAGGAAACGATAAATGTTTTCTTGGCTCAGAGCAGAGCAGAGTGACTGACAGACCCGTGTTTTGGTCCAAACACTCTATGTAAGTGATTGCTGTCGGAAGATATAACTATTTAAGACTTATATTAACACAAATATATCACTTACTTCTGCTTTAAAAGAATATACATTTTCTATGTTGATCATCTGTTAGGCAGAACACCAGGGTTGTTCAAGCTAGTCTGGTCAGTATTCTGCTTCTCACTGCAATCACTTCGGCAAGTTGTTTGTGTGAGAACTGTTCAGTTTGGGCACTCTTGAAGGTTAAAGGGTAACATTACAATGTTGTTCATCAGTAGAACCATTCATTCCTCTCTCCCTCTTGTAACAGATTTATGATCATCCAACACGAGGGAATGATACAAACAAGGGAGCAAGACGTAGGCAGGTGTCCTCGGGGAAGATAAGAAAGCGGGATGCTGTTACCCAAGAGAGGCCCAAAGCAGAGTAGGGAGGGTTCTTCTCTTTCAGGGCGCTGTCTCCAGAAGATTGGATGGTTCGTGTGCCATGAGGCTGGGACCAGCCTGTGCACCAACGATGGGAGGACTAAGTCTAAACCAAAGTTCCTCCCCATCAGTTTTAACCAATAAGAATTAATTACACACACATAGTGCGAAATATATTAAGAGCATGTTATACGTTTTCTCCTTATTCTTCTCTGGGCGGGTGGTTGCAGATAACTGCTTGCAGACTGCTTTTTCCTAAACAGTGAGGATCCTTGTGCAAGATTTTTAATGATCCAACTTTAATAAATGGTCAACTAGAACGTTGTTGTTTGCCCTCACTCTCAAATCAACGAACACGCTTTTGTTGTCTTTTCTACACAACACTGGAAAAGTATTTATTGTGTCCAAATCAAAAGTTTACATAACAGGCCATTTGTAATTTTAGAGTGAATAACACAAGAATCCAAAAAGTCACAGGTGCAGGTAGCTATAGGCTTAGATAGGAGCCAGACGTTTTGTAATCTTTGTGATGATAACTGTCTTGGCAATGAGGTCCACATTTTGTATAATGAATTTCAGAGAAACAATATTTGCCTAAGTCTTTCATTCAAACATTTTTACAATTCAAATACATAAAAATGGTCTGCTGTATTTGGCGTTTATTGTTCCTAAAATCGGAAACAGAGTGAGAGCTCTTACCTTTACGATCTGACACACCCCATGCCTCAGGTGGCAAATTTGTTTAACCACTGAAATTGCATCAGTCGTTTACATGAGCTGAGATGAACTCAACCTATTGCAATGTTAAAAGAAAATATCATAATGAATGAAATATTTTCCCAATCAACTCAACGAAACTTGACATGAGTTTTGGGTGATGAAAGTTAGTCACTCTTCAGCGATTTATCAAATGTGATTCATGATTGGCTACATACTCACTGAATGACCACATACTCTATGACTACAATGTTTCTCCTGGAAGCGTAAATGGGATTATTCCCCTAAGAGTTATTGAGGGCCAAGGTCTTTTACAAGAAAACATCTGTGGTGCTGATAAGAATTCAATGCCTCGAGGACATTTCAGTAGTCCAGGTGCTACACTGTACCATAGACACGCAAAAAACAAAAAATAAAACAAATAAATCAACCACATGTGTGTTCTGTATTCCAATGATTATATAACAACAACTGGGACACACATGCAAATATGAATAAAGACTGTCTTTGTGCCCTGGTAGAATTAAACATGTGGCACTGCTCAGAGTCGGCATGCAGATTATTGATTAATGGGAGAACTGACACAGGTGGAGAGGTTTAGATAGGGAGACAGCCCATACCGGTCTTGTCTTGTTACATAACAAACTTTTCATTATCACCTTTTTGCCTTTATTTGACAAGCGATAGCAAAGAGGACAGAAAACATGGCAGTGAAAGAACATGCGTTACTGTATGATATAATACAATATAATATGTGTATATCACCAAGGTTGTGAATTTGAGAGCAGCAACATAACACAGACAAGAATCATGCTTAAATTACAGGATTAAATAAAATGTAAGAGTAATAATTAATAATAATAATGAATAATAATAGTAATAATTTGCTTTTTAGGCTACATGTGTGTGTTATCATCTCATTGGCAGTAGAAGGTGAGGACGTTTTCCTGGTTTCCTCTGACCAGCAGCACCGGGGGTCTCAGGTCACGTGACAAAATGTCCAGCCACGCCAGGAAGAGAGTACTGGGACACACTCCTCTCCTCCCCACCGGCATGGTGCTGTCCGGAGACAGAGATTACATGAGGTTGGTTGGGAATTATTTTTTTAAAATCCACCTATGATGACTTTTAAAGATGCACACAGAGTGGAGAAATGCATTTGAAGGCCACTTATTCTACTTTGCATGATGTCTCCTATGAAGAAGAATTGTACTCACACAACAATCAGAGCAGCGTCCCTGGAGTAGTCCTGCAGGACCTCGTTGAGACGGATCTGACGGAGAGACTGGATCCACAGAGATTCACATGAAAAGTTAGAAAAGAAAATACGTTTGAGCTTTCTTTCTCCTTAGTCTAAATCCGCTGTATCCAAATGAGTGTGTGTTTGTCAGACCTTGGCCTTGTTCCTCTCTAAATCCGGCTCAGTGATCATCCACGGCTCCTCCTGCTGTCTTCCCGGCCCAGACTCGGCGTCCTGCTTTGGGTTTGAGTCCAGCCTGAACTCACTCACCATGTTCTCGAACTGATGAACGCTGGTGGGACAGACATGGAGGCTGGATTTGAACACTTGAAGGCGAAGTTAGTGTCGATTTCCTTGGATGAGGGATTTGAAAGGGTTTGTACTCACAGAGGGCCATTTAGGTTTTGTTCACCATCAAATCAAAGCATATACATGTACAGCTGAGTATAATACACTATAACGCAGTGGGCATGGCCTCTATTAACCCTCTATATTTCTATGCATTTGAAGTAAATGGAGGTATTAAGGTTAGATTTGTGTCAGGGAACCTTTTCATAACTTCAAGATCATATAATATCAATCAATCAATCAATCAATTTATTATTTAAAGTGCAAAATCACCATGGAACATGGTCCCAATACACTTTCCAGTACAATAAAATGACAATAACAATAAAATACAATAATTAAAAGCAACATTCAGACCCGAGGAAAAGGATAGATTACTACAGTTAAAAGTTCACTTACGACAATGAGAATAAAATGTTAAAATGTTAAGCAAATTAAACTACTCAAAGTACTGGGTAAAAAGGTGTGTTTTAAGACGGGATTTAAAAATTGTGGTGGATGTGGCGTTTCTAATGACAAGGGGGAGGCTGTTCCATAAAAATGGGGCACGGTAGGAAAAGGCCCTGCCACCAGCTGACTTTTTTTTGTTTATGGGTGGGATGACCAGGAGGTTTGAGCCAAGGGAACGGAGGGGACGTGACGGGGTATAGGGAGTGAGTAGTTGTGATAAGTACAGTGGGGCAGAGCCATTCAGTGCTTTATAAGTTAAAAGCAGGACTTTAAAATCCGCTCTGGCTTGGATGGGCAACCAGTGAAGAGATGCTAGGACCGGTGTTATGTGATGGAATTTACTTGTTTTAGTTAAAACTCTAGCGGCGGAATTTTGTGCAAGCTGAAGACTCCTGGTTGTAGAGGTGGGAAGGCCGGAAAAAATGACATTACAGTAATCGAGACGGGAGGACACAAGGGCATGGAGAACAATCTCGGCACTACGTCGGGACAAAGAGGGCGGATTCTGGCGATGTTCCTTAAGTGAAAAAAGGCTGTCTTTGTGATGTCTTTGATGTGGGTTTGAAAGGTCAGGGTTGGGTCGAAGGTAACACCGAGGTTTCTGATAAAAGCACTTTCTGAAATAAAACAGCCATCAATATTCAGGCCAATACCCTCAGATAGATGTTTGTAGTTATTAGGTTTGATTACCAACAGATCGGTCTTGGCGGTGTTAAGCATAAGGAAATTTTCGGTCATCCAGTTTTTGATTTGGTCAACACATGTTTCGAGATTTTGAATTTGAGAGGGGTCGTTGGGCTGTAGTGGAATGTATAGTTGTGTATCGTCAGCATAGAAATGGAACTGAATGTCATAGTCGGCAATTATTCTACCAAGAGGAAGCATGTAGATACAGAACAGCAGGGGGCCCAGGACAGACCCCTGGGGCACACCAGAGACAACAGCAGAGCATTCAGACAAAGAGTTATTGAAGCTCACACATTGGGTTCTACCCGATAAGTAGGACTGGAACCAAGAGAGAGCCAGCCCATGGACACCGACACAGTGCTCCAGACGGTGGAGGAGTACAGTGTGATCTACCGTGTCAAAGGCTGAACTTAAATCAAGGAGCAATAGTAGAGAGGCTGAGCCAGAGTCAGCAGTTACTAATAAGTCATTCACTACTCTAGTTAGGGCGGTCTCAGTGGAGTGACAGGAGCGGAAACCGGATTGAAAGTTATCAAAGAGATTATTGGCAGAAAGGTGGGCAGTCAGTTGATCAGCAACAATTCTCTCCAGAATTTTAGAGAAGAAGGGGAGAGTGGAGACAGGTCGGTAATTAGCCAGAACCAGTGGATCACTAGTCGGTTTCTTGAGGAGGGGTTTAATGACAGTAATAAACCGGAACCCACCACAATATCAGGAGAAATTGTACCTTCATGGTGCATGTTCCCAAACAAATGCTCAATAAAAGAAGCAGAAACCAGGTGATATAGGCTACACACAGCAGAGCTTTGTGAGCTACAGCCGCTCTGGGGTTTTGCCGAGTTCATTATTGTATATGAGCTTTGGCAGCCTCACCTCGCAGGCTGAGGTTTATGGTAGATGTCGGGAAGCACTTCAACTTCATGGAAACCAAGACGGAACTTCTTGATCAGAGCCAACACCCTGACAAAAGAAACAATCATTTTTACACATTTTGACCTGTCAATGTATAGGTGAGACATTTCTAGGCCTCTGCTTATACCTAGAGACCTGGCTATGTCATAGTGAGCTTTAAAAGGATGAATTATTGGGTGCTTACTCCTCTTTCCGCTCCTCCTTCTTGTCCATTTCTCCGCCCACAAACACTCGGACCTTACATCTGGCCCAGCGCCTCCTGCGAGTCAAGAGGTAGGGCAGCAGCAGTGTCAGACCTGGTGAAACATGCACACAAAGTCATGAGGAGATGCATGATAATATTCAGGAAGGAAGAAAAGATGGAGGTGATGGAGCGATAGATAATCAGACCTCCGTCATCAGACAGCCAGTATATGTCGATGGTCTTCTTTCCTTGTTTTTTCTCAAACACTGAGCTGGACTGAGGCTCTGGGTCGATGGAGACAGACGCTGCAAACGTGGGAAATGAAGTTTTGATTCTATTCAAAGGCAACCGAGGCCAAAACTTCCTGAAGATGTGAGTAAAATACATTTATCGTAATAATATGATCATGCATATACGTACATGTAGTGCTTGTTTTAATGCGAGAAGAAGCAGAGATGGTGTTTATACTCTCTGGTCCTCCATCAAAGCCTGGATTAACTGAAATAAAAACAGAGGAATTTATTGGGTTTCCTTGTGATCAATTACTTTAAAAATGATTGATGACTGTGGACTGCACTTCCCAGCATGCCCCTGTTGTTAACGCTACACAAACTAATATATCTGGACTCTCACCGTATGATTGAGATGGATGAGAGACATCCAGCCCCTCCCTCATTCTCAACACACACACTCCGTACTGTAGGTCGAACGCATCACTGAAACACACACAAACATGAAAATACAGGTGTGTTACATACTTTTTGTGCAGGCTGGGGTGGTTAATTGTGAAAAAAAATGATTTAAAAGGTAATTTATTTCTAATCTCAGCACTCACTGCAGTATTCCTATGTAGTCATGAGCAGCCTGAGGTGTATCACTGCGCCAGTCTTTCTTGAAACCTGTCAGCAGAACATTTGGCTTGATGCGACCCAAACCTGCCCCCTGTTGGACAGACAGAGCAGTGGAGGTCAGTTCGGGTTCTGGTTCACTGAATCCTGGATCAATTAGTCAGATCTCACAGTTTCAGATAAAGAGCAGAGATTTCGCTGCAAACATATGAAGTATATTATTATCCTCTTGTTCTGTTTGAAAATGCTGTGCTCTGTGAAACCTCTGTTTTCTGTTTGTTTTCTGTTAAACATAAATCCATGTTGTCTTTGGCCCACCTGTGTTTATGTTAGCTAAAGGTTAACTGCCTGTTCAAGTTAAATGCCAGAGGGTAAACTCTATAGGTTAGATGTTGTCTTAGTTTATCCTTCTGTTTGGAAAAGGTGGGGTTATGGAGGTTAGAAAACATATGTAGAGATCTCATATTGGCACCAGAGATTCTCCAGGATTCTACATTTTTTGTGACATTGTTCTTTCTAATAAAGTCTTTTTGAATGCAATTGAAGACCTGTCAGCGGTCGTCACTTCTTCTCATCGAGGCATCAATATAAAAAGATCAATTCATCAAAAATGACACATTACTTATCTGTCTTTGTGCAACAGGTGAGGTTCATTTGATCGGAGCAGAGTTGATGAGGTGTAATTCTCACCTGCAGCAGCATGTTGACTCCTGCTCGTAGCTCTGGAGCCACCACTCCTCTGTAGAACGACTTCACCTTCCGCTGGTTCAACCAGGTGACGTGTCTGTCGCCGCTCGCTCTCTCCACGGCTCCTGGGGAGGCACCGGCCTGAAAACATACAGGCTCAAATCAGAAATGCGTTCCTCTCTATAATAGAATTGAAATATTATAAATATGAAATTGTGCAGGTAGTGGTACTCACAGTGACCACGTTGCCGCATATCATGAGGCTGAGACTCTTGGTGAAACAGTTGACCAGATCCACCAGAGCAGGACGACTGCTGGGAGGACCGGTCAGCACCAAACACTGCGGTCTGACAGAGCAGCGCCGTCACAGAGATGTTACAGTATCTGATTGTACGCTATACAATAGAATCAATGCTTCTGTGAGTCCTATGTCTCCTGGTTCCTGGCCTTCAGCAGTTAACTTGTCCTCCATATTATTTAATTCTCTCAGTGAGGTAATTTTTTCTAAGGTTCATTAAAAAATGATATATAATGCAAAGTAAAGGTTATTTATTTATGGGAATAAGACAATCATGATCAGGAAAATTGATGGCCAACTGCAGCAAAACACTATAACAAGTGGTTTGGACAAAAGAAGACAAATTATAGGAGCGATGACGTCCTCACTGACTGACCTGTAGTTCTTGACGTGGTCCTCCACATGATTGAGGCCCACACACTGGTTCAGAGCGATGTTGTAGGAGCCCGCCTGCACCGACGAGCCCCAGTTCACAGCTAAGTACAGAGCAGCAGCAGTTCAAAGGCAGCACTAACTAACAGAGGGGGTGGAGGGAGAGGTGGGTAGGGAGGGGGGAGTGGGGGGGGCGGGGGGGGGGCAGCTCTTTGTAGTGTGACAGTACTGTGAGTGGGTTGTGTGAGTTTACCAGGCTTCTTATAGAGCGTATATCCCAAAAGGAAGACGATGATGCCGAAGGCGATCAGAGCCGCCCACCAGTTCAGCAGGAACATGATCACTGCACAACAGACGGCGCCCAACAACGACAGCCACTTACTGTAGAACCTGAAGGACGGACGCCAACCTGTGCACACACAAACACAAACACACACACAGGGATGATGCTTTCTCATGACAGAGCTCCTCTGTGCTTCAAGGCATATTATTACTTTGATGGTCCAGTTTTCTACCTGGGGAGTTGGTGATGGAGGCGTGGAAGCAGCTGAAGTTGATGAGGCAGTAGGAGGCCAGGAAGAAGTTGGAGATGATGGGAGCGATGGTGTTCAGCTCAGCTGGCGGAGAGGCAGAGGGCACGAGAGAAAAGTTATTTTGATGTCAAAAACCCAATTTTGGTCGATATTAATGGCCTACGGTGCAGGAATAGGACTTAAATCTTAAAGATTTATGATAGATAACTTTAATACAGTTAAAAACTAAGATAATTATATTCATGTCTTTTCAGAAAGATATATTATAGATTAACTTTATTGATCCAACAGGAGGGCTTGGCAGCTCACAATAAAATAGTTTAATAAGAGGTGACAATAAGCAGAGCCAATGAAAGAAAGAATAGCGCATAGGCTACTACACACAGGGCTGATTGTGGGTCTCCTGAAAAAAAAAGAAGTGGGCCCCTGAACCCTGACTTTTCATTGCCACTTTTTTAATAGACCATAATCTTTTTTTTTTTGTATTGCATCGTAGTAAGGTGATTCCGAAAGGGAAAGTGCATTTTATTTTTCAATACACCATGATCTTGTATTATATGGGATGATCCAATTATCAGTTCATTCATAATGTTAAATCATGTTTTAGGCCATTCCTGTGTAATTACTGTTATGTCTGCAGAATAGCAAATGCCCTGAGCCCATGAAGGCCACACAGCCTGACGCAGGAGAGGTGGTCTCTCGCTCTAGGATGCATTTTATTACTTTGCTTCAATTCAAAGTGGATAATTAGGCTAAGATATTTTCTCCAAAGACTCACCAATGAGAATGAAGCAGGCAGCGATGATGTACGTGAGGAGGTAGCCTCTGAGTGGTTCATCGTTCTTACCATAACCTTTACCAAAGACGCCAATCAGAGGGTAGAGTCTGTCCTTGCACAAACACTACGACAAAAAATCAGAGAAATGGGGTAAAATGGGGTCAAAAAAAATTAAATAGTTGTTAGTCATAATAAATTCTAATTAAACTCTATTAAAGGGGTAGTTCAACATTTTGGCAAATTGGCCCATTGCCATAATCCCTATAGCAGTAGGTTCGTTACCTTTAATTGTCGGTGCAAGCTATTTTTAGAACAGCGGAGCAGAGCCGTGAGCTGCTCAGAGCTACGCCATGGAGGCTAATGGGATTTCTTGGTTTCCCTCATCAAACTCATCAAAGACACAATCCAACAACTCCACAACGCTCTGGTGGACAAGTTGTGACCTGCACATTCACCACACTATGAGATGATAATGAAATCCCAATGACCTCCACAGCATAGCTCTGAGCAGCTCGCCGCTCTGCTCCACTGTTCTAAAAATAGCTTGCACCAACAAGTAAAGGTAACAAACCTACTGCTATGCCTATAGGGATTATGGCAATGGGCCAAAATGTGCATGTACCTGGAAGACTTTGGGAGCAGACACCAGACAGGCCAACGCAGAGGAGAGAGTTGCTCCAAATATACCAGCAGTGATGAGAGGGGCGAAGGCCGACACCATGCTCATCGACTGCAGACAGAAGTGTTGTTTACCTCTTGAGCTAATCTCTCCCACCAGGGGATAAACTGCTTGTTTGTTTGTTTGTTTGCGTACAAGGTGACCTACTGCTAATGTAAGTGATTTGTACACAGAGCCCCGGATGCAGAATGACATTAGTGTCGGCTCGTAGCTGTCACTTGTTTTTTTACTTGTGTGTTTTCTCCCATCGGCAAAGACAAGAGGAGTCAAATCGAGCTTTTGATGAACTTTGGTGCCCTCGAGTGGAAACAAGAGGAAACTGTTTTCTATCATGGCTGCAACCGCTTCATTCAAAATGTATGTAACATGTTGTTTACAGATGACAGAAAAATCTATTTCTGGCACTTATTGTGTGTGTATGTGTGTGTGCTTGTGTTGACCTGATAGTAGTTACTGATGCCGTGGGCGCATGTGTTGTTCTTGATACACTCGCTGAAGTCCCATCCATAGTGACAGGCTAAACCAACACAGTCATCGCTGGGAGAGGAGGAGGAGGAGGAGGAGGAGGAGGAGGAGGACAGGGTGTCATTTAACAGACCAGATGCATCCCGGACCACACAGGATCCTGAGGAGAAACAAACATGTGTCTCACTATAGCTATTGCTATCATGGCAAAAAAATATCCACACGCTGTTAGATTATGCATTAAAAATCACTTTTTAATTGTCACCGATATGAGACACACGCACACAGAGAGACAGTCAAGATGGTGCTAATACCTGCTGCTAAAATAGTTGTTAGAATATATTTGCACACATTCAGAAACTAATGAGAACAACCACACCAGGAGCAAAACCACCTGCAGGGTTGTTTGTTTGTCTTAATCCTCAGCAATAGATTACTGTTTTAATGCCTATTAAAGTTATCTGACATGATTTTAAAAACATTTATTTTGTCTAAAAATGCAGGGTATCGGTCAATGTTTAGGCTACTTTGTTTATACACTGTGTATGAATTAGTTTATCTGACTCCTGGAAGATTAGCAGCAGCTGTAGTAGGAGCTAATGGGGGATCTGAATAATAATAATAATAGTAATAATAATAATAATAATAAAAAGAATATGCAAAGCTTTGCAAGGTCATTTTAAGTGTAAGAGTGTTTTATTCACTAGATTCAGTACAAAGGTATAACTTCAAGAAGGAGAACATATTCAGCTGCTGGTACATCAAAGGGAACACTGTACTTGAAGACTGTACACTCACTGGCTGTGAATGAGGTGAGCAGAGTTCACTCTACTTTTTACTGTACGTGGATACAACGTAATGAGCCTGAATACAGTAAATCAGCATTTTTGCGTTTTTTTTTTGCAGTCTCATCTCTATACGATACTATACTATACATGCATGCTTCTCCCTCTTTTCTTAAACCACTACAATTTATCATTTGGCTATTAGATTTATTACGAGCGATATCATCTCTATGTGGGTTTGCCTTCCCTCAGCCCTAAGAGGGGAGCAACACTGTATATTGTTTATTTATAAGGCACTGCTAAAAAAAAACCTCCACTGTACCTATCCAGCCCACTGAGCTTCAAATCTTTTAAATATCCCACTTGTACATAAAACCCACTGGCTCTTAATATCCCAGCTGTTAAAACGGAGGTAGGGAAATTTGCTTTTGTTTATTCTGCTCCTTTTAAATGGAATAATTTACTGTCTCAGCTTCAGTTGGATGCACTGATTCCTTTTAATCATTTTAAATACATACTTGTTGATCTCATGAATTCTGAATGTACATGTGCTTCCTGAATTCACTATGTGCTTCTGTTGAATGTATATATTATGATGTGTATTGTAATGTGTTTGATTTGTATTGTGCTGTAATCAGGGCGCCATTGGAAATGAGAGCTTGCTCTCAATTGGCCCCCCTGAATAAGTAAAGGTGATGAATGAATATGCAAAGCAATCTAAATGCAGGTATGCTCTGATTTTGGTGATACAGTACCAATGGTGGCCGAGATGATGAGGTAGGATATGGTGGTCCAGAATATAGCCATCAGTGTTCCTCGAGGGATCGCCACAGTTGGATTCTGGGAACAAGCAGCACATACAGCATAGAAACAGGCTTTAAACTGAGTAATAAATTCCCTCACGTATGTTAAGAAAGATGATGTTTGTCCAGTCTGTGCAGCAGCAGCACGGTATGTGAGGCAGTGAGGGCAGAGTGCCAATGATAAGTCAGAGAAAAACGAGGCAGAGATAAAGAGAGAGCGAGAAAGAGATGAACTGCCATACCTTCAGATCTCCAGAGATGTTCGCTCCTGCCAGGATGCCCGTGGCCGAGGGGAAGAAAATGGAGAACATGCCAAAGAAGCTGCCCTCCGCCCCCCGCCAGCTGGGCACGAAGTTGGCAGCGAAAATATCCGCTGTCAAAGGTGAAATATTCTGTTTAACTGCAGGAGCATCGTCATGTCAAAACTGTTTACTTCTATCATCATTCCTCATAAAAATGTGAAAAAACTACCACATAGCTTCAGAAATAAAAACTCGGAGGTGAATTCAAGAATCTGTGTCACCTTTGTAGCTAAAAAACCCTCTGGCTTGTTTCTCTGGTGAAGCAGGAATGACCGTTCCTACAAAATAACTGGCGAATGACACCATGATGACCAGGAAGAACAGGATCTGTGCCTGTGGAAGACAGATACAGGACATGTGAATACAAGAATGAACTAGAGCAACTTATAAGTTTCCTTTTATGATGATGAGGGTGTTCCTGCTGGTTAGCATATCAACATAATAAAGGGCTTGTCTTTATGGTGTTGTTAAGCAGCATGTGTGCACAATTTTAGTGCCAAGCAAAATGGTAAATGTCATGGTGGTAAGGCCAGGGGGGGCTATTCAAGAAATGTATCTGGGCCAGAAATTTTGAGCAGCAGGTGATGACAAAATGTAAATGAATACAAACAAATGTATTGAAAAATGTTTACTAATTGATTCTCTTCAAATATTTGGTCAGAAAAAAGACAGAAACAGAGGGAGTAGCGATATGTGTTTCTTTCTTGGGTTTTCTCTACGGGACTGGGCCACTCGGAGGTTGCCTCTGGGCTGCAGGTGGTCCCCTGGGCCACCCATTCGAGTACACCAGCTCTAGGCTTTTAAGAGGATCCTCATGCTTCAGAAGGCAACTAAAACACTTTTGCAAAATAGGAGGTGCCAGATTGTCTTGCGTCATCCTAAGACTGCACCATATGGCTTATATAGGAGACACTGGTGTGTGTCCATGTTTCTGTAACACCTTGCGTGGGTGATTGTGGTCGGTTATGACGGCTGGATGTAAAGCCAAAACCAAGTCCAATAAAAAAACGGTGCATGTATTGATAAAACTGGAACTGCTATTCATTAGCCATCAAGAGAGTCTACTACACTCTTGTATGTTTGGTTTGGTTGAGCTAACCTTGGATTCCCACGCCATACCAGCCATTGAGATGCCTAGCAGACAAGTGACAGTGATGACGCCGATGATGCGGATGTCGTTGGTGCGGTCGACCATGACAGCTCCATGTTCCTAAAGAGGAGAGTTCAGAGGACTTTAAGATAATAAAGAAGCATAAAGAAAGGCAGCAACATATAGAAACTGCACTCACATGCATGAGTTCTGTGACCGTCTCAGCAAACCCCACGGTGTGCATGGCCACGGCCACGGCGTTGGCAAACGCAAAGATCAGACCGATGGATCCACCCAGCTCTGGACCCAGACTGCGACTGATCAGGAAGTAGGTGCCACCTTCACAAGAGTGGGAGGTTGGAGTGATATTTTAATCTTTTCTATTTCGATTTTGGTTGGACTGCAACAACAGGACCAGACTGACTGAATGACTGAGTGATGGAGGTATACATTAATCAGCCTGTAGGTTTAAATGTATAAATTTGCATGTAATTTGGATGTTGCATGTATCGCTGTGAGTGAACAGACCTCCTTTGACTTTTCCATTGGTTGCAATGGCTGAAGTCGAGAGGCCGGTGATCCCAGTGATCAGAGAGGACAGCAGGATGATGACCCAGGTCAGACCTGATGGAGAGACAGAAATAAAAACAACTGTGAGCCGGACCTTCACTCCCACAGAGTAAATCTACATTTTTTTTCATGACACGTACCTATACCAGCCTGAGCAGTGATCCATGGCAGCCTCAGGTACAAGATCACCCCCCAGATATTTAACATGCAACGGATCTACAAGACAAACAGTTACAGGCTGAAATGACCAAATACATCAGAGCTGATTAAACCCACTCAGGATTTCCACAAGGAAATCAATGTGATCTATAACTGCGCAAATGATACAAAATGAATAGTTCATTTCTAGATCTCCACAAATGAGGCACAGAAGGGCACATGAATTGCTCATTTATTTGTTAGAGCTGCTGTTGCAAGCATGATATTGACAAAAGATAAGTCCAACTAACTAAACTGAATTGGTGCTGAATTGGAAATTATAGGGTTAGGTTGGCAAGTGGCTAGTTGTATTGACTAGAATGAATGCACAATATCAAAAATAAAAGTGGAATATTTTTTTAATTTTAATTTTAATTTTATTTTTATTACTTTACTCAGTTGTTCTTGTTTCTGCAAATGATCAGTGCTCAAACATCGGTGGTTTATTAATGGGTTTAATCAGCAGAACAACAATGTGGTTTTAACATTTTAACTGAGCTTTCTTTGAGTAAGTTATAAAACATCACATCTGAAGCTGCTGTTTGAGCTTCACACAAGAACAAGAACCCAACGTCTTACCATGACTCCCTGCACCCAGCCAAAGCGAGTAGGTTCAGGCGGCGGCTCCTTTTGCTCGTCCTCGTCTTCCTCTGTGCTGTCTCCTCCGTCCATCTGCTCTGCTGTTGTCTCCTCATACATGGGAGGTCTGCAGTCATCCTGGTGCAGCCAAGATTGATAATTGAATTGAATAAACTGATTAGTATTTAGTTTTTCACTTATTTTGAGCTATTGCATGCAACATTTCAACGTTTTTAATGGTGTTTTCTTTTCATGAAACTAAGATGTTAACCTTACAGATTTATTTAAAGACAAATAAAGAAAATAGAGCAGGTTCATGACCTGAATCTAACTGACACATCATGAGAAGTCTGTACTTTAGACAATCTGAAGCAGACAGCTGGGCATCCTCACCTCAGGCTTGGCGTAGAGCTGGTACAGGGACGGTCTGAAGCGTCTGCGGCGGCCCCACACCTCTGTGTTGGCGTAGAAGTCGTAGTGTGGCGGGGAGTCCACAGTCTCGTAGCCAGTCAGAGCATCAGATCCACGGGACGCCACGCCGCTCCCATCACCGAAACACTGACTGTACACAGACTCACGGAAACCTCCAGGTGTTTCCATCCCATTGGCCACCGACAGACGACCTGCCGCGGGTCCGGGTCTGTATGCAGCCAGGTGAGCACCGTCACCTGCAGCTGGTAACTCCATTAGGAACAGCAGAATGGTCTCTACTGACAAGATTGTAAAACACAATAGCGGCAGAGTGGCTGATTGGTTCAGCTTTTCTAAATCACTCAGTTGGAGTGTCAAGGTGACGAAGCCATTCTGTTCAGTTTCAGCTGAATTCGTGAGGGTTGGTTTTTATATTTGACCTCAGCCGAACAGGAAGAGCCTGAGGCCATGTCAGAGGGCTGGTCCACCGAGCAGTAAAACCAGACTTATTACAGGAACCATTAAACCAGTCATGGACAATTTCACATTGTAGGGGTCGACCAAAAAAAAAGGAGAAAAAAAAGGACCATGTTGTGCTACGAATCATGTGGTTCCACAAGAAACTTTTATAAAAGCACTTTCAATTCATAAAAGTTCAAATTCTGCAGATTAACCAGAAATGAGGAGCTAAAGCATAACAATATTTGTCTATTTCTGAGGTGTTTGTTTACTTCTAGTGAGTTTGGATTAGTTTGCATGAAGGTACATTTGTTACTGAGTGTATAATCACAATTATTATTAATGATTAATCTCTGCGGGTTGGGGGGGTGGAGGGGTTGGTAAGGATCCAAGTTTTAACAGCATCATTACACACACAGATCGCCCTGTTAGATAACCTTGACTGGGACGGCACAAGGGCACAACGTGGCTGCTTCTTAAATATTATTATACTCTATTTATTCTTTTATGCTTTTTAAGAAGATTTCTAGAGGCAGTATTTTGCTGCCATGGCAGGTGTATGGTTTTTCATTATAAGGAAATATTCTCATTTTAAGGAAGTTGTGCAAGATACAGTAGGAGTAGACAGTATAAAGATATTCAACATCAAAAAAAGAAACTTTGAACTGGTTCTTCAGTTTTCAGACATGGGGGGAAATGATTGAACTGGTCTTTTACCTCTCCAGCTGTGAGCAAGCCTGTAAGCTTGAATTTCAAGTAGCCTGAAAACTTGTTGCTTTGATGTTAAAAAAAATGACCAGGCTGCAAACATGGCCGTCCTTGATTAACACATGCTCACATGTATTTTTGTTTTTTTCACAGTAACCTTTCTCTGTGATCATTTTGTACTTTTGTGTTTCACTGCTGTATCCTGGCAGGTTCGGCTGCAGTGTAATGATGGATCACACTTTGCTTGAAGCGGTACAAGCTGCTTAATCGTGCAAGACTTTTGTTTACACAGTCATTTACAACAATAGTTAACCAACACACAGACACAGACACAACCATGCACAGTTTCATTAAAGCAATGGATACAAATGGTGCACGGACACACATGTCCATGTGTCACAGTATGTACAACAGTGTGTACAGGGAGAGGCCAAGGTCAGTATCAATCTCTTTTGTTGATACATAATGAAAAGTTTTTCCTACAATTCCACTGAACCCACATGAGGACACATTATGAGACTTGCATACAAACACATACACTGCTGAATGCATGCTGTTCTGCAGCTGTGTAAGAAATAAAAGAAAACTACTTGGTTGAGTTATTCATCACAGGGTTTGATTATTTCATTGTTTCACATGTGTAGATATTTTTCATTTTTCAACTGTCTTGCAACTTTAAATCACTGTATCTTCATCAGGCAGTTTCTGGTATTTTTCAATCATTTCTGGGTGTCACAAGATCTTTTATCATCATTATTACTACTTTTAACAGTGTGGACATTGAATCATTGTGTGTCAGCACGGATATACAAAAAGTAGTGAACTATATAGGGACAGGGAACCGTTCATAACAGGCTTGATCCAGATTATTTTCTATGAATTTCAATTTGTCCTCTGAAGTCTGGTGTGTGGTGTTTGACTTTAGCTTTGCTGAGGTGTGCTCTCTCCAAGGGTCCACCACTAGTTTGTTGTCTCTTTTCTTGTATTTCATTGTATTTCTGAGCTGGGTGTGAACATTAAAACTTAAAATATAAGGAATAGTCACAATAAACATGTTTCCCCATCCATCTAATGTGTTAAACATCACCTACAAGTATATACTCATACTTTCTGCACAACCAACAAGAATTAATGACCTTAAATCAGGTAAGAGCGGCCGGCTTTTCCCTGGAGACCATCAGGGCTCATCTCTGGGGCTGGAGGCTGAAGGACAGCAGCTGTGCTATTAATGAACCTTCGTTCCCGAGGTTCCTCGAAGGCCCCTCCGTCTCCTCTGCTGCTGCTCCTCTCCCTTCGTCTCTTCAGAAAGCTGTCGAGAGGATAAACACAAAGCCAGGATCTAGTTAAACAATTTCAATCCAAGCCAAGAGTCCTTCACACTGAAGAACGTGAAGTTCACTCTGTTTGCAACTTGACCGAGAGTTACCTTCGAACAGACGACAGCAGATTGTTATATAGTTTTACTTCAGGCTCCAAACTGATGTTGCTCTGCATGACTTCATTGCACATTCCTATATTAATGTGAAATTACAGACATAAACTATTTCCAATGTATGAACAGGGCTTACAGTTGGGAATTCAACCCTGGAGAGCAATGAGTAAATGCAAATCTTTCACAAGAAGACTCATTTGAATTGAATTATTTCCTCCATGGTAGAAAAACAGCTTTATAGTAGATGAAAATGAACAGAAGTGGGGTGTTCCAACAGTGGATCAAAGCACAGTAGGTGTCAGCGAAAGTTCAACATCACCTCATCGGTGTAGAGGATTCAGCAGGTTTTGAATTGAGAAGCTGATCCCAGATCACCTGATGAGATGAGATGAGAGAGAGGACACCGGCTGTTTAGCTGTTTGATTGGAGCGTAAATCTGCAGGCTGTGACACGACCACCGAGCTGAACAGTTACAAAGCAGCGTGAAGCCCTCCACGCTGATATTAGGACACAGATTAGTAAAGAAAGATAAACTGTTATTTCACTGTTATCAGTGGAACTGGAGAGAGAAGAACAGATTAAGTACTTAGGTTCATTTTAAGATCATTCTTCTTGGAAACACAAGTTCCCCTGCGGAGAGTTGACTGAACTCAGATTGAATAGTTTGCTCAATCTTCTTTTATGTTCCGAAAAATGTAAAACTGAGTTCAGCGAACACCCAGTGAGAGGTGACTGCTGCTGACACACCACTTTCAAAGATTACGTTTTCAAGGCGCTTCAAATGGCGATTTTATGCGATACAATGAAGCTTAGCCCAGCCATTTCCCACAAGACCCCAGTACAGTAAAAGTGCATGAAATCCCCCCCCAAAAAACGACATTTGTATAGCAGGTTATATGACTTTCCAAAAAGCGTGCCATGCCCTGTTTATGAATTGAGCCATAGCAGAATGTATTAGAGCACAATGTAAACAGATTTGTCCTTGGATGAATTGCTTCTGTTGCCCCTGGTGTACTGATCTATAAACATTTATTTTTATTTCGACCTGCACATCACAAGTTAAGTTATAAAATAGATATAAGAGCTTGATATACTGTAGTATGTGAGAAGCTTTAGCAAATACATCCAATTTGTTCATAATAGAGCCTTTTTGAATGGTTTTTGGCCATAGAGTAGGACTTTTTGCAAATGCATTTACTCACAAATAGCACAAGCTTCCATGTCCTCCTCTACAATACTAATCAACAGCTGATTTGTGAACAAAAATTTGAAAAATTAGCTGTTACAGTAGGGTGAAGCGGGATTGAGGTGCGGATTAACATTGCATCAGGTTCACGTCAATACCCATCGAAAAGGAAATGCACATGCACAGTGTTGTTTATGTGCACAGAGGCGACGTTGAATGAGGCAACTTCAGCATAGACGTAATGGCAGCGATCCAACCAACATGTAGCCGAAGCCTTTGAAGTGATCACACCTCTCCCGTGAGACCGCCTCTATCAGCTGGAGGTGCTTTGATCAGTGATTCTTTTGAACATGCACCTTCACCATCTACAAGTTCCTACAAAGTTATGCTGTATACTTTAATCCCATGGGCATCACAAGCGAGTTATGACAAGTGTGACAATAAGATGGTGTAACCCAAATAAATGTTTTTTTTGTCATTCATGTTGCTACAAGAGATCAAATATATTTAAAGGATTTATCCAAGATGTGACTCAAGTGAAGGGTTGAAACACACTGATATTATTGAAAAGAGACATTTGTTTTGCAGTTGTACGAAGTATATGTAGGGTGTAAAAGTCAGAACAGAAAAGTTTGTGATATGCTTATTAACTTTCCTGTTTAGATCAAACTGTGTGTGCTAAACTAGAGAGAAGAGACAGTTTCAGCACTTGTAAAACTCATAATATTTGAAAACTGTTATCAAAAAAATAAAGTGTAAAAACAATTATGGTTTTACACGTTAGAGCATTTCTTTGTCAGGAAATGACTTCCAGAAGTTAATTACTGTGAAGTTGCTAGTGTGGCCACTTACAAGGAATTGTTTTGCATGTAATCCCTTGTAAAACAGCTTGTTGTTCTTACGATCTTCTATAGATAAGGTAAAAAAGAGATAACGGTTAATCAATGAACAGTGGAGGTGGCGGTAAATTGATTTTTTAAAAAACTTTTCAAAGGAGCTAGGCTAGCCGTTTCAAAGTGACATTGATCCTCATCCAACTCTTACAGAAAGTGATTAATATATTTCTCAAAATGTCGATCTATTCCTTCAAACATCCAGCTGGGAGTGGGTGGAGATCAAGAGGAATCACAGCACATGGACAGACACTTTTATTGGAAAAAAAAAAAGAGTTGGCTGTATGAATATCTGATGATCTGCTACAGTTTAGACTTTGCTCCCTGCAAAAAAACCCGAAAACAGTATTAAATTAGTTAGGCACTATGAGCTGTTGCTCAGAAAAGCAAATTAAAAAGTAGTTATAACAACTCACCCGCATGATCCATTTGTCCCACACTTGCTGAAGAAGCGAGCTGTTGCATTTTGCTGTACGTACTAGATGGCTTCATCCTCTGGTCATTTGTAGACTGCTTGTTGTTGCACTTGGAGAACAGAATAATGGTCCAAGGATATGTGTTAACTGGGATTACAAGCTGCTGTCATCCCATGGGATGTTGGTTCTGGAAAGTTTGTTGAAAAGGAACTAGTGGTTGGTCCCACATGGAGTCTTGTTAGCTTGTCCAGGGAAGTAGAAGTCTACAACTGCACAGTTCACATTTTCTTTTAAGGACATGATGTATATTGACTTATCCACTATGAAAACCAGGAAAATGGTAAGAGGTGGGCACGCCAGATTCTTGTTGGGTGGTGGGCACGCCAGATTCTTGGTGGGTGGTGGGCACAAGAGGTGATTGTTGGGAGGTGGGCACGCCAGATGATTGTTGAGAGGTGGGCACAACAGATGATTGTTGGTAGGTGGGCACGCCAGATGATTGTTGGTAGGTGGGCACGCCAGATTCTTGTTGGGTGGTGGGCACGCCAGATTCTTGGTGGGTGGTGGGCACAAGAGGTGATTGTTGGGAGGTGGGCACGCCAGATGATTGTTGAGAGGTGGGCACAACAGATGATTGTTGGTAGGTGGGCACAACAGATGATTGTTGGTAGGTGGGCACGCCAGATGATTGTTGGTAGGTGGGCACGCCAGATGATTGTTGGTAGGTGGGCACGCCAGATGATTGTTGGGTGGTGGGCACGCCAGATGATTGTTGGGAGGTGGGCACAACAGATGCTTGTTGGGAGGTGGGCACAACAGATGCTTGTTGGGAGGTGGGCACAACAGATGATTGTTGGGAGGTGGGCACAACAGATGCTTGTTGGTAGGTGGGCACAACAGATGCTTGTTGGTAGGTGGGCACGCCAGATGATTGTTGGTAGGTGGGCACGCCAGATGCTTGTTGGTAGGTGGGCACAACAGATGCTTGTTGGTAGGTGGGCACGCCAGATGCTTGTTGGTAGGTGGGCACGCCAGATGATTGTTGGTAGGTGGGCACGCCAGATGATTGTTGGGAGGTGGGCACAACAGATGCTTGCTGGGAGGTGGGCACGCCAGATGCTTGTTGGGAGGTGGGCACAACAGATGATTGTTGGTAGGTGGGCACGCCAGATGCTTGATGGTAGGTGGGCACGCCAGATGATTGTTGGTAGGTGGGCTTGCCAGATGCTTGTTGGTAGGTGGGCACAACAGGTGATTGTTGGTAGGTGGGCACAACAGATGCTTGCTGGGATGTGGGCAGGCCAGTATCATAGTGTGGTTTTGATGTTAAGTAGTTCTGCCCATAACCTCCATCCATTACATCATCCACATCATCCACATCAATGAAAAGCTTTAAGTAATTGGGGTTTTGCCTGACAGCATCCTGAATGGGAAGCCTCATTGGGGATTGATGAGATGACACATCATGGACTTTTGGCAAAGAATGAAACACAGTGGAGTAAATATTGGGTGACGGGTCTTGTCTAATCTGACCTTTGCTGTAGTGATAAGACGAAGAGAAATCTGTTTGCCCATCGTGGCTTTGTGCATAGCCTGTGGAGGTGGTGGACATCTCTTGGTTGTATGGAGGTTGATATTGCGAATGAACAACAGAGGGGTGAACTTGACTTGACTGAGATATAGTCTCCACTTTCTGCCAATGGCCATTAGAACCAGAGGTATGTTTAGAGCCAACTGATTGCCAGGTTTGATGTTGTCCATAGTCACTGCCACTGGGTTTGACCTGACCACCATAATAATTCCCACTTGGAGCTCCTTCATATTGTGTTTGAGATGAAGCAGATTGAACTTTTGTTGGGTATGATCCTGTTTGCCCACTTTGACCTTTCACATAGTCTGTGCTTGCATAATTTACCTGGGGAGTGTGGTACCCACTGTAAACATCGACAGATTGTTGGGGATAAGCAAACTGGACATTTGTTGGGTTATATGAGCCTATTTGCCCACTTTGACCTTTCACGTAGTCCATGCTTGCATAATTTACCTGGGGAGTGTGGTACCCAGTGTAAACATTGGTAGATTGTTGGGGATAGTGATAGACTGGAGTTGCTGGCTGGCTAACATACCCAGGTGAGAAAGTAACCAGTTTCGCATCAGTATGTTTACCATGAGCTGGCTCATAAAGCTGGTTTTCTGTCCGTTGCTGCAGAGGTCCACCAGAATTCAACAACATCCATCCTGAATCACTGTGGGTTGAACTAACTTGTGGATTTGTTGGCTGTGTGTAACTGTTCTGAACAAATTCATAAGCTCCTGGCCCTTTCATATTTGTAAGTCCACCACCTATGCTCCCTGCAGGCTTTGGAGATTGGCTAGTAGCTGGAATGGGAACAGATAAACTGAGTTGAAAGCTTGGTTTGGAAACTTGATCAACATGTTTTGCACCATATGGGTCATTGGTGGAACCTTTGATATGTTTTGCTCCATATGGGTCATTGGTGGAACCTTTGACCCCCTGCCCATCTGAACCAGAGGGATGACTGAAACTAGTGTGGAGCTGAACACTGGTGGGCCTGTAGCTGGCACCATCACTTCCACCTGGAGAGCCTTTAATGGTCTGACTGGTTTCTTGATTTTTGCTTGGGGAACTGGCAAAAGGAATCTTAAGACTGAATTCAAAGCTTCTGGGCCCGGATAGTGGCTGATTCCTCAGTGGTGGAGTCTGGGATTGGCTGCTGTGCTTTGGGTTCTGAGCTTGATGATAAAGGTTGGGTTGATTTTGTGACTGGGGATGGTTCAGAGAAGTTCCTTGAGGCTTTTGCCAGGTTTTACCATGGGTGTTGGACTGTAGCATCCTGTGGGCCTGCCTCAGGGCCTGGATGTGCTGAAGAGGGCGACGAATCCCTGAGTTAAATCTCTTCTCCTGCTGCTTATGCCCAAAGCCCTGCCATGTTTCCGGATTAACAGAATTTCTGGCTAAAAGGGAACACAGATAACACACATTAAAAGACGAGTAAAAAACTTTGCAAGTGTGTCTTTAAACCACTTGTTGGCATCTTTGTTTTAACCTTGCATATCTGGGCTTCCTTGACATTTTAAGTTGACTGTACTGGAGAAGAAAATCAGGGTAGTTTTTTGTGATTTGACTCAAGTTTTTCCATTACATTTTAATCTCAATACTGCTGTGCTCCCTTGCATCACAGTTAAGAATTCCTAGAGAGTTCTCAAATTGAGTCAACATCTCATAAAGCTTGTTGAAGATCATTTGATGAGTTTTGAGAGTGTAAAACTTGAGAGATAAATAGACAAGTAGTATCACCTGTTTAGTCAGTTCATGTTTGCTCTCCTTTAACATCTCAGTTTTAAGGAGTCACATCTTCATTAGATATGAAGTTACAGCCAAAGACAACACACAAAACTGGATGTTCACATGTGACTGTAGAGTCACCTTCATCCAATCATCAATATTTTCATTGTTATGAAAAGAAACAATCATGACATAGATTTAAACTGACTTTGAGATGTTTTCAGCTGCATTTAATTGTCTGCAAGTTTTAATACTGTTATTGTTGGGGAAAAAAAGTGTACTGTTTTTGCATCTTATAGTGCGCATCTTAAAATATGAGTCACACGTACCTCTTGGAAAGGCTGAGGAGTAGTCAAGCTCACTCAACAAGCAAAGAAGCAATAAACTGTGAAGCATATGCAAATTAAACACATTATAAGAAGACAGAGCCATATACAAAAATAACTGTTGCAGATTTACAAGGTCAGTATCAAATTTGCAAACGTTACCTAGTAAGTTGGAGCCAAGTAACCATGACTACTACAGCTCCACTCATGGTCTATATTGATGACTACTGGTGCTGAGCTGGACTGTGCCTGCAGAGCTGTCCTGTCAGACCACAGCGCGTGCAGGTTGTGAACCTGGTTTTCAGTTTGTCTTTCCAGCCTGCAGGAAGCTCCCAGGTGTCATCAATCACACTCACTCTCTCTCACACACACACAGGTGTGATCACTTGACATGATTGCACTGGCAGCGAGTGTTTATCTTCCCCCTGGAGAGGATGTGATCAGTGCGAATGAATGTAATTCTATCTGAAAGATTTGATTGTGTTGGTTGAGTGCTCCTTCATATCAGGATGTTTTTTTTTCTGGTCTGCTGCTCCATCCTATAAACCAGAGTTTGTTGTTTATTCTTGTGGCTGCTTTTTTTATTCCCTGTCTCAAAAGTCAGAGAAAGCAGAAGAAATCCTCGAGCTGCACATTTCCTGTCTCATATAACTTTATTTTGAATTTTTTTCTACATTATGCATGAAGATTGCACCTGAACTTCTGTACTTTGTTCACGCAGGAAAAACTGTTTCACTTTTTTTCCCCTCCAAAACTTCCACCACAACAATTTCACATGACATACATCTCCACAGGTATCACACAAAGCACCAGCATCAGCTGCTGGAGAAAATACTGAAGCTAAACCATGAAATGAATAGTTAGTCACATAACAGGATCATATCAACAATACATGGATTGGCATCAACAGCAGATTAAATTATAACTCCAACACCAATGATCAATACAATCCATTAGATCACATAGATTAAGTCTTTAAATTTTTTTGGTATTTTACAATTTGTGATATTTTAGGTCTTTCCTTTCTTTTCTAATGAACTAGTTGATTGTGACTTTTAGCTGAATATAAGTCATCATCAATATCCAATATATTATTTACAGTCACAATTGCACACAGAAAGACACAGTGGGACTCCAAGCCTGGCATACCCACATATCTGCTGTGTCGTATACTGTCACTGTTGGATCTGCTTGTGTTTAAGAGGAAATACAGTAAAAGCATGTAGAAGCTGTGCAGCAGCACACTACCTCTGCCTGCATTAGTATGCACTCAAGTATAAAATGTCAAAGACTGAACCGTTGTGTTCTACCACAACAAGCCAAGCATTCACCGTTTCAACCTAACGATGATGGATCACCTCAAGTTGTTTTTAAACCTATTTATTCGCCTGTTTATTTACTCTGCAAGGCATGAGGTGGTAACTGCAAAATTGATTTTAACAAACACAATATCGTCTGCTCCTCCTGCATTTGAAACCTAAAGTAGAGTCCCGTCTGAGAAATAAAACCGACAAATAGGGGTCGTATTGAAATGCAATGATAGACTCACATCAGAGACTCATCTCAGCCCCTAACAACAGTGGCAGTTTGGTTCATAAAAGTGTTGACAATGTTAAAGTAGTATGGAAGCCCATTGCTAATTTGTAGCCTACTGTATATGTATATTGTTTGTTATGCTTGAATTGACCTTTCTCCAACTGTAAAAAAAAGTTGAAATACACAGTGAATATTTTCCTCTGATATTCAAATGCAAATATTTAGCGGCTTGTCAAATGCTTTAACACCTTTTTCTTGTGTAACCCAGTTAAAAATATTAAGTAATATCATTTCATCCCAGCATATAGTGATTAAAAAAGTTGAAATTTCATTGAAATGTTATAAAAATGTTAAAAGCAGTTTAAAAGCATATATTATATGTTTATTGTTTTATTTGAAAGATAATGCATCTGTAAAAGTAATATGTTCCAGCATTTATTGGGTTAATAGAGATCGGCCGGTGTTATGCCGAGTTCTGCATGCCCGCCGAGAACTGCATGCACGTCGCGGGAGCGCGCACAGCAGAAATCATTACGGTAGTTTCCCTTCAGCTGTGCGCGCTCCCGCGACGTGCATGGAGTTCTCGGCGGGCATGCAGAACACCGGAACGTAACCTCTGAGGTGGTTTCAGTACGGACAGGAAACGAAGAGGGACAGACCGGGAGAGAGCGGCAGAACGAGAAGAAGACACGAGGAGCGTGTAGACAACAGTAACGAAAAGAGACTGTTTAGATTAGTTTTGTGACCAAGTTCGTGGAGACGTTCAGCCCGGACTCTCCAGAGGACTCAGTGGTGACTTTCCAGTGTGTGTGAGTGAACTACAACCCGTGAGGACGACGTGAAGCTAGCAGCTAATTGCTAACAGTGACCGTGCTAAGTTAGCAGCAAGCTACCTGCTCGGCAGTGACTGTGGGGGAAAGGAGCGTGGAGCTGCAGACGACGAGCGAGCACCGCGACATCGGCTGTGACGGGTCTTCATTTCCTCCGGACGGATCTTCTCCTCAACTCACTTCTTCTCCAGCCATCAGCCCGTGTGTAAGGATACAACAGTGGTCATTAAGGTAGGCTACCTTTTTTCTTTTCTGTGGCCCAGTCGGGGTGAAGCAGCCATTGTGTTAATGTTTGAGGCTTTCACAATCCCAAGCTACATCCAGGCTTGCACCGATGACCGATGCACTAAGGGGGTACCCAGGTTTATTTTCTATTAATTAATAAGAGTGTCGGCTTTAGTAATAAGTTGTGTGGGCCCACATGTTGCATTTAAAGGGATAGTTCACCCTAGAATGAAGTTTCGCTCATTATCTACTCACCCTCATGTCGACTAGGGTTGTAAACGATAAACCGATGCGACCGGATATTCGGTTTAACAAGTGAGAGATTCGGCTGCATCGGTAGCAGCCTCCTGAATCGATACAAATTAGCCATGAATTCTTAGATGAATCGGTTGTAGCGTCATGAATCGGTTATCGCTATGGGCTAGAGTGCCTAGCCGTTAGCGGTCTCTTTAATAACTCATAAATCAATCAGCAGGCCAAATAAAAACTATTTTTTTCAGCGAATATCTTAGTTACAACACGATTCGCTAACTGGAGTAGTTTCATGTTGTATCCGATGACAGGAGGGAGGGGGGTAAACAGATGACGCCCTGATGTTAGCTTTGCTGCTGCTGTTAGTTAGGTTAGCACACTCCTCGTCCAGGAGCTGCTCCTGTGTCTGCTGCTGCTACAGTTAGAAAACCTGCTCCAAACTGCGGCTGTTGAACACCGGACCCGACGTGGAAGCATAGACTTTTGATAACTCTAAACCCGGCTGAAAAAAAGCAGCCGTGATCGCCGTGACGATGACCGACAACTACGTTTTGACGGCAATGTTGTGAGACGAGCGTTAGCTGCTGTTAGCCGCTGCCTGTAGCTCAGCTTGTTAGCTTCATCAGAGACATGCTTCATTGATAAACAAACGGAGCGATAATCTTTTATACAGTCTATGCTCTGTATGCGCTGGTCTTGTTGCTACGGTAACCTCACTCTGACACAGCAAGGAGTTGGTGCTGAACCTAGAACTGGTGCTAAGCAGCACTGGCTCCGAACAGCACCTGAACCAGCTGGGTGGAAAAGGGCTCGCATGGCTAATTTACATAAACTCTTACAGATACTGGTCCATGTCTAAATATGAATACATTGACATGTGATCTTGTTATTCTTTTTTCCTTTTTTTTATTTCTTTTTTGCCCGTGCTTTAAAGCAACAATGCTTGGAGATATGTGGTCTTTTATATATTTGAAAAGAAAATATTGTACTGTAGAATGGTAGTCACTTTCATAGAATTGGCTTCTTGATCTACAACAGATATTAACCGAAAATCGAATCGTCCTACACTGAATCGAATCGAATCAATCGGTCTGTAATAAAAGGGTATCGTTTTTGAATCTCTGTGTATCTAGCGAATCGTTTATCACAAAGAGATGTGCCCGACTGCTGGAAGAAGTTTCAGAGTCCTCTGTCCCTTCTCTGAGTTACAGGGGGTCTCGGTGTGGTGCATTTCAAGGTAATGGTTGCAAGCGGACACCAGAGGTCTTCGTAAAAAAACACACAGCAAAAAACATCCAAATACCTCCATTCGGCTCGTATGTAATGTCCGTCTTGTACTGAACGCCCGGAGATGCGGAATTGTCCCGGGGAAGAAAAAAAAGAGTCTGTATTTCAAGCTTGTTTTTAGCATTAGCTCCCAGTGTCTGTTGTGCAGCTCCTCCGCTGCCAGTGCGCATGCGCAAGCTTTGCACTGAGACTCGATGGACGACGACACGGGGGGAAGGGAGGGGGGTGCCTTGCGCATGCGGACTGGCAGCGGAAGAGCTGCACAACACGCTGGGAGCTAATGCTACGAACAGGCTTAAAATGTGGATTTATTTATTTTTTTCTGGGCAATTAATTACATTACAAGAGCCGTGTGGAGGTATTTGGATGTTTTTTGGTGTGTGTTTTTTTACGAAGCTGGTTCCGCTTGCAAGTACCTTGAAATGTACACTAAGACCCCCTGTAACTCAGAGAAGGGACGGAGGACTCTGAAACTTCTTCCAGCCCTTAGTCGACATGAGGGTGAGTAGATAATGAGCGAAACTTCAATCTAGGGTGAACTATCACTTTAAGTGAATTTGAGTGATGTTGAAGGTGTACAGAAATGGCCGTTTGTCCTGTTTGTCTCGCCGAGTTGTCACGAGCTGCAACACGAATTTACCCGAGTGAGGAAAACGAATTTGATTGGTCGTTATCGAGTGGGCGGGATATTCATAGTTTCGGGCGAGACCGAGCCCCGTGTGTGCGCGCGCGTGTCTCGACGTTTGAATGACGGATGACAGATCCAATATCAGTGGCTGATGAATGTGTACAGGCTGACGTATCCGTGCGCCTGCATTATCTAATGTGACAATAACAATAAATACAGCCATAAAGTTAAATAATTCTAATTTATGCAGGAGATATCCTGTGATAAAATATACAATAAATTATGTTATATACAGTCATGAGCAGGTCAGATTGTCGCCATCGTTCCTTTTATTTCACACAGTCGTGTTTCTTGTCAAAACTTGACATCTTTAATAACCACTATGTAACTCCACTCCTGGAAAATCAGCACCAGATTGGAGGGTGTTATTGTAGTAGTGGCCAACGTAGCCTTAAGCAGAGATGAGGAGTGGGGCTGAGAGGGCCTCAATCCACACCCCACTCAAGTGGCATTACTTCAAGGCAATCAATTTGCAGCTCTCATGTGGAGCTACGCAGCAGCAACACACTGAGGCAACGGAGAGGTGACATCTTAAACCTGCAGGATGTGCCGTAGTTTGCAGCGCAGCTGAAAGTAAAGCTCCTTTTAACTTTATCTCAGCATCAGCAGCTTGGCTTAGTTACCGATGCACAGCAGCAGCCATTTGTTTGGCCTTTCGCTCCACCTAAACGCGTTCCCCTCTCCTTCTCCTCCGGATTGATTCCTCCCCGTGCGTTGTGTCATTCTGCCGTGGATGAGTGATGCCTCTCTGACAACCAGTCAATAACTAATTTAGTTTCACTCTCAGGTTCCTCCACCGCCGCATCACGCTGCGTGTCTGTGTTGAACGTGAGTGATTTTCTGTTTGTATTTGTTTTCCTGTTTTCTGAGTAAAGGGCTTCTTGACTCCCTTGCTAATTGTTCCAGGGATTAAGACCTCATGCTCACTCTTATACAACAAGTGTGTGTGTGCATGTGTGTTTGTACATCTGTGAGCTCGAGCACTTGTGCTATAGGTGCAGACAGAGCTGTCATGAACAGCGGTAGTGGTGGTGGTGGTGGTGGAGAGAGGAGAGGTGTTACACTGGAATAATGATGACAAAGAGCCACCTGTCAGAGCTCAGCCTTTTTTCAGATGTCATTTCACACTGAATGGGTAATCAGGTCGGCGCCGTGTGAACTCGGAGGCTGCAGGATTAAGGGGGTCTTCAAACTTTTTAATGTCGAGTATCCTCTCGCTGAGGCGGGGAAGGCAGGAAAATTATACGGTACGGGACACCTGCCTTAGAGAGGAGATCCTTTAGAATTATTAGATTTAACGCAGCACAAAGAGGCGTGTGTTTGAGAATAATGAGGTGGAAACAACTGGGGTTTTGTTCTTTGCGGAAAAACCCGTGGAGACAAAGTGAAATAGAAAACTTGCTGAGAATGACTGAGAATCTGTAAAGTGCAGACGACCCTGAGGGAATGGACTGTCTGGACACTGAAACGCCTTAAAAAGACGAATTAGTTTCTTTCTTTCTTAGATCAATATCAATCTAATGATGATAAAAGTCCTTCTCTGTTATGTGCAATGGGATCCCAAACAAATGCTTTATTTTCCACGAGAGTTTATCTTATTTTACACTTATCACATGTTTAATTTGAAGTGTTGATTCATAAGAAGATGTATTTGTAGTTTTAAGAAGTTTTACATCTTCTATCTATGTCGGCCAATCAGGAGATCAGGAGGATCTGAGCCTCTTTTCTGATTGGCTGACTGTTTGCTTGGTTTTAAGGTATAACACTCAAAGAAACAGAAGTCTTAACTCAAATAGATAACATCCTGACTGTAACTTTAAGACAAAGAGATTAGATTAATATTTCTTCATGTCGACTCCATTAACTCTAATCACTTTTAAAAACTAATTAATGGTAAAATACCAACTGTTCTTCTTGAAAATCCTCTCTCAGCGAGTTATTTCTGTCCTCAGGAGTGTTGGTAGCGATCGCACCATTAGGGATATAATGCTTCACTCATACAAGTGGTTTCACTTGACTTGCTTGATTAGACCTTCAGAGGACTGCGGGGGGATATACACAAACCAAGGTTGATAATTCCTATTAGCGCGGCGAGTATTAGCGCATCACATAATTCCCAGCATTGCTCCCCTCAGATTCTACCTGACTGGGAGTCTAATCAGCCAGAATAATTGAAACTAACCGTGTGGGTGTGCGGAGCCTCCAAAGTGCGTCTGCATATTTAATCTGATGAGATAAATGTGGATTTTATGGCTCAAATCAAGATAACGACAACAGGGAAACCCACAATAATCCAGCGTTAAGGCATCCTGCTGGAATGCATTCTTCTTCTGATGCTTAACAATAGTACTTTATGAGAAGCCTTCAAAATATATCAGATTGTAAACCCACAGCAAAGATACAGCTGTGGCTTTGTAGATCTTCCACATGCGTCGTAAAAATAAAAATCTGTCTAATTTGAACAATGAAGCAGCAGAGTGTCAGAGTGAACGCTGGCACTGTCAGGGAAAATAAATAACAAATACTGAGCCGGCTGGAAAGCTGAGTTTACACCATGTCAGATTCATCTCTTTCATCATGTATGCGCGTGTGTGTGTGTGTGTGTCAGCTCCTCAGTCTTCACTTCCTCTCTGATGAGAAATCTGTGAGTTAAATTGCTCCATGTCTTTGGCTTCACACCTTCTGATGAGCTGTTGATGTTGAAGCAAAGGATCATTTTTTATCTCTCCACAGCCTCAGCGCTGTAATCGGCCTCAGCATCATATTTTTTTATAGAATCAAATTAGAGAAGAAGAGGTTGAAATTTGTCACAAGAAAGTAAAACACAGTCCCACCTTTGTCTGTTTGTCGTCTTGTGTCGACTATACCTGAACCTGCTCTTCCCCACAGCAGCCACTAGGAGGCAGAGTCTCAACACTGTTAGACAACAGCCGTGTGCAGGTGGGTCAGCAGCGTTCAGGGTTTTTCTACAGCACTAATCATCCACCGCACTACTTGAAAACATGAGGGTGTTGAGCAGAGAGAGAGAGAGAGCCAAGCAGGGGTTGAACAAAATCATTGCTCTCCACACAGCATGACAATGTAATGAGGTTTTAGTCTTTTGAAATAGTAAAACATTTTTGGTTCATTATGCGTGGACTAATTAGACGACTAATTAGACTGCAGCAGAGGACATCAGTTGAGTGGGTGGTCCTTCAGCGTGGCCAGGATGATATTTGCTGCCAAAATAACATGGTTGCATGATGCGGTCCGAGTGATGGGATCTCAGCTTCGTCCTGAACGCGTCTTGGGTGCGTTTACACTTAAAGCAGAAGTCAGCGGAATGTTTTTGTTAATATAAGTCCTAAATAGTCCTATTTTCCATCAGCAATCACTTACATGGAGTGTTTGGGCCGTAACACGAGTCTCTCCGTCACTCTGCTCTGCTGTAAACCAGGAGAAAACTTTCCTTGTGGGATACAAGTGTTATCCAATGAGGAGAGAGAACGGCATGAAGGGCTGTGTGTGCAGCCAAGGGGTGCGCGTGAATGTGGTGACGTAGGGACGAGGACCAATAGATTCATGACGAGGGCGGGGGCTGCTAACTCATGGTGCATTTAAGGCAACCCGTAACCTGTGTTTTTCCGACCTGTGAAGTCATACCAGTTCGATCTGGTATGAGTTCACAGGTCGAAAGTTACGAGGGGCCGTTATAGTGCACTTTCACAGGCAACAGGTCGGAAAAGTTATGGGTTATGGGTTACCTGGAACGCTACTAAGTCGTGACTTGAAGCCGTAATTTACGGTTTCAAAAGCCTGCCTGGAACGCAACGACCGGATCGCTGAATTATGCTTTTTTTTTTTTTTTTAAGTATATTTTTTTGGCGTTTTATGCCTTTATTTGATAGATTAGTAGAGATAGACAGGAAAGGGGGAGGCAGAGAGAGGGGAATGACATGCAGGAAAGGTCTGCCCGATGCGGGACGCGAACCGGGGACGCCTGCGTCTGCATATACATGGGGCGGTTGCCTTAACCACTGCGCCACGCACCGCCCCTGAATTATGCTTTAACTCCGAGCAGGCGGTGAACTAAACACACAGTCATTGCACTATACAAAAATGCATCCTTGAGCTTTTAGAGGCTTGAGTTTGTCAAATCAAGTGACTGTCTTCTAAACTTCCTGTCCCTTTAGTGCATGCTTCCCTCTCTGCACCACAGAAACGCTGTGTGGAGCAACACAAAGGGCCTGTAACTTCAGAGGATACCCACTTGACTTGATTTACTCAGACTGTGAGGGACTGTGATGCTCCATCCCCTCATCACTTCCCACTGAAGGGATCTCCTAAAGCGACATGAAATAACTTTTGATGAGCTGCGGCATCGGCAGACCTCTGCAGCTACAAGTGCTTATCACAGGAGGCTGGTGCATTTTAATTCAGCTTGTATATGAGCGGTGAGAGGAGGTGCACTACAGGGAGGAAGCAGACTTCGAGAGAGGAAACAAGACTTTAAATGACATCAGTGGTCGTACATCAGTTTACTGCAACTGAAAATGTAGACTGTCAAAGCAGCTCTTGGTTTAACTGTGTTAGCTACTAACAGTTAGCATTAGGGATGAGATAAGCAGCCCAAGCAGGGATGACAGCTCCAGCTATGAAAGTGGCTGAACGTCTTCCCCTGCCTTCATCATTACTCAAGAGGTTTTGAACCCAGAAAATGAAGAGTTTTTGAAAAGTTGCTCTCTGTTTTAATTGGAAAACTCCAAGGTTGTGTTGTAGTCTGCAGGGCAAACACACTTTTGAAATGATGACATAGACACTGACGATCTCTCCTTGATTAGGGCTTAAAGGCCCCACGCTGTGCACTTTTTGATGGGTTTATTTTAACTGTAGACATCCTTAGCAAAATGTGGTTTTGACTACCTATCTGCTTAATGTCGTTTTATAGCTCTTTATAAAACTGTAGCCTCCACAACCACAGGTCATTTATCCAATCAACAGAGACAATCTCTCTCTCCTCTGATTTTACAGTCGTCTTTGCTGCTTCTTCTTCACAGTGTTTTGCACAACTAATGAACTGCAGAGTTGACAATCTCCTTGTGAATGTTCATGTGAATGCATCGGGGCGTGCGACCCGTGGCAGTTCGCAACGCTGCGTGTTTGTTTTTGTGACCATATCTTGTCATTGGAATTTGTCCTGATGCCCTCAGGGCGCCGTCTTAAAGCTCCACTACGGAAAACCAATCGTTACTCCAGATCATTCATCCCGTCTGCTATCAGACTCTTAAACCTAGACCCAAGCTTGTGGAAGGAATAATTTTTATCTCTATTTTTGATTATCTATTTATTGATCTATTTATTTATTTTTTTTAAGAGGTCATCTTTTGCTCACTGTCATTGCAAATACAACTGGCGCCTGTGCACATGTACGAATGTGGATGAGTCCGTATTGTTGAGTCTGTAATTGATCTGTTGTGTGGATCTTTGGTTTTCATCTTGTTGCTTGGGAACTCACACAAACACAAGCCAGCGCTGAAGAGTCAGCCATGACTTATTCACATTGCTGTTAATGAGCAACAAAATAGATTTTTCAAAATAACGTTTTTTAATCAAGATGTGTGTTTTTGTTCCTGACACCAACAACTTCACCTATTGACTGGTGTGGGAGAAGATCTCATTTACTTTTGAATCGCAAATTCTCAACCTCTTCACTCAGTGAAGTGGAACGAGGGCCTCGCATTGACTCGACTGTCTTTCTCTCATCTGGCAAATCACAAATCACTCGGTGATGAAACTGAACAGAAATAAGATGGATGAGTTTGTCGGTGGCAACAACTTTAACAATGTCATTTTTTTATTTAACAGCTACTCATCTTCAAACTATGAAGCCATTATTAAAAGACCACAACAACTGTGCCACTCCATTACTGCTACCTGAACAGCAGGTAACAATAATTAAGTCATCCATCTGTTTTGGATTAGCATGTATTTTCACTTCAAGCCTAACGTCTCCCACACAGAGGGAATACTTAAACAACATCCAGGCTCAGACTTCAGGAGTCTCGGGCCACTTTATCCTCGATTCACCTCTCTTGACACATCTACGCGCATGTTGAGCCGGTATTATCTGGGAATACGAGGAGGTTTAAAAAATCCCTGTTTCGTTATCTCAGTCTGATTGTTGCGATTAAAAATCTGGAGCATCAAAATGGAAAGCTGGTCGGAAACAGGAAGAGCTAAAAAGAGTCAGATGAGGAAACGACAACTGAACTCTGATCATTATCATATCGTATTGTTTGGCTTCTGCATTGTTATGAGATTGGATCGGACATGCGTTGAGGATATTGGGCGATGAAGGTTGAGTAGCAAATGAGCAAAAACAGATATAAGACCTGTGGAGACCAAGAGGTCCTGAAAGAGTAACTCATGAGCATGAATTAACAACGATGAGACTGTGCCAATATTTGTTTTCTGCAGAGAAACCACATTAAAGACCAAGGATTCAGTATCCTGGGTCTGAAGTCTCTCTTTCTCTGTTGATGACATCTTCCCTCGCCTGTGATGTTAAATATTGTCTCTGGCACATCAAATTAGCAGAGGAATCAGGCCAGCCAATCATGTTCTCCACACCGGCAGATTAATCGTGGCTTACAATGCCTTCTGGGAATCAACTTTTCCACAGGAAATTCATCAAAGGAAATCGACTCATGCGTGCCGCAGGGCTTACCTGACACACACGTGCGTAATTGAAGGTGATATGTTGATTCCAGATGATGGCGTGAGGATTGAAGTCGTCCAATGGGGGAATGATGAAGAAACGCATCCTGAACACACACACACATACGGGGAACATAACAATGAGCTGAAAGCTGAGGAGTTTGTCCCACGTTGGACACCTGCTCGCAGCACAAGGGGGCTGAAAAACAAACCCAGAAGAAGGTAAAGCGCTGTCAACAAGCTGCCAAGACGAACAGAACTGAGAGGGATGCTGGGAGCTGGCTGTCAAGATTGTCAAAGAGCTGATTCACATCAAATGTCATGAGTGCAGGAAAAGCATTCACACAGAGAAAACGGTCCGGACTGGATGGAGACGCAGGAGAAAGCATTTCTTTTGATGAGAGACTGATTCACAGGAACATGTGCAGTGGAGTTATAGAAATGGAAGAAGAAGAATAAACTCTCAAGGCCAGCATGTGAACACGGATGAAGTCGTGAACATGAGCATGAGAGCGTGTTGTTATTTCTAACATCATCTGCAGCATCCAGTCCTCTAACCTGAAGGTAGGAAGCTGCCTGAAGGCCAGTGGCAGACTATAGGCTGCTGGCGGCGTTTAAATGAACACATTAAGACCGCGGATACAAAACACAGTGGATGTGGTCGTAATGATGTGTTTGTCTGTTTTCAATGAGGAGATGAGTCACGGATTCGCTACGGGGAAGAAGAGGTCAGGACAGTCAGAGCTCGGGATGTCAACACGACTGATGGAGGTCCACGTCCCTGTGTTGTTGTATTTAACACACAACAACGTTTTCAGCTCCACTGAATATTTTATCTTCTTTCTACAGCTTTAGTTTCACAGTCGGCACATTTACTGTTTTTTGCCAGACTATCACTAACCTCGTTTTCTTGTATATTAATTTCCACTTTTCAATATTTATGAAGACGCTATTCTATGGTCGTAATCATATCTATGAAATACAGGCAATGTGTGGATGTGTTAGTGGAACCAAAGCCCCATTACCCAACACCTTTACTGTCCTGTAGGCGTCCTAAAAAGATCATATTCTTGAACCAGTATTATTTAGACTTTATATCATTGACTTGCATGATGCATGTACAGAGATGAACCTCTGAATGTATGCAGACGATGCTGCAATTTTTTAATGTGCATGACAGTCTTACTAACTCAAGTCTTTGAGTAAATACTCATGTGCATCAAAATGTATGTCTTTTTGTTGGTGTATTTTATGTTTGTAATGTAATGTGACTTGGATATTCAGGGAATAAAATTAGCATTTCTGCTACAGTCCTGCCTGTTTTCCTTGAATATATATATATATATTTTTACCAATCTTTGTTGACATTTTCTGTCTCTAACAAATAAATAAATTCATAAACAAAAACTTTCAGCTGCTGTGGGAATATTTATTCATCAGAAATACTCCACATATCTGCCCTGCACCAAACGGCAGACATTAAATGAGCAACTATCTAGTGAGCATAAAGAGTTTAGTGTCTAAATATTTGGTCTCTAAACTTTTACAGGCCAATACAGAACTAAAAGATGAGAAGATATTGTACCTCATAATGCTTAAATTGCTCCGTGTCTGCTAGATGTGCAAAAATCAACTGCTAGCTCGCTAATAACATTCACCACAAGAGATTTATGGGGTGATATATAAGATGCCAGTGATGTTTTTGTTTCACAGTCCGCAGGTGGGAAAGTATTAAAACAAACAGCACAGCTTTAGGGTTTTCGGCAAGATTAAAGTTTACTGAAAAAGTCAATGTGTCTTTCACTTCAAGTCACAGTTGACCTTTTCAGTATTCGACCAAGACCGTGGTCTTTCCCTGAGGTTGAGTGAGCATGAAACTCTTTATTTAAAACTAATGGAGCACCATAAAGTTGTTGCATTCACTGTACAAGTATGAAATATTTAACTCATTTTTTTTTACACACTTTTAGGACAGAAGCGTCAAGAGAACAACTAAAAACAATGATGCACAAGACCTTGAACGTCACACGGCCTGACCGGTGGCTTGTTGGGTTTTAATTGATTGAAACACACATTATAACTCAACCTTTCCAACTGTGACAATCTGGCTACATGGCCGTGACTTTGCACCACCTGAACGACTGTGCACACTGAGAGTTCAGCGACTGACACTGACAAGGTCAATGCACTGCACAGCTTAGTGATTTATCATAATTGTTCACTTAAAGCACAGAAGGGAAGGAGAAATTTGAGAAATACTGGTTGAATGGGGTTGTTGTTGTTGTCGTTGTTGTTGTTGGGTTTGTTCCAGTGTTCAAAGTTTATTTACAATATTATTTTGGCCCCCAAGACAGAGCAGAATGAAACATGATATGAGTTTAAAATTGCTGCTTTGGGGATAAGAGTAAGAAAAGTCTCCCAGTAAAATTTAATTTCAAGAGATGGCAAAGAGTGCAATCAATACAGCAGAAATATAATTTGATATAAGGTGGACAGGTAATTAATTTAAAGTTTTTAGTCACAGCTGTCACAACACCTATAATACCACATACACACAAAAACAAAAAATGAAATACTCCAGTGCTGTTCACTGCCCACAATACAAGGTACATTGCAGGGTGTAACAGCTTGAGGTGATTAATTTTAAATGAGGTTTAAAATTGTAGCTGACTTCATCAAGTTGAAGTCACTTTGATTAATTCTGTCAGGGACATCAGTATCTTGAGAGTAAAAGGCCTGTGATAAACTTATTGGTGGCCGTTACATGACAGAAACTGCTGCCGTGCCCAGAACAGAAGATCAGAAGATACATTTGCTGTTTTAAAGTTTCTCATTAATCTTAATGAGACTCTGATTTGTCATTTGATTGGCTGTCTGTTTTCTGACTCAGTTACAGATAAAACATTGTCACTTAACTCATGTCTTGAGTGTTTTGCTAGTATAATATATGACCTGGAGCTTCTTCATCACAACAACAACAAAAAATCATTCTCTACTCAGTGGCACTTCTGTAAATTGCTTTAGCAAATGTTTGTCTGCAAAGAAATACATTTCGCTCTTTTCTTAGACCTCAAGGATAAACACAATGCAAACATAACTTTAGTTTGTTTTCAAGATAACTCCACAGGGCCTCTGTAAATACGGAGAGGCAGGAATGTCTGCAGCAGTTGTTGCTTGGCATTGGCATCTTCTGTAGCCTCTAACACCTGATTGGTTAATCAGGTAGAAAATAAACTCAGTGGTGAGATCCTGTGGGGGCTGCAATAGCTGTTAAAGTGGGATGTTGGTGATTTTCTGGTGATGTATCCGACTCACCAAGTACTGTGTGTCCCTAAAACCTAATTTAGCTTGTTTGTCAATACCAAAGAGCTTCATTGACATCCAAAAAACAATCAAAAACACGTCGATGAGCCCCACTTTTACACTGTTTAAATCTCTGTGTCTCTAAAACCAGTTTATGCTCTTCTAAGATGCAGCTCTTGTGTACTGTTGTACAAACAACCTCCTACTCCCACCTGACAAAAGCAAACCTCCACAGCCAGAGCATGAAGACCTGCAGACCTCATGCATCTGCTGTTTATTCAGATTAAACACACACTAAATGTAGCAGCTTCTGCTAAAATCCCACACAGTTTGACTACATAACCAGGACTCATGTGCATTTAACCAGAAATTGGTAATTCCTTGTGTAAACATGCTGTACAGCACAATGCATGATATTGCTGCAATGATCAGGTCAACGATGACACAGATGTTTTACTAGTTGGAAAGGGAGTTTGACTGCAATCACTGCAAGAGAGAAGCAACGTTTTTTTTGTTGTTGTTGTTTTTACATAATGTGAAGCACTCTGTGTACACATACTATGAGGGGTGCTATATAAATAAAGTTTTACTTAAACCCATCTGCTGGTGCAGTAAGGTTTGGTAAGGTACGGTAACGCCGGGTTCACACCGGATGCGAAAGCGCTGCGCCCCTCCTGTTCACAAAAGACGCCGATTTCTCTGCCGCGGTCGCGAGCGCTTCTGCCCCTCAGCTGTGTGTGAGTGTATGTGTGTGTGTGTTCCTCTCTTGCGCTAGGTTTAGATTAATAAACACAAACGTACACACTTTGGACTCTAGTATTTGTCAATCGCGGTATTTTATTCTGAAAATTGCTTTTATTTCGAAAATTGACCGGATTCGCTCATGTTTCTTTGTGTGACTTCCTGCCAGAATTGATGGATAAGATAAATTGTATGTTAAGGTTAGGTAAGGTAAGGCAAAGGAAAATTGTAAGGGAAGTTGTAAGGTAAGGTAGGGTAAGATAAGGAAGTGTAAGTTGGGGAAAGGTAAGTTGTATGGTAAGGTTAGGTAAGGTAGGATAAAGCAAAGGTAAGGAAAATTGTATGGTAAGTTGTAAGGTACGTTTAGGTAGGGTAAGGCAAAAGTTGGGGTAAGGTAAGCTGTTAAGGTTAGGTAGGGTAAAGTAAATTGTATGGAAAGGTTAGATGGGGTAGGATAAGGTAAGGTAAGCATAAGACTGGTTTCTACAGTTACAGTCTCATGTTACAGTCTCAGGGCTCTCAAGTCTCACGCATTTGGCGTGTGACACACGCATTCCCACCCGTTCACACGCTCACACGCCACACATTGTATTTCTCACGCATTTAAATTACCACGGTGACGTCCACCAAGTTGCACCGCGTTAACAGTGGAACAGGTAGGAACCAAGCTCCCCCCACAGTCTATGGTTCCCCCGAGAGATCAGAATAAGCCAATCAAATAAAGTATATCTACCGAACAGCCAATCAGAAAGTAGCACTGCTGTATTTTGATATTCCGCGGTAAAAAAAAAAAGAAAAAAAAAAGAGAGAGACGGACTAAACCAGACATGGGCATTCTACGGCCCGCGGCACACGCCGTCCCAATCCGGCCCGCGAGCCGAACTACTATGACCCGATTGCTTTTATTGCGTTGATGCGCACTAATCAGCTGTTTGAAACCGTGACAGCCCTTAGACCAGGAGCCTGCATATTGCAGACAGAAACCTCCTCCAGGTAGAATGCAGTGATGAACGGCTGCTCGGTCTCTTTGTCTGTCGGACACCGGAGGTCCGACAGAGGAGAGAGAGGCGCCGCTCTGCTGCAGGTAGAGCAGCGTAGTTTTGACAGCGGGAGACCGGGGACCGAGCAGGTGATTCACAACCCTCCGTCAGCCCAACCATGTCATCTGCTGGCGGTTATAAAGCGCCATCGCGGCAACTAATTGTTATTTCCCAAACACTGAAGTTTAGCAAACTCTGATTATTATTTTATGAGATCGCTGGGTTTTCTGACGTGATCCACCATGACTGATTGTAGCCACGTGCGTCTGAAGCCTCCATCCACCAATGGCTACGCTTGTAATAAAAGCAGTCTTTTTTCATGTTGGTGCTGTTAGGCAGCAGCAAAGGAGTAGGATATTTTGTTTCTTCATAAATAAAATGTTATCTACACAAATCAGAACAGTCTCACTGAATCAGAACTGAAAAGGATCTTAGTGCTTAATTATAATATTCAGGTGTCTGTGAACATTATTAATTGGTGCAGTCATTTGGTTGAAAGTTTGCCTGGAGTCCATATTCATATAATATAGCATGTTTCTTCAGTGATCTGTGATGGATATAGCCTAAGTTGAAAATGCGATTACATGGATTGTCAAAATGAAAATCAAATCAAACTTTATTTATAGAGCACTTTTCACATAGACTGTAACACAAAATGCATTGTGGATTGTGGGCTGTCAGCCTATATTGTAATGCAATTATTTACACTAAATATAGATAATATAGTGTATACTACTGTATATTAGGCTATATTATATATAATTCAGCAATAAATATGATGTTTCAATTTGAGATCGTGTGGCCCTTCACTTACTTTAGGTCAGTGTGGCCCTCTGGAAAAAAAGTTTGCCCACCCCTGCCCTAGCCTTATTGGTATGGCATAATAATGAGCTAACGTTATGGTAAGAAGTACTGATGGGGGAATACTATGTTCATGTCTTGCACAAAAAAAAGTAATTTGTCAGACATCCATCCCCAGCTCAACCAAATCCCCGCTGCCGCTGGTAAAATCTCACTCTGAACTCACTTCAAAACTTGAGAGCCCTGCAGTCTTACCATCTTCTAAAACGCATAGTTGCAGCTTTTGATTATGGAGTTATTTGGTTAATCTGACTCTGTTGCTTTCCCAAAAACAAACCCACTGATGGTCCTCATTGACCAAAGCTGGTTTATATTCAGAAGACTGCTGGTCAGACTGGAAGGCCGACATCCAAAGATCCCTGCTGCCCAGCGATAGTCACACTTGAGCAAGACGTCACAGCTCAGAGGCGCTCACTCCCTTTTTTTTTCTCCTTTTTTTGTTGCCTGAGGTGGAGATTTTTTGTATTTAATTAGAAATCTGTGCCTCTGCAATCAATTAAAACCTCAGGGTGCAGTTCAAGGGATTTCATAAACACACAGAGGGAAACCACATACTGCTGAAACCCGGCGAAATGAAACGAAGTGTGGTGAACACTCGGGGCAGGAGAGACACAGGAGGAGAAGAAGAAGAATGTGAGAGAGGTGTGACTCCAAGCAAGACAAAAGAAACCTGATAGTGAAAAAATGAGGCGAAACCCTAAACTTGTACTTCTGGTTTCACAGAGAAAAATATTGATCTGATCGGTTTTGTCTCTTTTCATCTCTCACTCTTCACGCTGCCACCTTTTCTGAGTTTTACCTTATTCTGCACCAGTGAAGCTGCAGATCTCCTTTGTTTTCCACTATAATAACCACCTCACATTATGGCAGGATCCTGTTGACGTTACAAGGTGAATATATTCAGCGTTCATTTTCCACGGCTTTCAGTTCTGTGGTAAAATCAGGTTCTCTTTGAAACCAAAAGTTTCCCCACTTCAGGTTTCCAGGCATCAACATTTATTAATAAATGTTAAAAATGTGCTTGTTTTTCTGGTCTCGTCCAATGTCCAAGGCAAAGCCAATAATTTAATTAAAGTCAGAGATTTGAGCTCTCAAGTGGTTTTTATTTCATGTTTCTATCTGCATCGTATTAGAGAAGCAATGAAGGTTTCAGTGAATGTTATTTTCCAACAAACCCTCAAGTGTCAGGACGCCTGCAGGTCATAATGTGTTTATGTTCCCTGTGATCTAAAGTTGTGTTTACAGTCAGTATTGTCTAACTGAAACACTGTGTGCCTATGTATTTCAATGCATTTCACCACATTTGTCTTAATTATTTAAAATCCTGCATTTTTTAGATTATATTTGCTTTTTGTTGCTGCAGTGCTACTTCATCAATGGAATAGATTGAAGCTGTAGGCAAGATGTGAAGTCTATCTATCCATCTATCCATCCATCCAAAAATGCAGCACATGATATGTCGACCTTGTCTTGGTGTTTATCCCAGCGAAATCCAAACTGCGGCAAAATTTTAAAAGTACTGTACAATACTAATGTAAAGCTCTCTCCTGTGTGCAGAGCCATCTGAGGTCCAATCGAAGGTCACACTATCTTTTAAACTTCCAAGACATTTCCTAGAAATCATTCTGGGATCTCTGATAAATCTGAGGCGTGTGCAGACTGCTCCGGGGTGAGATGGTGAGGTTGTGCTACTGAGAAATTACATTGCTTTACCTTTGTGAATAAAACATTATCACCACTGCATAAGAAGCCCTGTTCCTTTCTGCTCGTACTCCACCACCACCATCACAACCACCACCACCATCATTATTTCTAATTATTATGAAAAGGATTGTTGTTACAGAGCCAGTGCCTGTCTGTGGAGGGAATTTTAACACAGAAGTTTTTTTTGCGACGAATCAGAAAGCTGGAATTTTTTAAAGTTTCAAATCTGCCTGGAAGATTTGACTTTCTGGCTGACTTAACAGTTTTCAACTCACGGCATATTTAAGTCAAGACACACACACACTGACTCAAACGCACACACACAAGGGCATAAACCAACATTCAGAGTCAGAGATCATAAATATGTAAAGCTTTGTATTGCCAAAGAAACGAGGAAAATGCACCTTGTGAGTGATCCCTAAGGAGCCGATTATATTTAGGATGTGTTTATTCACTTTGAGGCAACTTTTGGCACCAAACTTTCCATGATCCAAACCTAATGTTATAAACTGTGATGTGAAAAACAGAAGCAATTTACAACCACTTACTACAAGGCTGATTTTGTTTCAACACCAGGTTCTAAGGGAAATACTTTTTCCTTCATCATTATTGTTACCGTGGTTACAGATGTATAGACCTGTCAGGTTAAATTTAGACGAAGTGGTGGAGTAGGAGGGATATTAGCGGCTCGGATGTAATTGTGCTCTTAAGATTAAGAGAGAAGGAGGAAAACAGTTGTATAAATGGACGTGGGTAATTGCTGGAGGGGCAGCTCAGGATGAATTGTTTGGAGATTTGTCATTGCTAATGCAGGGCAAACTCAGGACACAGCAACTTTCTCTGCTTCATACTAGTGAGGAGGGTAGGAAAGAGGTTGTTTATGTTTCGGTTTTTCTTCACAAGCATTTCTATTTTGATTTCAGCTATGACAAATACTGCCACTATATGTTTTTTCAACATACATTGAGAAAATTGTTAAGTTAGGGTTTAAAATCTCCCAGTGGGACATGGATGTGGTAAACCTTGAAATACCAGGGATTTAGTTTAATTCAAATGTGAAGCAAACAAAAATGGTTTTATCCAGATAAGGCCCCCCAAAAATTGTCCACCAAAGAGGTAACAACCAAAACCAACAGTCCAACAATCAGAACAATAGAACAATCACAACTGTTGTGGGTGGAGCCACAGTAACGGTGCACTTGAAAAATATTTGCTGGGGGAAACGTTTCGTGTAACACGCCCACCAAAAAATCGTCAACAGGCAGAAAAATGGCTAGCCTACATGTACATCACAGCAACATATAACACCTAAAAAATTGGTAAAGGACATTTCGTGAGCTTAGAATTATAAGGTTCTCCATTTTTTTCAAAATTGAGTTTTTTGCATAATATCATCCATTAGTGGTCTGTTAATGCCTGTGTGGTGTTATTTTTAAATTTTCAACATTTTTTAGTTAGCTATTCATAAAATAAAAAGGTTCAACCAAAAGTTCCGAGTTGGAACTTTGATGTTCAATATCTCGGAACTACCCAAAACGGAGATAGAACCCTATAATTCTAAACTCACAATGTTGAGTCTTTTACAAATAAAAGAAACCAACGTGAGTCGGTTACTTTATAATTTGGCGTCGGTGATTGAAATATCCGTGGTTCCTGCTGTTTCCTTTCTCCAACTTCTGCCAGGTGGCTCGTTCTGGCTAATGAGAAGCTCATCGCAGCAGCTTACTGCTACTGTGTGATATACATCAGCCACACTTGATCATGAAAAGAGAAACATCCTGAGCATAACAGCATGACACCGTTTTCATGCAAAGCCATCACTCTCCTCTTCTATCAGCTGTCATTGATCCTCACACTGAAACTCTTAATTGCACATCAAACAGTCATTGAACTGCCTCAAACACATGAGCGTTGCGAGCTGTCGACTTCAAACCGACATCTGTTCTTGTAAAGGCCTCAGCTTCGCGTTGTGTGTCATCTTGTTTCCACCTAGCAACCGCTGTAGAAGTACACAATTTTTTCCCTGCAATTTGAGACTGCTTTATTTCTTTTAAATAAACTAGCTCTTAGCTTCTCTTGGGTTGTTCATGCTAACATGAGGCAGGAGAATAGAAAGCAGCGTTATGGTGGAAGTACAGGAGACGGACACAATGCTCCCACAGTCCCAGAGATGTTTGGCACTGAGCCCTGGACATATTTGTTTTCATCAGAGAGCCTGTAGACAGACATACTGAGTTAGTTCACACCTGAGGGCCAAGGTAATTCATAGAAAAAGGGTTGTCATGGGGATTCGGTTCATTTTTGTGCTGATTTCAATAAGTGAAGAGATTATTTATTCTGCATAATGTGTTGTATGAGCTGTTTGAGCTGAATCATCTTCATAAGAGGCTTAAAATACAGTTTCTTTTTTTGTTTTTGCAACATTAATTTTACACTTAGATGTTGTTTTACCCTTCAATACATTTTTTTTACATGCAACTTTACTTCCTGCTGTTGTGTAATGACTTGAACATCATTTCAGACTTTACACAGTGTTCACAAATCAGCGAGTCAGTATGAGCTCTGTTCACCAATTTACCCAATTCATTACATTTACCCAAGTGACGTTTCAAAGAAGACACTGCGGCAAAGAGATGCGAACATCTGACACATCTGTCCATGATCTTCACAAGGCCATACGCATTGATGCTACTTGACTCTAAGCTAGTTGTATGGTAGAAAGTCAAGAAAGTGATGCAAAGTAAGTGAGTAGGTTTCCTGTCATGCATTGTAAGTTAGTGAGTTTGCTTCTGACCTGTCATTGTTGCACATTTAAGATTGTGCATGTACTGTAGACATCTCGTGCACAAATACCAGGCTATACATGTTACAGATGACGCGCACTTTCCCGGAAACCCCAGTCACACACTGTTCTTTAGACTTAGTGAGGTCAAAGAAACATCTGTGTCAACATATAGAGCGTTGGTTCTTGTAAGTCTTGCAGCTGAAAACAGCTGGAGATGACAGAGATTCCTCATTAACGCGCAAAGAAATGTTTATCTTTTAAGGAACCAGGATTGTAGAATAAGACTATATGGACCCAAGTCAAAGGAGCATTTTATTGCACAACAAACAAGTTTTCAAAATTGCTAAACCTGTGTTCAGAGCCCAGGTGAGTTAACAGTATATTAAATATATAGCCTGCATGGTGGAGTCACAGGATTCATAAGTTCATTATACAATTTAGCTTTTCCTCATAGTGAGCTTGAGATGCTATCCTGCACCTTGTTCCCTGCATCAGGTAATCCTCTCTCTGCTTCAGAGAGATCTGCAGACCATCTGTTAATCTCTCCACTGCTGTATTGCAGCTTTGCTCAGAGGGAACTTCACCTCATTGCAATAGTTTTTTCCAGCCGATTAACCAAATTAACTACTGTAAGTGTGCAAACCTCTTTGTGAGCTGCAACATCCTCTGAAGAATTTATTTAATTGGAAAAAAAGTTGTAGTTTTAAACAAAATTTTCATTATAATCACTGATTAGATTTTTTTTTCCAGAGGACTTGTAGAGAAATTGATATACTGTGAGCAGTAAAAAATTATGATATGAATATTTATATGTAAAAGTATTATTATTCACTCACTCACTAGTTCCATGATCCAAAACCAGACCCATATACTGTATGATCATCAGATTTCCACATCGGGATCAGTTCTGAGATACGCACTGAAAATCTTCCAGCTGTCAGTCAACATCACGTCCCGATATGGAAATACATAGGTGCAGGTGTCAGCTCTGGGTTCTGGTTGAAATCCTACTGACTGGAACGTGTTAGGAATCCACCACTAGCATACAAAGAAATACCAAAAAGTTAAGCGATTGCTCTGTGAAGGAATAAGAAAATTCTAGGTATTTGAAAACATTTGCCAAAAAAAAAAGTCAAATCTGATCTTTATCAAGTAAATTTGAAACAATAGGAGGTAGATAATGTAGTTAGAAATGCAGCGATGTCAGGGCTGTGTCACAGCGTTTTGAGTTGGATATCCAAATCAGCCTGGACATATTCACTACATTATAAAAACCTGCAGTCAGCACGAGTGGAACGAAGGCTGATTAATTGACAGGTGATAAAAAAAATAGCTTGTGCTCGGTTAATCTAATAGAAACAGTGGGTAAAAGTGACAAGTGATGGACTCATCACTTACGGTTTTGCATTTCAGCCCCAATAGCCCATCCAGTCTTATATTAGTTTCTGGTGATGGTTGATTCCAAACTTAGCGCAGCCAGTGACATCAGCTGTCAGAGCCTTAATGAGGCAATGTGGAAACTGACAGCAGAACTGAAGTGTTAACTCAACTCTGATAATGATGAGTGTAAAATGTAAAAGCCACCAGTGTGTTGATGGGGAACCTCGTCGTCCACCACACCCAGAGCTCCATCAGCTCCACGAGTCGTCACACGCTTTTCTAATCGACATGTTTCACCTCAAACTAATTATGTCTCCGTGTCAACACCAGGACAGTTTGTGCATACGGTATGATGGCAAGGCGAGGCATCTTTTATAGCGTGTTTCATACCAAGAAGCAACTCATGCTTTACATAAAGACAAAGCATTTAAAAAGAACTGCATAAAACAGCATAAACTAACTTTTTAAGGAAAAAAATGAAGAAGCAAAAACAAAGAAGAAGAAAACAGTACTAGAAGAAAAAAGAATATATTACGAGGACTTAGACTCATAAATGTCTCCACGGTCTATCCAAAGTACAACATGCTCAGTGTGTCTCTCATTTAAGAGAGTCTACAGTCATGATAGTTTAGCACATTCATTATTAAAATGAGATTTGCAGCAATTTCCATTACCTAAACAGTTATTAATTATGACCCTGATGGATATTAAAAATGTTGAACTGATAAAAAAGTGATGGATCACCAAAGAGATTACAATTCTCCCTGAGAGGAACATTTCTCTCAAAGCTGCAAATGTCAAACTGGTTGAAACTAGATGGAAATTCAAAAACCAAGATACAAGGTCATGCATGATAGAGATATGATTAATACTGTCCACATGCAAGGCTCCAGTTTGTAGTAACTGGATCAATTTGCGAATACCATCTGGATAGATGCATGAACAGTCAAAAGAGCTGGAAGAAAAACAAAAAAACAAAGGGGAAACAAGTAGAAATTTTTCCGACATGGTTCCATATCCCGAGCCCAACTCTAATTTGTGCAGGAGGAAATCAGGAACAAGTGCTGGCACCGTCAGTAGGACGATGCACCACATCGCTGCTGCTGCCAGTGTTCGGGTCAGTTCAGGTCGACTGCATCTTCAGCTGAGTCTCTCAAGGTCTAATCAGACCGTCGTTACAGTGAGAGCTGGGAAGCAGTCGCAGCTGCAGGTGATGAGAGAGAGCGAGAGAACAACAACATTCAAAGCAGCTACGCAGGTGGCAACACAAGCAGAAAGAGATTCAACTCATAAAACAGCAGGACAGTGAGAGAACAAACATTTTATACAACGATAGGATTCAGATCAAATGTTCTGTCCATATGCATACTTCATTGCTGATTATATAAGCTGCTCCTCCTCTCTCTGGGGGGAGTACATCCAAACATTGTTAAATTAACACTTTGCCCTAACTCCAAATTTCCAAAGCCTCTTGTTGCTCAATCCTCTTTTTAATCACGAGCTATAATCAAATCACACGTCCTATCGTTGGCCTGTTAGTGTCACTGTACTGCGGCAGTAATTATGTACTCTTACTGTAGTGGAGCTGCTGGGTGGTTGGTGCTCTCTCCAGGGCTCTGCCGAGCTTCTCTGGTTGCTGCAATTCAGTTATGTACATATACAGTATATATATATAGAGAGAAAGAAAGCCAAAACTAGACTGCTTACTCAAAATATGCAGACTTGACTTTTTAAAATCTGGACCACCAGCATCCTCCATGTGTCAACAGCCGCTGCAGGTAGAAGGTGATGATCAATATACCAACCAACAGGAGATTAGCAGCTGCTACATTTACAACTGGATTTATACATACAAAGCTTTTCTAGTCTCAATGGCCACTCAAAGTGCTTTACGCTATGAATCGCATGCACCCATTCATACCCACATTTCTGTTGATAAATCACACACATTCAAACACTGATACAAGTATTTTGCCCACGGACACTTCAACAAGTGGATGCATAATGACAAATATCATCATTTCAAGGCCCTTTTTCTTACTCATGGTTTCTGTTTACCAGTTTTAAGGAGGCACTGCAGCTCACTTCCTGTACTCCTCTTCCTTTTTTTTGGTTCATACAGTAGAGGGAATAGGGATAAAACAGTTTTGCCTCGGGGTATTATCTGAACCTGTGGTCTTTCAACAACTGAACCTGAATACAGAAAAACAAAACAAAAGAAAAAGAACACAAGTGTAGTAATTCCTTCTGATGAAAACTATTTTAATGACGCTGTGCAACTTTTAACAAGAGTTGAAGATCAGAAGTAGCCATGAACTCTGTGCAGCACCGCTTCATGCCTCGTGTTAAATCTCATCATACTGTATCTGTCTAAATGGGGGGAGGTGACATGTTTTCTGCTTTTCAGTATCACTTAAAATCTCACTTTAGCAGCTGAATTTAGAAAAACCTGGAGGCGTTGGAGGCACTTTGTCTGAGGCAGGAACAGAGTGCACACAGGAGATCAGATCCAGCCGATCTTCTCCACATCAGTAAAAAGGTTAGAAGCACCTTTATTTTGGAGCAGCTCCTCCTCTCCGACCCATGTGTCAATAACCGACCTGTCACTTCTAAAAACTGCTGCAGTCCTGAATTGTTGTTAAAAGGATGGAATTATGTGAGAAATAAAGTCTGAGAAACTTTTCTGGAGGAAAATCTAAAGAGTGATACCTCTTGACTTTCTCACTTTCCTCCCAATGGGTCACTGTCACTGGGGAGTAATTGCGGCAGTGGTGTATGGAGGACATCCTGTTCGCTGTAACTGTGTGTGTGTTTGACGAGATGGGTGTTTCGACCCCCCCCACCCCACCCCGTCTGACTGAGAGGTCATTTATTAATTACAAAGTGGCCTGGATTAGGAACAACTGCCAAGTCCAGGATGTTCAGGAGCAAATGATCAACTCTGACAGCGACACAGTCGATTCCGGTGGTCTGCGGCTCCTCTTTTCCTCTCCATAAATTGAAATTAGGCCTACTTCATGAAAAAAGTTGAAATGAGGGTTGTATTAAACTTGGTTATATTCTTATTTTTTCATGGCTGAATATCAGTATTTCCAACATAAACAACCATGTAGGTCTTTCTTTCCCAACTCTCTGCTCTTCTGAAACAGCAACAGGTATATCAGACTTTGGCTGTCACGGTTACCATAATAAACACATAAAAGACCTTGGTTGTTACGATTACCTCATCTCAGTGTAGACTGAGATCCGGTCTGGGAACCACCTGTTCATTTTTTCGTATTTGAGGCGTGGTGTATGAAAGTCAAGAGCTGTTTATTGGGCGCTACGAATGTTTATCAAATGCGTCTGTACGTAGCTTATAGCCAATTGTATCAATCATTAGATTTCCAAATAGACAAAATATGGGCCTCCATAGAAAATTCCTTCTGAGCTTACTTTCGTAATGGGTTATGCACGATGGGTTTGTAACCACCCAAGTTTGAGAGGAGATTATGATACAGGAAAACCACAACATCTGGTTTAAACACATATTCAGTGTGAGAAACAACATTACAACTTAGGGAATGTATTTCTTATTTGAAAGAGCAGCTTTTTATTATTTAGCTGATTTCTTCAAACCAAACTTTATTTTAAAAAAATTATCTCAAACAACAGACTCGGGATATTGGTTTTGTTTTTTTGTCTCCAATCTGTGCACAATAGTACAAAGGAACTGGAGGAAGAATACAATAATAAAAACTCATTATAATAATCATTATTAGCATATTGTCTCATCATAATAATAGGATCAATCAAATTGTCTCTTTCTTGACAAATTAGACAAAGACTCTGTGACCATAATAACTGTAATAATGTGAATCGACGTTCTAACACAATATTACCATATTTCTATTATTGACATGACATCTATATTAATTTAGGAATAATCAATACTTGTATGTGACACACACATAGTACGTGGTTGATAGTATGAATGGAAGCTTCATCTTTTGCAGTGCAGTTTCACAGGATTCGCTCGTGGTGAGGAATATGGATGTTGTTTATCTGAGCTTTTGAATCTAAGATGTTGAAGGCTGTTGTTATTTGACATTTCATCAATCTCCTCTCCTCTGGCCCGTTCGCTGCTGCAGCAGTTCAGCACGGGACCGGTTTGTTCTTTCCCTCTTTCTATTCCAAGATATGGAAATGTTGCTCCCTGTGCCATACTGTAAGTCATTTATCATCCCAGTGTCTGCATGTAGTGTTTGCGTTGGAAGAACATGCAATGGAAAAGCAGCATTATTGAAAACTGTTGTCAGCTTTCTATAATGCATAACGACAACGTTTTAGGGTTTTATACCTGCTGCACTGCTAACACCTCTGTAAAGGGACAGTCCTGCTCACAAAGTCACAAACTAGACTTTTGAAAGTTACAATAAAGATGTCAACAGCAGTTTAATATGAGCTGGAATTTCTATTATTAAGCTTATAAATAGAAATTTAACTAAACGGCAATGAAACACAAGAAAGATCACGCACTGGTAGACAGCAGATAGAGTGATGCAAGAGTCAATAGGCTTTTGGATTATTGCAGAAAATATGACAAACAAAAGTTGGTTTGGTGACAGACCGTGCAGAATAATAAAGTTTTTATTACTTTTCGAAGCCTAAACACAATCACAGGAAGTGGAAAGCTAATGTTAGGCTTCAGTCTTTCATTTAATCCAGTGCCTTAAATCTTCTACAGAAGCCTTATACTTCCAACAACAAAGTTATAGTCACTGCAACATTGTCAGTCTAAACACAATGAAGCTGTCAACACGACTGGTGAGTGGATCTTTTCTTTCAAAATCAATGCCCCAGTTTGTAATACAGGCGTTGTGTTATGAGTTGAGCTTCCCCTCAGGAGTAAACACAACTTGATGGGTACGACCGGCTGAGTGACAGACGCGTGTGCGTGCTGTGTTTACCAAGGTTGATCAACAACAGTAAGGCATTTTAAATACTTTAGAAAACAGATCTACAGCTTGAATAATCAATTAGTCAATCACAGTCGGATCACAATGGAGACGCTTTGTTGCTTTGCCGCTTGTTTAGGAACGTGTGCTTTTTCTTTTTACAAACAGATCTGTATCAGAGTTTGTTTTTGAATTTGTAAGACTGAGCGTAAATCAGGAGGAAATAGCTTTATTTTTCCCACACGGTCAGAAAATCAATTTAACTTTCAAGGAATTCATTTTTATTTAAGTGCAGGGTTGATCTATTTTTCTGCTCTTCATGTTTTCTCATGAGAACCTGCATCCACGAGTGCAGAAGTTTGTGAAAACTGAAGCTGCATTGTAAAGCTACAGGTTTCTGTTACATACGACAAGCATATGAATTCTGTTCCCACTTTGATAATGTGACTATGTCTTGCGCTGGTTTGTATGTAGCTGAACACAAACCATCAGAGCTGCTGGCAACAACAAACGGCCTTAGAAGTTCATTCTTGACCTTGGAAATGGCAGATTTGGCCTTTACAACTTCTTTTACTTTCTAATCATGTTCAATCATTCAGTAAACCTCTGTCTATCTTTACATGTAGATCAGACCAGTCCAGTCTGTTTTGCATCAACTCCCCGTGTTGTCCACAGAGCAATAACAGACATTTGAAAGCATGAAAAGAATAACAAAAGTCCAAACAAAGGCGTCAAAGCAGTTTTAAATGAAACTGGAACACAAGTTATATGAGGGAAAAGAGGCTGCAGCTGTGAGGCTGAATTGCAGTTTGAGTCTGGTCGGCGACCTTGTTGCTCCTCTCCCTCCCTCAACTTCCTGTCGCCTCTCAACTCTCTGCAATAAAGGCGCAAAATGAGAATAAAAGAAAACGGTCGAGCGTGTTAAAAAGTTTAAATCAGTCATTCGGATCTTCAGTCTAAGTGGACTGAAATATTTAACACGGACTCTTTTACCAAAGTCGTTTCTATTTAAATGCAGGAATGGGACATTCATCCAGATATGGTGAAGCAATGAGTTTGCCTAAACTGTAGAGACGGGACGGACGATAAGATCTATTGGCTTTATGGACACATACTAAAGAGACGGAGCCAAATGACACGATGTAAGTTATAGTAATGAGTCTCTAAAGCCGTCTCCTGATGGAGTCTCTCATCTAAATGAGACTTGAGACACTTTCATTTGCAGAGATGTGTCTCTGTTGGCCCAGTCACAAACCTGAGTGCACGCTGAGGAGGATGACCGCCCGCCTGCCCAGAGGGAGGGGGTGATGTAACAGCCATTAGCACCAGAGGAAGAAAGTCTTATGCTGCGTTCGACTGCACTCGGAACTTGGAAAAGTGCAATAAAACGGCCCTTGAACTCGGGTAGGATTCAAGCAGCCGGTCAGAATTACATCAGAGCAAAATGGCGTCGCACTTTCTCTTCAACTTTTACTGTTATGTGTCGTCTAGAATTACTTTGCAGTGGCATTTCCATTCCCACTCTGTTAATTTGTGATTTAAAAACTTGCTCGTTCTGTCTCTATCTGGTGGTGTCCCGCCCCTAAACACTTCTTATTGGTTGAAAAGTACACGCTGCTTCCTGTTGACAAGCTAGTTAGCAGAGAGAGGGAAAACAGCAACCAGGAAATGTCAGGAATCTAAAAATAGTGCTAGAAGTTTGTTTACGTCCCTTGATAATTTGATTGGTTTGGAGTAGCCAATCAGGTTGTCCTAAATGTATCCAGGTGGTTCTTGGACCTCCACTTTTCCATCCATCCCCAGTCTCATCCTCATATCCAGACACTGCAAAGCTTGTCCTCTTTCTGTGTTCAGATCACCACCAGTGTTAAAGTGAGGCCAGAAACAGATCCAACCCCAGGCAGGTAGAGAAAATTCATTATGAAACCAGAAAGGGAAGACCCGGAGATGATGGGAAAGAGGCTGGGAGAGGCAAAAAAGGACTGGAGCCAATGGCAGGGCACAAGTGGATTTGCCAACTGGTGGCGATTGGAAGGAGCGAGATGTCTCTATGCTGCAGGTGGTGGGGGAGGCAATGAGGGAAGATGAGTTGCAGGTGTGTCTGGAGATCTGGGATGAGCAGTGAACAGCCACATCCTGCATGTGCACGAACAAACACATGCACACACAAAGGAATTAGGACAGTGGAAAGAGAAACAGCTGGGAAAAACCAAACTGCAACAACCAGTGTCCAGACCCCAGAGGAGTTTTCAATCCAATCTCAGTTTCTGTCTTGTTTGCACATGGCAATAAAATTGTACTCACACTCACAGATCATCCAGTGGTTGAACTGATCTTGTGTCAGTAAATGTAACAGCAGCTTGTTGCATTTCACGTTTGATCTTACATTTTTCACGGTTCCACCTCTGAGGAGACGATTGTTAATTCAAACATAACTCTCTGCTGAAGTCACGAGGACGGAGCAGACGGACATGTTCATTTTAGCTTCACCACGTGAGGTCACATCCTTTATTTCAGGGATTTTCATTGAGAATAGATGGAGTTTCGTCAGGGAACATTGCTGCCGATTGATTTTTAAGTGAAAAAGCAAGCTGAACAGTAGATTTGGGAGTAAGTGGCAATTTCCATTCGCAGCATCTCCCTCTTGTAAAAAAGCCTGTAAAACGAAAATCAGGCCATTACGGTGATGTGCCTTTTCATTTAAAGATAACTTCCTTACTTTAGTTTCACAAATATTTTCATCCCATCGAGGTTCATTTTATATAATAGAGCTGATTCTTAAATGTAAGCCTGATGTGTATTTGTGTTATTGTCTTGATAAATTAGGAAGACGGGTGGAGATGAGGTTTTAGATGAGGTTTTCTCGCAGCGTTTTAGTAAGAAAATGCAATTAATATAAAAGAAATGTTGCAATGTTTTTATGCAGCCTCAGGTTTTACAGAATAATCTGCTTTATTATATAAAAAATACCAGTGGGGTACAAAGGCAATACAAGGATGCCCAGAGTTTGGGGCAGTGAATGAAGCATTAAACTAATGTGTGTGTGTGTTTCCTACATTCACTAATCACAGTAATGGCCCGATACCTCCACACTTGGCGGTCAGCTCTTTTATGGTATTAGTTTCTCTGTTTATTAAGCAAGGACCACACACACACCACACACGCACATGCACACTCACACGAACATTAATCTCAAAATGAGAGGAGGTGATTAATGCCAGATTTTAGCTGTTTGCTAATTTCCATTTCAAGTCCCTGAGCAGGTACACGCAGAGCAATCACCAGATAATAGAAGAGCATTAATTTACATGCAACACCATTACATAGTATCTATCATCCTAACAGTCAGCAGCTATAGAGACACACTTTCAAGAGCATATATCAGCATTTACAATAATTATCAATGCATTTATCTGATATAAATTACAATTCATTAGAAATTATAGTCTGAAAAACTCAGATGAATCCTGGCATGGCTGGAGGCTCCAAGTCTGTGTCTGCTCAGCTCAGCTGGGGGCTTATACTTCATTGTTTGACGGCCATAAATGAAAAAGCAACCGATTTGAACCAGTTTCAAATGTTGAACCACCCCATTTCTCAGTGCAACTACCGAGCACACTGTTTTACGCTGCTTTCTGATTCAGCCACAAAGCTGCTGCCGTTGCTAAACACAGCACGGATGAAGAAATGTGGCACCACAGGAAAAGTGCTGTTTTCACGGGAAGATAACCAGCTGGAAAATATTCAACATTTAAAGCGGATATATGATTGTTTCAGGAGGCTAAAATGAAGCACCCGATTTGACTGTTGTCATACCATTGAATGGACGTAATTCTGTGACCATCATCCCAGAAATATGGGCCAGTAGGGCCCTACTCTACCTACTAGTAGGTGCAGTAGGCTGTTATCAGCGATTCATCTGGTTGACCCAATGTTATTAATGCCCAGTAGGCACAGAAGGTTGATCACGGGAAATCGTGTTACTGTCACGAATTTTAATCTATTGTTTCGTGCGTGCCAGCACGATTTCCGCGTTTTTTTCTTATACAATACAACATTTTAATCAGCAGAGATTCCTCGTATCATATTACATATCAGTTTTTCTTAATGTAACGTAAGAGATATTAAGAGCTTTGGTGATATGCAGCATCATATCGTCCTTTATGCTTTTATTTTTCCTTATTGCAGAATATTCAGGCATTTTGTGATCAGGAAACTATTTTATTGTTATTTTTAATGTCTGATTCCTGCATTTTTTTTTCCACTGAAGCTGGAATGTCCGCTTATTGCGAGGTAAACTTTTTTTTTTTTTTAATGTTACGTCAAACCTGTACAATTAGGATGCGGGGATACTCGGTATAATAACGCCCATATTTATGATCTAATGCTTTTATTCCTCTTATTTGCTGCAGGGTTAAAGGAATTTTAATATATTTTGGTGATTTTATTTTGTAGGAAAAAAAACAGGAAACAGCTGTTTCCTGCTGTCTGCATTAATACTCAAATACGGACTACGTTTTTTTTTTTTTTTGTAAGGTACCACTACGTTGGTAATGTCATCTTATATTATTTTAACATCGTTTTTTCGTATTATTATTGTGGAAGTGCTCTGTCCTATTTCTCTTGTCCCTCTCCCTAAGTTGTCCGGCGGAAAACCGGAAACAGATTCTCCTTTTTTCCCGCGAACCCTCACAGGTAAGACGTGTGTCTGCTGGATGTTTACATTAACAATAGTTTCATTATGAAACGCAAGAATATGAAACCCATCTTCTAACTTGAGGGGGAAAAAATAGCCATATCTTGTAACTTTGTCCAGCTAGCTGACTGATAGCGGTTTGTATTCAATAGCATGAGAAATGTCTCAGGCACTTAGGCTTAAAACCTGTGTAGCCTATTGATTTAGAAAAAACGTGACATTTTGTATAGGCCTACATTCAGAAGATGGGGAAATCATGGTTCAACCAGTTGCATACTTGTTAAACCTTTAAACACAGCTAGACTAATAGCTAGCCTGCAGTACTGAATATCTATCTATCTATCTATCTATCTATCTATCTATCTGTCTGTCTGTCTGTCTGTCTGTCTGTCTGTCTGTCTGTCTGTCTAGCTCTCTGTTTCTCTATCTATGTATCAGTAGTGAATAATATCTGTTCTTAGAGCTATGGATTCTGTAAACAAATGAAGAAATTGAGGCCACAGGCAGACTGTCAATGACTGTAGTGCATTAGTGAACATGTAATGAAAAGCATTGGAGAGCCAAGTTTTCCAATGTCCTTAAGTACAGATGGCGATATTATGGTAAGAGTGGGATAGTGTATTGACAAGACTATTATCAACTCATAGGAAGCAGCTCAGATGAGGAAACGGACATGCTCTGGAAGGGACTCTCCATCAAAGTCTAAGAGGACGAGGCAAGCCCAGGGGAAGGCGTGGTGGGTGACACAGCGCCTCAGCTACAGGTTGTTTGTGTAAATTGTTGATGTATCGAAAAGTAGATGACAATTTTTTCAGTGGCATTACAGTTAACTACATGTACATACTGTAACCAAGTAGTTTGTCTGATTATATCAATTGTTAATTAGTATGTAGGTAGAAAAAACATGAGTGCAGTCCTAAGCCTACCCTAATCCATTTTTATTTTTCTATGTGCATATTTACAGGTGCACAGCCTCCAACTGACTGCTCCCTGTCATCCAGTGAGGGAGATCTGCCTTCTTTACCCTCTGGCAAAATCTGGTAAATCACAGTGATGATGAATTTAACTTTCAATGTTACCTTCAAATCTCCATGTATAATTGAATTTAAGAAACCTGAAATTAATGGTTGTTATCTAAATCATCTTTTATAACTCAAGTTTATTTTCTTTACAGAAAAAAATATGGAGAGGCTCTCAGCTATTTTGGTATCATGTCATTCTGAAGCTGAAGCTCAGCATCATACTGGTCTTTCCGTCAGCAGAAAGCCTCGTTTTGTGGAAAAAGGCAAGACCATACAATGTCCAGTGCCTCATAGAGAAAGAGGCTGTTGGTCGCCCTTTGTGTTGCCTCTGCAGTAAGCCTGCTGTCATTCGGTTGGTATTCTTAAACACTAAACTTATTCCATGATTGGCTTTTATAATTAGTGGTCAGTGTGTAATTCTATTTTCTTTTGTGTTGGTATAAAGTGTTCAGAAGCATCCTACGGGAATGTGGAAAAATTATTTAGGACCTCCTGTGCCCAACTGCAAGGGGCTAAACCCTGAGACACATATCCCAAATAAATAAAATGTTGTATCTCACGTAATTCAGAATATCCTAACTTGAATTTAGAGTACCTATCACTATTCCCATAAAATAAAAAAAAATCATAATAATTTTGCCTTTCCCTTCTAGGTGTAGAGATTGTCTTTGGTTTTTTTTAAAGCTATCCCTCCAAGAACGCACATCATCAAATAGGAGGATGGATATTGCACCCATGAGCAAGGTATGTCTCAGTCTAAGCCTATTTTTTCCATATGTACTTGTTACAAATAGTGTAATGCAGTGGTTTCTTGTTTTTGTCAGCATGCATTTTGCCAGCTGTGAAGGCACCATGCTGCATCACATCACCAGGAAAACCAGGGATTTTAATTATCCTCAATGGTAAGAACAATTCACTACACCACACTGATCATGTGTATTAAAGCTATAGTGCGTAACTTCTGTCACGCCCTAAAGGATTAATGCGTTATTACAACGATACGGCCGTCACCTATGGCCCTCCTCTCCCCTCCGCTACCCCTGTAGCTCTCCATGGTACCGGTAATGCACATCACACACAGTAACAGTAACACTCGCAACACATCACCTGCTGCGGGTCACACTGCTCGTCACAGCACACAGACTCCCCGCACTAAGTTACACACAGCAACACCTTGTAGCTTACTACTAACGATGTGGCTAACACCAGGCTGCTAAGAAGTGTTGCTTCTAGCAGCTGCGGAACGTTCTCCCTCCTCCCTTCTAGTTGTCAGGTAAAACCGAGTAAAACACGTCGTTCCGGTCGTTTCCTGTCCACCATCACGGGAAAGTCCCTCCAAGACAGTAAATACAAAAACAACAAATACTGAAAAATACCGCGAGGTGTTTGAGGAGCTGAACAGCTCAATCAGCGTTGTATCATCTCCTCTTGTAGTGGCATGGGTGAAACAGATATTTACAGACACGTAGAAGTTACGCACTATAGCTTTAAGTATGTGGTTGGTACTGTAGTATGTATTCATGATGTTGTTGATTTGCATTATGTCCCAAGGGCATTGAGTGATGACAGTGATGACTTACATTAGCTACTGTTTTTGTGTGGAACATGCCAGAGGCAGTGGACTCCTGAATTAAAGGACCTCATCAGGAGCAGATACTGGCCGGCCTCTCTTAATGTATCTACTTTGTACACATTGGACCTTTTGAGCTCCTTCCAGGAACTGAAGGTTGTTTCTCCTGGTTTTCCCAGACAGGCCTTCGCAAAGTTGCTGGAGCACCGCACAAAGGACGAGTATCTGTATTTGTTCCTAACCACATTAAAAAACTGTATTTACATAAGCAGACAACATCACAAAAATGTGTGATTCTCTGTATCTTCTAGGCTGGACATATCAATGGAGATGCACTGCAGCGCAGTTTCTTAGAGTTTTCATACTCCTCATTTGAGGAACACCAACTCTGCTGTGGTGCTGAATTCACCTGCCCAGCCTGCACACCTGAAACGTTGGCTGTTTCTGCAGATATAAACAGGAAGTTGTATCGCTTTGGCCAAAGTGGAAAGTGCTTTTTTCTCCAGTGTTTTTATTTATGCATTTATATTCCTGTGTGACTAATGCATCTGTCTATTTGTCTTTCTTCTTCAGCAGTGAGGACCCTGCCTTTTTGAGGGGCTCTTTGTGGCAAAAGACAGTGAAGTGTCCACATTACTGAGGCCATCCAAAATGCAGTGAAAATGTAAGTTATATTGTGTGACAAAATAGCTTTATTGCTGAAATATTACTGGAATTAAATTTAGTGAAACAATGACCTATATAGCTGACACAATTGCATTTATTTTATTTATGTTTGTTGTGTATGTTATAGAGACATGGAAAAGGAAAATGTGGGGACTCCCAGTGGACAACAGCAAGAGAGAGTTCAAGGAGGGCCTCCAAATTGGATGAAGAGGGGATGGAGGTTGCTGTGTGTCGCCATGGCTTCGTTTTGAAAGCTCTTAATATGTACAGCTGCTGTCATATGTGCATTTATAACATTTACAAGCACAGTGATAATATACAAGTTTATGAACAACTATGGTATGTAGCCTTTTGCAGGAACATTACATCCCTCTTTACTTAAAGATCAAGTGGAGTGGTAGGAACCAGGACGGAGCAGGGACAACTGCTGGTGAGGAGGTGGAGCAAGACAACAGCTACCTATCCCGTGGCCTGACAACAAAATGTATGTTGAAAGCAGGTGATTAATCTGTTTACCATATTCTTGCACCCTTTTTTAGATTGCATTTCATAAACGCATTATTTGTTTTCAAGAGCACGTGTGGACATGCTTACACTGTACGCACTGTGCTTTCCACTAGATATGTAAAGGTAAGTCTGTGTTTGTTGGTCACTTGGCTTGTTAATCCTTAAGGTCTTTAACCTGATTATTGTATAACACTATTTATCAGACATGTCAAAGACTCCTGGACGAGACTGTGAGGCTAGCTGAGTTAAAAACTGAGTTACATTGCTCGGATGATGAAACATCACAGTGGATCTCTGAGGTGATTGAATGGGCAGCCGGAGGTAAGCAAGAGAGTGCACATCGCAGGTTTTACAACAAAGTTGTATTAAAATGGATTTTATATGTAGACCAAAACAAGCTCTTAAATTTAAAGTCCTGTGTTCTGTTATATTGAATTTATTTCTATAGAGATGCCAAACGCACCTCATAACACCAAAGGCACCACACAGAGTGAACTTCAGCAGTCCATTGTGGGGCTCTACCCTCAAACCCTCTACCGTCAGAATGGTATAACAATAAAACAAGTTCATAAAATGAATCTACTGTATTTAATAGTGTTAACATTCCAACAAATGCATGTACTTGCAATTCATGAATTTTAAACTGCCATTTAGACTATGATAATCTAGATAGTGTTTTTGCTCTTAATGTCTTTTCAGACAGCAGTAAGTTTCACCACTGCCTTCGGAGGAAGCTGGAAGAGAGCAAACAACTTCCTCTTCAGGAGATGCAGAGGTACAATGGAAAATGTATTCATTGAAATAATTGCTTTGATTATTAAAAGAAGTAAGCCAAAGTCAGTGTCAGTCACTGAAGAAAGACATCTCACGGTGTAGTGAGTCTATAATGTGTTTTGTGTCCTTTGAAATGTAGACCAGGGCAACGAAGGACTTTGCTGTCTCTTGTCTGAGCTGTTGGAGCAGTTGCAAGTGGTCCTTCAACAGTACAAGACTGCTTTAGGTCCTGAGGACTCTGTGTATCTGCACATTGAGGAGGAGGATCAAAGTGACCTCAGCAGTCCAGACAGCAGTGAAGACGAAAAGGATGTCACAACTTAGGTAATTTAGTCAAGTACTATGTACTAGTGTTTGTTTTGCAGACCCACACCTGTAAATGATTTATACAGCTTGTTCATTCTAGATTTCACCTTCTCTTACCATGTTTTTTTTTCACAGATTGGTGCTGCATGACGGACTGGACTCCGGGCTGCCAGACCCATCAGCCACATACCCATGTACACATAAAAACATGACAGAAAGCACACAATAGGAGTTACAAAAAGTTGTAATGATATTTTGAACTCCAATGCAGAACACCAACTGACAGAGGAATGAAGGAGTTCTTGTATTGGGTGGTAGTGTGAACTGAGGCACTCAAAGGAGGTCAGGTTGCATATGGGTATGAGATTACAGGGAAGCCATTTTATATCACCCCTGATGAAGGCCTGTGGTCGCAACATGTTGGCTTGTTTTGATTTGTATGGCCATGCTACAAAAAAGGCTTTTTAAATCATTCTCCTACTCCGAGTGCTTCAGTTCCCGCTGCCACCCAGTATTTGGATCATTACAGAGGTAGAGACTAAGACACAAAGAGACCTGTTTCAGTACACACCTTTCAGAGACTACAGATTGTAATAATCTTTAAGGCCAATCATTTTCATGGCTGTTTGAACCAGGTGCAGTAGCTTCGATTTAGTTGAAACAGGGAGGTTTCCAAACCAAACAGGCATACCTTATCTAATAATGCTCTCCAGCACAGCCTGAAAACATAATTCTCTGCTCAACTCTGTATAGTCGCAGACTACATGAGTGGTCCATGTTAAAATTCTGTGTATGTAGAAATTACGGTACTTGTAGCTAGGACAATTTGTTGGTTGTCGATGACAATTTTGCTGTGATCAGACGCCTTTGGGATTGAAAATAATCTCCTCTGTCTCTGAGGTGTGTTAAAAGCAGAGCTAAATCCTCCCACCATCGTCAAGATGTTGGCCTTCGTGTTTTCTATATTGCTACTATATTGACAACATGTCCAAGGCATTGTCTATAGTGTTTAGAAATAAAAACCACTGTGTGCACATTAATGGAGATCATGCATTGTTTCTGTGTGTATTACTTTGACACTTATGTATTATGGAACATTTAACTTATGTAGCCTACAATGTACAATACCCTACATGTATTCAGAAGGCTATTATACAAGTCAATACAACATTAAAAAAAATGTTTCGCATCCACTGGCAGCTGTTCAATAAAAGATTAATACAGACACTATACATCACACCATGAGACCAAATAATTCACACATACACAGCTATCACTGAAACTCTTTCTGTCATCCCCCACTTTGGACAAAGGGCAACTTTGAAACCGCCCCCTCGGTAGGGGGTAAACTGGCGATTGCACCGGACTGTACAGCAGCCGACAGATTTAATACGTTAGGTTATGGTTTAATAACCATTATGAATGAAGGTGAGTAGTGCTTAGTGTTTACACAATCAACATCTAGGCAAATATGTCTGCCTACAAATTAAAGTTGGTGATGTGTCTGGAGCAGCTGCAGATAGTGACAGGTTTCCTCATCACTCTTTCTTTATCGCTCGGTGTGTCTCTCGAGCGAGATGTTTTGAAATCCTCCCGCCCCTGAACGCATCTCCGTCAGTCAAGCACATTACGTCTGAGAGACGTCTTCTAGGACCGTAATAGGCTATATGTTTATGTTTTTCAAACACACATGTTCAAATTACACCACCATATATCTTAAGTTTATTTTTTTTGTATTTAAAAGTAACCAGAAATATGTTTTTGCAACCCTAATCTATCAACCAACCCTAACATCAACTGAAAACTACAAAGATGGGGAAATGTCCGGAAGTTGCAATACACAGTGCTATACTCCGCCATATTGTTTTGTAGTTCCAATGTGTTTTCTCTTATTTCTCCTATTATATGAACTTATAATCAAGAATATTTTTGACTTATTTATAGTTTTTAAGGACAGGGAACACATTTTTAGGGTCAAATTCTATGCATCTATTTGACAACATGGTAAAATCATGTTTTTCTTAGATTTGGGCCCTTATCAGTGGCGCCCCCTATTGACAGTGGTTCTGTTATAGTAATATAGATCAAGAGCTTTCTAAAACTGTTGATCCTATGTCTCTATCACTTTCTGTTGCTGATTTATGAGTCTTCAAAAACACCCCAAATTCAAGGTTCAAAGGTCATTCCTGGGGAGAAGGAAACACCCATATGCCCCATTTTGAAATATATTACTCCTTAGGTCAAGACCTTTCAAATGATGTCTTCATTGTCCACCTACGACAAAATTTCATTTTCATCTTGGTCCCAGCCAAGCCACTCTCAGGTGTACTTTCACAGATGCCTTTGGGTCCCAGCTAGATAAAATAAATCTAACATTTTTTAAGGCCTATTTAATGACCAAATATGTTCAAGATATTGATGTTTGCCTTCCACACAGTCAGATTTTTCAATTTGGATCAGTTAAGACCCAATCTCATCCATACAAATACATATTCTTGCAAATAAGCATATTTCCCCATTCCCTTATGCACATAAACATAGCACTATGGGCCCCCCTTTGGTTCATTAGAATTTTATTTTGGCAATGTCCAGCTTTAATGTATTTTTATTGATTGAGACCACAGCAGAACCAACCTTCCTTAGGCAGGATGTGGCAAAAGGAAGGGGTATGCCCTGAACCTCCGTCCTCACATGATGCTGAAAAAATCTGGCATTTGACAGGTCATGTTTTCATATAGTTGTCTGTGGTGAGCATTCAGGAACACTCTTGTCATTGATTAAAACCATTTATTGCAACAAAGTTATTAGACTTGGCGCTGAAGGCTCCACTCTATATTGAATGTGGTCTGGCTGTCAGATGACAACAGCTGGGGGCCCCTTATCACTTCAATGTCCTGCATGAATTTGCACAAAGCTTAGCCTATACAAGATGATCATTTGTGGATCTACTGGCGTGCATTGGTCCAGCACCAAGGGATGACAGTTTGCAGAGTTAAGTTGCAGACCTAAGTGTATTCACGCTATAGCTCTTTATGTCATGTGTTACAGTCTGACTTCTTCGGGTGGAGGCTGGAACAGTGTGACACGAGTCAGGCCACTTGGATCACTCCGAGCAGGGTCACTTGGACCAACAGGTTCTGGTCAAGGATATTGATGTCAGCACGGGCTGTGGGTAAAGCTGAACTGGGACAGGGGTGGAGTGCATGTGTGTGTGTTGTGAGAGAGGAGCAAGGTTGAAACCCGCCTGTCACAGAGAAGATGAGAAAAATGCAATGAAACTACAGCAACTTCTGGTGTTGGCGTCTCTGTAGCAACAGTGCCTCAGGTACTGCAGCATTTGCCTTACCAAAAATGACAAAACAATGAGAAATACTTTATAAGGTTCAAACAAATAATAGCCTCACAGCATCCTTTTCCCATGATCTTTATTTCTTTATGTACAGCCATGATCTTTTGTCAGCAACAAAGTTAACAACTTGTGTTTTTCCATACTGTGAAAGTAACAAACTTTAAGAAGCAATAAAATGTCAACAACATGCAATCAAGTTCTCCATCTTATCTCAAGTTGACATAAACATTACTAAATATAAACTTGATGACATGCTCCAACCAAAATATTCACATTGAAACAAGAACATTCACATTACACATTTTTATTTTTATGCAAGAGAATCCTTTGGCTGCCAGGAATGGGTCCACGCCTTGCCACTGAAAACAGATGAGAAATGTTTTTGTTACTGGTGCTTGCTGAGTATTTCTAATAAGCTTAATCTTCTAACATGTGTCAAGGACAGATCCTATAGAATATTCTAGGGATGACCTCAAATAGTCAACTATTCAATTTGGAGAGAGCCAACTATAGAGCAAATCTGATTAATCTGATTAAACTATGAAAATCCTGTCGAGGACACCCCCAGAATATTACACGTATAACAATTTAATTTCCACTTACGAAAGACCATTGCTTTTTTGAACAAAGGAATTATTCTAAGCAACTGGGTAGATAATAAAGCAGTAATAAACTACAAGTTAAAGAAGGGATATTCGAGCATAAATTCAACCCATGGTCCAACGCACTGTAACACTGAGTTAGACCCCCCCCACACCCCTCCCCCCCAGAGAGATGATGTCTGCTAACTGCTAGCTTTAGCAATGACCTCAACATAACAGCGCAGTATATTTCTCCTCCTGCAAACCGCGATCAAAAAGCCACTCATAGCCACAAATAATGCTCAGAACAGCACCACACGTCATCAACAGTACAGCAGGGTCCCAGCCAATAATACGAGGCATCAAACATTAGCTTTGCTTGGTTTGTATTGAAATACAACTCACCCACTCTGCTCCAGTTCTACGCTATGCAGCAACTTTCCGTATCCAGTATAGAGTCCAGGTACTGACAACACTCCAGGCCGACTGGCAGCACACACACCTGGATTCAGCAGCCATGGGAAGGCACACTGACCACTTGTTCCCCCCAAGTCAAGCACATAGCCTCCACCGCAGCTGCCCCTCTTTTACTTTTCTCCTCCATTTCCTTTAGCTCTTCTTCAGTTAACTAGGAGCGCTCATCGAAATGAAATCAGTCGTCGTTGTTCTAAAACTCCATGAACTAAGCCGCATTGTCTCTTCTGTGATGTCTGCTTCACTATGTTACAGGCAGTCTCTTCTGGCAACAAAGGTCGTCTTGATCTCGTATGTGACGTCATGTCTATTCTCACGCTTGTTTACGTGATTCTTTCTCCCTAATATTCTATTCGTGTCCCTGTGAACACTCTAATAACTAACTGATAGGCAAGATACATACTGTAGGAACTTTGACTGTATTTGCATGGAGTAATAATACACATTTTCATCCATGAGCTGCAGGACTCTACTTCACTCAGTAATCGCCTCCACGCCCAGGTGACCAACTGTAACCATGACAGTAACAGGCAGACATCACAGAAGGGACGACACGGCAGTTTATGCAGTTTGACAACAACAGCGACTGGTTTTATTTAGAGTTTACTGAAGACGAGCTGAAGGAAATGGAGGAGAAAAGTAAAAGAGGGGCAGCTACGGTGGAGGCTATGTGCTGGACCTGGGGGGAACAAGTGGTCAGTGTGCCTCCCCATGGCCGCTGAAAATGAATGTTTGTGATGCCAGTCTGACAGTCCAACGTGTGTTGTCAGCGCCTGGACTCTATGCTGGACATGGACAGTTGCTGCATAGCGTATAACTAGAGGAGAGTGGGTTAGTTGTTTTTGTTTCTTTTAATAGAAACCAGGCAAAGCAAAGCTGATGTCTCGTATTATGTGCTAGGACCCTGTTCTACTGTTGAAGATGTTTGGAGCTGTTCTGAGCATTATTTGTGGCTATGAGTGGCTTTTGGATCCTGGTTTGCATGTGGAGAAATAGACTGTGATGTTTATTATGGTGTGGTCTTTGCTAAAGTCACTACAACTAAAGAAGCTAGTGGTTAAGTATTAATGCAGACTAGGCCTATAGAAGGAGAGATTAAGCAAAACTACAGAATTACATACCAAACTGGACAGGGCTCCCACTCCACCAACATCTCTGCTTTTCCCTGTAAAGACAGTAAAGAACAACAAAAAAGAAAGGCATCTATCATTATTCTACAGTAAAAGGCATCAATCTCAATCTTATGAATCAGCTATTATCTGTGGTAGCAGTTACTGAGTATTGTTGCTGCATTGGGACTTTCCTGATGTTTACAATGTTTCATAATGATATGTTCAGTATAAACTGTGTTTTAATCTGTGATTCAAAAAGACCCTACAGATGATACACACGAGGATGCTTCTAAAACTGACAGTGCATTTGTGTGGAATTTCAACAAATACTGTAAGTATTGTTTGTTTTTGCAAGGGCAGTACATGATTACAATTAATTGCAACAGAGTTAGCTCATTTTACATGGGTGTCTGTCTACCCTGTCTAACCTTTCTCACTCTCTCCCTCTTTACTCTCCTGATGGGAAAAGTCTCAAGACGAGTATGGTAAAAGCAATCTGTGAACATACAGATATATATAGTTATACCCTAACTACAAAAGTTATGTGGTAAAATTCGACACATTAATCCTGATGGATTTCCTGTGTTTTCTGTTAAAAATCATGTCTCATAAAATCGTACAAATATTTGGCTAATAAGGTGGGGAATGATCAAAGCATCAACCCGTGTAAATACATGTACTTCAGCCAGGACCACTTTAGTCAAAGAAACTAAATACAATTGCAAAATTTAATTTTGACGGTATAGCTTTTTTCTGGTACCTTCCTGTCCTTCCATTGACCTATGTGGAAGGGAGAGCAGAGTCAGCAAGACCCCAGAACAGAGCAAGCACCAATGACCCAATTATGACATTGGTAAGTCAGAACAAAATGAGAAGGAGTAGCTGAGAAAGCAGCAGAGGCAGATGGCCAACAGATGCAGTTTAAATAGAGCGCCCAATTGAATGAGAAGGAGGAGATATGGTCTGCTGATAAGGAGCTGGCTTATCACAGCCAGCCAGCTGATATGATCCTGTCCAACATGGCCTGGCCACATCAGCTGGTGAGGTGAGCAGCAGAGCTTGACTTTCTGGCCTGCCTGAACTAACGCTACACTCAATTTTTGCAACTACATGTGCAGTGGCACATGATGTATGTTTTCTGAGTAAGTCAACCAGTGAAGATTTCTTGTGAGCAAAATTAAATGATTGGTTTGTGATGTAAGCATAACAAAGAGGAGTAATTTAAACATACTTTTTTGTAGCTTCTTTCTCTCTGGCATATGCCTTCATGCTACTGCAATATAAGATTGTAATTCACTCATATCCTTTAAAAGATGACACTATCCCTTCTTAATTGTATGTAATGTATACATAAATAAATAAACAGTGATAATGAGATATCAATAATCAACAGAGACATGAGATTACCAATGTAATTAATTGAGAACACCCTATATATATTAGTACATACCTGACTTTTTACCCATGTTGGTCTGCTCTGCCTGTCCCGCTGCGTCGCCCTGCTCCATGTTGGTCTGCTCCGCGTCTGTCTGCTCCGCATCGGTCTGCTCTGCTTATCCCTCTGCGTCAGTCTACTTCACGTCGGCCTGCTCTGCCTGTCCCTCCATGTTCACCTTGCTTGGCCCTTCCAGTGGGTCACAGGGTGTAAGGTGCAAGGTGATTAGCTCCTCCTCATTTACATCTGGGTCCCGGTTCCAACCTGCAGTTAAACAAATTGTCAAATCTCAATCAGATTTGTGTTCACTGTAGATGACAGGAAAATGTTGAGACTCCTGGCTCTATTAAATTTCTATATAATTCTTTGTGACTCTAACTATAACTCAGAATAGTATCATATAGTTCGATTAATTAAAATATTATTTTATTTCTCTGTAACAGAGCATTATTATCACTGCTCTTCTTAGTGTATAATGGACCATGAATCCAGCCACTCCATGTCAGGGTCTTGCATCACCCTGTCAGGGTTTTTTCCTAAACAATGACCAGGTCTCTGTACACTATCCTTACATACTTTATGGTCAGCATCCTGTACTGAAAGCTGATGTTAACAAACTCAATAAACTCATCAGGAAAGCTACTCCTGTCATGGGAGTGGAACACAATTGGCTGTGAGAGAGGAGGATGCTGAGAAAACTTACAGCATCATGAACAATTTCTCTCACCCCCTGCATTTACTCCATTCACACTATAATAAACCAATGATCTGACGTGAAAATGTCCTTTAGGATTAAAAAAAAGTTCTATCTCATATTGTTTATACAGGACAATGACAAGAGTACTCATAAGATTGACTTAAAAATGACATCAAGCTAAACTAAACTACTTACACTAACATGTGTGCAGTGAAGGAGCACTTTATATTTTGACATGGATAAAGGAGACAGTGACGCCAGACAGCCAAACATTTTACAGGAGGAAACTGATGTTTTGGTCTGGGAGGTCCAAGCTGACAGTGGCCAAATATGTTAACACAGACAGAGAGACCTCCACGGACTGATGAAGCAGAAGTAGTCTGGGAGGAGGTTATTGTTAATCAGATTTGCCCTGATATACTGTACAACAAACAAACAAACAGAAAAACGCACCCTTTCCCACGCTCACATTCACTCTTTATGGTCTGTTACAATGACCAACGGAAATACAAGACCGTAAGATGTAGAATCAAGATTGTAATTCATTAGTGTGATCGAAATGGAGCATTCAAAAGAGCTGTTTACACTCCTAATCCACTCCTTTTGTGAGAATGGCTGTCACAGCCCACAAGATGACAAATAGACGGCCTGTCAGTACTCAAGATGGCGCTGTGCCTGCTGTGTGACGTCACATGATACCTGTGTAACAAAGATGAGCACTGTGCACAGATCACAACATAAACAAATACAATGCATAACGGGGATGAAATCAGAAGCACCTGTTCATAAAGGATGCATCACCAAGACCCATGGCCTGGCCCTTGACCGCGAGTTTCTCAGTGTTTTTCTCTTTTCTTTTGAATTTGGGAGTTTGGGAGATGCTGAATATATCTGATGCCTAGGCTGTGGTTGTCAGTGAGACATGTGAACTTGTTAGTTTGCATCAAGTTTTATACTGCGCCGCCACACCCATCACATCGCACCGCTGTCTACCAAACTGACAGTGCACTGTGTTGCGCTGCATGAAACTTGCACTGTGCCACCCTGTGCCGTGCCACAAAACTAAAAGGCCATAATTCCTTTCCAATACAATAATTTACAAAAATGTATACACTAATAATACCATTTGTTAAGCATGCATTGCATGCATCTTACCTTCACAATGGTACTCATGAAATGAGCCAATCTTTTGGAGGTAGTCTTTGGCAAAATCAGCAAGTCTGCAAAGAGGGGTGAGGATCTCCCTTTGTTTGCTCCTTCTTTGTCTTCTTTCCAAGATGTACTGGTTTGTAGCCAATAGCATGGGGTTTCTCTAGCTGCAATGACATAAGTTTGTATTATCAGTTGAAAAGAATGGAATTGCAACTACAAAACTAACTAACCACATTGATTAATGGCACAAATATGACATTACTGAGGACAGAATCAATACAAAAGCCATTTAGGATGATCTAACTTTTTGATGTGTTTCACTTTTGTATAAAAATGTATGTGTAAACAGGAACAGCTCATTAAGTGTAAGCAAAAAACTAAACTTTAAGACAAGTAGCAACAGTAAGGATAAAATATGTATCACATTTGGGCAGTACAATGTAATTTTCAAATCTGCACAATGATGGTAGCTTCATTCTTAATGGATGCCACGTTGTGGGTGTTCTTATGGCCAACCATCCATTCTTCTCTCTTGTTATCAAACTTCTGAAACTTCTATTTAAGGCGCTGCTTCAGAGGCTGCTCTGTCTTGCAGTGAAGACACACCTTCTGCGCACAAAACAAAATTTGCTTGCAAAAGGGACAAGTCTTTTTTGTAGACCTTCCTGGCATTACAGGAAACCAGACAGATAGAGACAAACAAATACACAAACAAACTAATACAGGCTGACTAACAAACAATTACACAGATATCTGAGAGAGAGACAGACAGACAGACAGACAGACAGACAGACAGACAGACAGATAGATAGATATTCAGTACTGCAGGCTAGCTATCTAGCTGTGTTTATTTGCAGAAAGGTTTAACAAGTATGCAACTGGTTGAACCATGATTTCCCCATCTTCTGAATGTAGGCCTATACAAAATGTCACGTTTTTTCTAAATCAATAGGCTACACAGGTTTTAAGCCTAAGTGCCTGAGACATTTCTCATGCTATTGAATACAAACCGCTATCAGTCAGCTAGCTGGACAAAGTTACAAGATATGGCTATTTTTTCCCCCTCAAGTTAGAAGATGGGTTTCATATTCTTGCGTTTCATAATGAAACTATTGTTAATGTAAACATCCAGCAGACACACGTCTTACCTGTGAGGGTTCGCGGGAAAAAAGGAGAATCTGTTTCCGGTTTTCCGCCGGACAACTTAGGGAGAGGGACAAGAGAAATAGGACAGAGCACTTCCACAATAATAATACGAAAAAACGATGTTAAAATAATATAAGATGACATTACCAACGTAGTGGTACCTTACAAAAAAAAAAAAAAACGTAGTCCGTATTTGAGTAGTAATGCAGACAGCAGGAAACAGCTGTTTCCTGTTTTTTTTCCTACAAAATAAAATCACCAAAATATATTAAAATTCCTTTAACCCTGCAGCAAATAAGAGGAATAAAAGCATTAGATCATAAATATGGGCGTTATTATACCGAGTATCCCCGCATCCTAATTGTACAGGTTTGACGTAACATTAAAAAAAAAAAAAAGTTTACCTCGCAATAAGCGGACATTCCAGCTTCAGTGGAAAAAAAAATGCAGGAATCAGACATTAAAAATAACAATAAAATAGTTTCCTGATCACAAAATGCCTGAATATTCTGCAATAAGGAAAAATAAAAGCATAAAGGACGATATGATGCTGCATATCACCAAAGCTCTTAATATCTCTTACGTTACATTAAGAAAAACTGATATGTAATATGATACGAGGAATCTCTGCTGATTAAAATGTTGTATTGTATAAGAAAAAAACGCGGAAATCGTGCTGGCACGCACGAAACAATAGATTAAAATTCGTGACAGTAACACGATTTCCCGTGATCAACCTTCTGTGCCTACTGGGCATTAATAACATTGGGTCAACCAGATGAATCGCTGATAACAGCCTACTGCACCTACTAGTAGGTAGAGTAGGGCCCTACTGGCCCATATTTCTGGGATGATGGTCACAGAATTACGTCCATTCAATGGTATGACAACAGTCAAATCGGGTGAATGAAGAATGGAGGGGGGAAATGACAATTGGAACTTGTGTTTATAATGAGCTCCGTGTGGGAAGCTGAACATTTTAATGTGTGTGTTTTTCTTTTCTTTTCTTTTTGGTATCAGAGCACTGAATTTTTATTTCTTTTGTTCGTTTCTTTCTTCGGCTCAAGCTGGCTGAATGAGAGAGAAAAACCTGAGGGAAAACAGAGGATCTGAATTAAACCTGCTCCAATTTACAAGGAATAAGGGAAATTGTGTTCCTTCTTTTGAAAACAAGTTAAAACAATACACCAAGAACAAAACAAGGAGCTACATCAATCAGCGTTTGAATGACTTCGGGGCTGTAAAAGTCTTTTCAGAGAAAAAAGCCACACCATCCATCAGAGTGCGTGTCTATGTGCAAATACAGTATGGTACAGTATGTTTCTGCAGGGATTTATTCAAGTCAAACTCTTGTATATCCAACTCTTACAGAAGGAGTGTGTCCTTATAATTAATTAGTGGTCGTCTAATTACACAGTCGGCACTTCATTATCCCATGTGCATGAGTGCAACCCACAGATGTACCCACTTAATCACACACAAGACTCGCCCCCGCCACGGGTTACAGCACGCACGTCTCAAGGACTGAGCTGATACAATCACTGACCTCCAACAGGCTGCTTTTTTTTTCGTGCTAGTCTGATCTGATAGATTTCAGGATTTCAGGAGTGGGACAGCCAATATGTTCCCCGTCAGGAGCCCCTCGCTCTATGAATCTCTTGTCTCTGAAATCAAGATTGGACTCTTCATGTGTCAGAGCGAGGGTAAAAGCATGTGTGTGTATTCAGGCACATGTTTTCCACACCGAGACTCAGTTCTTCCATTCGATTCCTCACAGATATTCCTCTGCATGTATTTCCATGTAGATTGAAAGGGTTTTAAAAGGTGGAGAATAGCTCAAAGCATCTGGATGTCACAACGGGGTAGAGGAGCCAAACATGGAATGAATTTGAATGGAAGATGGAGATGAGGTTTGTTTTGTGACCTGTGATTTTAAAAACTATTTGACAAACAAATGTTGGAGGAACTCTGGTGGTCGGGGATCATATTTTTTTTGGGATATAACAGTCAGACCTCCGCTCTGCTACAGTTTAAAAAGCATAGCAGGCGCCTCGTGTGTAGAGGCTACAGTCCTCGCTGCAGGTGCATGTCATTCTCCCTGTCTCTGCCTCCCCATTTCCTGTCTCTCTCAACTGAACTATCAGATAAACGCATGAATTGTCAAAAAAAAACTTGTAAAAACAAAAGAAAACAAAACCTCAATGTATGAGGAAATGGAGACCTTTTACTGGTATGGTGTCATTTTGACCGATTATTAAATATATATGGAATGAAGCCCAATCTTAAGGTGATTATACTCTGTTCTGTGGATTTAAAATCGCCTGTTAACGTTTGTGAATGGCAGTAAAGCAAAGAAAAGAAAAGAAAAGAAGAGGTCAAAGCATGGCAGCAGCCCTGCTTTCAAACAAGCCTGTGGAATCTCACCATTACCTCTGCTCCTCCACCCCTGGCTGCAAACGGCCTCACAATTAATTTATAGCTGAAGGAAAGGCCATGGTCCTTGGCATTTAAAAGAGGAGTAATTCTTTTGGTGTTGTCTGGAATGCATCCCACCTCGGGGGTGTCTGTCTCTCATGGTCTGCACAGAGATTTCCTACAGCAGCATAACAAGGGGATTGTCCAAGGCAAGCCATAGCCAGTGTGTGTATGTAACTATAACTTTAAACTTCCTATGTAAAAGAAAAGTTTTAAGTCTGCTGTTAACCCCAACCTTTCCAAACCCAAACTTGGTTCAACAAGAGAGGTATGAGCTCTTTTCCTCAAATCTTATGACACTTGTTGTGGCAGCTTGATCATGAGGAATTGCAACCTAGCCTGTGGATAACTTAAAGCATCTATTGGATATCTATTTGATTTAAAACAGCCCTTAAAGGTTTGATTGATGTGGGCATTAAACAACATATCCTGATCAACGATAATGCCAAAATTGGTGCAATGGTGGTACTAGAGGCCAGTGCAATGCCACCAAGACTAACTATATCATTAGATAATGTGATGATGCTGATGAAATAACAATACCAATTCATACTGCCAGAACAATAAAATAATAATAATTATAGAATATTTCCATAAATAAATGCCTGATGAATGCATATTGCACGAGGAGAATGAAACTGGCCCCAACACAGAACTCTGTGGAACTCCTCGTACAATATTTGCATGCGTGGAGAATTTATTGTCTAAACTGAATCAACCTGATGAGTAGGATTTGTGCTATTGCTTTAATTTTGGTCGTTAGTTACACTTCATATTTATTGGATTTTCACTTTGAATTGACAAGTGAACTGTCAGGTCTTTTCACCCTGTGGCTTCAGAGCAGACAAGTAATAAGTACAGAAATGTCAAAATGTTCTTTCATGACCCACAGAGTAGTTTCTAATCACCCACTGAGTCCAATCTCAAATTGAAGCAAATCTGATCTGCAATTTCAATTTCATCAGCAGTCCAGAGCCAGAAACAGACAACTAAATCTAATCCAATCCGATACATACTGATATAATCCAAAACTAATGAGCTAAATGGGTTTAGATATGATGATAATACTAATTCAACTTCAAATTACAGCCCAAAAGTAAACAAGTGGATAACACTGCTGATTGCAGTATTTCACGGGTTGTCAGAATAGTGTTACCTCACATCCACACATTGGCCAACTCCGTCCTGCTCGCTCTCTCAAATTCATTAAGCCTGTCCTTTTTTTTCTCGTCAAATCTAGAGTCATTTGCAAAATCAGATATGCCTTCTTCTTCCTTTCATATTTCCATTGTTTGATTGATTATCTGTCTCACTGTTGCGACATGCACCCTTTGAGTTTCCAATGAGACGAGGAGCGGGTTTTCCCTTTACACTTTGGCAGCACCAATTTTCCTCTCCGATGAGATGATGTGAAAGTAATTGCACATTTTCTCCCTCGCCGTGTTTGAATGTAATGCTTGGTTGGAACAGCCAAGAGGTAGAGGGAAGGGTTGATTGCCCTCGGTCTCTTCAAACAAGCCCCTGTTATATAAAAGTTCCTCTGATCAACATTGAGAAATTCAGTTTCTTCAGGAAAGCAAGAAAGACAGACTGAAATTACAAAAAGAATAATATTAAGCATCACTGGTAGTTTGACATTTTGCAGGCCATTAATTCCAATCATGTGTACTTTTAAGTGATTGCCGACTATTTTCCAAAGCATAATGTGAAGTCTGGCTGTGTACGACACATTTGAGACGACTGGCAAATTGCACTCTTGTATCTTTCAACAGTTTCATTTTATTATCAAATTTTCTGTTGAGTCTAACAATAAGTCATTATATAAATATCCTGCAAATGTAGCTTTGGTATATACATAAAAGGCAAAAGCACTATCTGTAATGTTCTGTAAATTTAAAGGATTATGTCGGACGACCTTGTGATGCAGTTCTGCATCGTCAGGGGAGACTGAATAAATAAAAGTATCAAAATTGAAACAGCAGAGGTCGAGACATTAAGTTCCTCGTATGAGTCACACTCAAAAAATACTTGCACTATATTTACAGTGATGCTACTGATGCATTTTCTTTCTGCTTTCTTTCAACTTCAGATTAATAGCTGTAACCCTCATGACTAGCTATCACATAATCAACTCTACAGCAGGTGCAGTGTTTAAGGTCCAGTCCGTTCACCGCTCGTCACGCTCAGCTCTACCTCACCTTGTCTGTTTGGATTGTTGCCTCTTTGCCTCATCTATGATAAGAGATTTTTTCTTCTTTTTTTTTTACTTGACCCCTAACTGCTCTGTGGGTTCTGATCCAAACTGAAACTGCACGATGTGTTTTTTCTTCAGCTACTCCATCAGCCAATTTAGACATTTTGTAAAATAGCATTATGTTAACTAACTTCGAAAACTTTAACCCACTGAAAAAGCAAAACAACATTTGAAAACATTTTGGTTTCTGAATTACCCAGAGTAAGTGACTTTAAAGGAGCTATAAGGACTTTTTTGTGGGAGTAGGAAGAGTTAGTTGACCAATGCGTTATACCACCATTAAAGCAGCAGCACATCTTCAAGGCAGGTCGGAGGCTGCGGTGAGTTGCTATTGAAACAAGTAGCTAGCTTGTTAGGGTGCTGAAAGAGTTAAAATTGTTTTTTTTGTTTTTTTTCTTGTTTACTTTGAATGAAATCTGAGAAAAAGAACATGATGCTGAACTTTTCTTCTTGACTGATGCGTCAGCAGCTGCTAATGCTAATGCTATGTAGCAAGAGCAAAACTTACAAATAGCTCCGTAGATAAATGTCTGGCTCAGTTCAATGCTGCACTATGTTCACCTGCTGGTCAATAACCTTTACTACCTTTTGGCCCTGGGCAGGAAAGTGCACTGTGGGTTTATGGAGCTTTTTCTTGCTGCTGCTGCTGCTGTAAACAGCTTCAATGATCCTGACACTGAAACAACAACAATGAAGCTGCAGCCATTAAATGTAAATAATGAGCTGAAAATCACTAAAACACACAGGATAGAGGCGAAAGAGCAGGTGATAAGTCTCTATGGGTTTTGTCACAAATTTAAACTACACATACTCTTTGTTCATTAAAAACCGTGCTGAGAAATGCAGCTTTAACGACTCCTTAAAGAAGCTCCCAGAGAATTTTCTGCTAGTTTATATGCACAGAGTAAATAAATATTATCATGCATTATCACGCGTTTATGAATTGGCATTCAGCGTGCGCACTTCAGATTAATTATTGTAATCCTCATTGTCATTGTCTTAATGTAAACACTCACCTCAGTGCTTCAGCTCCAGGCTCTGTGCAGGATTAAAAAGGAGCTTTTGATCAGATTCAGTGTGTGTGTGGATCTGTGGGTGTGATAGTAGAAGACACACACACACAAAAAAACAGGTGAGGAAAAGTTTAAAGAAACAAGGGCAGAAAAGACAGATGGGAGGGAGAGGAGAGAAGTTTTATAGTCGGTTCAGTCACCCTCTCTACGAGGCTCTAAAGTGAGTCTCCTCTGACTCATAACGACTGCTGGTGTCAGAGGCGATGGAAGCTAACAGAGAAACTGTCAGTGAGCTACTGGGAGAGAAGATGCTGAAAAAGCCGCGTGAGAGAGAAGAGTCTCAAGTGCAACGTTTCTCGCAGCAGGGCACGAGAGGGGGTTGATCCGGGATGAGACAGTCGAGCCGGTCTGTAGGGAGGCTGCGAGGAGAGGAAAAAAGGCCCCGGACCAGAGGGAGCGACACTGAGCTCAGCCGGTTGTGACACATTCAGAATGAAATTAATTAAACTCTACATCATCATACAAATGAAGGACGGGTCAGATGGGGCCCTGGGCCGAGTACATTTCCGATTCTGAGCTCGAGAGATGTGACTCGATATTCCCAATGGGTCTGCTCCGGACATAATTTGTTGAAGTGTATGAGGGCTGTGGAACCTGAGCTGGAGGAGGGCGTGAGGAAGGAGGGATGTGCGCATGTGAGTCCTCAACCTCATGGATGTTATGGTTGTAAATTCTGCAAATAACGATAACAGTGGACTGACCCTTCCACTCATTTGCAATATCAATAATGACATATTTCCACATTATAGTGAGTCCCACTATGTTGGAAGTAAGAGCTCGGAAAGAAGTCTACCTCCGAGTTGAGCAAAAACAAAAATATAACAATATCATACTTGTTAATATCGGATTTCATTGCCAACTATTGACAACGTTTTGAAAAAGCTGCACCAACTTAGAATGCAACATGCAGCAAAACAAACAGGCTAGCTGTGTAGTAGCCGCCATCTTGAATTCTTATGTCGGGGCTTGTGGGATTTGTTCGATTTCCCAAGTCTGAGATCTACAGAGGGTGGGTTCAGGATTAAGATTTGAACTTGGTGTACAATTGAAAAGCACCACCAATCATATTCTGATGGCCATCCTTACGATGACTATGAACTTCTAATCAGCTGAGGCTCGCATGCTAACAAACACTAGCTCTACAAGTTGGTTGTGGACGGTCTCCAGGTCTATTCTACTTTGACCATAAGATTACCTTGAACAGGTTTTAGTTAGATAATCCTGGTATTATAACACATTGTAAACATATAAGCTTCTTAACATAGCCCTGTTTTGTTGTTGAAGGCTAAACTCATACTCTATTGTTTTATTTTTTCTCAACTGTTGTTCTTCAAAAAGCTCAGAGGATGAGGACTGAAATAATTTATCAACTTTTCAGTATCATTAAGTAGCTTAATTATATTTTCCTTCGCGATAGGAGTTTTAATATTGCTGTCATACTCTGTCAGAGCCAAGACAAGTAATTATTTGGGGATGAAATGTCATTTATTGACTTGAGTTAATAAGTCAGTTATTGACTTACAGGATGAACCTACTTTGTTGTGAGTTGTAAGGTTTATAGTTATTTTAGATTAGATTCTGGTGGTCTTTCTTTTTTGATTCTTCTTAAATTTCCAAAGAAATGACAAAATTGGTCATTTCCTAAACTGCACCCTCTACAATTAAAGTAGGCTTCTTCACTTTCGGTGATGTTGAGTTTTAAAAGTTCAATCTCAAGGTCCATTTAGTAGCTGATATCACACTAAGCAGACACTCACTTTTGGACATTTTGGACCCGTATTTCCTGTTTGCTCCTAACTGAGTTCATTTTCCAGTTTTAACCCTTCGCCTGCCTGAACCGTCCTGAAAGCCTTTTGTTTTGTCACTGAATCTGTCTTTGTTGTCAGCATCTGGGTCCTTTTCCCCCCCTGTGTTTTCTGGCATCAACCTTCATGTGATGATGAAGCCTCTGTGGTGGCACAACATCAGTCTACTTCCACCTTTGTTACTGAGAGATCACAGACGTTATTCAGTCACATGATCACAAGAGCTACACTGATGAAATGGGAGACAATCCAGATCCGATGCAGGTTTTTCTGTTGTCAGTGATAGATGTGCAGAGTAGGAGAATATTCCAGTGGATCTAATTAAAATGACTCAGAGCTTAAAAGCTGCTGAATCATGTTTTATTCCTGTCTTTGGCAATCAAACTGTAGAATAAACCGCTGTTGTTTTACTTTTTTGACAGCTTGATGGAAGAAGATTAAAATCTCCTGATAAGATGTCCTGAAACTTTTTGTCGTTTTGTCATAATTTGACACATCAACAGTAAATGCAGGACTACTGTAGACAAAGGATCATATCCTGTCTCTGTAGAGTTGTGAGGTAACATCTGTGCAGTGCAGAGCCTGACCACAAGCTCCCTCAGACCTGAGAACATCAGTGCAAAAAATAAAAACAACTCTTGAAATAAATTGGATGGACCAGCAGGAGCTCAGCGACAGTTTGGGATTTCCCATCAGTTCCCAATCGCAGCTGTGGATGGATGGATGGAGGTATGGAGGTAAAGGCTTAGCAGCAATAATTTATTTTGCTTGGTTGACAGCTCTTGGGGAGGAAGCAGATTATCGTCCCGTAACATCTCCCAGGGGTTCGTCTCCTGAACAGGTTTCCCTCGGCGCGCCGGGCTGACAGCAGTTGTCTGCATCACGCAGCCCCGTCATGGAAGCCATTTGATGGCCAATCACCCGCTCAGTGGTGCAGAGGATGCGCTGCAGTTTAGCTCTGGTCTATGAAGAAGCAAAGAAGCCGACTTTGATTGAAGACGTTGACGGGAGCCGGGACTCTCATACTGTAGATGGATTTTTTCCGTTTATAATCAACGATGCAAGTGCAACGTTGGGTTAGAAAACATGTTTTTTATACAACATCATAGATGGACTATTTCAAAATAAAATCACTTCCTCTCTCTATATGAGAATACTTTTTAAATATTAAATGGTGTCCTTAAATTACATACTTTTTATTTTTCAACCACATGCCAGCAGTTCATTAATGATAGCTACTGGTCGCTGTGACACATACGTATATAGAGGGAAACAACACACGCGCACAGAGTCAGCTCCACAGGTAGGAGGAAATGACCCGTGTTCAAAAATATCGACTGACAGCATGAGTTTAACTTCAAAGCACAGAAACTCGCTCACATTATTCATGTCGTTAGAGCATAAAAAAATAAAATCATGTTCCTCGCTGCTGCAGAGCTCAGGAGAAAAGTCACACTCAATTACATACAGTAAAAAAAAAAATCACATTAACATGTAGATGCACGATATCAATGCAGGATGTCTGCGGTGTAAACAGACAGAGCTTCACTCCTGACAAACTATATCAATTCTGTATTTAATCAGTGTTATCGATCAGCTGCAAAGGATCAGAGTTAATTTTCTCTGGAAAATTATTTTAAAAAACATCATCAACGTGACACATTCTCCAGCCGGAGCCATCAGTCTTCTCCTCGTAGCAGCGCTCAGTGAACAGCAGCAGCGTGAGCTCTCTGACCTTCAGTTTCACAGTCTCATTCTTGAAGTTTATTACACCACCACAGCTAATCCTGCTCTCTGAGCGAACAGGCACCTTTCACTCTGGAGATAAATCAACATTTTCCCGCTCATTACTTTTGTGATTTGTTGTTGCAAAAATAACTTTTTCCTGTGAATCTCATCTCAAGCTCTCTGTCATTTTCTACTTTATTTCTCTGCTCACCAACAACTTTGTCTATTGGTTAGGAGACGACAGATGATGAAGGAGATGAAACTTTGATGTTTTCTGCCAATTCAATGGCTTCTAGAAAAACATGATTTAAAGGGATAGTTCAACATTTTGGCAAATTGGCATTTGGCCCATTGTCATAATCGCTATAGTCTTAGCAGTAGGTTCGTTACCTTTAATTCTCGGTGCAAGCTGTTTTTAGAACGGCGGAGCAGAGCCGCGAGCTGCTCAGAGCTACGCTACGGAGGCTCATGGGATTTCTTGGTTTCCCTCATCAAACTCATCAAATACACAATCCAACAACTCCAAAACACTCTGGTGGACAAGTTGTGACCTGCACATTCACCACGCTATGAGATAATAACGGACCATTACGAGACAGAGTTGTTTTAGAGGTAAATTCATGCAAAACAGCTGATATGCAAACAGGGAAACCAAGAAATCCTATGAGCCTCCGTAGTGTAGCTCTGAGCAGCTCACGACTCTGCTCTGCCATTCTAAAAATAGCTTGCACCGACAATTTGATGTAACAAACCTACTGCTATGACTATAGGGATTATGGCAGTGGGCCAATTTGCCAAAATGTTGAACTATCCCTTTAAGTGCAGTTAATTTTGAACCACATCCTCCAAAATGAAAATAGAGTTGAATCGGGACCTTTTTAAACTTAATGAAGTGTTGACTTATTGCACATGTACTTAATAAACTGGCAGCTGGGTGTACTTTGGCCTTTGCTCGAGAGAGGTCAGAAGCAATTCACACAGCACCAAGGAGAATTTTTCTTTTTTTTTCTTTTCCTTCTTGTCCTTCATTTCCTTTTGTTAACAGCTCTTGAACAAATGACTGATGTGATTTTCCCGGTGAGGACAGTTGTTGGTAATAACCATAAAGAACAGAGCTCTGAGTGCTCGGCTGCTGAGTTCATCTTGAAGAGGGGAAAATGGTGCACCCAGGAGAGCGCTACTGTCTGCGAGCAATTTTACAGATGGGTAATGAGAGAGGACAGGAACAGAGTATTGAAATACATTCAATGCACTGCAAGGTCACATGATGTGAGCATAGACATGTTTAGGCCACAATTACCTGCAATTAAGATGATGGTTATGAATTAGATGTGTTTTAGCGATATTTAGAGCAGACATGACGTTCATGACTTGTTACCGAGGTCGTCTGTGAGTGCTGCAAAATGTAACATCCACCGTTTTATGTTAGTTCGAACAAAAGCTATAGAATCCAATTATATACAAGATGTACTTTCATTTTAAAAACTATTGCCACGTCCTTCATGGTAGGACAGTTTCTCTCTAATTATCTATTCATGCATATCCTGGCTAACACCAGACTGTATCTCAGTCTCATTTCAGAGAGTATTGTTCTGGGGAAGGTGGATTCACCTCCGACTTCCAAGAGGTGTGACCAACAGACATAAATCAAATGGCCAAAATGAACGCAATTGGACGGACCTCAAACAAACTGAGAAACTATTCAGATAATGTAGCGACCACAAATGTGGTTGTTGTAGTTTTGCAGCGGTGATGGCGTGACGTCTAAGGACTTATGACATTTTTTGCAAAGGAAATCTGAGCGTGTCTGGTGTCTTTTCATTTTTTATTTATACACTTTCTTGTTTTTGCTGATGGCTGTGTGTGTATTGGTTGGTTTTATTGGAGATCATTTGAAGTTACATTGCTTTATGCGATGACAATTAAGATTATTCTATTTCTATTTGACAGCCACTTGACCAACATTATGATTTCTGCTGTTCGGTGGCCGTCACGTAAACAAAAGCTGCTAATTTTCTCTGTCACCACCCTGATTGGTTCTCCAGTTTTCGGGGAAATGAAATCACTGGCTTGGACGTTTCTTGTATGGACTGGTAGTAGAAGCTATATCTGCCTTAATCCAGTATATTTTTCATTTGTCTGCTGATGTATTTTCTCTTTAAATAAAAAGTGTCAGTTTAAGTTGTTATGACTGCCCTCCCCACTTTTTATATGATAAGCAACCAGTCAGATCAGTGAACTTCAGTTATTTGACAGTGGCAGGTTTATGATTGATGAAATTGATGGCTCTGCTCAGGCAGGAAGTCACATGTAGAAGTGGTTGTGGTGAGTTATGAGCTTAAAGATGGTGAAGTGTGGAGAGTCAAAGCTGAAAAAGAAGTCCCTGCGCTGCCCTGAAGCATCTCATTTCAAAACCTCTATATTTGCTCTCAACTGTCCAACGGCTGCTGACGGATGATCTGGCAACCAGTTAACACGGAGCTATGAGACTTGTCTTCCAGTCTGTCTGCCCATGTGACGTTTACTGTACAATATTAGTGGAGAGGGGGGGAGAGAAAAAAAAAGAGAGGGGTTTGATTCATGAAAGGTGAAAGGCTGTGACGGCCACCACTGAGCCACCAGTCACATTACATCCTCTGCAGCCGGCACATCAGAGCAGATTTAGAGCTGAGGATGAATGAGCAAAGAGGATGTAAGTCGTGGACTGGAGCGGTGACACAGCCGTACTAATGCATATTCAGAAAGCTGTAATTCCCATGCTTCCAACACTGCACACACACACATATATGTGCAGATAAACGTATAGAGACATACATGTTGAGACAGGTGTGAAAGTCAGCTGTCTGCCTTTAATGAGCTCTGGTGGAATAAACCTTTCTTCTGCTTTAGCGCCAGAGGGGGGGGAACGAAAGGGAATGAAAGGAAGAGCGTGAGGAATATAGCAACAGACGTTAAAAGCCGGGGCTGAATCGTGGGAATTGACATCCTGGTATTTACAGAATTCACTCGTATAGTCGTATAGAAGACACTGACGGCTCTGCGTTTGTAGCCGAGCCAGTGGTGGGAGTCAACGGACGGTAATATTCATCAGTTAGGGAGGCGAGAAAAAGGAAGGGAATCATCTCCACAGCATTTTAGTTTGAAAATATAAACACGGCTTCTTCTCAGTTATGAGTGCACTTTGTTTATTAATTAATAAGACAGGAATCAGGAGTGTGGTGAGTATTAAAAAAACATCATTGAAACATTAAGAGATGTAATCAGCATGTGAGTCTAGCTGGATTACATATCTTATTCATCAAAAAACGAAGATATAACACCCCATTTTGTATAATTATTTTATAAAAAAACAAAATCAAAATCAATGACTGAAAGAAAAATAAAGATTGGACAGGAGCTTTAACCGGTCCCAGCTGAAACCCTGGACTGATGGCCAGAAGATCACAGTCTTCTAGAGTATTTTTGTCATCATTACCATATAATGTGAGCAAAACAAACAAAGGACTTATTGTATATTACACTTAGACTTATTGAAATAGATTAATCATTTAATATTTACACTACATTCCTGCTGCACGTAAACTTTCTAATGTTGCTTTGGGTAAAAGTGTCAAAAGTACCAAAACACTTATTGTGAATGTAAATATACACTGTTTTCTTACTCATAGTACATTATATTTAAAGCTACAAGAAACATTCAAGTTTAAAATAACCAAAAATGTGGTTAAAGCAACACTATGTAGGATTCCTGGTACTGGTAGTTGGAAGTTTAATAGTGCAGTTTGAGCCGACGTGACCCCGCTCAGGCTGCAGCGGTGGCACCAGTCATCCTATTATCTACCGTATATTTCTTCCACTTCAATGAGTTTAGAAACATTATTTTAAAGCTGGGGTCTACGATCCTGAAAACATAGGGAGAGCTAGCAAGATTTGAAAATAGCACCTCTTCTACGTCCCACCCCCCTGCTCCCCCTCCCGTCAGTGTCTCGGTCTAAGCCACGCCCGCGCACACAAAAAGCAGCGGCAGGGGGGGAGGAGGAGAGCGAACGGCAGGGACAGAGAAGGGTGTGCGTGCAGAAGGATTTGGATTGGTTGCTCCCTCTCGGGTCTGGGCAACGTGATTGAAAAAAAGTTTTTCAGCACTGTAGTTGCCAGATAAGCCAAAATGGGGTTAACAGGGAGGTTCGGGAGGATTCCCCCTGAGCGGCGGTCTGTTCTCCGAACCGGCCGGTGGTCAGCGGATGTAAAACGGGCCCCCCCCCCCCTTGCCCACCGATTAAACAGGCAGCCTGCCCTTACAGCCCTTGTAGGTGGCAGATTGGACCACGGTCCAGACTGGGTCACTCTAATATCTTGCATTTTAAGCGGCAGGGGGGATGGGATCACGGAGCCCCCGAGCTCTCAATTTGAGCTGATTTTGTTCCTATTGACATGTGATTTAACATTTTCAGCCAGAAGAACGGCTGTTTTCCTGTTAAAAAAACAAAAAAGGAAGGAAGGAAGAGCAGGGCAGGATCGCGATGAAAAAGAAAGAAGCCAGAGAAAGAGATGGGTGGAGCAGAGAAAGTGAGGATGAAAAAGAAAAGAAAGTTGATAAAAGACGCAGCAAAATCCGATCTAAAATTAACTGATATGTTCCGTCGTGGTGGGACCGTAAAAAGTATGATGGCCAGGCCGGTGATGATGTCATGGGTCCGAGCAGTCACGGCCACAGCAGGTTAACAAGCACCGTCTACACCGCACCATCATCCCAGGACACAGACAGAGCTATCAGTAAAGTTACACAATAAATAAATCATTAATTTGCTTTGTCAATTAAAAATAAAATCCATAGGCTACCAACTGACCATAAAACACTAAAATTCATCGCAATAATAAATAAATAAATAATACCATTCTGTTTTAAAGATATAGGCCTAATTTAAAATTATAACACTGAATTATTTGCAAAAGTACTATAAATGTTATCATTGTTGCTGTTAATGTTAGACACAGATAATGCCAGTCATGAGAGTGAGGAGGAGAGAGGGACAGATGAGGAGGGACAGGAGAAGGAGGAGGAGGACGAAGAGGAGGAGGAGTAGAAAAAGGAGGATTACACAGGGAGAGGAGAAAGAAGAGGAGGAGGAGGAGAAAGAAGAGGATGGGGAGAAAGAGGAGGATTTAACAGGGAGAGGAGAAAGAAGAGGGGGAGGAGAAAGAAGAGGAGGAAGAGGAGTAGAAAAAGGAGGATTAAACAGGGAGAGGAGAAAGAAGAGGAGGAGAAGAGGGAGGGAGGGAGAGAGAGAGAGAGAGAGAAAGGAGGAGCAGCAGTTTGTACAGTATATTGAACAGGTATTTTTTCACACACACACACACACACACACACACACACACACACACAGTAGTTTTGTTGGTTGAAAGTATTTGTGTTTAAATTAAATTACGGTTCTACTTGTGTTTTGCGATCGGATAAAAGCATGCTGGTATCTTAAAGTCAGTGTTATTCTGATGGTCCTAATATCTTTTTTTCTAATTAAACATCCAGGTGGTTTATTGCAGATAGCACCAAATTTTTACATTTTTTTCATTAAGTCATAACGTATTAATTCACCCAGTATAACAGAACGTGCTTTTGAACAGGATCGTAGACCCCACCTTTAAGGTCAAAATACTACATAGTGTTGCTTTAAATTGGGCCTTAACACACTTTGTATGACTGATTGTTACACATTTAATTATTTAAAAATACACGAATGACAACTAAACACCTACAACTATTCTAATATGAAATTGAATGTGAATTAATGGCTGCTATATGTGTGTCATGTCTTTTGTGTGATCCCCTTGTTTACTTTGAGGTTTCCTGCTTTATTTTGAAACTTTTTCCCGTCCTCTTGTGCCTAACTTTGTCTCTGTTTTCTTTTGGACCTTTCTGTTCCCCCCTTTTTTGTGCCATCAGGGATTAAATACATTACTCTCTTCCCTCTCTGTCGTGTTTTGGGCCCTGTATTTCTCTTACAAGCATGACAATGTGCTTTTTTTTTTGTGTAGCTATATGAGACCCACTACCCCTCCTACACTGGAGCTAGACACTCAGACTGCAGCCATGTGGTTTGTAGTTGTTTTCTAACAGTCCAAACTGCTCCCTCCACTTTTCACAGCTGATCTATAAAGTGTCTATCTATGCCAGGAAGTCAAATATAGTTGCACAGCAATGTCATTCAGTTCTAATCCAAATCAAGAGCTTTCCATTTCATTAGACCCCCCGCCCCGCCCCGCTCCCTCCAACTGATGGTTGGAGTCTCGGCTCCACAAATTACTCTGCAGTATCTGGCAGCGACTCAGCACTTATAAAACAAAGTTCCCTATAATTCCCAAGGGTCTAATTTTAGAAAAGTACGGCTGTCATCACTTCTGATAAAAGTGTGGCGGCAAATCTCTTCGATTTATTGAACGATATTCAATTTAAAGTCCAAATTGTAAAAAAAAAAAAAGAAAAAAGCTCAGATTATTTCAGAGCAAAATTTAATTTCAGAGTCGTTAATCACTCAAACGGGAGTTGGGATGTTTGGTTTGATATATTTAACATCAAGCAGGAACCATTTAGGGGATTAATGGGAAAACTGGGCTATATCTCTCAGTGGGTGGAGAGGAGATGAAGACATACTGAGAAGAGAGTAATTAATTATTAACTATAAACTGAGGCACTCGTGTTCATGGTGTCTTTACCAAACTGTGCTCGGTCTCTGAATGACACTCATTAGTGCAGGTCAACGTGTCTGCTGAGGTTAAACAGGTTTTAAAGGTTTTGTATATGCAAAAGTCCCTTGTTCCAGCATCGGGCAGACCTTTCCTGCATGTCATTACTCTCCGCCTCCCCCTTCCTGTCTATCTCTACTGATCTATCAAATAAAGGCATAAAACCAAAAAATATCTGTGAAAAAAAACAGGTTTTAAAAAGCTTGTTCACAAAGATTCCTGGCACTGACGTCCCGGTTTTGTCCATTACAAACAAAGTTCAAAGATGGACGTCACAAGCCCAAGAAAACATCTGTGAAACACAAAAGTCCTGCGGCTGTACTCACAAAGATTCCTGGCACTGAGGCAACAACATTACAAACAAAGTCGATGGAATGACGCGACATCACAGTCAATATGCCCCGACAGACCACCAAAGCGATAATGTTGCGTGGCGGAGGCATCGGAGACAGCTTGGAGAGTTTCACAAGCAGAATATTTTGAAATTGCACGACATGGAGCAACAAAGTGTGCCTCCATTTTTTCACTTTCAACTTTGCATCTTCGCAAATTTCGTCGTCAAAACTTTACAGTGTGTGCAGCTTAAGAATCTTTGTGAATGTAAACAGATAGCAAGAGAAAATGTAACGTGGTTTTTGCATTATAACTACAATACATTCATGGGTTTTGAGAAGCTGACTAAAAGCATCTAAACGTGTGTTCACTGTAAAACTCACCACAATTAAAATGAAAATATTGTTGATCATTTTCTGTCCCACTTGTTGTTCCCAGAGTAAATTAATATACAGTAATGCTGTTGTTTTCACAAGTAGGGATTTTAATGGTTGGTTTGTCCGCCATGCTGGTCCAGCCTTAAATATCTTATTGCTTCATGAACTGCAATAAAACTGTTTAAATATATATATGTGTGTGCGTGTGTGTGTGTCCTGTCCACAGGATGAAGCCTGATCGGACTTCACTGATCCTCTAACTTTCTCTGTATTTCTGCTTTTCAATGCAACCTCACATTGCGGCTGTGGACTCTTGTCTTGTTTTGTTTTTTTAATTACTGTTATTTCTTATAATATGACCCGAGGCTATAGATTGACTGAGAAAAATAAACTTTAATTAATCGCATAATTAAGAAGTAGCTGCTCATCCCCTCCCCTGTCTTTGTCTTTGTTCCTTTTATCAGTCCATTATAGATTAAAGATTAACAAATCTTTCATTATTAATCCTTCATGTGCTTTATTTACACAGTGTTATCCAGTGTTTTTTTTTAATGCTCACGCCTTTAACTTGTTATGGAACTACGGTTCAAACCGGAGGCACAAACCACCAGGAAACAACGGCTACAAACAACTGTCTGGTTTATTTATCCTGAGAGAAAAATGTGAGAGCTGATTGCCATGGGTCTAAACAAGGAAGCAAACAGATTATGATATCCTGCCCAAACAAACCCTGAATCCACGCAGCCTTCAAATCATGATAAATATTTGCACAATTAAGTATCATAAATATTTCAAATGCAAACTCTATATGAGTAGGAAGAGACTGAAGGTTATTGGTGATGGTCCTTTTGAAGGTGGGCAAGAACAAGTGCACGCCCTACGCAGGTCACCCACTGCTGTTACTGTATATTCAGTGAGACCTGGACACAAATGCAGACAACCAAGAAGCAGTTTATGAGCTTTATTGAAGCACAGCGGGGTTTCAAAAGACAGGAGACTGGGCCGAGGGGCAGACGAATCAAAAGGGAGCAAGCAGACAACGAGGAATCGCAAGAATTAGCAGGTGAGGTCAGACGAGGAGCACCTTCAACACAGTAGTTGAAAAAGCTAGAGAAGCTTCAGCGTCAGGTCCTCCATGTTTCCTCCTGCTTTGTTTTTTTTTTTTGTTTGTTTGGTGTGTCTGTGTCTTTAGTGTTACTTGGTTTTGGTTTTTCAAGTCTTCTGATTTGTGTTTGCAATTTCAGTTGGAAACCCCTTTGTGTTGTGACCTTTTTGTCATGAATTACTTTTGTTTCCTGTGGTTTTTGTTGACTGCAGTTGGGTCCAGTTTCTAGTCCCCGTCCAGACATCTGTTTACATGTGCACCACCACCACTCTGCACGTCCGAGAACTTTTTTGAGAACATTTTGGTTTGGCAAATCCTTAGTACTACTACTGTACTCTCCACCACGCAGGTTTCCCTGATGTGTTGTCCATGATGACCTTTTCACTTCGATGTGCAGAGAACCGATTGCAGCGTTTTGCTGCTACAAACTGTGAAGTCTTTATCTGAAACCCCTTAAAGCAGAACTATGCAGGATTTCGGCTGCAATTATTGTGTCTCAGAGACACTGTGATGGTAGAGTGACCTATTATGAGGTGAATGGGGTCTAGGCCAATGCGCCCACACCCCCCACTGGCTGAAAAATTTTAATCCGGTGTTCCAAGTCCCAATGGATAGAATGTAAACTGAAGGCAACCGAAAAGCCAGAAACGTCAGGACAACATGAATCGTGATATCGTGATTGGTTTGAGTTTATCGGAGGAAAATGGAAACATGAAATGTTTGTACTGAGTTCAATATACTACCTAATAAAAGCTCATAATAAGTAAACCATGGATCTTTTATAAGAATCTAACATTGACAAGTCGTTTTAAGCTTTATTCATGTGTGTGTGCGTCTGTGTGTGTCCATAACAAGAGCTCATGGCATGCAGACAGCGTTAGCGCCGTGCTAATGCAGGGCTTAGCAAACACCGCGACATAACACCTTGTAAACACAACAGTGTAGGGGGTGAAGAGCAGGAGGGGGCTGTAGGCAAGACAGTGACATGTGCCTCCCAGAACTGTGGAAACACGGAGCAAGGGTAAAAAAGAGAAACCAACGAAGGAGTGAGCTTTTCCGGCCAAACTTAAGTCTTTATCTGAAACCCCTTAAGTATGAAGATCACCTCTTTGGTTCACCTTTACTTTTCACAGAAAACATTGTATGAAACTTGCAGCCTCAAGAAACGCCCGTTCCAACCCAAGATGCTATCAAATATTACTTGACATGGTGTTTTCCTCAAGCCTTTGACTACTTTTACCAGGAGAACTCCACTTTCATTGCACCGTCTGAGAAAACCCTGTTCACCTCTTCAGGTAGCAGCACCGCCATTTAGAGGGAAAGACTTCTTTTTTTTAAAATCTCGTCTAAATGTGAAGTGCAGAAGGTTATAAAGAAAAACATCTTCTGAGTGCTGCAGGTTAGATCGAGAGATTTTTTTTCCAAAAGTGTTTCAGTGAGGGAAAAAAAAGCAGCTTCACTGAACCCTCAAAGACTTATTGTAGAGTGGTTTTAAAGCTTTGCTGCTTTTATCTCGAAATAACCTTCAGTCTGTTTTGCACAACAAGCTCTAAAAAAGATTAGCCAAAAAAAAGAAAAAAAAAAGATAACGAAGCGAGAGGTGGGTTTTAAAAGGAAGTGTTGACCTTTCAGACTGAGGTCCAACACATGCTGCCCAGCTCTCCTTGGCCATTCATCTGAGCAGACTGTAAGTTTCTGTCTGCGGCGCAGGGGGCCGTGGCTCTCATCCTTCCTGTCTGAGAAACACTTGTCAACACAGGCGGCTTTTCAATTGATCCACTCGCAAACTGATTTAATTAAGCCCTCGTTGCAGCCAAGCATGGCCTCACATAATCAGCTCGATATTGTCTGAACGGCTCGGAGACGGTGCCGGCCGATATCAAGCCGAGATGTTTCGGGGATATTTTTTGGCAGGGCTCCCCTGGCAGGCAGCCGTCCCCTCATGTCACCGGAGATCCAGACGTATGGCGCACTCAACATGAGCTTTCATAATGTTTTAAGGGTTCGCTCCATCCATCCTCCACAGACTGCAGTGTTAAAATACAATGTCATTAGACTGGAATCCATATTAAACAAATCCAGGTAGGAGGCTCTGCATATTTTTTTCTCAACAAGCTAATCTGAAATCTGAAAGCTGAAGTGACATTGTTTCGAGGGGCAGTAACCCTCATGTTCTCACATGTCAACTCAAAGTGGCAGCTTCTTTCTTGTCTTACGAGCCTGAAGTCTGCAGGTGTGTGCAGAGTTAATTTGATCATTTACATGTTCAGCTTTGACTGGACAGGTACTTTCTTAGATCCTTTTGCTGCCATATCACTTAGCAATGCGTTTCTGTGCATCGTTTTTCTTTAGTCCTATTATAGAGAATCAAGAGGCTGAGATGAAGTTCGAGTTAGATCAGGGGTGTCAAACCTGAGGCCCGCGGGCCAAAACCGGTCCAGCAGAGGGTCCAGTCCGGGTGTGAAAAGAAGACGCATAATTGTTGTTGAACCTCACCTGCCAAAATTGTGGAAATTGTTCATCCAATGTTTTGTAAATGAATAGTTCATTATCTGTAACCATCTTAATAATGTACAAAAACAAAAAGTTATTTTTATTCATAGGTTATCATGCTATTATTTTACTGATCCGGCCCACTTGAGATCCAATTGTGCCGTTTGTGGCCCCTGAACTAAAATGAGTTTGAGTTAGATTTTAGACTTTCTGGAACGACCTGTGTATATTTTCTTGGTCCAGCCATAAACATCTGACCAATAAGTGGAGTAAACTTTGCCCTGTTGCTTGTAAAGATTCTGGTTCACTTGAATTTTTCCTGATGTGGAAACAAAACCAAAACCAAGAGGGAAAATGCTGCAAGTTTATGAACTCATTAATTGAATCGGATTAGAGCAAACTTTAGGTGTGAAAATGTTCTTAGTCTCTGCAGCATATTGTACTGTAGGTCTGGCCTAAGGTTTCCTACCAGTCAGTGTGTCCGGCAAATCTCCCGAGTATTTGCTCAGGAACCATCCTAATCAGATGTTTTAACCACCCAGAGGGAGCTTTCCTCCGAGGGAGCTCTCCTCTGATGTCTGAACTCCTGACCTCGATCCATGAGGCTGAGCTCAGACACCTCAGGGAGGAGACTCGTCCTTTCTGCTGCTCTTGAATTTTATGATCTCGTTCTTTTTGCTCACAATCTCGAACTCAGGACCCACAGGTGAGGGCTTTGTCTTCTGGCTCAGCTTCCTCCTCCTCTTCTTCCAGTACAACATCTGCATCACTGCTGATGTTGCACCGCATTTTATACGTAAACTCTCTCAAACCATTCTCACTCACAGACAGGACACCATTCATTATGAAAAGACTTTCCAAAGGTTTCTTTATCTGTTCAAAAGTACTTCGCCACATCACACATTCACACACCAATGATAAATAGGGGTAATTGGGGAAGCCAGGAATTGACCAATGAAGACTGATCGTCCAGTTTGGTGAAAAACCTGCAAATGGGATTGACAGAAATATTATAAGATCAAGATATTGAATTATTTCTTTGCTTTAAACTGAACAAAAGTCGCAAAAGTCTTTGATTACAGCCTCTTATAATGGTTGACAATGACCAGCGGCTGTTGGCAGAAATGGACCAAGAAATGTATCAGTGTGCCAACAAGAATAAATAAGATTAGAGGAGTTTCTGCTGCTAATATGAATGTGAACAAACCGGGTTTTTCGCCTTTTCACAGAAAAAGAGTGAGACTTGCTAGGATCCCCCTTGAAAACGAGGTGATCCACCTCAAGGGGCTTTTCCTTTGAATAAAGTTGATAACTTGACCCCTGACCTGCTCTAACAGATGCGTTTATATTGAAAAATCAGACGTGAAATGTATTCTGCATGTTTACAGTATTATCAATGATATATACAGCCTGTTAAGGGTGACATAAAAATGCAACTTGTTTACATGGAAACTTCACAGTGCACTTCTAATGTTAAACATGGCTGTGATGTTCAGGCCCTCGGAGAGCACGCCTCCATCTGTGTGAACAGACTGTCACTCTGGATTCAATATGATATAACTGAAATCTGTCCGCCGCGTACCGTGTGATTGCTCTGAAACAGCTCGTCAGGTTCACTTCAACAACCGTGTGCATGTGTTCAACGATGACAACGATCAAGACCCTTTTAGCAGGTTTTTAAAATAAAACATCTCCCCATGCCGCCCAAAAATCAATGGGGCTTCTTCTTTTTCTTTTGGCCAAAATGAGGAAGTATGGAGAGATGAAAGTGAAGCAGACAGACTGACAGATGGACAGACAGTCAGTCAGACAAGATTGAAAGCAGCATAGAGCAGAGAGCCTTAATATTTCAGATCTTATGCATTATTTATGACCTGGGCGAGTCGGCGGAATATGCCAGAGTGCTCTTGGGTGAATGGAGAGTTTTCGATTCAGCGCCACGTGTGTGTCTCCGTGCGTGTGTGTCTCAGTGCGTGTGTGTGTGTGTGTGTGATTGGCGAAGCAGTGGATGAAAGACAAAGATGAAAGCAGCAGCCTAGAGGCTCTAACTGCAAGATCCATCTGTTGATGGTGTGAAGCTCTGAAGTTACTTTAGCTCTCAGGTATAGGCACGCCTGGTGGCCGGCAATCAGAGGTGTGGGTGTGCGTGTGTGTGTGTGTGTTTTCATAAAAATCAACGAGGCGGGGAAGTAATGTAGATGAGAGGTTTTTAGACAAAACCACCTGCTAGCAGCAAAGTCATGAAGACCCACCTCTAATTGTCTGTATAGCACACACACACGAGTACACACAGTGTGGGACTCTGGAGATGGGAGTTACAACTCATCTCATCATTGTTTTACTGTTTATCGACAAATAACTTCTATTAGTCAGAATGGAGGAGGTACGCCACCTTTTCCAGTCAAGAACCGTGGCGTCGGACTTGGAGGTGCTGATTCCCGTCCACGCTGCCTCACACTCGGCTGCAAACCGCTCCAGTACATGGTGAAGGTCTTGGCTGGAAGGAGAAAAACAGGACAACATCGTCTGCAAAAAAACAAAGGCCGTGTCCGAAATCACTCACTCATTCACTACGCCCTACTCACTATATAGTGAATTCAATACAGTGGACTCACTGGTAAAAGGAAAAAAAAACTTTCGGACACTACTCTGCAGCACAATTAATTATGTATTACATTGCGTAATTAAAACGTTCCGACCGCGATCGTAACAGCGATCCGTGACTGGGTAATCCCAGTGTTCCCCGGGTCTTTTGTTCCCCGCTTTGTATGTGATAGGGTGAAAGGGTCCTATGTTCCCCGCTGTTCCCCAAAAGGACAAGGGGAACATGCAGTTTTTTTCCCCAGTGAAGTGGAATTGGTTGGGTTTAGGCGATGAAAAAAGGAGTTGGTTAAAGCATAAGTCAGCGGAATGTTTTTGTTAATATAAGTCCTAAATAGTCCTATTTTCCGTCAGCAATCACTTCCATAGAGTGTTTGGGCTGAAATACGAGTCACTCCTTCACTCTGCTCTGCTGTAAACCAAGGAGAAAACTTTCCTGGTGGGATACAAGTGTTATCCAATGAAGAGAGAGAGAACGGCATGAAGGGCTGTGAATGTGCAGCCAAGGGGCTGTGAATGTGCGTAGGGACGAGGAGATGCCTGTGGTGCGTTCAAGGCAACCCATAACTTGTGTTTTTCCGACCTGTGAAGTCATACCAGTTCGATCTGGTACGAGTTCACGGGTCGGAAGTTACGAGTGGCTGTTATAGGGAACTTTCACAGGCAACAGGTCGGAAAAACAGGAGTTACGGGTTACCTGGAACGCTACAAAGTCGTAAGTCGTGACTTGAAGCCGTAATTTGTTTTGTAAAAAGACCAGGTAGAGGCTAGACAGGCCAGATCGATAGAGAGAGTCCATCGACCGGCAACCGCGGGGAACATAGGACCCTTTTTTTGAAAAAAGGTCCTGGATGGATGGATGGATGATAGTCAGAATGGCCTCAGCACAGCACTGAATTCTTTAGAAATTTAAATAAAGTAAATTAAATTAATAACAAAGAGAACAAATGCCACACCAATCAGTCCTACAGAGTCTTGTGGAGCAAACCATAGAAATTAGATGAAACCAAAGAAAAAGACCACACCTAATCAACTGATTAAATGTGTCTGCACCCTGGTATAAATGAATATATTAATAGTGGTGAATGGGATCTTGACGCTGCTGTCAGGCTGTCATCAGTATTCATGCAGAACAGCTTTTTGAGGAGGAGCTGCTCAGGAGGAGGAGGAAGCAGGAAATGGGAAGCTTCCTGGAATCAGAGGTTATAGAGATGATTGAGCTCAGGTAGCAGACTTTGGTCGACCTGCAGCATGAACCTGAGCTGTCTCCAGGCAACAGATGACTGTCGGAGTATGAACGTGAGTTTGTTTCTTCCTTATAGTGAAAACACAATGTCTGTGTTGTGTATGCATGCCGGGTGCTGTCACTGAAGCTTGCATGCATATTCACACCGGCTGTGTTGGGTTGCTGCTGTAAATCTGATCTGACAGCAGATTTACAGTCAGGGAGTTTGCAGCTCACTGTAATGTTGCAGTTCTCTTTGATTATAAATAAATTGGATATATTTTGACAGAAAATGTTGCTAAAATGCCTCAGACTCCATCTACAGTTTAGAAAATACCTGAACACGTTTTCATATCTGCATCATATTCAGCTTCAGAGCAGACACAGACATCTGTGGACGGTCTTATGTAACATTACAGATGATATCAAAATGACAACAACAGGTCGTTTCTATTTTTGCTGGAAGACAAAAAAAAAGAAAAAAAGAAAGGCAAGATGCCAAATCTCTACATCAGTGGTTCCTGGTGCGTGTGTGTGTGTGTGTGTGGGCTGGTGGAGGTTTTGCAAGTGGGCGGATGAATCATTTGCAAAAAAGAACGATTTTAGTGAATAAAATTAAGATTCATTGGAAGTACATGAAAATATCAGGACGTTCTGCAGCAGTGATGCATGCAAACATACACACACAGATGCATCCAGTGTGTCCCTGACCTTTGACCTGACAATATTTGTCTGAGACGTTATGCTTAAGTTAGAAGATGTATTTCATCATAACTCTTAAGGATCTCAACTATTTCCTCAGTGTAAACAACAGACAATCCCCATAGCCTATTAGACCCACCACTTCCTCATATATATTAACCTGAGGCCTGCAATATTTCATAATTGGATGGGATTACCCAGAAGCCACCACACCACCATGCAATCTTTTAATATTAAAGTTTATGGACTATATTAATTGCTGTTAGAAATGGTGTCCTGTGTACTGAGCTTCATCATGAGTAGCTAATAAAGCTTGATGATTACGTTTTTTTTCTTCTTCTTTTTTGCTCCAGCCACCATAACAAATGTAATTTGTCTACAGTCCCTTATGGTGCCATAACCTACATGCACACACATGCAGACATGCTATCCTTGCTCTGCTAAATGCACCTGTTTAGTTTTCATCAAGTCCATCCTTGGGCCCCTGCCCCTGGGTCCTCCAGCTGTGAGGAGGGGGTGGGGGGGCGGCAGAGGCAGCGCAGACCCCGCCTCCCTCCCTGCTATTGGGCCATATGAGGACTACGGGCTGGCGGGCGGGAGGAGGAAGAGGAGGTGGTGGTGGGGGGGAGTGTGCGCTGATTGTGACAGCTTTGCAGCGGCTGAGCGCAGCTTGACTCGCCGGCTGCTCAGCGGGGTCTCTCTCTCTCTCCCTGTCAGTGTTACTGTCAGAAAGACCCTGATCCCGGGCAGCGGCAGCGGTGCAGCGGTGTGAGAGCCTCCGGGGAGGATTCATTCAGCGATGCCTCAGCCGGGACTCCTACTCCTACTCCTCTTCCTCAGCACCGCATCGCTGTACAGCCGCGTCCTGGACACATTTCTCCAGTCCTCCTACTAGTGAGAGTCCGCGCTCTGAGCTCAATCCACCTGCCTGCGAGCGCGCGCGTCGGGGGAACTATACTCTAGCAGCCCATGGAGGGATGTTGTCGTGATGATGCTGTGCACAAGGAGAACTAAAACTTTGGTGTCGACATGCGTGATCCTGAGCGGCATGACCAACATCGTGTGCCTCCTGTACGTCGGCTGGATCACCAACTATGTGGCCAACAACAACGGAGGTCCCAAAGTTGCGGAGAGCAGCAGCGGCGTTGGCGGCGGAGGTGCAGCCGGCGGTGTTGGCGTCGGCGGCGGCGTGGGTGTCGGTGCAGCAGCCGGGGGTGACGCGGAGCAGAGAAAGTTGGAGGAGGACAGTAAAGGAGAAACACTGAGGATTATCGAGAGGCTGGACCGACTGGAGAGCGTCGTCAACGAGCACATCAAAGGTCAGAGCAGCGTTTTGTTTCTCTGTGCTCACCTGAGAGAGTCACAGTCCGATTCACAGCCTGTAGTCCGATTATCGGACTGCAGGAGAAAAAGTGCATGCTAGTAGCCTAATGAGGGTACAATCTACTCTGAGTTGACTTTGGCTCCTTGTAGGGACGTTAAATGAATATTTAAGTTTGTTTAAACTGAAGTCCTCTGTCTAATTAGTCAAATTTTCAGAGGTTTAATTAATGATTTTGATGATAAAAGGCATTAACAAGCTGCTCCAGCCTCTTCAAAGTAAACTCATTGCCGGCTGATTTTTTTCTCAATCAAACCCTGAACCTCATGTAATTGTGGCATTTTATTGACCATGCATGAAATATACAACAATTAATCAGATAAATAATGAGCATATAAATTAAAATAACCATTTGTCTCCTAAGTAACCTAAGTAGTTATATAATCTGTTTACATTATGATTAAGTCATTTAAAATTACATCAACCTCTCTTCCCAGTATATGTGAATGCTCAGTATCACACTTAGTAGTACTAGTAGTTGCACACAAGACTGTGACTTACAGGCTCCTTATGATGTCACAAGTATGCAAATATGCTAATGGCCTTAAAAGTCAGATTTACAGTGGATAGGGAAACTTTCCTGCAACTGTTTGACACTTGTATTTAGTTTCATAAAAGAGGAGACGAACAACTTTTTTTTTTGCCATCGACCTCCTCTCATTTCATTTTACACCTGTAGACGCTGGGAAGTATGTGTAAAAAGTTTTCTAAAGCTTTTTCTGCCTCTCACATCCAGCTGCTGTGTGAAATCTGATGGATTGTGGGTAATTCACTGCGTCGGTCTCGACTGGATTACAAATTGTAAAAAAAAAAAAAAAAAGTGTGTGCAGCTCACGGCTCCTCTCTGCAGGAGGTTCATATGGCCCGAGGCTGCATTAGCTGCTGCTGCGTCTACAGTGCATGGAGCTTTCAGCCAGCAGTCAAGTTGCATATCATGTAGGACAGGACATTGTTGTTGGGATGTTTTTAGAAAATGACTCCAGTAGTTATTTGATCAGCGGTTGCCTGATGAATTGGCTCAATCATCATCATCGTGTGTGTGCGAGAAGGTCACATTGTTGTGTAGTTTTACGGCTTGTGTCATCATTTGTTCATCATAATGTTAAGTTACGACTTGGGCTGCGTCCAAAGTGAACACAGCGTCAAGTCCCATCGACAGTTCTTGTCCTATTTTAATGTACTATTTGTATTTGCATCATCGCCCCATTTAGCCCCCCCCCCCCCCTCTCCTCTTCTCACCCCCGCCCCTCGGCCATCTCTTAAAGTCCAACCTAAATTCAGAATCAGATTAGGTCGTTTGTCTTAACGACGCTATTCAGGTCAGAACAGGACAAACTTTTCTTTTTAATTCTTATTATTTCAGTCAGATTATGATGTAACGTCTTCTTCCAGGACGCTAAGACGCACTAGTGTCGGTGCGTTTACTGTCGGTGGGAGAGGACAGCTTTGTTCATTGATAAAAAAACGTTCCAGTGACACACAACCACACACACACACAGGACTATAATGCTACTCCGCCTGGATCCTCCCAAGTTTTAATTATCCTCCTCAGAGCCGAACGTCGTCGTCTAGTGAGTCAACACGTTGAAAAGTGGGACAAACTCCTTCCTTTATCCTCGGCTAAATGGGACAGTACATGATACACTAAGCGAACGTAGGATTTAGGGAGGAATGTGCAGCTACTGAGATGATTAACGGTGGAGTGGCTCTATACTCTTCAGTGAGAGCTTTTCCCATAATGCAGCAGCAGCAGCAGAGAACGCCCTGCCTGCCCATCCCTCCCTCCCTCCCTCCCTCCCTCCCCTGGAGGAGATGACGGCCAGGAAGATGTACAGTATCTCAACATCTCAGAGAAAAAAACGCAGTTGATCCAGGATTAATTTTCGTTTTTAAATAAGCTCGTGGAGAGGAGGCTGCTAATCAGAGCTGCCAAATTAATGCTGATGATCACATTTACAGCTCAGGGAGATTATTTAAGTCTCTCTCTCTCTCTCTCTGATCAGATTTGCACCAACAAACCTGCATCAGTTTGTGTATTGAGCGTCTAAACATTGTTAAAACACAAACTGCATCTAATTCCACTTTCATGTGAAACTTTAAACTGATCCTGACTAATAAGGTGTCGGACAGGAATCAACAAGTAACAGTTGAGTTGAGCAGTCGTTTTTTCAAAATATATGCAAATGAATGGACATTGCAGTCTGCGACATGGCTGAGAGTGATTTTTTTTATTTTTATGTTGCCTTATTAATCCTCTCGTCCTAATTAATTTATATTTCTGTATGTGCATAAGGAGAATAATCAGATGAAACTCGTACTAATGCCACAGCAGACGACGGTTTCTTCCCACAGGCACAAACAAACAACAGTTTAATTCTTTTTCAAACACTTCCTCTAGTTGTTGTTGTTGTGTTAGTTACTCGGGTAATGAGGAGGAGTGGAAATCGATCGATCTAATATAACTCCAAATGTGAAAACCAAACCATCCGTCAGGTCAGAGTGTCGGTTTACAACAGGGGGCACTGTTTCCAAACTGGATGTCAGGATTGTCAGGTCCCACTGATTCAGCGTCAGTTTTCACTTCAGTTCAGTTTCACAAGTTGGAGAAGGTGAGATGAGCAGCAGAGAGGATCATTGATCAGGTTCATTGATAAATAATGAGAAAGTCCTCCACACACCTGTATTGTATGTGCACTGTAGAGGCTCATGGCTGCAGCTCCTGTCAGTGCAGAGAGATGTTGGCATGACACACGGCACACTCGTCATTAACACGGAGACTGGCAGACTGATGGTGAACTGAACTGTTGAGACGCGCGAGCACAATCTGCATCGGCTCTGAGGTTACAGCGGGTGAGTAAATTTAGCCTCCGGAGTGCTTGGCACACTCCTCTCCTGCACTCCACTCGGTCCTCGGAGCCGGTGCCATATTACATTATCAGCCAGGGGCTGATGTGTTTATGTGTTTTACGCTTTGTCACTGATACAAAAAGATCAGGCTGCAGAGCAGAAATGCAGGTTTGTGGATAATTTACTGCTAAGGAGGGAGAAGAGAAAAATATAAACTGTATGTGCATAAATAAATAAACAATTATATTTAAAAAAGCCTTTATCGTGAGAGTACCTTCCCTGACATTGAAGTGGAGGCTGAATCAGTGTTTGTAATGTTTGAATGAGTTGATATGAGGGTCTCAAGAACTAAATGTTCCCTTGAAGATAATGGTGTTTGCTGAGCTCGGGCTGCGTGAGCTGATATCACACAAAGAGTTAAACACTAAATAAATAATGCAACATTATGAAATGAATACAGCTTTGATTAAAAAAATTCAGTTATTTAAAGTTTAAAACAAAAGCTAATGATGTGATTACTCACATTTCCTGACATTTTAATTTCACAATTTAGTTTCGCCCTGCAACTTCTCAGCTCAGTGAAGCCGTCTCGAAGTGTCTGAGCTTCTTTTTAGCATCCTCAGGCTAACTAGCGCCTGTTCGCTACAACAGCCAAAGACAAACTTTAAAAACGTTGTTTTCTTCTACAAAGCTGTGAGAAACCTCTTGAGCGTAACCGTGAACCGATGAGCTGCCGTCGCCAGGAGACGATCTCTCAGTCTCACAGATTTACGTGCAGCTCGCTCAGCCTCCGTATTTACACCGTGTTTGTTTATTTGCACCGGCGGTTAGCAGGTTGACTGAGGATTGCTGAATATAATACGCCTCTGATTAAACCGACCCTCTCCATCGCCTCCAAAACACCTGTTTCTGCGTAAGAGACTTTCAAGGAGATAGAGAAGTGTCAGTCAGACGAGTCCTGCTGAGAAAGATATCCCGAGGTGCCGAGCTAAGAGAGAAAAGACTTCCTCATCCTTCAAGCTTTTTCTCTCGTAAAAAAGTAAAACATGAAATACTTGAGCAGAATTTCACATATGCTCACAGACTCCTGTCAGACTCCTGGAAACAGCCAAGAGTGTCACTTCCTATTTTTCACGCTGTCTTTTTGAGGTCTAGTATTGTCTGTGGTGACACCGGTGTGAAAACGCCAAGAAAAAAAACTACAGCAGGTTGAACTTGTGCACCGTAAACAACTTTAAAGACTTTGAAGCCGACGGCCTTTTCACACCTGAAAGTCCAAACTATACAATGTCTGCATTTGATCCGGTTGGTTCTGGTTTCACTCTGCATCAATGCAAACGCACCGAAGATCTTTATTATGACACATTGACGTACTGTCCTCATTACCTATGCATGATGCTGCATCTCCCTCCACGTGACATTGATTTTATTTTATTATTATTTTTTTTACACTTGACATGGATTAGTGTGTAAACAGGTGCGTGTGTGACGTTGTTGCATCAACAAAGCTCTCCTCAAATTAGATAGTTAGCAAAGCTCACATTGTGTCAGTGATCATTATCCTGTTATCCTGGCATTCCTATCAGCAGCATCAACTCCATGCTTAAAGGGGAATTGCCATTTTTTACAACCTGAACCTTATTTCTAGCATAAAATACGATCATTTACTCACCCAGATAACTTGTCATTACAAGTTGTTCCGACGAAATTAGATCCAGCCGAGAGCCGCGTATATCCGTATAATGTCAGAACACAGGGCAGCAGAATGCAGTCTCTAAATAACACATTATCTGCCGCGAAACTTGTTTATTTCACCAATATTTTGTTATGATACGCTAGTGCTATTTTCCTCGAGTCCGGGGTTAGCTGTTATCAACATCTGGGGTCTGTAGGTTGACCTACTGACCTCTGACCTGGATGATGTCATCTCCGACCGCTGCACAGCTTGGCTTGTTGCTACCGCTAATGCTACGGTTTTCCCACCTGTCAGAACAAAATGAGCAGCTGGACGAAGTTCAGCTTCCACAGTCTTCCTCTCCACAACCTGGACTCACTAAAGCTCCGGCTAGGTGAGCTAAAAATGGACCCAAATGCCGAAGCGGAATGATTATTATCAGAATGAGCCACACGGCGCTCAGAGATGACATCATCGTGTTGTGTGTATGCTAACATGTGTAGGCCAACCACCGCGACTTCCTGTTAAAAGTACCAAAGTCTGAACCGAGACCACGTCTTTAGGGTTGGACCAGATTTAGTGTCTTTGGAACTTTCACACCTGTAAATTTGTTTTGGATTAAACGGAGAAGTCCGAACGTGCTGACCAATTGAGGTTTGAAATTGAAAGTCCAAACCCTCTGAAGTCTCCCATGTTAAAATGTAATTCCTGTAACGGTGTCTTATAATTAGATTCTTGAGTATTGCGGCTCTAACCACCGTTAGCTTGCAGTAGCTGCTGAGCTTGTTGGAAGAGGCTGACAACATGTGTCATCAGGGGAAACATCATAAAACACAAATTGAGTTTTATACTAATTTCTATCTCGAAATAAAAAAAAAGTTCTGCTCATTCATAATTACAAATTAATGGGTAATGTTTTAATTACTTTCCAGATTAATTCGCCCACTATTTATTCATGGGATTCTAAATTTCATGATGTCTTTTTTCCTTTTTTATTTACTGACACTGAGCTCTCGGCCTCCACATGGAGCTGGCTTCGCAGTAATGAGAAGTCCTGACCCTGATGACTCAGGTGGCCCCTGCGGCTGGTGCCATGTTACATCGCCGGCCACACGGAGGCAGAGGCTCAGTGGATGGGGGAGAGGGGGGGGGGTTCAGGTCATAAAACAGTGCATGTTTTAACATATTTGTTTTCAGCCGTTCATTACTGCTCCACAGGGCTGCTCAGATAGAAACGCACACGAAGACGAGCAGAGGAATGATTATTTCAGATACAGATACACAACAGCCATGATTTTTTTTGGCCACACATTTCGTGCTTCCTTTTGGTCTCTTGCATCTTCGGCGGTTCAGATCTGTCTCCTCACATGTGATGTTGTGTTTTGATCCGTGTTCTGCATTGTTTGTTTCTATCCTGCCAAGACCAAGTCTTATTTTTAGTAGTCTCTTTATGAGTCAATGCAAGTTGATCCATGTTGACAGTGAGTCTGCAGAAGAAGGGGGGAGTGTGGACTTGTAAAAGTGTGTGCATGTGTGTATATATATTTGTGTGTGTTTGCGTCACAGTGTAAGTTGCATGTCGGGTATGTCATCAAAGATGCATGACAGTGGTGTGAGATCTGATGTGGAAGTCCTACAGTAGCCGGCCTACGGAGCCTGTGCAGCGTTGCATGACGAAACCTCGTCACTGTAAACTCCCTGACATCAGGCTGCAGCGACACCACAACACAAAGGTACACAGGGACGTTTGTGCAGAGAAATCAATCTTTTTTTTCTTTTGGCTCTGTGCTCTGAATCATCCCTGCTCGTCGCCCTCTCAGATGCCCGGGTACAAAATAATGTAATTTTGGAGGAAGAGCAGAGGAAGACCGAGGTGGACAATCAAAACATCTGGATCATCGCCAGCGCTGAAGGACTCGACATCAAATCAACGACGACTCCTGTTCTTTTGAATGTTCAACGCCTCCCCTTCACTCACTTGCATCTTCCCCCTCACACCTTCGTTGTAAAAAAAACAAAAGGTGCAAGACGAAGTTGTGATAATTTAGTGACAAATCCGCACTTCTCCATTCTTGTTTTGGTCTGTCAGGGTGGAGGAGGAGGCGTGTGACGCTCACCGCTCCTGAAAGTGTCACTTTCGTCAGATTAAAAACATGATGGCTTTATTGCACCTTCTTTCATATTGCTCCGATCCGTGGTCGGTACTGTAGCGCACAGATTTATTAAAGGATGTTTCAGGGGACTTCACACCCATCACTGGATGCAGCAGATCTCCAGCCTGCCCAGAACCACCACCACCGGCGTTTTATTGCACACAAAATATATAGAGAAATATGTCAGATAAACAGTTTTATACCTTTTTTTCAAATCAAAATGTTCCAGGAGCGAACAGCCTCAGGCTCCCGAAGTCCCTTTTGTGTAATCCTGTTTCATTTCCACCAGTTATGTCCAAGTCAGAGCCCTATTAAAAAAAAGACTGCTTTGAGAAACTGTTGTTTGTAAACACAAGGAAACAAGTGTTTTGCTGCTTTTTGCACAAATCTGGACAAGTTGAACGGACAATATGTCCAAATCAAAACTGAAGTGAAGTGAAGGCCGGTGCATTATTTAGACTGAAGACTTTTTAGTTTGTCTAATATTGTATGAAAAACTCAGCCAAGTTTCCATGGTAACTATAACAGGACATATTGATCACGGCAGCAGGTCTTGATCACTGCACGTCTGTTTGGACATGGAGCTGATTGAGAGCGCTGTTGATCGCAGGCTCATCTTTCGAGCATCTTTCAACTTGTTTGGAGGTCAAAGCTCCGTCAGGTTCGATGCACTTGATGTGAATCCAAATCAATTCCTTCCTGTTGGAGTGGTTTCTGATGGCTGATACAATGGAGAATCTGTGATTTGAGTATTGCCGCTAAATTATTGCCGCCACTGCTTGAGTACTGGGGCAGTTACTATTACTTTGCACCCTTTTCCACAACAGAGTTACAGCTCTACTCAGCTCGGTTTAGGTGCTTTTTCGACAAACCAGTCCTTCATAGTTCCTCCTCAGCGGGGGCGCTGCAGGGTCGCTATATCACGGTGGCTACGGCCGCATCATCTCGGTTTGTTTTCGACCCACTCTTCAGCTCCAAACTCGCTCATCTGCACCTAGATTACGGACCACAGCGTGGTTTTTCACAGCAGTCATTTAACTCGGGTAACTCAGGATAGAATAACAACAGTCTCAGTTCAGATCAGAGGGCGCTGTTCCCGGTGTGCTTTTAAATATTTGATTCAAGTGTCAGGAGTTGCGCTCAAGTGCTAGTGGAAAAGTCGCTGCCACCACCCCTTAAAAAAACACTGGAGTTTGTGAGGTTGTTTGTCTCTATGTGATCGACCGGTGGCCCTCGCAGTGACGGGTTCCCGCCCCCTGTGACCCAGCATGGATCAGCAGTGTAGCTAATGGACAGATGGATGAAATCCCAGTGATTCTAGTGGCACCTTTAGCACTTCCTTGAAACTACTTTGTCCATTTATTGAAGTTTAGCAAGTGCAAAGAACTTCTGCGTCCATCCCAGCAGACAGCAGGGTTGCTACAGTAAAGGAGCTGCTGGGTTGTCTAGGTTTGAGTTTACTTGGATAAGAAGTGCAGCTGAAGCTCCCGAAGTTCTTGAAAAGGGCTGCCGGCTTCTGCAAAAGGTGTTAAAAAATGCACAGAGACACTTAGGAGATGGAGCGCGATCGCTGCAAGACTGAGAGAGAGGAATTCTGTATATGAATAAGATACAGGATGGATCAAACTACATGTTACGTTAGTATCACTTTCATCAGCCAGGAGCTCTACAAGGACGACTGCCATTACTATTCATGACTAACCCTTACAATGCTGTACTGTATAAGTGCTGTCTGTCCTGAAGGAAGAAATATAGATAAAAGACACAACGCTAAGATGGAATCAAAGAAAGGTTTGAGTCTCCTCTGACTCCGTGCAGGTTGATTATTTTTCCCAGGATGCAACTCAGGACTGTTAGCACCTTATTGAAATGAGGCGGCGGCGGCGGGAGCTTTTATGTCACAGAGTTACATAAGACGAAAGAGAGATGACACAACAAGCTGAATATTTGTGTTGGAAACTCTCACTTACACAAGCTTAAAATCCAATTATTGCAACTTTAGAGTTTCTGTGGAGAGTCATTTAATCAGTTCAGATACTGTGTTGTTAATTTAAATCTGATTAACACAAACTCTACACTTGGGAAAAACTTTTATTTACCATTAACAGAGCTCATTATCTTGTATTCGGGCCTAAATGTGAAACTCTTCCTTCTTTTTTCCCCCCAAGTACTCCTCAGAGTTTAAAGGAAAATGTCAAGAAATTCCCAAATGCACCATTGTTTCCTTGTTTTTCTACTTAATTTTACACACAACAGTGCCACAGTTCTGTGGTTGCAAGATTTGATCCTGGATAGAAAATGATCTCCAACTTATCAGTGGCAGCCAGGCAACCGGCCTTTCAGTGCTTTGGCTCTGTAGAGACTTTTTTTTGTCCCTCTGTACAAATATTATCTTGGTAAAATATACATTGTATTTATCCAACAGGTTTTTATAGATGCAGCTGACACAACACTGATAGCACCGTTTCCTCAGTCGCCTTTACATGTTTTATCTTCTTATTTTCCTATTTTCATTTTCAATTTGCACAGACAGTATAAATAGTATAGGCTTTTATCCTTTGCTGGGTGAGGTGTTTTAAAGGTGCCATATTTTACCCTGTCCGGGTGTTTTTTTATTTAAGGTGTTGAGATGTATTTATGGTTTTGAGGAGGCTCTCTCCTGATTGGCTGTCTGTTTTCTGCATGCGGAGAACCCAAATCCTGAAGGGCTTTGGGGCGGCAGACTGTGACAGCTTTTTTGTGACATCACAAAGTTACACAAGTCCTAATGGCTGCTTTTAAGGCTCAGTTTGTGTGTTTTTCTATGGACTGAGCTTTTAATACTTACTCAGTATTAATATAGAACCAAGACCTGCTAAAAAGACATGAATTTCTCAGGTTATACAATACAGATCCTTGAGAAAACCAGGGCATAAATTAAAGGTATAACCCACTTCTCAAGGCGCCGACTGTTTCAGAGCCTGCTCTCAGTGGCCTTCGCTGTGTAAATAAAGGATTGAATGAATGACTGAGCTCTGCTACTTAAAGAGGACTCTGTACACAATAGTTAAAACCCATCCTGTCCACTTAACACACATCAACACACACCCACACATACCCACTGGAGATTCATAATGGACTTAACCCACACTGCAAAGAAGAGCAGTGGTTTGTGGGTTTTACCTGACACACATACGCAGACAAATCCTGCACATACTCACATTAGACATGACACATACACACACCACACACAGAGCAGAATCCCAAATGCAGTAAAATGCAAGATGCTAATTCAGCCGTTCATGCATATACATGTCTCATCCCATAAGGAGCATGTAAGGAGGTTATGTGTGTGTGTACTGTGTGCTTATGTGTGGGTTAGTGACACAAGGTGTGTGAAACTGTCATCATTTGCCGAAGCCCGTCTCACGACAGCAGGCTGCACGGCGCAGTCTGTCCGCATTTAACAGACAAGATGAGTCCAGCACCAATCTTAACATTTAACGACGATGCCACTGTCACTCACTGTCTTCTAAATCCCACAGCGTATTTCCGTAAGGCTGCATTATGACACCGCGGGGAGGCTTTCCTCTCCGCCGTCCCACAGCTAAATTCCTCCAGCGTGGCTCGGGGACGGCTATCGCGGACTGTAAGCCTCATAAAGTTGTCATCTGGGGGCTGAAGGAAACGCCTGATACATTCGGTGTCAGGTCTCGTCTTAAAGCAGCTCCGGATCGGCCGCGGGGAGATAAATATAGATACCCAAATTATTGTTGGAGAGAATGAAGCATGAAGAGTCGACGTGGTATCAATTGCACCTGCAGGCAGCGAAATGCAAAGTTGAAGCACTTTTTCTTTTTTATTGGAGTCGTGGACCAATCGTCCAGTTGGTGTTCGGAAAAGAAAGGTTTTCAGTAGTGATCAGGGAAAATTAATCTTATTCAGTGAGAGTTACAAAGGCTGTGAGGCCAAAGTAAAGACAGAGGTATTCCTCATAGTCACCTGTAAAGAATGAACACCTGACTCTGCACTTTGTCTCAGCTCAATGGAGCATTTTAGCATATTTCAGCTTATTGCTTTGGCTTTATGGCACAATGTTACTGCAGATTTAATCGGTTTTCATCAGCCCCAGTTATAGCAGCAGCCGCATTAGCAGCAGGCAGCTGATTTTTTATACATTATACAGCACGGGGACAAAGTTGGCAACTCGCTGATGAACTTAGGGGGAGTTTTTAACGACCAGAAGATGAAGCATGGAAGAAAAGAGACTATTGGTTTTCAACGGATGACTTGTCATCATTGAAACAGCTTGGGAAGATCACAAGTGGTTTGTAATGCCACCTCACTGTGGTTTGATTCCTGGCCAAGACCATGCATGGTCAAGCAGTAGATAGTGGATGCTTATCAAATGTTGCTCCATCAAAAACATGACTTTAAAGGTGGCAGAGAAAGCGTGTTTGTTTACAATATGTGACACAAATCGTCTTTAAAGCAGGAAAAGCTCCTTAAGTGTTTGGGTTTTATGAAAGAATACAAATATAATCCGACAGTCAGTCATCGTCTATTTATCTGTGTTGCTGTGAGGGTAAACGGAGACATCTGAAAAACTGTCCCAGAGCATTTTTGCATGAATTTACCTCTAGTTTTGTAGCGTAGTGGTTTTCCGTGTCCACAACAGCGATTTTTTGCTGGGTTGTGTTTTTGATGAGTTTGATGAGGGAAACCAAGAAATTCCCTTTGTTTAATAGCTTACACCGACAATTAAAGGTAGACTGTAGTTTGTTGAACTATCCCTTTAAGTGTTTGGGTTTTATGAAAGAATACAAATATAATCCGACAGTCAGTCATCGTCTATTTATCTGTGTTGCTGTGAGACGAGATCTAGCCAGAGTTTTTTTGTGTTTGTAGTTTCCTGTGTTTCCTATTGTGTTGTTTAATCCGTAGACTGTAGTTTGTGAACTGGGTCTGGGTTCAGGTCTGTGGGGAAACATTCAGATGTTGTTATAGAAGTATGTGTGTGTTTGTGTGTGTGGAAAGATTGTGTCTTTGTTCCAGCTCTTGTCAACAACTTCTCGGAGTAAATTACACTCATTTTAATACGACTAGTATTCCAGTCACAAGCTAAGATGATGATCTCTGTGGTAGATGTGGAACTTGCCACCTGTTCCCAATTCTGCTACAGTCACTGACTGATCAGCTTCCTGCACACACAAGATAGAGTCATGACAGAGTTTTTTCCAAACTTCCCAAGCTCCAACTATTGTCGTCCAAGTGGTGCCGGTGGAAACGTGGTGAAATACATCCTGAGGCTTTCCTCCAAGCACGCTGTGGGTTAGTTTCCTATAATTACTTTATGCCCCGCTACTGAAGACAAGTGATTTCTTTTTCTTTTCTTTTTTTTTGTTCAAGATTTAATTAGCATTTGTTTGAGTCTTACACAAAGTGGCCACAGGGAGCTGCAAATTTGCAAAATAATTTTTTATAGCCAAGTTTTTGTTTTCCATCTGTGAAAAAACACAACTAATTTTTATTTTTAGATCTAAATTTTCTAAATTTGTTTTGTACAAACCACATTTGAGAATTAACCATTAAAGATTAGAGAAAGGACAAAGGTCACACAAAACATATTTCTAACAGCTTGAACAAATTTCTGAATAGTTCACCCGGACTCAAAGAAAAATTATGATTATCACAGGTCAAGGTCGTTGACTTCACTGCATTGTCTCAGCTTTGTGTTTAGGGTCCTTGTCTTGTTTGAAAGTGAATCTGCTGAGTAGTAGCAGTAAAAACAGAAGCTTGTTCGTGATCTCTTCATGAGCTTTCAGGCCTTTTGGGTTATTTGACTCATAAATCTTTCTATTGTCCTGGACATTTGTTTTGAGATCAGTTCAATTTTCCTTTTTGTTTCTGAAACAACAGAGTTTTTGTTGGATATGAAATGCACCATGACACTAATCTGCCTCTGGTCACTCGGTCACTTCATGTGCCTGAATCTGAGACACAGGGCTTTGCCTCTTCTAGCTTGCAGAAAATATTTGCTCTTCTATTTTGTGAAGCAGTAATCCGTGGATGTTTTTTTTTCTTTTCAATCTCCACCCTCTTCATCCATCCTATGAGCTCATTTCTGTTGTTGTGTTTGGGTTCTCCACTTGGCTGCCAGTGCTGTGGCTTTTTTTTTTCTCTGGGTTTATTAATGAAGTTGACATTTCTGTCAGTGCCACACTTTCTTTGTCTGTTGGTATGAGCTCTCCATCACGCCTCATGCCAGCTATTCGTTTCCTCTGTTAATTCAAAACAAACCACTTTGTGTTTGTGTGCCTAGCAGACATCTGGGGTGAGATGTGTAAATAATACATTGTCACAAAAACAATGCATATGGTTTTCTAGAGCTGCTGTGGGAAGAGTGGAAGTGAAACATATGAGGTTTACGAAACTGTTCCGAAATTTTTGCTGATAACAGTTGATTGCATATTATTTGATTTAATCCTTCCCATTTGTAGATCTCATTCAATCTGTTCAAAGACCCAAATAATCTAAAGGTCACACTTAAAACCTGGTACTTCCATCTGGTTTCCCTCCTGAGACTCTTAGTTTAGTCAATATTCCTGTAACTGACCATGAAGCTTTTGTTTTTAATGTCCCATGACAGATTTCTACCCCCTGTCCCTATCTTACAACATGCTCATTATTCTCACCACTGGTTCTGCTACTAAGTTTAGTGATGCTTTTAATTCATCATCCATTAATTCCATTAAATCTCCCCGAGATTCAGATGCTCTGTTGAGTTCATTAAACGATCAATGCCCATCCATCCTTGACTAAATTGCACAGATTAAAACTAGAAAACAAAAATTAAAATAACCTCCCGCCTGAATGTTCCCCCCCCAAGCCCATAAAAGCAGAAAATATGAACAACGATCAGTGGTAATTTATCAGAAACTAGTTAAGCATCTCAGATTGTCTTGTCTCCTTTTCTGAGCTCCTCTTTCTGCATTGAAAACTTTCCTGCTCATTGTGTTGAAAAGGTGAAAATATACAGTCTGAAATCCATCCTGCCCCATTCTTCTAATTACCCAGGTTAGTTATGCCTCATTTACCCATTTTCAAACAATTACAGTTTCAATGTTATTGAAATGAAACATCTTCCTCCTGCAGCCTTGATACTGTCCCCAAAGGGCTGCTAAAATATGCATTTTTCCCACTGTTAACCCTGTCATTTTACACTGGCCTCTGGTTCATTTTCAGATAATTTGAAACATCCTATTATTCACTCACTGCTAAAGAAACCTCTCTTTTCAGTAACTAGATAAAGCCCACAATCAGCCTTTTTTTTCATATAAGTTTAAGAGAGAGTGTTTTTAAAAGTATTCAGTCTGGTTTCAGAGCACTAAACATTACTAATACAAACTGCAGAGAATTAGATTTAGCTGCTTAGAGACTTATGGAGTTCCTCAAGGCTCTGACCTTGGTCCACTTCTGTTTTCCAAAGATGCTGCCTCTTGGCAACGTTATTGAGAATATTAACGTTTTTGGACGAGTTTTATGCCGATGACACTGCCATTAAAATCTGTAGATATCAGTTTAACATATCTCATCTTGTCCAAATTCCTAAAGTTAAACATAAGTTCTGTCGTCTTTCTGTTTGTTGTTGCTGATCCCTACCTCCATCTCTGCTGCCTGTCAAATCGTACTTTAGATTTTTGCTGCTCAGCCTTGTTTTGAAGTCTAAGTTGTCACTCAGTCTTGTAAATTATCGACATACGACCACGTCACCCTCTGTGCTTGCTTCTCAACACAGGCTGTTGGAGTTCAAATTATATTGCTCACAGTTAAGGCCTTAAATGGTTTGAGATCTGCACAGTTCGAACACTGCTGGCTATTACAAGTTTGCAACTTGTGAGAAAAGGAGACCTTGTGGCTTTCACTTTTCAAACCTCCTCATTATTGAACTCCGACAGGTTAAGTCTCAAGGATCTTTCAAATCTCTTTTTGAAATCTTTCTCTTTGTTACTGCATTGGCACATGTTTTCTTTTTTTATATACCAATCTTTCCTATTTGTTATCCTATTCATTTTATCTTACCTTTTATTTCTCTTTGTGCTAGCACTTAATGAAAGCGCTACTTGAAAAACAGTTTCATTGTATTTTACACTCACATATTAGTTGAGTTTGATTCATCTGTTCTGTTGGCTTGATAATTATTTTCTTTTTCAATTAGTGACAGACCAAAGTAGAGGAGACATTTACTAATATGACATTGTCACATACTTTACAGAGCACATTCATCACCGTCATTCAGCGCCTGTCGACCAGCAGACAGCAGCAGCATGAGGAGCGTCTGCTCCCCAATCCCCTCAGGCTTAGTTGAAAACTCCTTTTTGTCGGAGCGTGGACAAAACTTTACGATACTTTTGTTGTGAGGTGCTGATGGATTGATGATGGTCTCCGTGAATTGTTGTGATTTGCTGTGACATGTTTCTTCCTGCACGTCAGTCACAACACAGGCCGGATTGAGCGCTGGTTGCTTGTCAGAACGTAGGATTTAGCAGCGGATGAGCCTGTCTGCTTTAATGATCATTACCTCGGGTCCCCTGAATCTGTCACGTCGGCTCTCTGTGATGTGAGGGCGCATTGACTCCAGTCCTGCAGACAGCAGGGAGGTATACAGCTGGTGCCCTCCGGCTGAACAGCTCCGGGTCATGTGCAGGGCTGCTTCCTGGTTGGAACAGGGTGTCATCGTGGTCATGGGGAAAGGGACCTAAATCATTTGGAGGTCTAGCACTCGTACTTGCTGAACATCACAAGGCAACACTAATCTCTGCAGTGAGGCTTACTTTTTTGCATGGGAGCATTTTAAGATTTGAGGTTTGATGGTGTATATGGCTGATAAATAACGAGAAAAGAAGAGTAATATCTGCACACTCAGTTAAGGCTCCCAATTATGTTTAATTGACTAAAAAACACCCAAATGGTCATCTGAAATTGTTTTCTGAAAAAATAACGAGAGTCATGCAAAATGGTCAGTGATGATTCAGATGACAGATTTCCCCTGAATCATGCGCTTGTGTTTTATTTGGGGTCATTTACCACATTGCCCCCTTTTTAGATGAAATGCGATGTAACCGTTTAACCCAGTGAAATTAGCTTTTTATCAGAGGAGCAATTTGTTGCAAAACAAAAATGCAGTGGGTCAAAATAACCGAGCAGTCAAGCATGTTCCGGCTCTGGCAGATAATGTGTTTTCTGTGAATATTGTCTTACATAAATAGAATTACAAGGATTTGTCACAGAAGTCAAATCTGTCCTGTTTGTTCCTGCAGACAAAGAGACCGAAGCGTTTGAACCTCGTATATACAGGATTATATGAATAGCTACTGTTTTTATTACTGCCCTCTATTTCATCTCTGACTACACCCAGCATTATGTTTGGCACTGAAGTGCACCCTAGTGCACCAGAAACAATGCACATAAGCATACATTGTGCACTGGCACCTCTAGTTCATAGAGGATATTTAATAGCTGTACAGTACATAACTGCAGTGAGGTCGGAGAGCTGGGTGATTTTTTAAAACAGCGCTTTAAAGTCCAACAAGTTATAATAAAAAAACAAACGAAAAACAAACAGACCTATAAACGGAAGCAGAAGCAAACTCCAAAGCTTTTATTGCTTCAGGCCATTGAACACTGTGTATTCTGCTTTTTAAACTGCAGAGATCATAGAGGTGAAACTTGGATTTTATAAGAATGATTGTTCTTTTCTTCTAAGCTGCGTGCGTTCTCATCCCTCGTACTCAACATCGTATTAAGTGTTGACATCTGGAACCACTGCAACATGGCTAAAAACTGTGAAAAAGGTTATTCACACATTGGCTGCATTAAAATTAATGCAAATTACATGTTATTGTTGGGCTTAATGGGATGAATGAAAGGTCCAAAATCCATCTTCCTGACCTGACGCGTAGATTAACTGACTTTGTTGCCGTGTCCAGATCTCAAAAATTATGTTGGAAAAAGCTTAAATGACTGTAATGTAGATGTATAGATAGTTTAAAACCCAAATTTGAATGTTTATTAAGAGCATGTGCATAAGTAAGCTGGTGAGACTAAATTCCAAGACTGATCTTTGAGACAAACCTGCAAACGCAGGTCTAGGTTATGAACCGACTGCAGCGGGAACAGGAGGAAAATAATGTGTAAAGTCTTGACATATATATCTTTTGTCGCTGACCCAGATTCGCTGATTTTATTCACATTCAAAGAGAAATCAGAGGAAGCACCTGAGCTCATCCCACAGTGCTCTTCTAACCACTTTTGTGTGGAGAGCTGTGAGATTCAGAGCTCTGCACTACATGACACAAATACAGAAGGCGTTTTTTTTTTCTTCGTTTTTTTTTCTTCCCAGTCTGAAAACACTTGCCTAGTGCTTTGGGAAGATTATCTAAAATGAGTGAGTTTGCCACCCACAGTCGCTCTCTCTGCCATCTGAGGCCTGCAGCAGCCTGCAGTCGCCCAGAGGCTGCTCACCGACCCCTCCCTCCCCCTCCCCCTCTCCTTTCACATCCTTCCAGCCTCTCTGTACCATTAAAGAAGCGTTTGATTATTGACTGCCTTCTCCCTGAAGGATAACCTACATCCCAATCTTTCTATGAAGTGCTTATCTGGTATCTTTACAGTGGCTTGGACCTGAGCCTGTTGGAGAGGGCTGAGGCTTTTCGCAGAGTGTGAGTGTGAGGACAGGATGACGCTCTGCAGATTTTTCAAAATGAATTCAGTGGAGGACACGCAGTACTTTACTCTCTTATCAAAACAGCTCCAATAAGGTGGAAACTACACTGAGTTCTTCTTTGTATTTTAAAATTGAAACACCGTGACGAGGATTTACCCTTTTGTTCCTGCATCAAAAAGTTAAACCCCCCAATTTCTGTTGAATCACACACACACACACCGCACCACGGTTATTTCTGTTGATGGTATAGAGATTGTTGACGGTGGGATTTATTATTATTCATAGCTTGTTTAAGTTCAAGGCCATGCAATTTCTGCTCTTCCAGAGATCGCCGGTGTTTCTTATATGTGTTTGAACTTTAAGAACAGATACAGATTTGGCGTCAGTATACGCCAAGATTCAGTCCAATCAGACTCTCTGGTTTTCTGAAGGAACAACGAGACGAGGACGAGGTTGACGCTGCTGAGGCAGAGCGCTCACGGTGACAGAGCAAACATCTGGATGTTTAGCGCAGGTTAGCAACGTTACCAGACAGAGCTGTTTTGGAGGGAAATACAGAGACTGCTTGTTGAAAAACTGCCTCTGAAAGGAACGCGCATCAGCGGTTTTGCATGAATTTCCCTCTAAAACAACTCTGTGTGGTAACATTGTGTTATTATCTCATAGCGTGGTGAATGTGCAGGTCACAACTTGTCCACCAGAGCGTTGTAGAGTTGTTGGATTGTGTATTTGATGAGTTTGATGAGGGAGATCAAGAAATCTCATTAGCCTCCGTAGCGTAGCTCTGAGCAGCTCACGGCTCTGCTCCGCCATTCTAAAAACAGCTTGCACCGACAATTAAAGGGTAACGGACCTCTGGTTTTCTGAAGGAACAACGAGACGAGGACGAGGTTGACGCTGCTGAGGCGGAGCGCTCACGGTGACAGAGCAAACATCTGGATGTTTAGCGCAGTGCTTCACAAAGTGGGATCTGGGGACCACCAGGATCCCTTGGGGAAGTTTTTTTGGGGGAATCCCTATTTTTAAAAAAAGGGGGGAATAATTAGCTTTAATGTAAATTCATCCGTAACCAAGACGAGGACTGTGTGAGTGTTTTGATCATGGATTTAAAACTTTCTTTGTAAAAGCTAAAATGGATCAGCTCAGATTAGTAGGGGTCCGTGGCCTAATTTGTGTCTCCTTAAGGGTCCGTGATGAGATAATTTGGCGAGAAACACTTAGAAAATCTCACTTTTACTCCCTCAGTAATTGAGCACATCCACATTATTACATTTTCAACTATCTTCTGAGCTACATAATGTAAGCAGTGGCATATGGGGCGCAGGCAGGGGGGGGAGAGAAAACGATCCAAAATGACCGTGAGCGTATGAACGAGAAGTTCAACACTACAACTGGTCTCCTGATATTTCCATAATTGAATCACAGCAGCCCGTTGTCCGTCAGCGATGATTCCAGGTAACCTGTGTTTAGCCGAGCTTCCACAGGTGCCGGCTTTCTTCTCGCTCTCGTTGCTCCACTTCTCCGTGGCCTCAGGCTGTTCTGCTTCTGTTCTTGTTCTTGTTCTGCTGCCGTGGAGAGTTTTTCGTTCGCTATAGTTACGAAAGCAGCTGCCTCTCAGCCAGACAAATGGCAGACTGCTGGGACGGCCGGGCCAGGAAGCTCCTCCACTTAAACCCTCTACAGTCTGGACTCACTGTACCCATTTCATTTCTAGAGAGAAGCAATTCCCTGGATGCCTTTTTTTTTCCTTCTCCTTCCTCAGTGTTGATCATATCTGAGTCCATGTCTGTACTTTTTCTTTTTTTTTACCCCTATGAATTCTCAGTCCACATTTCACATCAGGTTTTAATGAGGAAACACTGATTTCTCCTCCGCACTTAAGGTTATGAAGCTCGTCTAAACACCAACCAAAGAGTTACAGTATGTGCGCACAACTGAAAGACTTTCTAATTAGTGTATTAATTAACTAAATGAATGACCTTATTAGCATAGCTGGTTATGTTCAATTTACCATGGTGATTATGCTGGCGTGTCAGATAGCAGCTCCAATGCTTCTCGAGCAGAAAGAACGTCGGGGGAGCGCTCCTCCTCCTCCTCAGAGACTTAATCAAGTCAGTTTTTATTTATTTTGCCTCAAATCACAACATCTGTTCCTCTTAAGTCAGGAAAAACACAAAAAATAATAATAGTAATAAGCACAAAAAGGGTAAAGTGACAGCAGAGAGGTTGATGAATAATAAATAACAATAAACAGTGGCCGAAACAGCAGTTATAAATAATATCTCCAATGTGCTTGTATAATATGATATAATAATTCAAATATTATGCCACTGTGCTTTTTTTTGCACAAATTGAAAATGCACATAAAAATAATAATGGGATGGAAATGCACTTAGTGCCGAGGAGAAAGTAAATGAGAAAGGTGAGGTCATTTCTTAAAAGCTGGTTTAGTGAACCCAACATGTGGGTGCAGGAGATATGGGCTTTAAATAATACGGCTAAATAAAAAAAAATGTAACTGAGACTCCAGCCTGCACAGGATAAAGGCAGCACAATGCAGATGCATTGGTATTGGTCTGAGCTACAGTAGACTATTATTATATGATATGCAGCTTTTAGTCGTATTGGTTAATCCTTCCTCTGTCACTGAATTCATCAAATCCAACAGAACCTTCATTTTATTTTACAGTGGCCTTTAACTTCTTTTTCTTTAAGGGATAGTCCAACATTTGGGGCAAATTGGCCCATTGCCATAATCCCTATAGTCATAGCAGTAGGTTTGTTACCTTTAATTGTCGGTGCAAGCTATTTTTAGAACGGTGGAGCAGAGCCATGAGCTGCTCAGAGCTACGCTACGGATTACGGAAGGGATTTCTTGGTTTCCCTCATCAAACTCGTCAAATACACAATCCAACAACTCCAAAACGCCCTGGTGGACAAGTTGGAAATTCATGAGATAATAAGACAACGCAGAGTTGTTTTTGAAAAAAACTGAAGGCGCCCTGAAAGGAACACGCATCAGCGGTTTTGCATGAATTTACCTCTAAAACAACTCTGTCTGGTAACGTTCTGTTATTATCTCATAGTATGGTGAATGTGCAGGTCACAACTTGTCCACCAGGGCGTTTTGGAGTGGAAACCAAGAAATCCCTTTAGCCTCCGTAGCGTAGCTTTGAGCAGCTCACGGCTCTGCTCCGCCGTTCTAAAAACAGCTTGCACCGACAATTAAAGGTAACAAACCTACTGCTATGACTATAGGGATTATGGCAATGGACCAATTTGGACAAAATGTTGAACTATCCCTTTAAAGTTTGAATTATTTTTAATTCATCATTGTCTCCAAAGACTTGACCAGTTAACTGGCTGGTGACGCCCATGACTTATAACAAACCAGTCTTAATGTGATGTATTGTGGTTTCTAAACAGCATTAAAAGCACTTTCAGTCACCACACCCTCATTGTGCTGGAAAAGTTTCCATCTTCCTCTTCCTCAGCTGAATTATGAATGATCTGAATCACTTTAGCCTCCACACAACAACCACCATCACCACGGCTTCCACAGAAAAACACATTTCTTGAACAGTGGTGATGATTGAACGTAATGGCAGTGAAACGAAACGAGGTGCGGCTTTGTTGTAAAAAAAAAAAGAAAAAAAAAAAGCTATTGTTGCTGCAGCAACAACACAGCCCTGTGCTGCCTCAGCCCGTATCTGCCTCACTAGCTGCCAGTCACATGAGGGGATACAATGCAATCTCTCTGCACACATGGATTTGGAAAATCGCTGCAACTTTCCGAGGTACAAGGTAGAGCCTCATATGAGTGGCAAATTGAATCTGAGGTGAAGTGAAATTTAATTCTCCTGAAGGTGAACACAACAGAACAGAGAGAGAGAGAGGGGGGGTTTGCTGCTCACCTGAAGTTGATGATCGGCTTCTTTGAGAAACACAATTGTCACATATGAACCGAGCGTGAAAGCACTTATTTCAGGAGGATGCGTTTTTTTTTTACCTGTTCACAGTAATTCAGCCCATTTCCTCTTGATTGTGCAGCGAACGACATGAAAGCAGAGATTGCAGAATTATTTCAGTGATGGAAAACTCTCAGCAGCAATCATCATCATCATCATCGTCGTCGTCGTGGTGACACGGCCGGGTGATGAAAGAGAGGAGACGACAGGAGGGAGGGGGGGCGAGGAGGACAATTGAGAGAAAATAGCGGGAGGAGGCGTCGAGAGGATAAACACAGAGGTGGAGGTGGAAAAGACAGGAGAGGAGGAGAAGAGACTGTGTGTGTGTGTGTGTGTGTGTGTGTGGGTAATTGATTGAGAGAGAAGATAAGAGACAATGCAGAAATCGAAAGAAAGAGAACGACAGGCAGAATTTAAATCTGTCTCTGGAGAATTACCTTTCTTGTTGACGCTGTGGCTTCGAGATATCAGCTGCTGCAATTCCACTTCCCCAAGGGTCCGAGGAGCAGATTACACAACACTAAGCCGCTCTCTCAATCGCACACGCACACACACACACACATGCACACACAATTTCACCTTCGTGGGGACCCATCCATCCATCCATCCCCAGTCCCTCCTCCATGATTCCAGGTTTCCACAAAGTTGTCAGACCTTAAAAGTTGAGTTTACCTCCAGTGTTTGGACTCTATAGTAAACACACACACTTTCCTGCAGTTTTTGGACTCTATAGTAAACACACACACTTTCCTGCACACTCAGACACACTCTCCTTCAAACTTAGAGATGCACCGATCCAGTTTTTTCTGATCCAATCCGATACCTGGGCAGAGCGTATCGGCTGATATCCGATACCGATCCCATACCACTGTTGAATGAGTGAACCGTAAACCTTGCCATGTGAGTGAAGGCATCAGGCTTGACTTAAACATTTAACCTTGTTTAAAAAAAAGATGACAAATTAACACAGATATAAATTACTTATTAACACATTAGCAGCAAAAAGAAATAAATAACACTAGATCGCTGTAACTGTATTGTTGTGATGATATTAATAAAAAGAAATGGCTGGGTTGGAATGCTGGATCGGTCTCATTGATCCGATATCAGATCCAGCTAATTAGTCAATATCAGAGCCGATGTGCAATCCTGTTATTTCTTTTTTTTAAAGAGGGATTAAGCAGGATTTCTCCTGTGGCTATGCTACATTTTTCCCTTCATTAAAAAGCTCTGGAGTAATTGTGATCGTTAACTACATGACTTATGACTTTTCTGAGAATGCTACATCTTTTCACCTTTAATGGCTGAAAAAAGCAACATCAGTTGAGTTATTGTGATTGTCAACTACATGACTTGTGAGCTTAACCCGTAATCTTTTGTTTATGACGGTCAAGACAACACAAACACACACGTCATAACATAGTATATGTTATGTAACGTTCGCTCCATTTATTGATCTTTCGCTTCGTTGTAAACAAATGCACATGGACGAGAGGAGCGTTAGCAAAACAGTGGCAAAGCGGAGCGGCCTTGCATAGTTCCCCTTTAAAGCATGTGTTTTAATAGTTTTTGTTTGCAGTTTACAGCAAATCAAACAAGACATTCTTACAAGCAAAAAACAGAGCAAACTTTTTTTAAACACTCTTATTTTGAAAATCCCTAAGGAACAGCATGTGAGAGGTCAGGTCAGCGTATCGCACTCTGTTCCTCTCTCTGTGTGTGCATGTGTGTAAACAGTATGACCTCTCATGTGATCATGCATGTGAGTGCACACCTGCAGCGCAGTTATGCATGTGTGTGTGTGTGTGTGTGTGGGGGAGGCAGCAACAGGAGAAACAAGTCGATCGGCACAGTTTTGTGTCTTCATGGAGAAAAAAAACTCCTGCCTGCTCAGCTGAGTGTGTGTGGGAGGCAGCAACAGGAGAAACAAGTCGATCGGCACAGTTTTGTGTCTTCATGGAGAAAAAAAACTCCTGCCTGCTCAGCTGAGAGGAACACACACACACACACACACACACACACACACACACACACACACACTCTTCCATACACCCCCTGGCTGCCTACAAGATGTGAACAGCAGGGTGCCTTTTCGCCGCTGTTAGCATCCATGCAAAATAATGTGCGTGTGTGCGTGCATGTGCGTGTATGTGTGTGTGCGTTTTTAGCACTAAAAGTGTAATATTCCCAGGATTCCTCTGGTCTCTTCAGCACCACTGCATTTTATTTTATTCCAGGTTAGAAAACTGCATTTCTTCAGCTTGGTAATGAACTGCTGCTGCTTTAATGTTTGGCCGTGCGCCTTGAGGAAGCGCTCGCCTCGCGCTCCTCTGCCTCTTGTTTTCTTACCGCCTTAATAGAGCGGAGGATAAACTCTGCACAATTTCCAGAGTCCTCTTTGAAGCAATTATTTGAAAGGGTTGCAGTATCAATGTCTTTGTGTAAGCTGCAGGTTAGGGGGGAGGAAATATGAAATAAATAATGACAATAAAAGAAACAATTTTTGGCGACATTTCACCCGTTTTTGAACCGGGGCTGCAGCTCTGAGACGGTTTTACGCCACAATCTGGCAAGACATTTTAGTGCTTCCTGTATTTTTTTATTTTATTTTATACAAAGCACATAAATTCTGTGACACCAGCTACATTTAGAAGAAATTGTATAAAGCGGTGTTTTATTTCTGAGGTCTCTCTCTTTCCTAGCCGAGCGAGACGGCGAAGGTTAGACATTGATTTGCTGTCACTTGGCGGTGACGCCTGAGCTAACTGAACCACTCTTACTCTCTTTAACTGGATCTTTTAATTCTGTGGTTTAACTCGAAGCTCACCTTGTGATGTTTTCAGCTCTGCAAGGCTGCGTGGCTCTACTTCACACAGGCTCTTTTCATAGATACAACTGGGGGAATCCACTTTTTTTTCTATCTTGTCAGTGGATCAAATGATAAGGGAACCCACAGAGGCTCGTTGTCCATTTCTGAGCATTTTTTAGCTGTTTTTACCTTTTTTGTTTTGAGCACAATTTGCTTGTATTGATCGGCCACACGGTGCACCACATGACTGACAACAGATATACATATAGATAATGCACTGGCAGAAGATGCAGCAGCTGGAGCATTTGACTGTCCTGAGAGGAGACTATAAATAAAAACATAACGATTACCAGGAAGAGAGAAACAAGATGCCAAATGATCGCTAATGTTGCTCCATCCGATGATCATTAAAATAAGTTGTGGTTGCCGAAGCTTTTTAGCCATAATGACCTCCAAACTTTTTTGGACACTAAGAGTGCAATCACAGGAGTCTCGCTTATGAATCTAAGGTTCAGATTCAGGTTGCTTTGATACATTTCCTGCTCCCTCCGTCCTTGCTAACGAGGCGATAATGTGCCAGCCATGATGTTGTGATTGCCAGAAAAGTGTTTTTCTTTTATTTGAGATTACGAGGACATGCACTGCCCGTCCAAAACAAAAAAAAAAGTCACCACTTGGATTTAAACTAAGCTAGGTGAGAGCCTCCCATTGGATAATTACTGCATGGATGATTATGTTTCAGCTTCAATTCTAACTCTAACTGATGCAGTCTCATTTCTTAAACAACCATGTTGCAGAAGACGCATCCTGTGGTTGTGGAGAAGATGTTAATCTGTTGCAGAAGGGTTGAATTATTGGCATCAACTAAATAAAACATCTAAGGAGATTACTGAGAATACTAAATTGGGTTAAGAACTGTCCGAAACTTTATTAACAACTGGAAGGAGAGCGGAGGAACCATCATCTAAGGAATAAATGTGGTCCAAGAGTTCATAGGCTGCACTTGAAAATAAGAAATTCTGTTCTTAATTTGCTTGCCTGGTTAAATAAAGGTTAAATAAAAAAAATATATCTTAACCCCATTGAGAATCTTTGAAAAAGTAATGCAACTCGACGGAAATAAATGTTGTGACATTGCAGAAGCTTATGAAACGATGCCACAGCGAATGCGTGCCGAAATCAAAGCTAAATATTAGAATGTGTGACTTTTTTTTTTTTTTTTTTGGATGGGCAGTGTATTTCCTGTTACAACGGGTTGTTTTTTAATCAGAACTCATTAACGCACAGTGTTTCATTCCAGTGCCCAAGAATAAATTGGAACATTTCATGCTTCTGTCCAAACTCAAACACCCACTTGTCAAAAAAAAAGGGATGAAATACGGCGGGACGTGTTCATAATGAAGAGAGGCGACTGAGGCGTCATCTCAGTCGTCTCTATGATTAGCGCCGTCATTTCCTCTCAGTGAGATTCTTATCAGATAATGATCAGTGGAAGGAGAGAGCGGACCTCCATCTCTTCATCTGCCACATCTGCTGCCGAGGTCAAACCCTCCTGATGCTAATCTCGTTCTCTCTGGCTGTCTCGGCCCGTTTCGCTGCCTGGTTGTCTGGCTTTGTTTCCTGCACCTGACGGACAGACGGTAGATTGTGTGCGTCTGCGCTGGTTCGTGTGCATGGAAATGCACGGGCCCGTTATGGCTGGAAATGGGATTGAAAGGTCGCATTGCAGGTCATTGAACTCTTTAAGATTTAATCAAGTGCCAGTGGAGGAAAATGAAGTCATATGATTCAGCTAGACATCTTCTTCTTCTTCTTCTTCTGGGTGAACGGCCGGACCGCAGCTCTAATATTCATTATAGCTGAGTTAGATGGAGGCAGTGGACAAGACAGAGAATGATGAAGGGTTTAATTCATGATCAATCTTTTGAAGACTTTCATCCTTTTGTTTCCAGGTCTAACAAACAGAATCAAAGAACAAAACCTGTTTTCTCTCCAGTGTTTTTTTTTCTTTTTCTCTTTGTCTACCGCACTAATCTCCGTAACGTCCACATTCCTCACACTTCAAAACAGAACCCGGGATCCTTCTGTGACTGGAAAACAGGATTTCCAAGGACATCTCATCTCACATTTTAAGTACCTGTGGAGGTGGCATGTCTCGGTACATTACATCAGTGTGTGCAGGCTTCACTGAAAGCCTTCTTTTCCCTTCTTCTGCTGAAGTTGGCATGCTAACTAAGCTAGACCCAGCTTGGTTCTCTATAGTGTCACTGTCTTATTGTAGGACCCAGTCGGCCCTGGAGAAGTATTTATATCACTTCTTCTCTTAAAGGTGTACAGAAAAACTCAACTTTTGATTTGAAGAAATCTTAGTGTCGTGTTTGTGGTGAAATTTGAATGGAAATCCAATATCAGTGGCTTTTTTTGACGAAGCGCCTGCATTGTCCAATGCGGAGAAAAAAAATACTGTACAACACTTTCATCCCGGATTTACTCAAAAATAGAATTTTGCACAAAGTTTGGCCTACATCGTCTCTTAGATGAGTTTTTACACTAATTTTATGACCCAGAGTGGGCTAAACTTCAGTTTTCTTTTCTGTACACCTTTAAAAACTCAACTTTTGAGGAGAAATCTTATGTCTTTGGGGAAATATTATGGAAATATCACTTTTTGAAGGCTCTTTAACATATATTTGGGTGTTTCTCTTGCCTTTCGGCCCCCAAAATGTGAGAATTTGCAGAAATCCATGTGGTTTTACGAGCTGTTCCCTCCAATGATGTCATTAGTTTTTCGAATTTGCATAATACAACCCCTAACTTTGAGTACTGGTAGTAGAAGGGGCGGGGCAAGCGGTGGTTCATTTGCATTTAAAGGGGCAGCCGTTCTAAACCGGGCTATTTTTGATCAGATGAAAAGAGCTGTGATGTTTGATCCTTGGGGTATTTTGACCGAAACATGTCACAGATATGTCTTTGAGACACCTGGGAACTATTTTAAGTTGTGGAAAAGGGGCATAATATGTCTCCTTTAAAACCTGCAAAGATTGGTAAAGTAAAAAAGTAATACAAAGATGAACAAAGCAACAGCTTAAAACAAAGGCTGTGGCTCTTAGAGGGTAAGAAACCCAATTCGGCTGATTGAGCTACAGTATATTATACTTCAGCAGATTTGTCACCAGGAGTTTATGCATCTCTTTCTCCAGCTTCTCTTATGCGCAGTGTTTTTTTTCTTCTTCTTTTTTTTGAGATGCAGCACCAGTTGCCAGATCTGGTCAGTATGCACATGCAGGCTTTTGGTTTTTCCCTCTGTGCAGGCACGATGTGGCCAAACTTGACAATCTCACTGTGACGAAAGAGCTGAGGAAGCGTGCACACACTCATTGTGTCTGGCTGCCGTTCGCCTAAAGTAGTTCCTGTGCTTCTCCTCCCTGTGAAAACCACAAGTGATTTGTTTTTCCTTTTGCATCTGTTTTTTTTATATGAAACCAGAGATTTTACAGTGAAACAAATAAAATATTGTCTTCTGCAAGGAAGAGGTGTCGGTAGGTGTATCTACTCTACTCTACTCACATTCAAGCTTTACATACTGCAAAATGTAAATGTTCTCATTTCTAATCCCGAGTAGTTAATTCCAGTTTCATCTCTTATCAAATATATGTTAAAGTATGTCTATATAATGGAAACAAGGCATATATTACCCTGTATTTCTTGAGGCGTTGTGGGTTTCTACATCTCCCTCTGCAATCCTCCACCATTGTGTATCTCACCACCGCTGAAGGATTCGATCAATCAGAGCCTGGAGCTAAAGATCTGCTGTGTCACTGTGACTGCAGCAGACACTAAGGCATGAGGTGTACTACTCTCTAAATGCTGCACTATTCATTTTCACTGCATGTCGGCAACACCCCCCCCCCCCCCCAACACCACCCCAACCCCCTCCAGCTCAAGTTTTCCTGAGAATGTAACAAGTAGGATACATAAATCTGTCATGTTGAGGAAACTGGGTCAAAGCAACATGAGAGAACAGACCACCAAGAAACATTTAATATAGACCAGCACTATACATTTTTATAATATGTACTGTAACTAAAATATGAGAAATATTATTGAAAGTATTTTACAACAGCTTTTCTGCTCCAGGTCGCTGCACGATTTTCAATTCATTCCTTTTTTCTTTTTTTTTTGTCAATGTGAAAACGACTGAATGGAAATGACATTTCCATTTGAATCCCCACAGTAAATGGACTTTTATTTTGAAGGACACATCATATTGAACAAACTGAGAGTACATTCTCCCTGTGACACTAATCACTGTCTCCAAACCAGAGGAAATGAGAAGCTAAATCCTGCTCAGTGACACATTTCCCTTTGTCAAGGAAATGATATCCCTTATATGAAATTCTCCCTGGAAATATGAATCCTCTTAATGCTATTTTTATAACGCACACATTGATTTTTTTTTTCTTTTTAGGTGTGCTGGTTTTTATATCTCTTCCTGTATCAGAGTCATGTTTTAAAACAGTTTTGATATTACATTACAGACGCTGCAGAAAGTATCCAGACCCCTTTCAAGTTCAGTTCGTTCTGTATTGTACTGCTGTAGATTTCATTTTAAACGGATAAAGTTGGCTTTCTTTTGGCTCTGCACAATTTCATAAATGTCAAAAGCTGAAATCCTTCATCTCTCTCATTGACTAAAGTATTAAGACTCTTAATTCGATACTTGCAGCAATTAAAGCCACAAGTCTTCATGAGCTCCTTTGCACACCTGGATTTTGAGCAGTTTATCCCATAATGGGCTCTACATGTATGCACAGCTCCACTACTTCCTGAATTTAAGGCAGGTCCTTCATTTCTTGTTTTACATTATTGGACAAACTGATTAATCCAGGTGTGTCTGCGTAGTCACAATGGTCAGACACACCTGGATTAATCAGTTTGTCCAGTAATGTAAGACAGGAAATGAAGGACCTGCCTTAAATTCAGGAAGTGGTGGAGCCCATTTCTCTCAGATCCTCTCGGGCTTCATCAGCCTGATTGAGGAAACATCTGCGATTCAGAAAGTCGGCGGTTCTGAGCTTTGTTAGACCGAACTTTTCCTTGACCAAAGTCTCTCTTACCGAACCCAGGAGAACACCTGGTTGCAAACGTCCCAGTTACAGGGGGCCGTAAAGAACTCTGGTCCTGCTGTGACCGGTGACTTTATGGCTTTTTTTTTTTTCAAATTTGAGGGCGTTGAAACTGGAGGAACAAAAACAAGCAACACCTAAAATTAAAGATCATTAATCAGTCTCCATCTGTGAGACGCTTCCAAAGACACAGGCCGATGGACGTGGATCGAATGTTAGTGTAATTAAGAAAACAGGAGAAGTCCATGAGGCTGTTCTTCTTGCTGCACTGAAATGACAGTGATGCAATAAATAATTAGCCCTTGTTCCGCTGCCAGACTTCTTCTACCGTTTAATCGCTGCAGACCAGTGTAGCTACACGTTTCCCTGTCAGGCTCGCCGGTGGCAACAGGAAGCGGCGCTCTCCTCCAGCAATGCCCAACAACAGCAGCTCAGTTCTTATAATGGAATTAATGTTCAAACCAAAAACATGTATTTGTGTAATTATCAGGAGGGGGTGAAGTGTTTGCAACAACACAAAAAGTAAATGCTGCATTTTTATTATTATTATAAGACTTTTCCAACAGCAGCATCAGGCTCTGCTAACGCCGCTGACGCTCAGTTAGCTTCCCGTCATGAGAGATGACATCATTAGGGTCATTTTCTGAAGCCCATGCAACTGCAAACTTAATGATGTGCAAAATTAAGATGAAAGAAGGTAGTGATGCTTTTCTGTCTAATTGAATTGTTAACTCATTTCCTGTTTTATTTATTTATTTATTTATTTATCTACCATCTGGCTGCAAAACTATACTGAATGTCTTCCTCTCTTTAATGTGGTTTCCTTTGCAGTTCATTTGCAGTAAATTCAGAGGGAAGTCGGCCTGCACATATGAACCATACAGTTCCTGTGTCTTTCTGAAAGCGACTCAATAGTCTGTAGTAGCACTGTTGCACAAATACACCAAAAAACAGAGAAGAAGAGTGGAAGCTAGTTGCTGTCAAAGGGTGAGTTGTGGGGTTTTGCAAGTGAAGACCACTTCCGCGTTCAAAAAGCTGCAGTACCCCGTCCGGCCTCTGGGGGGCTGGCTGCAGAAGGGAGCAACTCCAATTGAGCCCCATGTTAAAATAGACAACTTTACAGCTTAAAAAAACATATTTACAGCCTGATACGTTTTATTTTTTTGGTCTCTACCGATAGTTTCCACCTCCGTGAACATGTTTTAGTATCGTTTACGCTTCAAATTCATGCATAAATTACGCTGAGTGACAGGTTCACAGAGAGTTTGCCGGCTGTTAATTGGTTGCTCTGAGGTCAGTGGGCGGGTTCTCAGCCAGCAAACCGCCGCACCTCTCCGAATATGGCAAGTAGACTGCACCTAAAATCCAAGATGGCGCAGTTCAAACCCCCGTAGTAGCGGCACAAAACAGACTCCTCCAAACCAATGGGTGACACAGGTCACGGGTGCAACATCCATTGTTTTTACAGTCTATGCATTACATCTAGTGGTGTAGCTGTGAAGTGAGTGTGAAGGCATGACTCATCACATCTCTGGCAGCATTCTGCAATATGTTTATTGTGCATGTTGATATCTTGAGTTAATGGGTCAGCCCTAGAGGGATGTCTTTCTATAGTTAGCAGGGACCATGACTTGAATGAATGTGAAATATTGGGACATATTGTTGTAAAAATATGATCAAATGTTTCTTTTCCCATTAGCTATACTGTAGTTATTTATTGCGTATTAACTATTAATGCATGTGAAAAAGCTGAAGCTATCAGCTCATACATGTGTACATGTGCTACTTATCTTCAGTGTTTTCTCTCTTATTTTTAAGCCTAAGAAGTTGTTCCATTACAAACTTACATGAAGCCATTATTTTCTCACATCCAGCGACATCACGATGCATAATAGATGTTCAGGCCTCAGCAGATTCTTCTCATGCTCGTGTCATGTTCCCAGTCGTCTGTCGCATGTTTCCTCTGCTCTCTTGCTCTTTGCTTTGATGCTACTTCTGATGGATTTTTTTTTTCTTCTTTTCCCATTAAAATGCAACAAGATTGTAGAAAAGATAATTAGTTTTCCTCTGTTGGCCCATCCATGATGAACTTGTGTCTCACAGTTCATAATGTGTTCGTCTCAGACGTCGTCATGGGGTCAGCGCTCTGGCTCGCCTCCATGTTTCTCCGGCTGCCTCATAAATGGGTTTCACACCATGAAGACAGCAAAAATAATAATGCGATACACACAATTTGGAGGATGCTAATGTTGTTTGAGCCGTCGAAGTGTGTCGTTGCTGTGCGCTGCATCTTGTTTCCATACAAAGCGGTATCTATGCTCCACAGTTGCATTATGGGCTTTGGATTTCATGCTCGGGTGAAATTCACACTGTAATGAAAAATGAGATGATTTTTCTTCATCTTTTTTTTTGTTGTTTTTTATCAAAACAAGTGAGATGTAAATGAACTGCGCAGGCTGAGTCTGTCCTTGTAGTTCCCTGATTACTTTCTCAGTATTTAAAGAAAGTAATTAGTTGCTGTTTCTAAAGGTTTGAAGTTTTAGAAAGAAGAACAACACGAGCGGTGCTGCTGGTTATTGGAAGACTTTGTCTCTATTGTCACACTTCCTGGCACAGCAGCAGAAAAAAAGAAAAAAAAACCTGCAGCTGAGAGAAAATGATTGATTTTTCCTTCTGTGAAGCCTATACATTTTTTTCTTATTTGACACTTTACCATGCATTATTAATGCTTTAGCTCGGTCTCAAGGTCAAGGGAGAGATCTACAGTCAGTTACAGCATGAATAAAGTTAAAATAAAAAAGCATCACTGCCGGTTCAGAGACTCTGATACGAGCAAGGCCAGTGGCTGTAGTGTAAAAATAAAAAAAGAAAGGGACAAAGACATATTTTAGATATTTTTCATGAGCGAGCACTTTCCTGAAACTTTCTGTTAAACATTTTGGGAATGTTTTGTTACCTAAAATGTTTGTGTGCTTTTCTTTGGATCAGAGATGAGTCAATGATAACTCATCTGCTGCACCATCTCGTTTAAAAATGTATGAATTGTCCTTGATATTTCTGCCCTTTTTTTTTTTTTAGATCAACACTTTTACAATCTGTCATGTCAGGCTGTGCGATGACAAACTGAGGTGTCCTTATGTGATTTATTACATAAACTGACATTGTGCTGGATGTTGAACTTTTGGCAGCTTGGTTTTTATGAGGATGATGAAACGATCCTCTAACACCCACTGACTATTCTCCTTTATTTGCCTCTGCTGCGTGTGTTATTTACTTTTCATTGAAAAACAGTATAGAAGTGAATTAAAGCTGCTTTGACGACTTGACAACGGGCAGTGCTGGGGAAACGCGGCGCCTCAGGGATATTGTTCATACTGTATGAGTTAAGTATTTAACTTAGAGCGCAGATGTCAGCTATTTACACAGTCACCAGAATGACTGGAGACCTTTTAAAGAATAGAAACAGCCTTTTATCCTTTTCACAAATCTTCATTGTGACTGTTTTTTTTCATCAAACATTCAGAGCAAAAATACTTTGACTGCTGTAATGAAAACCTTATTGTATTAATAGTAACTCAATCAGAGGAGAAGCTCTGGTTCATTTGGTTCAGGAAAAACAAATCCTGCAACGCTCGCCAGTATACACTGTAGGTCCAGGTGGGCGGGGCTTTGTTGTGACATCACAAAGTTACAGACCTGCTTACGACTCCTTTTAACCCTCCTGTTGTCCTCCTGGGCCAGGGAAGGAAGAAAGGAAGGAAGGACAAAGGGAAAAGGGAAGGAAAGATGGAAGGAGGCAGGGAACAGATTGGGTCAGGAAGGAAGGAAGGAAGGAAGGAAGGAAGGAAGGAAGGAAGGAAGGAAGGAAGGAAGGAAGGAAGGAAGGAAGGAAGGAAGGGAAAACGGATTGTGGAATGAAGGAAAGGAAAAAGGAAGGAAGAGGGGAAAAGAAGGGAGGAAAGATGGAAAGAAGGGGAAAAGGATGGAAAGAAAGATGGAGGGAGGGAACAGATTGGGTCAGGAAGGAAGGAAGGAAGGAAGGGAAAACAGATTGTGGAAAGAAGAGGGGAAAAGAAGGGAGGAAAGACAGAAGGAAGGGGAAAAGGATGGAAAGGAAGATGGAGGGAGGGAACAGATCAGGTCAGGATCAAAAGAGGAAGGGAGAAGAAGTAAGGACAAAGAGAAAGAACAAACAAACAAACGAAGCAAAGGAAAAAGGATTGTGGAATGAAGGGAGAAAGGAAGGAAAGAAGGAAGAATGGAGGAAAGGAACAGATTGATTGACAACAGGAGGGTTAAGGTTTAGTTTAGTGTATTTGTGTGTGGACTCAGAAACTAGAGCTACTTTATGATCAAAAAACACATTGAGATGTAACTTTTTCTCCAGTCTGGGACCTTTAAATCTTTGGCTGGACGTTTAAAGCCGGAGAAACTCGTGTCTGTGTACGTTTGTTGGTGCGAGTCCAGTGAGTGGAGTTTGTGCTCAGAACAGACGGATGCCAAGAACAGATGAGGATGTTGTAAGTTTAGTTGCCAACTCCATGTTGATCTGGCAAATCAGGATGAATGGAGGCCCAGAGATCCAGTCTGAGATTAACAACTCATGTTCAAACAACTCCTACTGTATGATCCACGGTGCAGCTCTGGAGGAAATGAAAAAAAAGCTGTGTGGCTTTAATTGATGCAGAAACATCAAATGCACCTCAGAGCACAACCATCCTCCATAATGTTCTTAGGACTTTCCAAAAGTTTCCCTTCACCCCAAACTTTCTGCAGCAGTATTGACTTATTGAATTTTTTTGGGATTTGGACTTTATATATCTTTTTTTCTATCTCAGTCCTGCTGTGCAGACAAATGTCCTCCTGTTGCATCGAAATGCATGACTCGTTTCATTAGCCCAGGATTGTTGTATAAGACAGAGAAAACACAATTTTCACACAGCTCACACTGTGTAGAAAGATACAGCCATGCTTTTCTAATACATCTCTATATATCTTTTCTAAAATATCTTACGTAAGCCTATACTTGTATATTGATGTTTGCTAGCATAAAAGAAGTTTGATTACAAATATAAAAGAAATGTTGCCAGTTCTGCGTCAATCCTCCTTTCATTTCCTTTCCTCTCCTGCAGTGAAAACCAATGTCAGTGTGACATTGTGTTTCTGTTTTCACAAACAAACTTTCCTGTACTTATTATAAATAAATACCAGATATTCACCGTACCTTCAGGAAGTAAATAAAGACTTTAGTCGTGATTCTTGACTTTTCTTGTCATTCCAGTGACGATAAAATGATGAAATCTGAACCAACATTTGTCGTGTGTAGTATAATGAGCTCAGTCCAAACTCCAAAATGCTCGACATGCATAAGGATGAACTCTTTTTGCTGTCTTGACAATGTTTTTTACTGCATCCTTTTGCATTGGGAGCAGCTGGTAGGATTGATGACGCTGTATATAAAGTATGACAGTTTTCATGTTTCAAAACGACTTTTGGTGCAGAGTCAAAACAGCATGATGTGCTGTAAAAACAATAAAATTACAGGTGTTCTCCGACAACTTATGTAATTGGGGCTTTTTACTGTATCACAGGATCTTAATCAGCAGATTGTCACTCATGTAGAAAACCTACAAACACAAGCAAAAATCCATTAGCAAGAAAGTCCTACATGCATTAGCTGATTAACCCATGAATGTTCATTGAGTGAGAACCGGCGCTTTGACGACTTGTCAGCACAAGATCTAATAAGTAAAATCATATTTCAGCTGAAAGGAACATGATAAAGAAACTCAGCTCAGCCATGAATCACTTGTCACTGTTGTTTTTTATATAGCTATATATTTTAGTTCTGTAAAAAGAAAAAAAAAGTGTCATGAAATATGATGTATGTTCCATCCAAAGCCATTAGTCTGTCAGCCGTGTCAAACCCGCAGTGAGTCTAAGCAGCAGCTGTCAGAAAGTCACGCACTTACATCCACCAGTTAAGCTCTGATTATAGCGCCAGACAAACCATTTTCCTTCTCATTAAACCAGCTGAAAACATATTAGAGAGGAGTGGAGGGTTTTTAAGCCACCATCTTTTTCTTGTTTGTGGAAATTGATCCATCGACGCTTGTTTTCTTCTGGACCAGTATGAGACGTTACTTCCACATCTGCACCAGTTGTGATGCACATACAGATAAAGATCTTTATTCCAGTCTCTCTGTTGTTCCCATATTTAAAAGAACGAGTCCTATTCTCGGTCTTTAACTTTTCCCTGATCGACTCAGAAGGTGGCATCGATTTTCCGACCATTAGCACGACGAGCACGTTAGCGGGTTTCAGAAAAGTACACTGACAAAAGGCAGGAACGTTATGAGTTTCCATCAGATTTTAAGCACTTGAAGCATCATGCCAATATCTTGACAAGAATCTGGACTTCTAGGATTTGTGCCAGCAAATAGCCATGCCCTTGCAATGTCAATAACATCAGCCCAAAGAGTCAGATACGAAGACGGCGCCTTATTTTAAGCACTTTATTATTATAATTACAAGCAGCCAAATATATGTAGCAGTCATAAATAAATGTTTAAACAGAAAAGAGCAGCTTATAGCATTGTTTCAGTGCATCTGCTGCTGTTTTTTGGTTTAAAATTGTCTATTTTTTCTAAATTTTGTCTATTTTTCCACTATGTTTAGGTCAATATGTGTGTATGCACCACTGACATGACTTTTTGAGCTCATCCCAGTGCAACTACATTTAGTTATTCATGCATTATATATGGAAACATTATCTCTGCTAGCTGTATATGTAGCCTATACAGTGAAGATTTTGTTCTCGGTGTGTGTGTGTGTGTGTGTGTGTGTGTGTGTGTGATCCCTCAGATCCGGTCCGGCACGTCACTGTCACCGCGTCTTCCTCCATATCTCGGAGCAGGAGATGGCTCCTGACAGGGAAGCTCAGATTGTGAACGTTCACAGGTTTCAGGAGCTCGATATCTGCTGGAAATAACAAGGCTGAGAGAAAGAGAGGTGGAGAGAGAAAGAGAGGTAGAGAGGTGGAGTATCAGGAGGGAAACAGGAGCAGGGTGAGATATTTTAGGAGAATGAGATTTGACAGAAGAAACGAGGGGAGGAGAGTGAGAGATGACAGGAAATACTGTAGTGGGAAAATTGAAGGGGACTTTTTGCAGGAATGTGAAGACCTGCTGCTCTCTGTAACAGGTGAGGCTGGTCAGAAATACATGATGGACTGCAGTAGACAGGTTTCATGGTGTTACCGCTAAGACCAGCTCTCTGTGTCGGATTTACTCCATGCATGTCAATATTTGCCTTTTGTGGAGACGAGTAAGTGATTCCATAGTCGAGTCTAATTCAGTCTGAGCGCTGCATCGTCACACAACTTTAAGAAACCGTTTCCTGTGTTTATATTCGCTCCATAGCTGTTAAACGCTGAGCCGTGTTCACCAGGTCGCTGTATCCTGACTTTGTTCCTGGGCAAGTTAAGCAAACAGACGGTTCACAAGGAGCTGTGTGTTTTGTGTTTTGTGTGTGTTTAAGTTTCCTGCTGTGACTGGAAACAAGGATGACAACTTCATCAACTCTCTAAAAGTTGCAGAGCGTCAGCGCAAAACATCGACTTAAACGATGCTATAAAGCTTGAAACTGCAGTTAAATGGCTTCTTCTCTGGTTTTATCAATAGTAACAACAACAACAGCAGCTTTCACGTTGCACTGCCGATCGTTGGAGCCGTTGTCAATAAAAAGAATTAACTAGTGCAGCTTTATAATATTAACTTTGCCGTCTTAAAAACTGCAGGTGATGACAGATGAGGGACAGGTGGGAGATAAAATATTATGGCACAGACTTTTAGTCTTAACACTTTATTTCTCTTGGGGAATATTCTCTGTTTTTATATACTTTTATGCAGCAGTATGAGCTGCATAGACTTATTAATGTGTTTACTTGATATATTAACAACAGTGAAAGACCTTAAAGAGAAATAAAAGATAAGACAAACCAGAAATAAACAGCTGTTCAATTAAATTATTCAAGGAAGGATTTCAGATTGGCAATATCACAGAGGAAATATTATATTTTCATCTTGCAGCAGCAGCAGCAGCACATGCACCGAAGAGGAAGAAGTACAAGCGTTGGTTGCGTGACTTGAGTGATTTCCAGCGGCCACGGGGCTCGGTTCACCTGCTACAGGAATAACAGATTAAACATAATGGATTTACAATAATCTGCTTTTGAAGTTGGGAAATGTGCAATAATCTTTTACAGTTTAATGGTTTACCTCAAAGAGCATGTTAGTGCTGTCCAAGGGGCTTTTTAGCTTGTAACACCTCCAAGATTGTAACATGAATGATAAGCAATGATTTCTTTTTTTTCTCCTGCTCATGGCGAAGCGTGAAGACGGAGGCTGTTTGTCAAATCCATCCATCCGACTGTTGCCGAACCCTGATGTATCGGAGAAGACTGTCTTGCTCTCACACTGGAGACAGGAGTTTCCACTTGTAAATAAGACATAAAAATATAATGGACAGGCTGCGATGAAATATATTGATTTATTTATTACGTGGAAAGGTGGAACCGTTTCCAGCTGACACTTTTTCCTTCTCTGCCGCCTCACGGCACAAAATGTCAGCAAACTTTAACTACCTCCATATAGCAGAGGATGTTGTGTTATAGAGTGGAAAGACAGGGTTTAAGCTACATGTGTAGGAACTGGAAACAGTTTCTCAGTCTTTTTCTGTCATTGTACTTGAAGATTCCTCACAATGGAGTTTCAGAGAGACCTTCCTTTAAAAAATTAAGGTTTATTCTGCAAAATGTTGCAACAGAAACTTCCTTCCTCTAGTTGCTGGGACAGGATTAGACCATTAAATCATGTTCACTTTTTAAAGATGACATGCTGTTTGTAGTTTCAACTTTTATCACAACTTTTGTTCCTTTGGTCGTTTCCATGTAGCTTAGATAATCGGTTTATTTATTTATTTATTTATTTATTTTAGGGGGGATTTTTTTTGCCTTTATTCGATATAATAGTACAAATATGCAGAAATGGGAGAGAGAATATTTTCTTTTTCTAATGTATATTATTTTTAAGTAGTTTAGCTTCAGCCTACACACCTTCGGTCGAAAACCCAGCTGTTTAGGAGTCAAACTGGTCCGATCGGTTTATTTATTTACCTTTTTTTTCCATAATGAATGAAACCTCTTTCTTACCAGCTTTGAAGAACAAAGACGGATGTAAAATGTACCAATGATACAAAAGTACCAGTTGATAAAAAATCAAGAACTATAATAATAATTTCAGTTCTACATATTTCATTAATTAAATTGTTGACAACTACTGTAGTTTCAAAATTATCCCGTTATTGTTATGAAATTATACATGACAATAACATGTAATGAACCCACTTTTCACACTGATTCATGATCATCTTCAAGTCGTCTGCCTCTTGCTGTGATTGTATGAAGTGTTCAGATTAGTCTGTCATCAGGAATAAATGAATATTCAAGAATATTTATGAGCTCAGACAGATATTAAAATATACAGAGCCTAAAAATAGTAACATCTCAAAATAATGACAGAGTGGCAGCTAGCATCATCTCCATGCTAATTTAGCTCCATTAAAACAACAGGGGTTTTGTTTTTGTTTTTTTAACACTGAGAGGAAACAACACTGTCAAAAAGCAGCAGAAACAGAATAATTTCATGGGTGCAGCTGTGGCCGAGCAGACGGAGCAGGTTGATCTATAATCACAGGTTTCCCCCCCCGGCTCCTCCTCAGAGACCGGGGTCAAGAGACTGAGCCCAGAGTTTCTACAGCGATCCGACCCACGCAGCCTCGCAGCCGCTGATTTGTGAGTCCGCGATAAACGAGAGACAAATTAAGTGCTTTGGGTAAACGTGCCACATAAATGCAGTGCAATCATCTCAAGAGGAAATATACAAGCAAGAACCGGCTATTATGTGAGAAGAGCACGGGCGCTGATGATGGAAGAGGCCTAAACAAGCGAAATTACAACGTCAGTGTTGTGATTGCAAAGATAAACACTGCATGATAGTGTTTTTGAGGCGATATTGTGTCGCTTTATTGTCTCATTTTAGAGAGTTATCCTTCAATCAAATCATGTAAATGTGTATATTCTAATATAAAATGCAGCTCTAAGTGGTGTTTATGTTTTATCTGCTGCACAGTAGCTGCCTCCTCCACCAAGACGTGGAAACACATATTACTTCCTAAAGCTTGTAAAGTTTAATTGCCGTGTGCACAATAATAACTGAAGGAGGAAATCAACAGTGTTATCAGCTCAGATCCGACAGAGGCAGGACAGTGAGGACGGAGAAATAAGGCTGAACAGGGACGGAGGGAAATAACTGCGGGAGCGGGAAAATAATAATGAAGCCAGAAATGACCCTGATCAAACATGTTATACAATCGCACAATTTAACAGCATTTCCTGTTTGAAGTGAGATTTTTATGAGCACATGGAGACGTTGAGGGAGGGGCTCTGATCATGTACAGAAAGTTTGAAGCATGTTGCTTGAATATGCATGGCGATGGATCAGAAATGGCGGTGCCATGGTGGCCACGCCCCTTGACGTAGAGATCTGAGCTGCACATCTAATGATCAGCATGGCATCTCGATGGTCTGTAGCCAATTTGAAGTGAATCGGCAAAATCCCAAGGAGAAGTTGATTAAAGTACCAAGTGTGGAAATCACGCCAAAATGGCGAGTAAAATCAAAATGGCCGACTTCCTGTTTGGAGTAGACCAATGGTGCAAGAGACTTTTTGTTCGCCTTGACAACTTACACATGGATTTTCATGTTCCAACAAAAAAACCCCAGGGTATATCATTTGTCATCAGATCAAAGAATGACCTTTGTATCAATTTTCATGATGATACGAGTTTATTAAAGCCATGTCTGACCATTCATCCAGCGTTCATGGTGTAGCTTCACCAACTAGTTCTGCATGTTTTAGAAGTGGAATGAATTGATGGGGTCTGCCATCAATACACGTTAAAGGAAAACCTGGCCACTTCCTGTTAATGGGAAAACAATACATCGGAACGTTCAGGGCGGAGCCAGCATCATGTCCAGCAAGTTTAAGCTGATCGGATAAAATGTGTGAGTTATAGGTGACCCAGGTATCAAAATTCTTTAACCTTTGACCTAGAGACTTATAGAGCACAACATTTGTTCAGGATGACATCTCGATGCCCTGTGGCCAATTTGAAGTCAATCGGACTAAATCTGTAGGAGTAGATAGGTCAAAAAGGTCAAAATTTCAAATCTGGATTTCACCATGACAATGAGGCTTTTTTGTGTGTCTTCCTGTTTTGAAACAACCGGCGGGGCTGATAGGGGGCGCTATTCAGCCATTTGGCCACGCCCATTTCCAACGACTTTAAAATATCATTTTGGGAGGCCTGATGTCCATGCCAAAATCCTTTTTCATGCACGTTGAGGCCATGAAAAACGCGATCATAGGTTGACTATAATAATAATAATAATAAACATAGCAATTACAATTTACTTTATTTGTCTAATAATAATAAAAAATAATATATACAATATTTAACAGGTGAAGTTTTTTTTTATATCCTTAGAAATAACATGTTGCTGTGCTGGAAGCCACACAGAGGAATGCAGCTCAGTTTCAGTTCAGGAGGCACACACAGTATATCTGTCATATGAATACGTGTGTGTGCGTGATGTCTGACCATTCATCCATCTGTGCAGTCCGGATTACTGACCGTAATCTTAATCCCTCTGCAGATAAGCAAATACTGACCCAGTATCTCTTTAACCCCATGTTGTCTGTCTCTCTCTCTTTTTTTTTTGTCTCCATCTGGCTGTCCTGTTTTAAAGGGATAGGTCAACATTTTGGCAAATGCCATAATCCCTATAGTCGTTACCTTTATTTGTCGGTCGGAGCTATTTTGCAAGGTAAATTCATGCAAAATAGCTGATGCGTGCTGCCTTCAGGGACAGTTTTTCAGAAAGGAATCTCTGAATTTACCTCTAAAACAACAAATTATCTCATAGCGTGGTGAATGTGCAGGTCACAACTTGTCCACCAGAGCGTTTTGGAGTTGTTGGATTGTGTATTTGATGAGTTTGATGAGGGAAACCAAGAAATCCCATTAGCCTCCATAGCTCTGAACAGCTCACGGCTCTGCTCCGCCGTTCTAAAAATAGCTTGCACTGACAATTAAAAGTAACGGACCTACTCCTATGACTATAGGGATTATTGCAATGGGCCAGTTTGCCAAAATGTTGAACTATCCCTTTAATGTTTAACTATTAAAGGGATAGTTCAGGTTATTTGACATGATACTTAGTTATATCTGCAATCAGTCTGTTGGCTACATGCAGTAGATTTAGGGTGGGGTGGTAACTGGCTGTGGAAACCTAAAAAAGACCAGTTCTATGTTATATTTCAGATATTTCACAGTCAAATATTCCTTTGTGAGTCAAACAGCTGATCTGCAGCATTAAATATGCAGCAGATCCTTCAGACAGAGGTCAGGAGCTTCAGATCACACTCACATCAAACATCACAACGACTGACTCTCACTGTGACTCCGATATGTGATCTCATCACTACACTACAGCACAGCGCCGTCACTGTCACCGCCGGAGTTCACCGCAGTCACACTGACACTCACACACAGACACACACACATACACTTGAACACACAAGTGGAAGACAACCACCGAGAGCTGTCGTCTGTTTTTTTCCCCCCCCCATACTTCTACAGGAATTAAATGATTTGTAATTTTCCACATCAGCGCAGGCGAGTGGAAAAGTTTGCCCGTGCCCCGACGTGTGACCCAACTCAGATTTTTTTTTAAAGTGGAGAGAAATTCACTTTTTTAGTAATTGGCTCTGAGGTCATTTAGCAGGAATGGGCCTTTAAAAAGTTAAAGGACAGACAGAGAGAGGAGACGCTGCTTCCTTTTCAGACTTCTATTAAAAATTGGCTTTGATTTCGCTGAAGCTCATCACCCGCTTGTAGATAAGTCGTTGATTTCCTGAATGTACGGCACCTCAGACGTATAGGAGGATAATATGACATCGTCTGGTCTGTTTCACCAGTATTATCTCAGATTAGGTTGAACTCATGATCACATGATTAGTTGTGCATAATGTCGCAAAAAGGTCCCTCTCACAGATTCTTCTGCTTCTGCTCTGAATTTAGAAGCTGTGATTCGTGTTATCCTGCTGTTTTGAAGCTGTTGTTGTCGTCGTCATCCTCTGTTTACAGGTTTGCACCACAACAACCAGTCACACTTTTTTTTGCTTCTTTCACTTTGAGTGTTTGTTTGTGCAGAGGTGTTACTTGGCTGCCAGCTCATCTCACCCTGTGTTTCTTCTGTCTGAAGGAAGTGTCTTGATACTACCCCAAGTTTGCTTAGTGCTGAACCAGGACCAGGACTCCTTGTTAACAGTTAAAGGGACAGTTCAACATTTTTGCAAATTGGCCCACTGCCATAATCCATAGCAGTAGGTTCGTTACCTATAATTGTCGGTGCAAGCTGTTTTTAGAATGGCAGAGCAGAGCCGTGAGCTGCTCAGAGCTACGCTACGGAGGCTCATGGGATTTCTTCCCTCATCAAACTCATCAAATACACAATCCAACAACTCCAAAATGCTCCGGTGGACAAGTTGTGACCTGCACATTCACCACGCTATGAGATAATAACACAACGTTATGAGATGGAGTTGTTTTATAGGGAAATTCATGCAAAACCGCTGATGCGAGTTCCCGTCGGTGGCAGTTTTTCAGTAAGCAGTCTCTGCATTTGCCTCGAAAACAACTCTGTCTCATAACAATGTGCTGGGTCGCAGCAAATGAAACTAACTGAATATAACACCTTAATGAAGTCAAAACTTCCACCTGTAAGTCAGAACTGTCATATAATGTTCCTGATATTCCAGTAAACCCATGTAGGAGGAATGTGTAATTTTTGTGCTCAGGCTATTTATAGCATCATACTGTATAGAGAGAATAGTAGCCTATAGAAAAATGACAGAGACAGGTAGAGGAGTGAGAGAGGATGACACACTGTCTGGCACATCCGGTTGTGTTGACGTGTGTGGGTGAAGTGTCATTTCCTTCTCAGCTCATCCAAAATACTGAGCACTGTAATGGTTTTCCAGATGTTGCATGCAGCAGCTGTTTTCAGCGACATAAAGACCTCCCATATTTGATAACACAACAGTGAATTAGGGTTTTTCAGAGTTAGTTAAAACTCAGATATCTTCTGAAATCATGAAATCACAAATTTGCAAGAAAGAACCTCAATTTTTTTCCAAAAACAAACATGAAGTCATATCTATACTTTACAAGTCTGCACAGATGCTGCTTGTTTTGCATCATGTCGCAGTGACAGATCTTATTAAGCTTTACTTTTCAATTGGATTCAGCAATAAGGAAAGGAGGAAAGGAAGACTGCTTCAGGCAGATTTGTGACTTTATGATGTCACAGAATATATCCCACTTTCTCCGTGTAAATTCATGACTTTAAGTGAGTTTTAAACTGAGACACATATTCACCCCCTCTCTGTTCCAGCTCATTTATTCAAACCTACATCGGGCCTTACACACTATTGTAAAAAAAGCGTCCAGATCTGGCAACAGAAGCATTTTAAAATAATGTTATTGCCGAGGCTGAACCCACTGAAACGGGGAGACTTCATCTGTTGGTTCAGACCTGGCTGCGTGGCTCCCTGTCTGTAGTTCTCCTGAGACGTAGGTGTTTGAGATTAAATGCGTGTTGTGCACGTCCACATCCACGTTTTGGCTCCCAAGGTTGTTTCTGCGTGAGTAGTTTCTGTTCTGTAGGTGAATTTCTCACTTTTTTTCTTTTTTTCTTTTACTTCTGGGCTTTTAGAGGCAGCTGGAAGACAAATTTGGAAGTGTTGAGCACAGTAGTGGAGAACCACACTTAGAAAACCACTTTGCAACCAAGGCGACCCCCCGAGCCCCCACCCTCAGGTTGTGTCAGAGGGATGAAATGTCGATTTTCATTTACAGGGAAATATGAATGATGTGCCCGAGATGTCCTTTCTTCAAATAAAGTCAAGAAGCAAAGACACTCTTATAATGATTTATCACTTTGCCCCTGGAGAGCAAAACAACTGGATTACTGTTGCTGTACACATACTGTACACACACACACATACACACACACGTACAATACAATCCCCAGAAGCACTCACAAATAAGAAAATAGTCTTTCTCTCACACACGCATTGCAATTTACTCACCGAATCTCCGACATATGTTTCCTGCATAAACAGGCGTTCTCCATGTGCCACCTGTCATTATCAATCTAACAGGATATGCATTGGTTGCTTTGTTTATGTGTGTGTTTGAGTGCACACAGACAAACTTGGTGTGGTTTGGGACTGAATAAGCCCCCCAAAGACAGACACACACAAACACACACTCACACACACACATTTTACACAAAGCATGAAAACACAGCTTGTCTTATTACAGTTGCTTTTTTTTTCTTTCTATCAAAACGGACGGCTCTTTGTGAGGCTGCGTTTGTTCCTCCATTAGAAACTCTTTGGGTCGCCTTTTTTGTGCGTCTCCATTGTGTTGCACGAACCACTCAGTTTCTCTCCAGATCGCAGCATCTCTCCTCAACGAATGCCCCGCGGTTGTCGTCTAGACTATATATAGGAGCGCATGAATCACAACACAACACAACACGCCACGGCTACACGGCTTACGCTCGCTTTTCAGCTGCGGTTTGTGTGGGAATGCTTTAGAAGTCGTGGGACGTCTTGATCGCGCTGTGAACTGAACTCTTCACCTGGTGACCGCATTTTGAAGAAAGCTGTTGTGTTTTTTGGTTCTGTTCACCAATGTGAGTTTAAGCCGTCATCTGCTACAGCTCTTTCTATTAAAAGTTAAAAACTGGCGATTTAAAACAATTATTACCTGCTGAGTTTGTTGATTTAAAAAAAAAAAGAAGAAAAGTTAAGATGTTCAAAAAGTCTCAGTGACAGGTGCGTCGGATGCAAAATAAATAAATAAATAATAGTGAAAGGAGAACAGGAGACAAAGCTCCCACACACTATCCATTAGCTTATTAATGATAGTTTGGTCCTTAGATCTTTATCAGGAAAAATTCATCAAAACAATGCCAGACAAAGCGGAGGGAGCAGCAGCTGCGACAGCGGCTCGCATTTAAAATAAAGTGAATTATCTCATTAGATTAAAATGGTACAGGAGTCGTTCCAAAGTGACCTCAACTATATATTATTTTTAATGTAAAAATAAACTGAAATACAAAATCTGGCACCATAATGATATTATAAGTCACATCTGTAATATAAATTCACTAAATTTGAGTTGCTGGACTTCATAATAACTTGATAATGTATGTTTTTAGTCTATTGCTCCACAGTGACATCTAAGGGTCACGAAAAACTGAAAATATGGAGTTTATGTAGTAATTTATTTTTTAATCATTGTCATCTAAATGTATGGGACCAAACCGTTCTTCTCAATAAGCCTGTGCATTTCTACGTGGTTGCATTGCTACCAAGGCTAGGCATCTGCAATGCATTATTCATACAGTATAATCTATATGACTGAAAAGCAGTGCAATCATGTTGAGAGCTGTTTGCAATGTGAACAGAATAAAAGGTCGTCATCTGCATAGAAAAGTACATCCATGTCCAGGTGAGTCATATCTCTTGAAAACAGGAATAATAATCATCCTCCTCCTACAGATGAACAGATAAACCGACAGATATTGTTGTGTAACTGACATTACCGACTCAGCCCGCTGACTTTATGACTCGTCTACCTGTGAGGGAAAACAATGACCCATGCGACCTACGGCAGGATCGGGATATTTTTATAGTTCGTTAGTCCGAATAGCGGTCCAGCTTCTTCGTTTGTAATATTCCCTGCACATATAACCAGATCTATACGGTATAAAGGGTCATCTACACCAACAAACCCTTTCATAAGCATCTAGAAGCACACAGACTGACATTTTTATTACATTTTTCTTATCTTACACGGTCTTTCCTTCCCTCCATATTTGCTTTTATAAGACACCAAACCCTGTAAAAACCCTGCTGCCTCCTGTCACAAACACAGTATTGCTTTTTGTCTCTTTCCTTTTCCGAGCCAGGAACACGTTTGCGTCACCACTAATACCTAAAATCTTCGAATTTGTGTGAAAGACACCTTGAATAACCGTCGTCTATCACCAGTGGCTCCTTTCCAGCACACGGGGTTGTAGGTTGCCATCTGCCCAGGGTACTTTACTCTCTGCTGAGCCTGTTCCTCCTCCTTTAGGACCTCCTGTTTGGAGAAGAGGTAAAAGAGGTTAATTAGCCATAATAGCTACCTCTAGCACAGATGAGATCAGATTAGCACAATTCAGGCACTCTGCAGCCGCGGAGAGATTTTCTAAAGAGATGTTTGCACTCTGCTTCTCTTAATTTTGATAAACCGTTTTTTTGTCGTTTATAGATTTTAGCAAAGTGTTGCTGTGAGAGCGAGAAATTGAAATGTTTGAAATGCTTAAACCTTGATGTTGAATTAGATTTGTTCTGGAGCGTGAATAGAGCACCTGCTTGTTTTATGATGTAGGCACACCGTGTGCGCTGAGCTAATTTATCAAAGTCCTCCAACGAGGACTTTGTCACTCCCACACAATAAAACATACGCCAGCCGAAAGTATTTTTCAGGAGAAGAAAGAGAGATGGAGGGGGGGGAGGAAGAAGAGGAGATGAGTCACAAAGAAAAAGCAGACAGATAAAGCACGGAAAAGAAAGGCGAGCGGGAGGAGGAAAAGCTTTTTGTTGACACAGAGTTGGCAGTGCGAGGAAAAAAGAAAGAGGCGAGAGAGGAGAAGCGATAGGGAAAGTGAAGCCAGTGAGACGCTGAGCAGACAGGGTTTGTCTTGAAGGCATTACAGCAGATTGATAGAATGGGAGCTTGTCTGGCAACTCGAGGCAGGGCGTCGTGAAGGGGAACAGGAGACTGGAGAGGGAGGACGCCGAGGGCTACTCGCACACACAGGAGGTGTGTGTCTGCCTGCCTGCCTGCCTGCTGTCTGCTAGACACCACTACAACACGCAAAAGGGTTGTATTTGTGTGTGTCCACGCGCCGCTGTGTATCTGCCAGTTTATCTTTCTCACTCCGTTTGCCAGGGATGCTGGAAGGCGACTGGAATTGGGGAGAGGAAGCTGAGATAACTCTTCTTTCTTTCTTTCCTTCCCTCCAAGAATCTGAATGGCCAAAGATCACCCTTCGAGTGGTTTGCACTGATACCACCCGAACTTTCCTGACCTCTGATCCTTTTTTGTCTGCCTGCAGCGCTCGTCACAGGAACTCTCAGATAGTGTGATTTGAATCATTGTTTGAGGCTTGAACAGGTAAAACCATCCAACATTTCAGAAAGTAAAGTGTTCGTCAGGTTCAGAAAACCCTCTCTCATCCGGGGTGAAGTAAGGCGGTTGTTGCACCACCATTGTGATGCATTGTGTCTACAGTTTTGGTGATGTTCTTGAAGGCCATCGCCCTGTTCAGTCGTGTGATGCCGAGGAGCTTGAAGGCTCTACACCTGCAAAGCTCTGCAACCACATCATCCTTGACTGCAGCACTCCGCGTCTTTGTGCTCGGGTCTGTTTGTCCTGGCCATAAGAAGTCCACTTAGCTCCAACGTTATACACTGCTCCATTTTATAGATTTTTTTTTTGCCGGCTTCATTGTAAACAAATGCACGTGGCTGAGAGGAGCGTAACCAGGACAGCGGAAAAGCGACTGGACTTGCATAGTTCCCCTTTAAAGGGACATGAACCTTCCAACACAAACAGCCAAAAAAGACAAAAACGACCTTTATTTTCTTTTTATAATACACCAACATGGGCAAAATGACATGCTTATGGTGTCAGCTATTTTTAGACAAAGAAAAATACGCTCCAGGAATTTCCTCCTCTGGTACAGGAGACAGAAAGGCCAGATGTGCCACTAAGGTCACTGCAAACTGGATCAGGAACTCCCGGAGCAGATTGGTCTTCCGGAGCTCTTCCGTCCGAGTGATCTTGTGGTTATAGTTGCATTTCCACCATCAACTTCCTCCAAGTCTGCTTGCGACCCTTGTGGCCTATCTTGTAGCAAGGTCTGTTGTCATGTTGCTATTGCTCCAACTAGCGCAGGCCATGTCACGAAGCCATGATGACTCAGCTCTTTTCCAAGACGTCCACACATCCATTGCTTGGATGATTAATGAAGCAATTTAGTGATGCAGAACTTAATTTTCTTAATGCCAGTTATCATCTCACAGCTGCTCACATTCGTCTTTTTAAACACAACCCACAACAAACAACAACATGTAAACATTAGGCTGTAAATGTGTCAAGTCATCACAGCTTAAAGAACAAACGTCCTGTTATACGATCGCTGAGCAGCTGCTGTACTCCAGATGAAGTCACTGCTGCCTGAATGTCAGGAATCATCCAAAATGTCATTATGGACAGTCGAGTTAATCTCCCCTGACCGGGCGTAGATGTCGCTGTGTTTTCTTTCTCTGAAGATGCAGAGTAGTCGCAGCAGGTCTACACCACCACAGCTGGATCACATTTTCCACCTCATTGAAAATTCCCTTTGTTTCATAGACGATGCAGGTTTGACACAAACACTCACAGCTTCAAAACCCCTGCAGAGCATTTCAGGTCTGGTGAGGTCACACAGCATCCTCAGATGTTCAGTAGGAAGATATTCTTCTTGCATGTTGCTTAGAAACTACACGGATCTCATGTCTGTCTTTGTCCTCAATGGAAAGTCTGTTGGAAATGTTCCTTTGTGTTAATAGTGAATTATGCAAACATTGTAAGACTTGACGATAATGAAATAACAATAATGGATCTTTACCAGGAGATTAGCATAATCATCATTGTGTTTTAACAATAAGGGTGGAGTTATTTCCTCAAGAATAAAAACAGTTATGGTTACAGTTTTGTTTTATTTCATAAACTTCAAAGTTCAACTTCAAAAAACTAACAAGTAATTGTGGCATGAGCAAAAGTTTGCGAGCCGTACTTAGCAGTAAGTCAGTTACTTGTTATAAGCTGCCCTTTGGCTTTTTTTTTGTTGCTAAGAGTTTCTTTTTATTCTTGATTTGGGAATTTCAGCCTCTCTTCCTGCAGGTCACCTTAGTTTTCGGAGATGATTTTCAGCTGCATTCAGCTGCTCACATATTTCATTTTCACCGTCTTTTCTTTTCACTTTAACTGTCTTGACTGGTTTCATCATGTTTTAAAGGTGGAACTATGCAAGGCCAGTCGCTTTTTCGTTCTTTTTGGAGCTCCCTCTATAGTTTTGGAGTGCATATTTTCACTGACTACGTTTACATGCAGTCAATATTCGGGTTTCTGAAACATTCGGAGTAACTCGTTTACATGCTTGAGCAAACAGGGTTACATGGTGATTGCAATCAATTGGGATAACCTGATCAAAACGTACGGACAATGCGCGCCGAAAACACAACAACAATAGCAGCACGGCGATCTCACTATCCCGGTACTTTCGACTCAATGTTCATGTCTTTCCTCCTCGTTCCAAAAATGTGGTGTTATCTTGCGTTTATAACAAGTGGTTCCTGTGCTTAAAAGACCAAGATTCCTTGCGAATAGAACATGCGCAAAACACAAATTAATGTTTCTTTCGATGGGGATGTCCAGGCGTATACAAGACCAAATAATCGGGTTAGAAAAGGAGTAACGCGGGTCATTTTCGGGTTTTTAAAAAGCGTTATTGGTGCTTACATGGCCGTGTGCAACCGGGTTATTGCAGTCCATGTTTCTCGTGGGACAAGAGCTCAAGAGGTGATGAACTTGCAAGGATCATTTTCTGCCTCCATTCTCCCTGTAACGAGTCACAATTACTCTGAAGCTGTTCAATTAAAGTAAAAAAAAAAAATCCTGTACAGTTCCGCTTTTAATCTGAGTTTGCTGATATTTAGTAAAACCCATTCTTGCCTCTATCTGTGCACTGTCTCCCGGGTCACTGGACTGCCATGCAACCCCAAAGCAGAATGTTTTCCACCCCAGTGCTGAACAGTTGGCAAGCTGCTCCGTTCATCAAATGCTGCTCCATTTCTTTCCCCAAATGCCTTTGGTGATTGTGGCTTAAAAAAAAAAAAAAAAAAAAGCTCAGTATTAACTTCTTCATCTGTCCCCCAACGCTCGTTTCCAAATGTTGCATTTTGCAGATTTCACCAGATGACTTATGTGATGACGTTAGAGGTGAGGCCTTTCCTCGTCATCGCTGCTGCAGTGGGACGTTGCATCACCGCTCCAGTGGCTGGAGTTTTATTCTTTGCTTTGCTTTGCTTGTCTTCCCAGCAGGCATGCAGCTTTATCCAAAAAAAAAAAAAAAAGTTTTTATTTTTCCTTGGTATTGCAAATCTTAGTCTTAACTTCCACAGTTCCCCTTAACTGTCATTCCTTAATGATATTTCTGACAGCTGAAATCTCAAGCTGGAAGCGCTTTGATAGCTTTTTATAGCCTGTGCAGCTTCGTAAAGCATCAATTAGTCTCATTTTAAGATCATCACTCAGTCGCTTTATACAGTGAGAGCCTGTGGTGGCTGAACATCATCACACGCGGTTTGAAGAGTCAGAGGCTGCGTCGACTGTGGAGCTGCTGTCATTAGCTCACTATTCTTAACCTGCCTTACAAATCCTGATGGGCCGCTGAAGGTCTGTTCAATTAAACGACGTTCAGAGACTTCGCAGGTTGAGTGGTGCCCGAAATAATCACTATTTTTCTATTTTAAACATTTAAAGAAGGGTTGGTTTTATTTTAATGTGTGTTTGCTGTGGGATTTACTCTTCACATCAAAAACAAACAAAACTCTTCTATAATTTTCCCGAAGGCTAAACTTTCACTGTGCCATTTATCTAATGCGTCTCAGTAATGGTCTATATAACAGCGTTACAGACAACCTGTTGTATAGCGAGCGGTCGGTCTCTGTATTGATTTGTTGCTCGGGTCTTGACAACCTTTACTAATGACTGAGTTCACTGCGGAGCTTGTTTTAAAGCCTCGGAGCCTCGATCAGGTTCGCTTCATGTAAATGTGCAAATCTTTCAAAGTCAAGGGATTGATCAGAAGCTGGAGGCGTTCTGGGTCAGCGAGGATTAGATCTGCTCTGTGCTGTTCACTTTCACCTTCCTCTCCTCCATTGTTTCCTTTCCTTTCCTTTCTTTCCCTTCCCTCTCTTTATCTTTCCTCTCCTCTCTTTTCCTTTCCTTCCTTTTTCCTTTCGTTTGCATTTTTTCTTTTCTTTTCCTTCCATTTCTTTATGTTTCCTCTCTCTTCTCCTTTACCTTCCCTCCTTTTTTCTTTTCCTTTCCTTCCCTTTCTTTTCTATCCTTTCCCTTATCCTTACCCTCTCTTGATTAGACCTTCTTTATTTCCTTTCCTTTTTGTCTCCTTTTTTCTTTTCCTTTCCTTTTCCTCTCCTTTCTTTTCTTTTCTTTCCCTTCCCTTTCTTTATCTTTCCTCTCCTCTTTTTTCCTTTCCTTCCGTTTTCCTTTCGTATGCATTTTTCCATTCCTATCTTTTCTATCCTTTTCCTATCCTTTCCTTTCCCTCATCCTTACCCTCTCTTGATTAGACCTTCTTTATTTCCTTTCCTTTCTTTTTTCCTTTTTGTCTCCTTTTTTTCCTTTCCTTTCCTTTTCCTCTCCTTTCTTTTCTTTTCTTTCCCTTCCCTTTCTTTATCTTTCCTCTCCTCTCTTTTCGTTTCCTTCCTTTTTCCTTTCGTATGCATTTTTCCTTTCCTTTCCTTCCCTTTCTTTTCTATCCTTTTCCTTTCCTTTCTTTTTTCCCTTTTGTCTCTCCTTTCTTTTCTTTTCCTATCCTATCCTTTCCATTTTCCTTATCCTCTCAATTTCTTTTCTTTTCCTTTCCTTCCCATGCCTCTCCTCTCCATTCTTTTTTCCTTTTTCCTTTCCTTTCCTTTCCTTTCCTCTCCTCTCCTCTCCTCTTGTCTCGTCTCGTCTCCTCTCCTTGGCTTGCTTCCATGTCCACGCCACCAGCAGGTCACGGCTGAAAGATGGCAGGACGGCGAGGGCCGAGGCTATAAGACACGGGGCAGAATGAGAGAGGACAGGCCCCATACATTATCAGGACTCAAGGCTGCGTCTCAGTTTTAACCTTTAGTTTCCCCGGGCCGGGCTGTCGAAGGAGCGCTGTCTGTGTTTGAACAAAACCCTGCTCTTCTTCTGCTTTAGAAGTACCGTGACATTTTGAATTCCTGTGTGCTCTTTCTCTTCACCGGGGCGCTTGTCACATTTTGGGAAAGTAAAGTACTGTGAGTACTGAAAAGAACAGTTTTTTCCACTTACTCAGAGTCTGGGCGAGTGCCTGCTGGAGAAACAGACCCTAACCCAAAATGTCATCAGGTCCTATGAAGCAAAATCGTTGCCGTGATGCTGTGCACAGTCGTGTAACTCCCTCAGACAAACCATAATCCTTGTTACCATAAGAACCACTTCACAGCAGTAAATGTCATGGCTGCATGCTGTCGAGAGAAAAAAAAAAATAGATGGCACAAAGACAAATGGATTTCATACAAGTTTTTCTCATTTCTTCTGTGTAATTCCCAATAACGCCAAGATTGGATAACTGGTTAACATTGCTTCCTGTCTGCAGGAACCTCACGTCACTATTTATGAACCAGTAGCTGCATCATTCTGTGACCACAGCGTTAAAACCCTGTGCATTGTGAAATGTAAATAACACAATCGAGGCCTCAATGTCATGCTTTCATACCATGCATCCGCCGCTTATTGCATGAAAACCACCACGCCACGCCGCGCCACAGCTCGGCTCTTAGCTCTATCTCCCATTACCATTACCCTACCCAGCAGCCACCCTCAGCTGGAGGCAAAAGCAAAGCCCAGTCAGGCAGTTATAATCCAGTCCAGACTCCAGCCTTTCAAGAGTCCTTCCCCCCAGCCCCCTCCAATCTGTTCCCCTCCATGCAGAACACCAGCAGCTACATTCACTTCACATTCACAGTAAACTGGTTAAATAGGGACCATGTAACTTTCACATGCAATGGCTCGCTATTAAATAAAAGTGAGTTCAATTCCGGTCACGAGTAATAAAACACAACTTTGTTCAAATTGAGTACAATCAAGAATGTTTAATTCTACAGTTGGCAAACATTAGAAGGATATTTAATCATTTGAGCCTGATTCGTATTACCATATTTCCCATTTCCATTATATTAAAGGAATTATAACGGTTCCCCTTTTTGTTGTATGTCTGCAAAATTACCCACAGGACTAATGTAAAAGTGTCCAATATGAATCTAATACAAATGAAACAGGATAATATTGATGGCAGAAGAGAGATAATAGATTTGATTGATGGTTGAAAACAGCAAGTTAAAGCCGCCCTGTGGAGTTTTTACATAGAAACCAATGTCCGTTACATTACAGCCACTGTCAAACGAGTTATTAGGATGATCATTGAACGCATCTTCACCACACAACAGTCTCTGGTTTGCCTAGAAGTTCTATTATTAAAGACGTATTGGACGAAATTAGCTTTCGTAACTGGAGCTGAAGTTGATGTTTACTGATTTGAATGTTGCTTGATTAGACCTTCAGGCACTGTTGTGTTTACAAGCGAGGAGATAATGCACCATATAATCTTCCTTGAAGGTCTGAGGCTACACTGAGTCGCTACTGGAAAGAGAAGGACTGGTGCTAGCTGACATGCATGCAGTAGGAAAGATGCAATAGAAGAGCTAACGTTGGTGCTGCATGGTGGGTTTTATTGTTTTTCCCAACTGTGGAGACGACATTTGAAGAGCAAAGGAATTAAACTTGATCCTTAACTCACAACATCTCCAGACAGCTTCTTATGCTAATGCTATGTGGCTCCTCTCAGTATACTGTAGCAGCAGCATCTTTAACATAATAATACATAATCATTTGATCCATTGTTGATATAAAGACTTCAAATACTGCAGCTTAAAGCTTGTTAAATAACCATTGCATGAAGTGAGTCCCTGTGGTGCCATAAATAAACCAACAACCAGGATATTCTTACCATTAGTCAGCAATCCTCTGCCCCCCTATCGCTTTGAATAAGAAATATTCAATCAGCTGTAATACAGTACATGGGGAAGCTGGGGTCCCTGCGCCCTCTTGTTGACGCTTACAGGCAGTCGTAACTTTCAGTCTAATGAATCGAGGATGTCAGGAGGACCAACCCTGTAGCTGGAGATGTGTCCTGGAAAAGTGCTGATGGTGCTGCAGGACTGGGATCATAAATACACCACCAGGCCTGTCAAGGCCGCTGAGAGCGAGAGAGAGAGGGAGGGAGGGAGCGTTTGACTTCTCAGATGTAGAAAGTTTTGGATGTCACGGATGTCTCCCACCTCGTTTTCCAGGGTGTGTGGCATCATAGAGACTGTAAAGAACTCCCTAAAACTCACACATACTCCTACTGTAAGTAGATGCAACATGTCACTTCCTAAAACTACAGTTTGAAGCTCTGCAGAAGGTGGAAACCAGGAGAGGCAGCAGTGACAGTGTGTTTCTGTCCCATAGTTTAAAGGAATAGTTCAACATTTTGGCAAATTGGCCCATTGCCATAATCCCTATAGTTTTAGGAGTGGATTTGTTACCTTTAATTGTCGGTGCAAGCTGTTCTTAACTCTGTGTGGTAACGTTGTGTTATTATCTCATAGCGTGGTGAATGTGCAGGTGACAACTTGTCCACCAGAGCGTTTTGGAGTTGTTGGATTGTGTATTTGATGAGTTTGATGAGGGAAACCAACTCTGAAATGTTATGATCTCATAGCGTAGCTCTGTGCAGTCACAACTTGTCTACCAGCGTTTTGGAGTTGTTGGATTGTGCTGAGTTTGATGCTGCAGCTCACGGCTCTGCTCCGCCGTTCTAAAAATATCTTGCACCGACAATCAAAGGTAACAAACCTACTGCTATGACTATAGGGATTATGGCAATGGGCCAAAATGTTGAACTATCCCTTTAATATGAAAGTGACTTTTACAGTTTCATTTAATTGCAAAATAACCATAACACTTTTTTATTCGAGGGTTTTGAACTAAAGCCACTATTTATGCAAATATGATTTCGGTCATTGCCTGTTGACGTCACTGTGCAGCACTAAAGGGCCATATAAGAAGACAGAGGCGACGCCAAGGCCAATTCACTGTGGGAGTTTTTTTTATGAATCAGTTATAAAACAGTGCAGGTTGTTTCTGCCTGTGCCAAGAATTTGAGCCAGTTCACACAATGAGAAAGGAAAGGTTTTATTAGCTAATGCAACAACCATTACCTGAAACACTGCAGGCTTCCTATATATGTAGGATCACAGGCCGTATGCACACAGGCACACACACACCGTATATACTGTACCTGCTCTGGTGCCTGAGGCTGTTTGGGAAGTGAAATTTAATTATAATATAGTTTCACTTGGATTAGCCAACAAGCAACGAATGGATTTATGAACAAAAAGCAAGACGGATAGATTAGTGCTCTGTCACCCAGGTCAATGATTTAGAAATAACCCATAATTGTGATACACGGTGATATTTATGTGATGGATTTTGTTGACATTAACTTTTTTTTTCACACAACCTGTGCCTGACGTAGTGGAAAACACGCAGGATATCTCATGTCAGTATGGATGCATCCACGTTCTTGCAGCAGGACCAAGAATAGCACGTTGCGTTGCGCTGCCTGCCGGTATGTCGGCTATAGCGAGCGGCGGCACTGACGTCAACGACAGGAGTTCAATATGGAATTTAATTTGAGGTGAACAGGACCATTTCTTTCCATGGAGGAGAAGAAAAAAAACAACAACATCCAAAATTACACTGGAAAAAAAACCCCATCTGGCATCCTGTAGAAGAAATAGTTCTGGATATTGCAAAAACTGGGCCAACGGAAAAGGGGCTCAGGTGAAAAATATATACTGTGATAAAAGCACTCTTTTTTTATTTATTTATTTATTTTTTAACTTTGCACTTTGCTCAGGTGCTGAGGTCAAACCCGGCCCCATGAATATCCCGCGGCCCAGACCTCGGAGACATGCGGTAAATGTGTCCCTGTACCACGGCTGAATAATATATGAATCCCTCTGGAGATGTGAGACGGCTGCCTGATTGTGCTCTTTCTCTCAGAGTGTGTACGTGTATGTACAGTCAGTGTGTGTATATATATATATATATGTGTGTTTGTGTGTGTGTGTGCTGGCATTGACTGTCCAGTCACATCCTGCTGCTGCTGCTATCTGTAGTGCTGAGGTCATCTGTGTCTGTGCTCCCCCCAGGTCAACACATTATCTAAATGATTTAATATCACTGCAGCCGCCCCGACCCTCTCCTGTCATTGTGCAGCGGAGCAGGGAGACTAAGCACTCTAGGATGAATACTGAATACATAATTGTATTTTTTTTTTCATGGCTGTATAGTAACAAAGGTATTATGTATTACACAGATCATCCACCGTTTCTATATGTAGTTATATATTTAATATCCGCCGTCGGTTGCACCGGGGGGACACAGCTGAAATTCAGCTTAAGTGGCTCAGTTGAGTTAAGTTTGCAAAGCCTGATGGGAGTTTGGAACAAGTGAGAGGATTTTATTAAATCCAATCCAGCCGTTGTCGCTAGTGATACACATATGATAAATGAATACGGACCTAAACAACTCTTAAATTGAAGACTGGGGGATCAAATAGTGTCTGAATTTTTTATTTCTAAACTACTTTGTGGAGCCAAACGAGCCAATGTGTGTCTGTTCCCTCCCCTGGGGGGAACGGTGAATGATCTTGCTCCTTTTTCTTTTTTTTTATTCATTATATTCAGCTTTGTATCGATTCACCGTCACAGAGCCGCGGCTGTGGGTTTTCAGGAGTCTGCACACTCAACAATTAGATTCGCTGTGGAGCGAGGGACCGAGACTGTTCATACATTAAAAAGATTAATTAATGGTACAACCAGAGAAACATTTCCTTCCTTCCACCGACCGGCGTCTGCTTTCGCTTCCAGCTCCGTTAGCCAAGCTTGCAGAGTGGAAGTGACTCAACCTATAGCAAACTGTTCAAAACAGTCAAAACACAGTCTGTCTAGGGAGCGGTCCTTTTGTGTTGCATGGAGATGATGTTGGAGTTAATTACAGGCTGTCAGCGCTGGAACGTGGTCTCTGTAGTTTGTGTAGAAGTGAAACAAAACAGCAAATTTAGCGCTTTATTAACATTTTGATGTGTATTCATTCACTTTTTTAGCACCTGAACCTCAGGTCAGACGTGAAACCCAGCTCACACATTATAATTTCATATTATTAGTTATATATCAGCTGCTACTCTTTGATTTTGGACTTGCTCTCATTGAAAACTGGAACGCCACCTTCATTTTCTTTGCTTTTTTCATGCACAAACCAAATTAATTAGTCCTGTATAATCAGAACTACTGATAGAAGGATCTTCATCTCTGCTTTTAAAGGAACACACAAAGAAGACCACGGCTTGGCAGTGAGTGAGTGAGTGAGTGAGTGAGTGAGTGAGTGATTGAGGAACTTATTTTTAGCTAAATGTCTCTAAGCAAACTGAATAAATGAGGCCGAAACACAGAAGAGGCCAGAATCAGACAGATGGATAAAGTTTATCCTCAAATGACAGAATGAACTTAGTTTGATGACAGAAAACTAAAGCAGGCTCTGAACATTGGTAGGTTGGCCGCCTTAGAGCGCTTTGATATTTGCTTTAGAGATGGTTTAATATCAAATGAAGCCTGTATACTGTAAGTCTGTCTCTCACTTCAGCACCACGGACAGCGACATGGTTTTATCACTGCATACTGTAGAGGACGGCAGGTGAACAGTGTTGATGTGTCTTGAAAAATAAGTCAAATTTGGGCAAATCTTAAACAAATACACTCATGATCTGCTCCACAGGGACGATCACAGCCTCGTCGAAAACGTGTAACCCACTTCACCACTGTGCTGCCCATATATGACCATCAAATAGGGAACTCGGCTTCTTGACAACTTGAAAAGCATCACAAACTGTTGCAGCTTCATCGGCATCAGACCAATCAACATTGTCAGCATCGATCAAGGTGTCACACCTCGTTAATGATCCACTTTATTAGTGTCACCTGTTGTGTTTGGAACAAAAGGCTCCATTAGGTGATTTTACAACATCAAACTCATCAGATAAATTCATGCAAAACAGCTGATGCGTGTTCCTATCAATGGCAGTTTTTCAGCAAGAAGTCTCTGTATTTCCCTCTAAAACAACTCTGTCTGGTAACGTTGTGCTATTATCTCATAGCGTGGTGAATGTGCAGGTCACAACTTGTCCACCAGAGCGTTGTGGAGTTGTTGGATTGTGTATTTAATGAGTTTGATGAGGGAAACCAAGAAATCCCCTGAGCCTCTGTAGCGTAGCTCTGAGCAGCTCACGGCTCTGCTCCGCCGTTCTAAAAATAGCTTGCACCGACAATTGAAGGTAACGAACCTACTGCTATGACTATAGGGATTATGGCAATGGGCCAATTTGCCAAAATGTTGAACTATCCCTTTAAATATCTTGTATATAAACCCACCAAGCAATGATACAATTGAATATTAACAAAATAACCCCCTGTCTCTTTACATAACAAATCAAGACTTCATGACGACGTAGCCGTCGCGTTAGAGAGACATATTTTAACAAGATGTCGACTTGAGGTCATTTTTTGGAAACTTTATTTAAATAATTTCGGAGACACTTGTCAGAATTGTCATGTAGCAGAGACGTGATGTCGTGCATTCCTGCAGACTGAGCTTGTGATTGAAGCCTGTTTCTGCTTCTGGTTTAGTTTCAGCCGAGGACGCTCTGTTCTGCCTGGAGAGTTTTCCCTCTCGTCAGCCCACAGCTCGCTCCTTGTCCCCCTGTGTGTGTGTCTCTCTCTCTCTCACACACACTCACACACACACACACACACACACACACACAGAGGAGAGCACCAGTCCACTGACCCGCAGCAGTTTTCAGATATTCCCCGCTGTCTCTCATGCAGATGAATCAGAGCGAGAGAGAACGAGGAAGGACAGGGACAAGTGACAAGACTATTGGAGTAGACAAGACTTGTTTTTTTGTTTTCTTGAATGGTTAGAACAAAAACTGCTGTGGGTGCTGAGGGAAAACAAGTTGGAGGTTTAGACAGAGACGTACCTCCATCTCAATCAGAGTGGAAGACGAACAACAAACCGAGGGAGCAGCCTGCAGGAGGAGGAAGAGGAGGAGGAGGAGGACCTGTGACAGGAGGAAGGGAGGGAAGCATTGTTCAGAAGGAATGAAACGTGTACAGTAATGAGGAGGATTTAGTTTTCTGAGGGCCAGCAGCAGTCACCTTGTCATTACGCATTACATTGCTGTCCAACATCACCCTTTTAGCGACTGAGGGAGACGACACAAGCAAACACAATGTCCTTCACAAACTCTGCAGCCTCTTCTTCGTCTCGGCTTTAAGAAACAACACCATGATTCAGCAGCAGGCGCCACATGGGAGCGTTTTTTTTTCTTCCTTTTTTATTATTATTATGTCAAAAAAGAAAAGCCTCCATGGTCCGTGCATCTCTGTCCATGCAAAATAAAATGTTTAAAAATATATTTCGAAGGACAGGCCTATAGAGCTCGGACCCACACGCTGCACAGCTCAGCAGCACTGTGTGTGTTTGTGTGTGTGTGGATGCCCTGGCAGCTAATGTCACAGCTCGAGTGTGACTGAAAACTGAAGCAGCCGCCCTCAGCGCCGCATAAGAAAACTGAACTCGGAGGGAGCGCCGACCCGGAGACTCTCAGTGATATTCAGATCACAGCGGGCCGCAGATCATTGTGATGCTGCAGTGCCCAGAACCCAACATGGCATTTTCATTGAAAGCTTTAAAAAAAAAAAAGATAAATAAATAAAGAGGGCATTGCAAATGTCACAGGGGGCATACGATGCTCTGCGGCCTTTATCCAGCTGTGTCTGGAGGACGAGGGGAGAGAGCAGAGGACGTGCAGGAGCAGAACTGTGGAAGTTAAATCCACACAAGTGCTTCCCACACACACCACCGACCTGCACAAAGTCATGAGGACATTAAAGGAGACACATTATGCCCCTTTTTTTACAAATTAAAATAGTTCCCAGGTGTCATTAAGACATGTCTGTGATATGTTTCAGTCAGAATTCCCCAAGGATCAAACATCACAGCTCTTTTTTCATCCGTGCAAAACAGTCCTGTTCAGAACGGCTGGTTTCAGTGCCTGTCCCTTTAAATGCAAATGAGCCACTGCTTGCCCCGCCCCTTCTACCAGGAAGTGGTGGGGTTATGCAAATTTGAAAGCTAGTTACACAATTGGAAGACAACTGAGGAAACAGCTCGTAAAACCACATGGATTTCAACCTCAGGAGCCTGAAAATTACAGATTTTTTTTTGTCAATTCTCACATTTTGGGGGCCGGAAGGCAAGACAAATAGCGATATTTCCATAATACGTCCCCTTTAAGGAGTAAACTCTGCATCAGGCTGGAGAACAAAGGTTTCAAGTCTGCAGCTGCGAGTGAGTTTCAGACGTCAGTGTGATTTCACTTGCGTTTTGAAGCCGATTGAACGATGAGTAACTTCAAGGCAAAGCTCTGTAATATTGGCTGAAAAGGCTGAAATACATTTTCATGCCTCCGCACTGGTGATGTAATTGTTTCTGAGTAATTCGTCTGTCGCTCTGACCTGGTCTTGTATAATTGCAATAACACCTTGACAGAACTTTAGTCAAATTTGGTGCAAATATTGACACAGAATCGAGGATGAAATGGTTAGATGGTGGTCAGAGGTTAAAGGAACTCTTGTGACCTCACAAAAGGAGAATTTGGACCCTGAAGGCAACATCGATTCTTTGTGTGTAATTACAATCGGCTGCCAGAATAAAGAATCAGAAGAACAGCACAGAACTTAATGAGTTGATTAAATATTTATTTGATTGTTATAAATATAGTTATTTGATTATTATTTGCAGCTCTTTGTTGTGCACAGTGTTTTGCAGAGTGGTGACGGCTGAGACCTGCTCAGTTTATAAGGTCTAACAAGGACGTTTTGACTAACGAGACGAGACAAGAGATCGTCTCAGACTCTTCTGATCTTTTTTGAGCTGTAAAAAATAAAACTGGCTCTCCACTGCAGATCTTTGTGTCTTCTTAAAGGGATAGTTCAACATTTTGGCAAATTGGCCCATTGCCATAATCGCTATAGTCATAGCAGTAGGTTCGTTACCTTTAATTGTCGGTGTAAGCTGCAACAGGCTGCTCAGGGCTATTCTATGGAGGCAAAGGGAATTTCTTGGTTTCCCTCATCAAACTCATCAAAAACACAACCCAGCAACTCAAAAGCGCTGTTGTGGACACGTTGTGAGCTGCAGAATCACCACGCTATGAGATAATGACGGAACGATACGAAACGGAGCCGTTTCAGAGGTAAATTCATGCAAAACCGCTGATGCGCGTTGCGTTCAGGGACAGTTTTTCAGCAAGCAGTCTCTGTATTTACCCTGTATTTACCTCGAAAACGGCTCCGTCTCGTATCGTTCCGTCATTATCTCATTGCGTGGTGGTTCTGCAGGGTCAAAGCGTTTTTTGAGTTGCTGGGTTGTGTATTTGATGAGTTTGATGGAAACCAAGAAATTCCCTTTGCCTCCATAGAATAGCCCTGAGCAGCCTGTTGCCGCCGTAAAAATAGCTTACACCGACAATTAAAGGTAACGAACCTACTGCTATGACTATAGCGATTATGGCAATGGGCCAATTTGCCAAAATGTTGAACTATCCCTTTAAAGGTGCGTTCAGGTTGAATGCACCAGGAAACATGAGCAGGGTCCTAAGTTTTTGTGCAGTTGCTTGTTTGTTTTTTTTTATGGATGTGGCGGCTGAAAACGAGAGTGGATGTCGTCACCTCATCATGATGTGATGATGTCGTGTCATTGACATTAGACTGCGAGTCACAGTGAAAGCTATTAGCTCGGAGCCTCGGCAGGATGTTTACGTGACTGATCTGCGAAAAGTTTCATTTAGCAGTAAATTGTGAGCATGTTTGTGGAGGAGATATCAATTTCATCTTTCATCTCATAGACTCAAACTCCTAAACGCTCATTTGTGTCGCAGCACAATAACAATATCCAAGAGGTGATTATATAATCTGCTTATTTAATCAGAGAATACCTGAATGCCACCAGTTGCTTTCTGGTTACGAAACACATTTTCAATAGAGGAGATCTTTATCGATTTGGACATTAAGCAGAATTCAAGTTATAATTGCAAACTTTTTTCCGAGCAAAGTTTAGCTGCAGGAAAAACAGCAAGTCACCAGGCAGCGAAGAGCAGTGGTTTCCAGATGTTACATCATGGCAGCGTTGATTTGTAACCCTACGTCATCGGTAACAGATTAGTGTCTGTACTTTCTAAGAGGTAGAGCATGAAATAAATCACATTAAGCTTTGTTTTTGTAAAGTTTCCTTACTTTGCAGCTGCAGTCACAACAACAACATTGATTTCCTCCCAGACTTGACACTGTGGTCCTGCTGGTGCTGAGAGTCAGTCGGTGAGTTCACTTCACTACACTCTGGTTCAGACTGAAATATCCCAGGCAGCCACTGAGTTAAACCAATGGGTTGCAATGACATTTTACACACGTTCATGCCTTAGAGCAAATTAGTCCTCGTTCTGCTTCGGGACCTTTCCTTTACACCCACCATAAGGCCAGGGAGTGTGCATGTAATTACACTGTTCTGTTTTTTTTGGCGTGGGGCTGTGTGCAGTTTCCTCAGATCAATAATAAAATGCATCATCATTTATGACACAGCGTCATACTTTTACCGCAATCGTAATAAAAAAGATACTGCAGAGGGTCAGCGAGGAGGTACAGCTTCTTCTACAGTTGTGAATACTTCATATGTATTCATATATATTAATATTTCAATACTCAGCCATGGTTGAGAAGAAAAAGAAAACAGAGGGAGGTGGGTTGCGTCATCGCGCGATTGAGACAATGATCAAAAATGTGACGAATGTGTCAAACGACGCGATACTCACGTTACGAACGATGACATCGTTGGTGTGAACGCACGGTAACAAAGATGGCAGCAGAAAGCTAACAAGAGGAAGGTTATATTGAAGCCAAAACGTAGTTTATTAAAGTACTACAAGTATACTCATACTAAAACTGAGGCAGTATACTTGAAAGTGTACTTTTGTAAACTTAAAATCACCTTATAAAGTATACTTTAATAAACTAAAATATGGACTAGAAGTTTATACTCAGTACACTAGAAGTATATAATGTAGATGAGTGTACTTGTTGTATACTTGAAATTGTACTTTTATAAACTTGAAATGTTCCAATTTAGTCCAAAGTATTAAATAAGTATACTTTCTAGTATGCTACAAGTACATGGTCCATAGTATACTTGCTATACTTATACTTATACTTATACTCAAGCATACAGTACATGATAAAATCTACTTTTTGCTAAGGGATACTGACAAAAAAGGCCCCGGGACCCACACCAAAAAATATTAAAACCAATATTTTCTAGGATAAGGAAGCCTAACAAATGGAAAAAAACAGATTGTATGAAAAAAAAAAAAAGTTTTCATTGTATTTTACAGCTGATTTGAAACACGGGTCAAAACTGATGGTTGCAGAAACCTAACACAAGACGAAGGTTAAAGAAATCCAACATCCCAGTGTGTTTCTCCACAGCAGCTCAGTCTCTGATTAAATGCAGTTTATTTACGCATCGTAGTGAAACGTCTGAGGAGATTGATTGTCAGACGTCGCTCAGATGATGAAGCCTGACGACTTACTCACTGGTTTTCCTGATCTTTCCTCCAGCGGTATCAATATCTGTGCTTCTTAAAGGGACACAGCTCAATAACTAGTTGATGGATTGTCATGAGTTTCACCTCAGACATTCACGTCACCCTCAGGACTCGGCGTAATGACACCGGTGATTCCCTTTTATTTAATTTAGCGCCGTCATGTTTGGTTTATGAACAATTATCCACACGGCCAATCAGGCTGAACTAATCACACAATAAATTCATCAGTCAAAACTTTCTCCCCGGTCCCTTGACAACATTGTAACTCTGTGCAGTGTCTCGCTCGGTGTATGTTTAATGTTTTTGCAGGTTTTGAAAGGTCGAACCAGGTGATGTGTCGGTTATGGAGAAACATAAGATGCGGTCGTAAACAAAGCAGGCTGTAAACAGAGTCGTCTTCGGTCTAAAACGTACAGTAACTGATGGTTGTGTTGCCTCATGAGAGGAGCTGCTATATCTCCTCCTCTGGTTCACTGCCTCCATCTATATTATGCAACTGCATCTGCGCTGCCGGGGCCTCGTGGTCGACGCTCTGACAGTGAATCGTTTCAGGGTCTCAGCTGGGTTTTGCTTTTGTAGAAGATTTCTGACAGTTAGACAACTTGTCCTGTACCCCGGCTGTCTGTCGGTTTGCTGTTTACCTTCCTTGTTGTCGTCGCTGTTATTGTTTTTTCTTTGAGTTGTATGGTCACTGCTATTTCCACTTTCAACCTCGGTGATGTGTTCAAATGCGTCGCTATTTTCAGAAAGCTGAACGCCACTGTTGTTTAGCCAGAGGTTCTGACATGATGGAGGTTTGTATTGAAAGCTTTTAAATGCTTCTCTTTCCTCCGCCTTCTCACCTCCTTTTCCATCGTCCTCCTTCACAACGGACCCGGTGTTTTTTCCTGCTGCGTACTAATTGGCTTCCTGAAGCACCAGTAACAGGTTTTTTGTTGTTTTTTTTTCTCTCTCCCAGTGTCTCCAGGGTCTCTGCTTTTAGAGAACATCCATGCCCTTCTTTTTCCTCTGATTATGCTCCCAGAAGTCAAGCATATTGTGCTGTCAAGAGCAAACAGGCCGCCGCAAATGCAAATGTCTTGTTTAGAGCGAGGAAAACAAAAAAGAAAAAAAAGAAAACACAACTTCCTCCAATCTGTTTTGTTGTATATTTTAAACAGCAGCGCAGCGGTTTAGACTGATGTATATTTCAAGTGAGGGACACCGGACAGATTAGTTCTGGGTAAGTAATTTAGTTGCATAAGTTGACATTTGGCTGCAGTAATTTATTCCTTTTTCTTCCATGAGTACTGTTGTGTAATCCGTCACAGAGAGAAGAAAAAAACATGCACAGAGCAATTTTATCTCCTGGATCCGAACATAGCACCTGCACGATTTGCACAACTTCACTGTGGGCAAACATTTGTCTTTATTAACTTCAGAATCCAGGTTTAATGGAAATGTCCGTGCTTTTAATTTTGATTTCTAGTCTGGTTCCAAAAACCACAAGCCTCTTAATTTATTCAGCACTTTTAAAAATGATTCACTGATGTTCCTCCTACAAAATGTGCTTACCACTCAGCTACACCAGTGACAAATAATATCTAAAAAACAGTGGCAAGGATTAGACAATGCATCGTTGTTAGTCAGTCTGCACCTACATATTAAGTCAGATATATCAACTTAATATCAAGTTAAAGGATGCTTAACAACAACAAGTATGGTACAGTATACTGGAACAGAATTGGCTAATGAGACTGTCGTCCTGTAAAAACAAGCTCATATTTGTGCATCAGTTTATTATAATAATAATCCATTCTATTTATTTAGCGCTCTTCACTCAGAAACCTTTTACATGATCATATTAAAGGGATAGTTCATCCAAAATTCAAATTTCACTCATTATCTACTCACCTTCATGTCGACTAAGAGCTGTGAGAAGTTTCAGAGTCCTCCGTTCCTTCTCTGAGTTACGGGGGGTCCGCGCAGCTGTATTTGTCCATATAATGGTTGCGAATGGACACCACTTTTCTTTGTCCAAAAAGACACACCAAAAAAACATCCAAATACCTCCATACTGCTCGTCTGCAATGTCCCTCTTGTATTGAAGCCCCGACATGAGAAATTGTTCCGAAAAAAATTAAATAAGTCTATATTTTAACTGTAACAGTTCACTGCTCTTCCTGTGTTTTGAATTGAATTTTGAGTGAACTATCCCTTTAAAACACATTCTTGAAGAGAGAGAACATTTGCATCGTAGGAGCTGATGTTGCGACCAATAGTAACATTTTGTTGTGAGGCGACATCTAGTGGCAGGAGCTGGTATCGCAGGCAGCAGCAACAGGAAAAGGTCTGATGAGGGCGTGTACAGTAACAGCCGTCGACCGCTGTTCGATTCCCCTGTGAAAGCGAAGTGTACGTTGTTGGTTTTTATCAAGGACCATTCGACAAACTTGTGGTTTTATCAATTATGAACCCCACCATCATCTACTTCCATCCAGGTCGTGAATGTTTTCATATTGTGGCTGACTGCAGCGACAAAGGTCCAGCAGACTTCTGGTGCGTTTTATAACTGCAACCATGACAACCAAAGCTGCAATGGGAGCTCTATTACAGTCGACACTTATGGCAGGGGATTGAAAAAGAGGGAATATATTTCAAGGACAGAATGAACTGAAACTAAATGGACGTCCTGTGATTACCACCAACAGACTTGGTGGAGTGTGAGTTTTGTCCGTTTTTGTTGCTGAAGTGTCCTCGTTCTGATGTGCGACCGCTAAAATTTGAGAGTTGCCTTGACATCAGGAGCGATGTACTGCATGTGGGTCAGTGAGCGACACTCTGCGGCGCTTTGACCTGCTCAGGTTGGACAGAACTGAATAAGTGGCGTCCATTCAACCATGTTATGGAAACCTCTGTATAAATACCTCGCAGCGTTGACCTGCAGTACTTAGAGCAGTCGTGCATGAACACCCTTTTGCACTTCATAATAAAAACTTTTCACCATGAATCCACCAACATCATAGTGGCAGAACACTGAATCTGTATTTTATAGTGACAGTTTTTTTAAAGGGATAGTTCACCCAAAATTCAAAAAAAAAAAAAAAAGAGGAACTTCCAAGTTGCGTCTTTCTCTTCCAGGACTCCTCGTCTTTCTGCAGAAAAAGGTTAAAAGGGAAATCTAAAAAAAGCCTTGAGTTGAGTCCACACGGTTTTCAGTCCATTTAGTTTTAAAGGGATAGTTCATCTGTGGTCAGTTTTTCCTAAAAAATGAAATTGCACTCAATATCTACTCACCCTCATGCTTCTTTCTTTTCCTTTTTTCGATTAATGTTTGGCTGGGAGAAAAAGTTTCAGATAAGTTATCCTGCTCTGTGATTTCAAAATCTGAGTTACGGGTAGATTCTTTGCAGGCTGAAAACAGAGCCTAGGGGAGCAGTGATCTTTTTTCCATTTACATTATCCTCAAGGTTATTGTGTAAGTTTTTGCCTAATACTGTCAAAAGAAAGCTGCCTACCTAGCCTTTAAAGGGATAGTTCACCCAAAAATGAAATTTCTCTTCTCTCAAACTTCTCTGAGTTACAGGGGGGTCTCGGCGTAGCAGTGCATGTCCATATAACGGTTGCACTTTTCTTCGTAACAAAAAGACACACCAAAAAACATCCAAATACCTCCATGCTGCTCATATGTAATGTCCGTCTTGTATCGAAGCCCCGAAATGCAAAATATTTCCAAAAAAATTTTGATAAGTCTATATTTTAAGCTTGTTTGTAGCGGAAGCTCCTGAAGAGGAGGAGCTTAGTCGACATGAGGGTGAGTAGATAATCAGTGCAATTTGAATTTTGGGTGAACTATCCCTTTAAGGTCAATCTCAACTTTCATCAGGACAACTTGGTTCTCCGCATTAATTAGTAACCCTGCATCTTGAAACTGGGTTTTTGAAACTGTACTGTAATAAAACAAAGTGCCAGTAAACCATTAAAAGCCATTAAGTGATCCAGTCCAGCCCCCAGTATAATGTTTCCACTTAGACTGAAGAGCTTCACATCACTGGTGCCTGAGATAAGAACATATCTTTTGTTTTATATCTTGTTTTTGTTTTTTCTTGCTTCCAAGAAATGCCCCTTTACAGCCATCATATTATTCCGCTCATCTGCTTATATGAGACAATGAGGCCTTATCTGAAGTGGTGTAACATCATTAGTGGAGCAGTGGAGCCGCATGTTGCAGCCGAGAGCCGACGGATTCACAGAAAGACCCACTTGGTTTGTATTGATCTCTGTGGAAGGGAATGAGTCGGGGAATGCAGCATGCGGTCAAGCTGCGAGATTGCGTTGCATCAGAGTGTGTGTGTATGTGTGTGTGCTTTTTATTCGTACTATTATTTAAGCGAGTGTCCTTTTATCTTATCTTCTTTACAAATGGAAGGTGTGCAGGTACAGTTTGTTTCTGCTGAGAGCCGTGATGGATCGTGTTAGTGGTGGAGTTGCAGACTCATTGTCCTCTCACATGCTCACACACACACACACACACACATATATATATAGTACTGTGTGTGTGTTAAGAGAGACAGGCAGGAAGGCAGAGGGGATGACAGTCATTTATCCAGACCATTACAGTGTAAGGACAGCGCGATGGGGAAGGAAATGATGGCTGATGGTTTTAAAAGGTTGTTACTGTGGTAAAGGGAAGGAAATGGCTTGATAATGGAATCGGCCTCTCTGATCTTTAATCTGCAGCCTGTCAAGCTTTGTATTAGTGGGACAACACAGGAAGAGAGGAACAAGGGGAGAAAAGTGTATTATGCTGCTCAGTAAACACAGAGGTGAGGATTATCAAAGCGAGGGAGGACACATTTAGATAAGCCAGCTTGCACAGGGAAATTGCAGATAGAAATTTTTAACGCTGTGCTGAATCTCCTCCTCGTCCTCCTCGTCTCTCTCTCCTCTTCTGGAAAAGAAGAAAAAACTCGACAGCGGAACAGTCGCTCCCAGGCAGGTCTTGGTTTGATAAGTCGGCCTTAATAAAGTTTGAATATGAATGAGTGCAGATGTTCTTGGACGCAGCTCAAGTGGTGGCATTGTCTCAACAGAAAGGCTGCAGAGATTAAATCAAATGTGGTCAAGTGGCACTTGTCGTTTCTGATGCTCAGTAGATCGCACAATGAAATCACCTGCAGCAGCTTTTACACGCTGCTGCTTCGCTGCTTCCTGCTGACAGAGGCGACGACATCACTGACCTCCGAGAAAAATCATCCTCCATCTTTCTCCTGGGTGCAGGTTAAAGGTTGGATTTTATTCTTACTTAGAGGAATGTAACTTGAAGTAACTTTTATATCTTTTAAATGTAAATTATACATCTCTGAAGTCTTATGTAGCTTTCCATGACAGTAGCAGCACCATATATTATCCTAAATTCAGGTCTCCTCTGACTAGACGTCGTCATCGTCACTTCTCCTGGCTGAAGTAATTTTAGCATCATCAGCTTAAAATGACAGTACATTTATCATACTTAACTGTAGGCACATTAAAAATGTAAAATGTGTTAAGATAAATCTTTAAAGATTAAAATATTTAGCATTAAAGGGATAGTTCAGCTTCAAATTATTACATTTTCTTCATAGAGGAAAAAATGCAACACCTGCATTTTGTAACAACTTGGTGCATTACGTAACAACTTATTACAAAATGTGGCAGATTATTACAAAATGCTGCATTATTACATCATGAGGTGAAAATGTATTACATTATTGCATAATGTGGCACTACAGGGACGATTAATCAGCATATTTTCGCCACCCCCTCTCAAAATAATGAACCAGTTCAAGAGCATGATATAAAGTTAACATTTACAATGCATGGTTGTAAAAAAGTTAGTTTATGTGGAACTGACCAACTCACTCGCTGAAATAATTCGCCCATCAGCTGTTTGGCGTCATAACTATCCCTTTAACTGACGGTGACGCTGCAGAAAGCTGCATTCTTTGGTCCCTGCACTTCAAGGCTTCTGTGAACTGTGGTATAAAAGTTTATTATTACTCTTCGTGTTGTTTTCTCACCTCTGGAGCCTCTCAAACTTTCTTGCCGTTGTTCATCACAGTGTAATTTTTCTCCTTTCCTTGCGCCGCCACCTCTTAACCCCAGGAAGAAAAGACTGGTGGAGTAATTCTCTAACGCTGAATTACAGTTTCCACACACACACACCTGTGCATGTGTTTAATAACCAGCGCAATATCAAACCCCTGATCTCAGAACAGTGGAAACCATTGGATTTTTATATTTTTTGGTAATTCTTTTAGCAAAGTAAAGAAACTTTTCCTCCTGCCTGAAGTCTAAAGGTGAAATAAAGCTGAACTGAACTCTGCAGCTCCGACTGCAGCACACAGACATGACATTAGTGATATCCAAAAAATATCAGCCGAGGATGGAAAACAAGTGCTGCAGGTGTCTTTCCCAAAATACTGAGCCTTATTTTTCTGAACCATCAGAGGTGCAGCCAGACAACACTCACTGTCTGTGTATCATTGTTTTTCCACCTCCGCCGCCGCCGCTGCTGCTCCTCCTGCAGATCCGTCACTCACTCTCACTCACAAGGAGGCAAATATCATGAATATGATGCAGAATGACACCATCAACGTCTCCAGGCCCCAGGTCGGAAAAGAAAAAACTCCAACAGATGGAAAGAAAGAAAGAGCAAATATATTTATATTCAGCTCTGGGAAAAAAATAAAGAGACCACTTTCACAAATGTTTCTTAAAGCTGGGGTATGTAATCCTGGAAAACTAGCAAGAGAGCGAGCAAGATTTGAAAAATGCACCTCCTCCTGCCTCCTCTAAGTTCCTCCCCCCTGCTCCCCCTCCCGTCAGTGAGTCCGTCCAAGCCACGCCCCCACACACAGGGACGCGCACACGAAGCGGCACGGAGGGGAGCTAACCTGGAGCTAACTAACCTAAAGAGCTAGCTATTTCGGAGTATTTTGGAGGACAACAACGAGCAGAATCATGTCTCATTTATCTGTAAGTACACTATATTATTGTGTTTTTTGTTTTGTTTTCTAGCACATCAGTCTGTGCAGACCCAGAGGCAGGTCGGGTCTGAATCTGCCGAATCTCTCCAAGGATCCGGCTGGATACAGACCCATCAGCTAAATTACATTGTAACACCGTTACGTGTTATTCACTGACAAACGTGTTCTATTTTTATTCTTATTGTTATTAGTCACATAGCATGTAATAGCAACTCGGTTTTTTCATTGACAATAATGCAGGGTAATGCAGAAGTGTTAGAGAAGTAAATTTGGGCCAATATGTCAATTTTATTCTAAAAATTAGTTAGACAGAAATGCTATTAGGCTAACGATATCTTTGTTGTTTGACAGAGTTTACATCATCAGAGCACTGGCTCAGATCCGAGCTACAGTCCGCAACCGAGAACGTCTTCAGCTCCAAGAGGACGCGGTCGTGCTAGAGCCAGAGGAGGCCGTGCTCCAGGGGCTGCAAGGGGCAGAGGCTAAAATAGCCTTTTGCCCCCCATGATCTCCACATCATCTAGAACGGTAAACAATGACATGCCATTTACTGTGAGCACAACATTTCTGTTAGTTTATTGTCATTCATAAACTGTAAAAGAAAAATATAAACAAATTAAATTTTCAACTCTGGTCTGGCAACAAACCAAAAATAATATTAGTAATAATAAAGGACAAGGTCTAATCTTCTTGATGAACTGTTTTTTTTTTACAGGCTAGAATTGAACGACTGAGCTTGGAAGAATCCCATCAGGTGCTTCAGATCTGCCTTACAAGGGACCCAAGCCTCCTGTTCCACGTCCTGCAGATCTCAGCATCAGGAGATGCTCCTCCACCAGGCCCTCCAGCTCCACATCTATCCACTTGGTGTGTGTGCAGGAAGTGCCGCGAGATGCCCACAGATCTAGAAAAAAAGTGCTGTCGGCAACAACCTGCTTAGCATGGGGCACTGGGTGCTGGGCACAGAGTGGTTATTCCTAGTTGCTGTGTCTGGAAAATCAGAGACCGCTACCCAGACCCCAATGGACAGTACAAGGGTTTTGTCCCTAGCAGAGTCTAAACACAGATTTACACTGAAGCCCTGCCATTTATATGGCAACATTTGCACTGAGGTTTACATTATGCACATAACAAGGTTGTTTATATTTGACTTTTGTTTAAAATGTGTCTCTTGTTATTTATATTTTGTCATTTTGGAATAAAACTTTTGAAAAAGACGAATGCCTTTCATTTTACTATATCTGCAAAACAAGCAATAGATTTTCTCACCACCACATTCAAAATAAGTGATTACAAACAACAACAAAATTGGTATAACTCTTTTTATTGTTACATAAATAATCTGTAGATTTTCAAGAATAGTATGGTGTTTCCAGGGATGGGAGACAGGTCAGGCTGTGTGGAGTAGTTGTCAGCTGTGGTGATCTACTCCTTTGGCAGTGATTTACCTTTAGGAAGAATATCACAATTACACATCTGATAATAATTAATACATTTTTTGAGACAATCAAAGAATAAGAATACTTAGAGCGTGTACATAATGTGTACATTATGTTATAACTTCATCAAGCTACAATATTGTAAGAAAACTCACCTAGGCCTCTGCTCAGTTGGGTCTGCAAAAGTTCCTGCATCGATGGAGCTGGGACACCTGACAGAACCCCATGTTGACGTGGATCATCTGGCCTTTAGACGGCGTCTAGGTTGATGGATCCTTCTCATAGCTATGAAACATAAATGAGCTACGTCACTGCGGTTGTATAAGCCAATATATGTACGTCTTTTATCACAATAACACAGACACAGACGACTATGGTAGTAGAGAAATATCTTTTAAAAAATCAGTATCTATTCAATACTAGCGTCATCGGCCCGTTTTACACCACAGAGAAGCTAATATTAGCATTTGGCTAATACAAGCTACAATAGCTACGTTAGCAAAAGTTAGCCTACATTTTCATGAAAATAAGAAATCCTCCCTGAAGCAAAACAAATAATTACCTGTCCAACAGAAAGACGGCAACCTCGGCATCACTTTTGAGTCTCTTCAGATCCCTCAGTTGTCTCCACCGCTCAAAAGCTGAACCAATGTTGACTCTGGTTTTCGCTCTTGCTTTATCCAGAAGCTTTTTGTTTGCAGACTTTTCTTCCTCTGGCTTTCTCTTTTTTGCCTTTTTCTCTGGAAGAGCCGTAACAAGTATACAGTTGAGGCGGTTTGGGCTGCGTTTTCTCAGCCATTGCTCAAATGATCACGAAATCCGTCCTGTAACTCTGTAGTCCTGCAGAGGTGTACTGAATCGGCAGCAGGCAGCAAGACCTGAAGGCTGTGCGCGCTCCCGTAGGAGGGGGCGGGTGCAGAACTAGACATGAAGGCATCTGATTGGTTCCTTAGTCTCCGAGCAAACTTCGACCAATCCGTGCTATTCAGACCGAAGGGAACGGATTGGGGGGAGTTTTCTCTGTCTAGCGGCTGTCACAGAGCTCTGTTATTTTCCGTTCCTTTTCCTGCAGACATAGCGTACCGATTCCTCTGAAATTAGACGGGCCATTTCCCCCAGTATAAGAAAAAGTGCTTTTGAACAGGATTACATACCCCAGCTTTAATAAATCAGCATCTCTACATGTACGTATGGCAGCCATCGATTCCAGCGTCTATTGAACTCCAACACAAGCTGATCACCTGAACCAAATCATATTTAATGAGGAAGAAAGATTATTACCAAATAAAAAAACACTGCTGCGATTAAAAATTGGGATTATTGTGGCGAGGTTTAGCTCAGTTGGTAGAGCGCCCGCCACATATGTTGAGGCTGTAGTCCTCGCTGCAGGCGGCCCCGGTTCGAGTCCCGCGTCGGACGGCCCTGTACTGCATGTCACTCCCCCCATCTCTGTCTCCCATTTCCTGTCTCATCTCTACTATCCTGTCCAATAAAGGCATGAAAAGCCAAAAATAAATCTTTAAAAAAAAAGAAATTGGGATTATTCCACCAATTTTGATTTCTATACTCTTCCTAAGTTTAAAATGTAATGTTGTGTAGTTTTTGCATCATACAAGGTCTGAAAACACCAGAACTTTTTTTTTGTTATTTTGACCTGTTGCCATTTTCTGCAAATAAATGTTCTAAATGACGATATTTTTATTTCCAATTTGGGAGAAATTTTGTCAGAAATAAAACAAAAGTGCTCATTTTACCTATACGTACATGCCACACATACATACAAATAGTAAAACCAGAGAAAGTGATCATTTTGGGAGTGGTCTCTTCATTTTTTCCAGAGCTGTATACGTATATATACTGTGGCCTTTGTCTGTGTGGTTGCACTTAAAGTACAGATGTGAGCCGCCCAGGTGTGATCCATTAAACACATTATTCCTACCTGAAGGGAGAGGAGGAAAACAGAGATCACCATCTGCTCATTGCTTGATTAAATTAATCATGTGTGAACTTTTGCACAAGGCTGCAGGCCTCACATCCCTCTCTCTCTCTCTCTCTCCATTACCATGTGTGTGTTGTGTGTCTTTGTGCCCTATAAGCAGCAGCAGCAGCAGCGGCACAAAACTTACAAAAGCTCATTTCCCTTCACTTCAGGGATGGTGCAGATGGGGCTCACTTTTTCGCCCCAGTTGTGAGCAGCAGCACATTTTGCAAATGACTCCGGCGTGCTCTCGGGAACGCAATCAAACACGCGGCAAAACAATTGAGAAAGCAACCTTTTGTGAATCACCACTCGGCGCGATATGAAAAGAAGCTGTCGTGCGATTTTGAAGGCGGCTCAGAGTCGCTACAAAAGGCAAATAAATTGCCAGTGTTTTCCCTTATGCCTCTTTAAATATTGGATCACAAAAAGCTTTTTCGGAGGGGAGATAATGTTGCCGGGCTTGCAGAGCAAATGAGATTCTCTCCACGAAAAACAAATTCTTTCAAATCCTCGGGTGTGAGTGGGTGTGTATTTGTGTTACAAGTGCAAAGCCTGCTGGGATGGGTTTCCTGCGAAGCGGCAGCCACAGCAAGTGTTTCAGCGCGGGGCTGATGAGCAACTTGAAAGTATACACGGAGGCGGCGCGGAGGTATAATTGAGTGTTTTGCAAATCCGGCTCATGTTCCATTTAAGGTCTTGATCAGTTTCAGCTGTCTTTATGTGCGTCTTTATATCCCACACACATGAATCAATCACGGGGCTGAATAAACAAGAAGATTCCTGATTTTACTGCGTGATTTAATGCAGAGAGTAAAAAAACAAAAAAACAAACACCGCATGACGGCTGATGTCTGTAAACACCGTGCATCCAGGCCTTTTCACCCCGCCAAAATAAGAGCTGATTGCAAAACAGATGAATCCTGAATATAACTTCCCCTCCAGACGACCACATTACATTTCCTGAAAGCCGGGGAGTGTGCATAATATTGTATGTGAAGGAGAGTCGAGCTGAATGGGAGTCCGGCTTCGCTGCAAAGAGGTGAAAAGGTTTCTCAGATCCTGGAGTTATGTGTTACCCCGACTCTCAGAGAGGAGGATCCAGCTCCGGCTCATTATCACAACCCTCAGGCGGTTCCTCTCCACATCAACAGGCCGGTATTAGCATGTTAATAATGACGACTCTGTCCTCAGAAGACGTCTCTGCTGCCGAGCCTCTATTATTGTATCTCTGATTGATTTGACACAATCCAGTGAAAAGAGAGTCTGTGTGTGTGTCATGGAGACTTTACAAGCATTTGGTTGGAAGATAGAGGGGTCAAAGGTCGGATTTATTGTCTGGTACAATAGTGCACCTGTTCACCAGACTGTGTGGATTTGCTTTTATTGAATTTTTTTCGCTGTAAGACTACTCAAATTGTTTTCGGTTGCTCTTTTACCTCCTCCAACTGCGTCTTACTTCCTTGCTGGAAAAATTGTCATTGAATATTTTGTCCCTCTCTGTCTTGAATTCTTTTTTTCTCCATTACCTGTCAATCAAAACTCAACAGCTCTTAGTTTCTCTAGTTGTAGATCGAGCTATTTCCTGTAGCGAGTGTCTGAGGGACGGCAACAAGCAGCAGGGGGTCGAACCAAACAAGCGCCAAATTTTCACATGATATTTAAATCAGTATAGAAATACTGTACCCAGTAGGAAGGTATTTATAAACAATGCAGGCTGTAGTTGTGGTGATATTAATGCTGTTGTTGTTGTGTCTAATTTGAGAAAACAAGTAGCAGGAGTTGGGTTTAAAGTAGATGTAACTACAGATATAGTCATTTAAAATTTATTTATATACTTTTCCAGCATTTTATTTGAAGTGGTAAACCATCTCAGTGCAGTCTCTCAGCTCCAGTAACAAGGGTTCAGCGTCAGCCAATCAAAAGAGAGGATACTCTGAGCCTGATTGGCTGGCTGTTTCCTGAATGATTGGAACAACATTTTCAAAGAAAAAACAGATTTCAAGTAAACGAAATTCTGTGACATTGGATTCGGGTGGATGTAGCTTGAGGACATGAGCGTTGTTGTGACATCACAAAGTGACAGGAAGTCCTGACTGCTCATTTTGAGGCTCAGCTTCTGAATACAGGCTGTGTGCATTTCTCTGTGGACTGAGGCTTTGATACTTTTTCACAGTATTAATATAGAACCTAGAGCTGATCAATAATCAAACAACACATGTATATCACACTTTTTATACAATAGGACCTTTAAACTCGTCCTAAACGTTTTTAGCAGAAGAAACCAAATCAAATCAGCCTTTGTGTCACCACTACAATCATCTTTAAAACCAATTCGTTGTGTGAGTTTTTGCTCTGCTGCAAAATAAACTTGGGACTTTTCATTTGCCTGTGTGCCTATTGCATCATGGGTACAGCAAATATATAAACACCAAATCTTCAGCAGAGAGCTGCAGGTGATAACGGGGAAAAATAAAAATGGGTTTAGTGCGATACAAAAGCTAAAAATATCAGGTGAGGGGAAAAAGCCAAGTGTTATTATGATTCATGAGGTGGGGATGCATCATTAAGAAGGTGGCATCTGAAAAATGCATATCTATTTTACAATTCTGTTAATAACCTCATCACATGCATGTTGAACACAAGAGGGTTTTTAATTATACACAACTAATGTTTATTATGAATTCATTAAACTAATAAAGGAGAAGCAGAAAGGTGTCGAGCGCTACAGACGGTATTAATGTGCTCAGAATATGAATATGAACATTTAATGTGAGAGAGATCTATAAAGCAGCGGTAAGAACACATCAAGTATTCATCTGCCCACCCCAAACATCACTGAGTGACTCCAGCGACAATAAATGTGTCATTTATAATTTCACCGCACTCCACTGAGCAAATAGACGTGCATTTTATATCCTACAGTGTTGATTTAAAATGCATCATGTTGCAGCTTCAAAATTGCTCTTAAATTGTTCCTCTGCATTTTCAATTTGTAAAGTTTGACTTCACACACAAACTCAGAGGTGTAATTGGATTTCGGAAGAAAAAAAAACATTTTTACAGCTGCAGGTTTATTTTATTTTCCTCACAGTAGAAACGATGAAAACAAAACAGAAGTCGTGCATGTGAAACCTTTTGTGTTTTCATGACTAACTCTTTAGCACAGAGCTAATTCAGTTCTGCACTGACGCTGCGTTCAAGACAACTCACAATTAACTTTGAGGATACAAAACATGGATGCCCGAAAGAAGTTTGTTTGTTTCAGCATGTGGCTGAGTGCTGAACATGAAAAATAGCAGCGATTCATGCTTATTTTTGCAAGCAGATGAAGATGCAAACGGCGACAAATAAGTTGTTGCAATTCCATTCTTACCATTAACGCGATGCCATGTTTCATAGCTGTCACTGACGTCAATGAAATTATACCTGAATTTCCAACCTGTAATTTTAGAGTTCAATTCATTTTTCACAACTCTGGGCTCGTTTTTCCGAGTTGCACGAGGTGTCTTGAACGCAGCATGAGTCTCGTCTGTCACTTTGGTTCTAGCGAAGAAACCCGTTGTGGGTACAACCATTGTAAATTGTAGAAACTTCAAACGAAAAAGCACCAAATACGCTTGCAAAAACCATTAAACTGACCAATAAGTGTGAATACTAGTGGAGCATGAGTTGTGTTTTCTGTCGGCTGTGAATTTGTTATAAAAAGACAACATGAAGTCAACCGACTGTCAGGCTGGTTGCCAGGTTGGTGCAGGATGCAGGATGGCTGGACTGCGGCTGAGTTCAGAGGTGTTTGTTTCTGAGCAGCTTCTTCTCTGTGACCCTTTTAGTTCCTGTAGTTTTGGTTAATATTTGCTCCGGTGTTTGAGTGAACTCAGCCTGGACCGACTCCTTGGTTTGTAAACAGATGAGTCTAGTCTAGTGCTCTTTTCTTTTCCTGAAACTCATGATATGAACAAATCCTCACCAAGCACTGGGTTGAGATCATCAGCAGCAAGGATTTCACTCTTTCTTTATCCAACCTGTAGAAAATGACACAACCACTGACGTCATCACAGTGTGTGCAGTCCTTTTCAACCATAAGTGGTTTTTTTAACCATTATGTGTGTGAAAGCAGAACAGAAGCTGCATGGTCCCTGTTAATGGGAAAGAGTGGGAGTGGGAGTGGGAGTGGGCTTTGGGGGTTGAGAGTTGCTGAGCAGCATCCAGCATCGAACCTGCTGAGCCACTCAGCACGCCTGTTCTCCACAAAGCACCTGGAGGACGAGGTGAGACACTCTGTCACCTGCAGCAGCAGCAGCAGCAGCAGCAGCAGCAGCAGCAGCAGCAGCAGCAGCAGCAGCAGCAGCAGCAGCCGGATCCTAATCCATTAGGTTGTGGGGAGTCCAGGCATGGCTTCAGGTGTGTGTGTCTGTGTGTGTCTGTGTGTGTGTGGGTGAGTGTGATAAGACTTGGTCTGTGCAGCCAGAGTTATACATTTAGACATTCATTTGTGATGGTTAACGTTGGGGTAAGAGGATCGGGAATACATTATGTCGATGCTGAGTCCCTACGGAGATAGGTGTACCAGCGCGCGTGTGTGTGTGTGTGTGTGTGTGTGTGGACGGGGACTTGTCCTGGTGTCTGAGCTAATAAAAGAGTGTGTCTCTGGGAGCTGATGTGACAGAGCTCCGGCTCGCCTAGTTTACAGATGCCCAGGGATGAATACCTTCTGTCACATCCCCTTTATTCTCTTGTTCTCCTCATCACTCTCTCAGCCCTCCCTCCTCCTCCTCCTCCTCTTCCTCCCTCCTCCTCCTCCTCTTCTTCCTCCTCCTCATCACTCTCTCATACCTCGCTCCACATCCTGCTGGCACTTTTATTTTGTCACCTTCCTACAGTAATTCCCTCGGCTCTGCCCCCCTCCCTCCTCCTCCTCCTGACATCATTACTTTTCCTTGTGTTTTTCTTTTTTTTTTGTCTTTCATGCTTTATCTCTTGCTTTTCATGCTTCTGAGAGAGTTGATGTCTTATATTACACCTCTGTTCTTCTTCTTCTTCTTCTTTTTAAAAGCACTTACTTCAACAAAGGTGTGTTGAAAAAATCTAAGCGTTTCTTTCCAGAGTTGTTCACCTCACCCACTCCTCTCTTTGTGAACTGTGAGTGTGTGTAGTTGTGAGTGTGTGTTTGTGCTGTGTGTGTGTGTGTAATCACAGCTGAACAGACACTGACAAGCAGCCAAGTCCGTATCGCCCAAAAAGGAAATCACAGGACAAAGTGACACTGCTGCTCGCTGTCGTACTGCGGTGCTGCTGGATGGTAGCAGTCTGCACCTGCACTGTGTGTGAGTGTGTGTGTTGACCTTTGACCTTCAGGGTCACCAGCAGTCAGTCTGGTCAGGTCGGGGTGAAAAAAAACTCAGATGTAACTGATTGTTTTCAATGATTGAGTTATATAAAGTCAATCGATAAATCATGTGGAGCCGAGGTTGAAGAGGTGAAGCTATCGACACATTCACAATAGGTGATTTTTGCACTTGTTCCCATGGTAACATCAGCATTCTGTTGCAGTTGTGTTACTTGTGACCCGTCCTGTTTTAGCGTGTGTGTTGGTGTGTGTGTGGCCTTGGATTTTACCTTCCACATCTGTTCCAGTTGTTCTCTCAGTCTTTTTCCTTCTCAGCTGAAAGTGCTTTGCTGCAACATATCTTTCTGTCTCCTTTCTTCTTCTTCTTCTTCTTCTTCTTCTTCTTCTTCTTCTTCTTCTTCTTCTTCTTCTTCTTCTTCTTCTTCTTCTTCCTCCCTCCTCATCCTTCACTGTGTAATGAACATATACAAATTCAACAAATCTGGTTCATATAGGTCACATAAGTAGACTTTAAAAAACACACATTAGTGCAACAACAACAACAAAAGCTGTCTATTCTCATTTATGTTTCTGTTTATTGTTATTTTCTTGATTTAAATCCCCATTTTGTAAGATTGTGTTTATTTTTGTCCATTTTCAAGTCTTTTTATTCTGTTACACTGAGTTTATCTTCATTAAATTTGACTCTAATTGCAAATCTGGTGCAGTGACTGTAATAGGAGGCGTGGCTCTGTTGCAGCAGGGATTTAATTGTTATATTTTGGATGATTTCAAATGGAAATAGAGAAAAAAAAAGACCTTGAGCAAGTAAAATAATTAGCTGTGAGAGATGATGAGCAACCACAGTATAGGTACATATTTGGCATATGGGCATGATGAGTAAACAGCAACAAGGTGACTATAGGAGTCTGTGGGCGAGATCTAAATATAACTAAATCATATGTCAAGGGTTATAAATATGCTGCTTAGTTTTTTACTCTACACACATTACTGTAGCTACTGTATCCCACACACAGCCGCGACACCATTCCACTTGATTCCCCCTGACTTCTCCTTACAGAGGTACACCGTGCCCCCGAGCCATCGCAGCGGAGAGAGGGGGAGGGGGGGGGCAGGCAGGGGCGCCGGTTAAATTAATAATGGAATATGTCGGACAAAGTGCAGGGCAGGACACAACAAACTCCCCGAGCTCGTCACCGCGCGCTGTGATGCATCTGTTCCCCTTCTTCTTCTTTTTTTTTTGTGCCCTCGTGAGAATCTGGCAACACTGAGGAGAGAAACCTGTGGCAGCAGCAGACCTCGCACTGTTTGTGCTAAGACGCAAGAAGAACTAAATGCATTAAAGGGATAGTTCACCCAAAAATGAAATTTCATTCACTCATTATTTACTCACCCTCATCTAAGGGCTGGGAGAAGTTTCAGAGTCCTCCATGGCTTCTCTGAGTTACAGGGGGTCTCGGCGTAGCAGTGCATGTCCATGTAACGGTTGCAAATGGCCAAAAAACATCCAAATACCGCCATGCTGCTCGTATGTAATGTCCATCTTGTATTGCACCCCAAAATGCGAAATTGTCCCGAAAAAAAATTAAATAAGTCTGTATTTCAAGCTTGTTTTTTAGCGGAAACTCCTCTTCCTGGCTCGTCAAATTTGGACGAACCGGGACAATTGGCATTCTGTGGCTTCAATACAAGATGGACATTACATATGAGCAGCATGGAGGTATTTGGATGTTTTTAGGTGTGTCTTTTTGTTACGAAGACAGTTGGTGTCCATTTGCAACTGTTATATGAACATGCACTGCTGCACCGAGAAATTTCATTTTTGGGTGAACTATCCCTTTAACTAAATGGACTGAAATGGCTTTTTTTCTTTTTTCTGAGTAGAAAGACGAGGAGTCCTGGAAGAGAAAGAGGCAACTTGAAGTTCCTCAAAAAAACAAAAAAACAACAACTTCCAATGCATTTGTGGCTGAGAAAAGTGCAACACACAATCAATCATTAACAGTGCTCTTAGGGAGCTTATTGTGAGGCTAAGAGGGGACTTGGAGGGACGCAGCCTTGCACCCTCAAGAGCATTAAGCTTGTTATTGCCAAATGGGAGAGAACTGCTCTTCAAACTAATAAAATAAATAAATAAAAACCTTTCAGCTCAGGAAGGAGGAGGCACTTCACAGACCTTCAGCTCGTCTGTGGTGGAGGCCAGAGGAGAGGAGAGCGACGTGTTTGATGGACATGAGCCGCAAAAAATCAGACTGAAAAGGAGAAAAAATAGATAGATTTGCCCAAGACTTTGTTTGTTTTCACTTGTGTGAGTCAGTCTCATGAATATTTCATTCTCTGTTGTTGTGATTCTCCATCATCCAGTGACTCGGACGAAAACAGAGAGACCACAGGAATCAAAATGCGACGCCGTTCGTTGGCCTAAATTAGCCGAACAATGAGAGCAGGTGACAGGGAGGATTTGAATCATGACCAGTCAGAATGAGTGCAGCTTCTCTCGCATATCAAATTCAAATGAAATATAAATATATCATTACAAAAAAAACAAAACAGAAAAAAACCCACAAGCTTTGAATTGTTTTCCCTCCACAAACCGGCCTCCAGCATGTTTTTGGTTTCTCATTGTTTTCCCACCATTCACACAGTGTTGCTGCAGAAGTCACGCACAACCGCTAAGCTCCGCACTGACGGAGGCAAAAAAAAAAAACAGAAAAAATGAAGAATTGTTACCTTGGGCATGTTAGAGGATTTGTGTCCACCTCTGCAGAAACAAATCGGCCTGGCTGTCAGAATGAGTTAATTGTAATGACAATGAAAATCCCTGTTATTTCACATCGCATTTGTGTCCCCAAAACCCCATCCCATCCTACCCCTCCCCCACCGCCACCTCATGCTGCTGAAATTGTTCTTTCGGGTGTTGTTTAATAACCGCGCAGCACACTTAGCATTCTGTCACAGTCTATTTTTTTTATTTTTTCCTGCACAGCCTCCCTGAACGGAGCTGAAGGAAGTTCATTTGTCATTAAATTTCTCCTCGGTGTAGCGTTGCTGAGCTAGGTGGCTGTCACGGCACCTGACAACGCAGCGGGAGGGGGCATTGAGGGGGGTGGGCATGTAGTAAATCTGCAGGAGAAAACGTGACGATATAAACATGCATCTTGCTCCAAAATAAAAAATAAAACCCGTCCTCTACTCTGTTTTTCTCTCTCCACAGAGACGCCGCTGAAGGACGGTGAGGACGCTCTGTCTTCCTCAGACTTGGCCTCGGAAGCCGCCTCCTCGCTCTTCAACCACTGGGGTCACGACCTCGGCCCCGAGAGTCGGAGGGTCGCCCTCAAGAAGTTCCGGTACTATGGCTACAACGGCTACCTTAGCGACCGCATCTCGCTCAACCGGCCGATCCCAGATTTACGACCGGACGGGTCAGTGAGTTGATCGATGGTGCAGGGAGGGGGAGGAGGGGGGGACTGGCTCTGTTAATGGATTAATTCATCAAGTTGTGTGATGGTGATGTTTCGCTTGTATCGATCAAACCTTTTGATGTTGTCTAAGGATCAATAGTGTTTCAGGCCTTGTTTGTTATCCCCCCCCTTCCTCCTCCCTCCCCTGCAGGTGTAAAAACATATCATACTCATCAGACCTTCCTCAGCTCAGCATCATCTTCATCTTCGTCAACGAGGCCTTGTCAGTGCTGCTGCGCTCCATCCACACCGCCATCCAGAGGACGCCATCCCACCTGCTCAAGGAGATCATACTGGTGGACGACCACAGCAGCAGCGGTAAGACGCTTCCACCAGGAGGACGCACACACGTTTCTGATACACTATGTGTGCAATGCATTCTGGGTCTATTGAGCCTCCTGCAAAACTATAAATCTTTTGCTAACAGCAGCCGAGCAGCAGCCACTGTTACTGAAATGAAATGCAAATAAATGGGTTTTCCTCAAATGTTGACTTGCAATATGCCAACAGGAGTGTAAAAGAGAATAAGTGTTGCAGTTACAAATTGACCTAAAGGAATAGTTCAACATTTTGTCAAATTGGCCCATTGCCGTAATCCCTATAGTCATAGCAGTAGGTTCGTTACCCTTATTTGTGGGTGCAAGCTATTTTTAGAACGGCGGAGCAGAGTCGCGAGCTGCTCAGAGCTACGCTTTCGAAAAATAGCTTGCACCGACAATTAGAGGTAACAAACCCACTGTTATGACAAAATGTTGAACTATCCCTTTAATAACATCCATTACACAGTGTTATTTCCCTAAAGTTTGCTAAATTTTTACAAGACCTATCCCTTTAATAACATCCATTACACAGTGTTATTTCTCTAAAGTTTGCTAACATTAGCTTCTACAATACCTACAAGACTATCTAGAAGTGTTAAAAGCTGCAGTTCCTCTAACGGCCTCTAGTTGCTGCATGGTGAACTTCCACAGACTTTAAATCTAATACAGCTCATCCACTTACAGTGTATTAATGCCAGATGTTGTGCATATTAAGGCATGGTTTCCTCCCAGGTGAGCCTATATTTGCCATAAAGTCTCAGCTTGGTTTATTTTATTTTTTTTAAAGAATAAAAGAGGGAGTCTCAGGCACGGCCAAGATAGAGACAAATTGTCAAACAAGCCACTGAGCCTCAGTTCTGCTCTTCAAATGTGAAACTTATGGGTTTCTGAAGAGGCTTCATCCATTTTTATATACAGTAGACTATATACGACTATAAAGCCTCCTATAGTTTCACTTTTAAGTCTAAAACTGAACCTCTCTGCCAAGTCCATACAAACGATTGTTGAACTTTGGCAACAGACGGCAGAAAGAAATCTCCCCTGTTTACGGCCGTGACAACTCTGCAGCCAAATAAAGAGTTTTAATTTAATTCACACCACTTTGATGAAGAGTTCCCCGTCACATTAAGGGGCAAAGATCCAAAGCAGAAAAAAATTAAATCAGCAGGCTCGTACAGTTAGGCACGGCGCTCGAGCCTCGACTTGGACTGTCCATATTTTATGTCCCACTTATTTTTATGCTCTTGCTTTGGAAGGTGCAGGAGATCAGGACATGTGCAGGCATTAGCCGCGTCACCGGTGTATGAAAACAGATTAAACTTATTACAGCAGTCACAGGCGAGGCCGGGGTGTGACTGGCTGCTGCAGGACCAAGTTAATAATTGTGTCACGTACTATGGAACATATTTCACTGCTGCCAAATCTATAATTACCATTATGAGAAATCTGTCTGTGCTACGGTCGCCTGCAGATTTTATGGGTCTCTCACTGCTCCTCTGTTCTTCAATAACACACTATATCACAGTTTAGTTATGCTGGTTGCACAGGTTGAATGCTTATTAGTGGAGCAACCAGGAAGATAAATAGATTTAACATTTCCCTCACATTATTCCCTCTTAAAATTCTCTGGGAAATGTTGATGCTTATGTTGATAATTCATAATAAAGACGACGATCAGTGGGAGATTATAACTCACGACTGTTACTTGTTGTTTATTGATCGTACATCGTAATTATGGCAAATGAGGGTTAAGTGAGGTTAGACGAAGTGGAAGCACAGTCAGAGTCGCGCACGGTCATCACACGAGTAAATTAGCAGCTCGACATCATCAGGAGTTGGGATTCATAAAGCCGCTGCCGCCGCCACGCGCTCCTCCATTAATGTCACCACGACATCACTTTGAATTACTCGGCCTCGCTGTTCGCCACTCCTCTATATCATAACTTACACCAATTCAACAGTTTCTGCAACATTATTATTATCACAACTGGAAGTACTGATGATTTTCACTGTGATTTCATCCGAAAAACATCACTGTCTGACATCACAGATCAACTTCTCATCTGGTTGTTCACTCCACCGGGAACATTAGGAAGCTTCTCAACGAAACTCCATTAACGAAACTTCAGTTTGACGCTCTCTTAAAAAAGGAGCAGGTCAGAACGCTAAAAGCAAATCAACACAACACAAGATAAAACAACAGTAAAACAAACAAACCATTGATTTAAAAAAAAAACAGAAACTGTGGTTCAGTGATTCCCAAAGTGTCGGCCCCTGCTGGACTGTGAAGGTACTGCAGGTCGGTCCCCAGAGGTCATTTAACCCTCCTGCTGTCTTCCTGGGTCAAGGAAGGAAGGACTAAAGGAAAGAAAGAAGGAAGGAAGGCAGGAAGGAAGGACAAAGGGAATGATGGGAGGAAAGAAGGAAGGGAAAAAGGAAGGAAAGATAGATGGAGGGAGGGAACTGATTGGATCAAAAAAGAAGGAAGAAGTAAGGACGAGGGGAAGGAAGGGAGGAAGGCAAAATGATTGTGGAAAGAAGGAAGAGAAAATGGAAGGAAGGAAAGAAAGATGGAGCTAATATTGTATATAGGGAAAAGACCAAGTCAACTGGATCAAAAGAGGAAGGAAGGAAAGGAAAAAGGATTTTAGAAAGAATGAAGGGAGAAAGGAAGGACGGAAAAAGTGACTTTGACCCAGAAGGACGACAGAAGGGTTAAAACCAGTAGGCTACTGTACATGAAGTGAAGTTTTCAGAGTTTCATTTTGAAACGACTCAAAAATATGTATAATAGTTGTGACATTTTTCTCCCATGTGTGAATGTCTGGAAAATATATTTTCTTTTTACCTCAAGTAAAGTTCAAGTGATATTTTCTGTCTGTCAGATCCTAAACTGCGTCTTATGAACCAGTCAAACAGCTGCGATAAAGGCTCAACAGTTCAGTATATGAATTTATCACTAAATCTCTCACATTTGTAACTATAGCGTCATGTCTTTAAGAGCGTTTTGTGCCACGAAGCTCCCACACGTCTCACAGCTGCATAAGAATTGTTATTGTTGAAAGTTGTGGATGCAGCGTTTCCCCCGACCGCGCCGCCCCGTTATCTTATTGTTGTTGTTGAGTCATTGACGAGTGCGTGATAACCTCCCCGACCCTCTCGTTCTTCGCAGTTAGACCCACGTCGCTGCTTTACTGAATGGTGCAGAGTAGTTGTGAATATCTGCTGCTGCTTTTTCACCAGTTTTCACAAACCTGGAAAGTTTTGGAGATGGTATTTGGACTGCAGTCGATGCCGACGCTCTAGTGAAGCGATGTAAGCCAGGATTTCGATTGTCGCCCCCAATAATTCTCCAGGTAAATCTCAGCTCCTCACTTTACAAACCAGACGAGCTGCTTCTCTCCTCAGCGGGATGAACAATGACTTTGCACATACGGCTGTGCTTTATTCCACTGAAACCTGGTTTGTGGGGATTTTGTCTCCTGAATATAAAGTAACAAAATGGAGACAGATTTTTTTTTTCCCACTATTTACCAATTTAAAGATAAAATACTATAAACTGCCCCGTGGCCTCCTCTCCTGCTCCGAGGCTCCACTCTGAGTGGTCGAGGTAGAAAACATTTCACTCCACTCACGTAACACACCTGCTGCTGTGAGAGAGCGGGAACGATAATTACACCCTGTAAAAGTCCCAAAACGCCAGCAGAGAGGGAGCAGGGGGGGCAAAATAACTCACTGAGCCGTGGCAGAGAGGATATCACATGGTGTGCACAGCACGCACGCACACACACACACACACACTGAGCTTATTCTGGGAGAGCAGACAGGGGCGGGTGTTACCAATCGTTACACACTTTGAAAGTCCAGAAACAAATAAGTTCAACAAGAGTCTGAGCCACGAGGCTGAGCTGCAGCAGTTTACTGCAGTGAACAGCTGATCGACTGATTGATTGATTTCACCAATAATTACTCATTTAAACAGTTTGAACAGGATTGATCGTGTCAGGTTTGTTTGATCAGTGTAAACATCAGGACGCTCCAACATCACAATCTTGTTCCAACAGGTAACAAAGCAGTGTTTGTCCTTCTGTAATAACATCTGTGAATCTAACCCTTTAAAGGGCACTCATCTAATCAGATATTAGAGGACTTTATTACTAAGTCCGTTATCGTTATTGTAACGTTATCATACATGGTTCTTCACCCATTGAAGGTAATTATATTTCAGTCAGACAACAGGGGTTCATCAGGGGTAGTTCACCCAAAATTCAAATTTCACTCATCATCTACTCCCCCTCATGTTGACTAAGGGCTGTGAGAAGTTTCAGAGTCCTCTATTTCCAACAGGTCATATAGTATAAAAAATATTTAAAAAAACACAAAGATAAAAGAACATTTATTAAAACATAATAATGTCTAAAAAAAAAAAGATCTTCTTAAGTAACTTCTAAATTATATTTGTCACAAATAAGTTATTGAATGTGTTTATATGCACAGCAAAGGGTAACAGTGATAGTCAATTGTCTGTAAGTCATTAATATTGACAAATGTTTCTATTAGAGTCCGATTCTGATTTTTAATGAACTGATAAAAAGTCTGTAGTGTCTTTTTCTGCGGTGTCAAAATGAGATTGATCAGTAAATAATTGGATCGATTGCATTCAAACTTGTTGCAGGAGTTGATGATGCAGGATGATCAGTAATAACTTTGACTCCTTGGCTTTTCTGTCGATCCGTTTCCAGCCATCAGGTCAAATCTTTAGTTTTCCAATAATTTCGGTTTATGATTACAGACCCATGTAGTTCAACGTAGTGGTTCCTAGATACAAACTCACAGAAACGTCTCAAGGAAATGAGCATGAAAACACATCAGAGTTGAAAATGTTTCTGCTTTTTTTTAAAAAGTGTTTGGATACTTACCAAATAGATGATAAGAGATGAAAGGAGGCTGGTGGTAAATAACCAGCAGAAGCAGAGTTTTTGGTCGTAGCTTGCAGCTTCTTCTAACACCAACGGCCCAGTGGTCAAATTCGCCTGAATGATGCAAGGCAAAAAAAAAAAGTGTTTTGCTTTCTGCTTGAACTGAACTGAACTTTCAGTACCGAACAGCTTCGGGTTTGGGACAAAATGAGTTGTTTTCGAGGATTCTGGGAGATTTTGATGTGAATTTTACAGACTGAAAGTGTGGACATAGTTGAGTTGTCAACAGCTACTCTTGGCTCCTCGAATGCCACTTGATTTCTGCAGATGGTGGAAAAAAAAACCCAGCACCAATCTTCTTCTCATTGAGGATGCTCTAACTTTCCTCTGTGGTTCAGACTGAACCTGTTATAGTTTCTCACATCACGTCCCCTCCAGCTCCTATTTTTAGCCGCATGCTGATAAACAGGTTACAGCCTGTGTGGTTCAGACAGGCAGGCAGGCAGGCACCTACATTTTTGGTAGCACAGACATCCAGAAATTAATTGGGTAACTGGACGAGTTCCTGATTTAATGAGTCAGTTTCGGGGTTTTTTTGTTGTTTTTTATTATTATTATTTCCCTCTGTTTGGAAGTGATCTCACATGCAGGAGCAACACAAACAGGTGCTCTTCAAATAGTCCCGACTCTGGTTTTTAAATGAGCCCGTCTTCTTCTTCTTCTTCTTCCAGGTCAGCAGCAAACTGTGGCTCATTAAAGGGAAACAGAGAGAATACATAATCCAGGCTGATGGTTATAATGAATAGAGAGGGGAAGGCAGCAGCAGCAGCCGTGGCCTGCGGGAAGGATTACAACACACACACAGATATCACAATGAGGAAATGAACATGTGCGTTGCTCCACTGTGGACAGTCTCATGTGTGTGCGTGTGTGTGTTTTCTGTCTACCTGAATGTGTGCAGAGCGTGTATGAATAAAATGAGACTTGCAAGAAAAGAGCATCAAATCTTAACGTATTCAAAAAGTCTGTGTGTGTGTGTCTGTGTGTGCGGCATGAATATGGGTTGTCTATCTGGCCGTGTGCCAGTTTGTATTTTTTATTTATGACCCCTTTAGATGTCTGACCTCGACTGGGGAGCGTCTGCTTTGTTCCACGAAGCTTTTAAGTTGCACTAACTGCAGCGCTCCAGGGACGGCCATGTTGGTCCTTCAGTTGCTCGACAGCTCGGGTTGTTGTTGTTGTTGTTGTTGTTGGACGGTTTTCTTAGCTTCTCCTCTTGTGTAGGGCTCAGCCGTCGTTTTCTGTAGAAAGACTATCACTTTTTTTTTGTCACAGCAGCGTAACTTAGATTGTCCTATTTCAAAAAGCTGCCTCAAACACATCCTTATTCTTTTTTTTTTTGTCCTCCTCTATCCCTGATCCACATCTAGTATCCCAGGATTCATTGTGTGCAGGTAATGAAAGCAAAGCAACGCTGACAAAGAGGCTGAGATCACACTTTTTTAAAATGGAAGCAGCTCGGTTCCACAGCGAACGAACCGACGGTACAAAAACACGGTTACATGTTGCACATTGTCACAGATCGTTGCAGATTGTTTTGGTCCAAACCCGAGCGCGAAGGCTGATTTCACACCTGTCCAAACGAGCCAGCATCCAAAATCCCAAAGGTGTGAAACCAGAAACCACCTTAAGACGACTCCAGGTTCAGAAATGAGAAGCAAACCATGAGAAATAGTTACAAAAAATATCTCTGGACTGCAGATTAAGGTCAGCGCAGGTCAGGCTGTAAACACAGCTCCTCTTCACTTTTTCCAATCTCATCCTCCGCTCCCTGTTGACTGCAGCAGTTTAGCTCGGCCACCTGCTCCTGTGCGCCGCTGCACAACATCTGGATTTATGTGCATTCAGCAGGTTTGTCCCTTCAGCCTGAGCTCATTAATCCTCCGCTCCATGAAACATGAATGTTCATTATTTTGTAACATATGGAGAAAAAGTACAACAAGTGTCAACAATGAAGTGAAACGTGTTGGTGAATTATTTTTGAGCCCATGGGAGGAAATGGTCGTAACTCAGCTGTCGGCTCTCTACGGTGGCCCTGAGGTGCAAAACACAACAACACAAAGAGAAAACACAATGGCAAAGGAGAAAACACAACAACACAAAGAGAAAACACAATGGCGAAAGAGAAAACACAACATGAGGAGAAAACACAACGGCAAATCAGAAAACACAACAAAAAGAGAAAACACAATGGCAAAAGAGGAAGCACGAGGAGAAAACACAACACAAAAAGAGAAAACGACAAAAGAGAAAACACAACACAAAAAGAGAAAACACAACAGCGAAAGGGAAAACACAACACAAAAAGAGAAAATGGCAAAAGAGAAAACACAAGACGAGGAGAAAACACAACACGAGGAGAAAACACAACGGCAAAAGAGAAAACACAACACAAATAGAAACCACAACGGCAAAAGAGAAAACACAACACAAAAAGAGAAAATGGCAAAAGAGAAAACACAACACGAGGAGAAAACACAACACGGGGAGAAAACACAACGGCAAAAGAGAAAACACCACACAAAAAGAGAAAATGGCAAAAGAGAAAACACAACACAAGGAGAAAGCACAACAGCAAATCAGAAAACACAACACAAAAAGAGAAAACGACAAAAGAGAAAACACAACATAAAAAGAGAAAACACAACAGCAAGTAATTAGTAATTTGTTGTTGTGTTTTGTGATTTGCCACCGAAACACAGACACACACACACACATGGTCCGGTCGGGGCTGAGGGAGTTTCTCAGGAGCTTTGTCGATAAGATCAATACTGCAACAGGCTTCAGTGGTTTACCTTGACATCTGTGTGTGTGTCTGTGTGTGTGCGTCTCCAGCGGAGCTGAAGGAACACCTGCAGAGCTTCGTGGACGAGACCAACACGCAGCGCGGCCCCGGCTTCATCAAGATGGTCCACCACGACAAGCAGGAGGGGCTGATCCGCTCCAGAGTGCGGGGCTGGCGCGCCGCCTCCGCCCCGGTGGTCGCGCTCTTTGATGCACACGTGGAGTTCAACACTGGGTGGTGAGTAGAGCGGGACACACACACAGAGGCAGACACACACTGGTAAATCTCTAATCATTTTCATCGCACAGATCTCGGACTTGTGCTTTCATCTCCGCCATCACCTCCGGTAGCTCAGCTCTGTGGTAGGTTTTCTTTTTTTCCTCCACACAGCGATGATGCAAGAATGTAAAATCTTCTTCAACCACAATCAAGAGCTTCACCGTGTTTCAAATCATTCATGTCGACTTCATCGTCTTTTTACCTCTAATTCCAGGATTTGTCGAACTTTCCACACTTTTTTTTCCGACATCAAACTCTTAAGTCTTCCACAAAAACATGTTCAGCATAATATTTAGTGATGATCAGAGCAGCAGAGTTCAGCCGCAGCGGGTCAATGAAAATGTCCAGGGTGAACGAGGCGGGATCGAACGCTCTGCAGCAGCAGCAGTGGACTCCAGACAAAACACTGTTCCTCCCGAGGGAGAGATAACGATCCACGCAACACAGAGGGATGACATGAGAGACTGAGCAGGAGAGGATATGGATTATGGCTGTGATGAGCAAACGAGGGGTTAAAACTTGACTCAACAAAGCAAAGTTAGGAAAACAGCAACAACAAAAAATTATGAAAAGAACTATTTAATGGTATTTTAGCTCTTTTTTTTTGGTTTTGTAACTTTATCTGTGCAACAAGTGGGACAATATTTTACGTTTATTACTATATACTGTCCGTAATTTACAGTAGGCGACTATACAGTGATTTATTTCTTAAAAGTGTGACTGCATCAAACAATACAGATCTAGACACACATTGCAAACATACTGTATATGAATGAATGAATGAATATCTAATACATCTACTGTTCACTATACATATCTAGATTAGATTAGATTAGATTGTTAAAAACAATGAAAAACTGTTTGGCAGCTCTGCACTGTTTAATAAAATCTAACAGAAAACATAACCCATAAAAACACAAACAGCAGATAAATATACAAATAGATAAACAGATCACTCATGCATACTCCTATACATTCACATGTGCATTACCAAACTTGTTTATTCAATGGGCAGAGAAAGACAAAGATAAAGATTTTTAACTCCAACTCAAAATTTGCCACCATTGTTGAAAAATGTAAGTTTCTTATTTCCAGCAACAACAACTTTTTAGGTTTGTTGTTTTTATTTTAAGGCCTGCAGCTTTTTTCTGTTTAGTTTCCCTCTCACTGCGCTCGCCAGACAAAAGAAAAAAATAAGTTTGAGTGATTAGCATCTCAAAAGTCAGGATTATATTTGTGAGGGAGATATGGCTCCAACTGAATCCCAACATTTCTCCGTGTCTTGTTGGATGTGATAATTATCTGTAGTCCATTTTTGCACATTCCTCCCAACAGCCTTTCAGGTTGGAGGTACAGTATAATAATGCACCAGTGATGTCTTTATGATTTGTTTTGTTGCCTCGAATCAATCAGTGCAGCTTTAAATACAATTAATAATCATAACGTTTGTCGAACTCGATCGGCCAGATCATACAATAATGGCGGTGAGGGGGCAGGAGACATTAATCCTATTACTCACCATTGATCTGCTCACTCGTAGTTTCTCCACGGCCGAAGCAGAATTGCTGTCGTATTATTCCCACCGGTGTTTGTCTCCTGTTAATGCAGAAATGTTGATTTTTTTTTTCCATGTGGACGTTTTATTGTTCATTCGGCTCTGGATCTTTCGCTGTAATCCGAGCAAACGCATTTAACCTCCCGCTTTAAATCCATCACCTGCAATCAGGCCTGATGAGATAAAACCAGACACCAAGATAAATGCAATTTGGGCCAAATGGAGAGAATCTGTGACGTCTCCGTTAGGATGAGTAATGGATGTTGCACACGGGTGTATTTTACATTAATTCCCCTTCTTGTCTTTGTGCAGCTGTAACCAGCTCTGACTCCATGTTTAGTGCCGGGACAATGAAACAGAGAAGATTGAGACTGAGTGAGGAATGAGACGCTGAACGCCAGGGTTTATTCAGTTCCTTTTGTTTGAAAGGTCGCTGATTAAATTTGTTTTTCCTCAGAGTTATACAGTTTATCACACTTGGCACCAAGTCGAGAATTCTTTTCTTTCTTTCTTTCTTTCTTTTTTACCGCTGAATTGCCAAAGAAATAGACTATTTATAAACTGATTCATGACGGGATTATTCAATTTCTTATTTTTTTGTCTCCACTTTTTGAAGCACTGGTGCAGCTGTAACCCATTTTTTAAAGCAGGTGCAAACCTCCAGCTCCACAGACACACGGAGGCACATGAGTCATATTTATTAGTATTTTAGGTCATAGAGTAAAGATGATGATTGTAAGAGCTGCTGCACATGAAGTGGTTTATATGTATGTGTGTTAAAGAGACTTCATATTAACGTCACAGTTATTTCAAACTTTTACCTTAATGACTTTTACATGCACTCTTCATATTTAGCAGCGTGATTGTGCTGCAAGCGGTAAATCAAACTGATAGTGTCACAATTAGCATGGTCCTGTAGGTTGGACTGATAAGAGCCAATCAGGAGGCAAGGTGAGACTAGATTAGTTCTGTGTTCAGCTGAGCGTTTTGGAGTTGTTGGATTGTGTATTTGATGAGTTTGATGAGGGAAACCAAGAATTCCCATGAGCCTCCGTAGCGTAGCTCTGAGCAGCTCACGGCTCTGCTCCGCCGTTCTAAAAATAGCTTGCACCGTCAATTAAAGGTAATGAACCTACTGCTAAAACTATAGGGATTATGACAATGGGCCAATTTGCCAAAATGTTGAACTATCCCTTTAAGGTGCACATGCAATATTTTGGAACTCATGTCAGTGTCATCAAATATGAAGATCTGTGTCTTTCCGGCCACACTGCAACTTAACTCTGCAGCTTTTAAAACTAACATTTTTCTCCAAAAGTCTAATTTTTAAAGCCCCCAAAAACTATGTAGCAGCAGATCCCAGGCCCATCAATCAATAATCAATCATCCTATCGCCAGGAGATGATGATTCCAGGACATAATCAAACACATAACTAACAGTACATGGTCTACAATAGGAGAAAGGAAGCCTGAAGGGAAGGTATGCAGAGACTTGATATTGAGGCTGAGGATTGTTCCTGAAACACTCATTGGTTTCATCCCGTGTGAATGTGGAGTTATTGATCATGTGAATCAGCGTCTGTAGATCCTCACATAAAAACACAGATCACGCTCGGCTTCATCTCTCTGTGTCGGTCAACAACAAACGACTCCGCTCTCCACTGACACGACGTCTTTCATCACACGTGGAGCCGATCTTTATAATAATCGTCATGAATTCATAACGGACAACTCACTGTGTGTGTGTGTGTGTGTGTGTCGCTGGCTGAGCCGAGCGCCGCCACCGCTGCTGCTGCTGCTGCTGCTTTTTACAACAATGATTAAAAGGACTGTGATCCTGTGTGATGATCTGCCAGGAGAGGCTTCAGTCCCACCTCTCTGGCTGTGTTTCAGCCTCTCCGTCTCACTCTCTAGTTTTGTTTACTTATTAATCAAAGGTGCTGGGGCATCTTTCAGGTTTGTGTGTAACGAATATACAGTAGAGGAAACTACATTATAACTTCACAAAAACAAAAAGCTCAACATAATTTTTTCCCTGTCCTTTGTCTCCCTGTTCTCTCTGCCTGCTTTGCTTAATGACATCATTATGTTAACATTTCCATAAGCACTTTACTTTTTTCTTTCTTATGAAGATTTCATCAAATGACCTTTTGGGGAGTTCGGTTGCATTTTGTGGAGTGGCCTTTTCTCTGTTCTCAGCAGCAGGACTCCAACAGGAGATGATGCTTCACGCTGTCGAGCCACGATTTTTAAGATCTGTTGGTTTAAAGGGATAGTTCAACATTTTGGCAAATGGGCCCATTGGCATAATTCCTATCGTCATAGCAAATATGTAGGTTTGTTACCTTTAATTGTCGGTGCAAGCTATTTTTAGAACGGCAGAGCAGAGCCGTGAGCTGCTCAGAGCTACACTACGGAGGCTAATGGGATTTCTTGATTTCCCTCATCAAACTCATCAAATACACAATCCAACAACTCCAAAACGCTCTGGTGGACAAGTTGTGACCTGCACATTCACCACGCTATGAGATAATAACACGTTACCACACAGAGTTGTTTTAGAGGTAAATTCATGCAAAACCACTGATGCACGTCACCTTCAGGGACAGTTTTTACCAAGCAGTCTCTGCATTTCCCTCTAAAACAACTCTGTGTGGTAACGTTGTGTTATGTGGTGAATGTGCAGGTCACAACTTGTCCACCAGAGCGTTTTGGAGTTGTTGGATTGTGTATTTGATGAGTTTGATGAGGGAAACCGAGAAATCCCATGAGCCTCCGTAGCGTAGCTCTGAGTAGCTCTCCGCTCCGCTCTGCCGTTCTAAAAACAGCTTGCACCGATAATTAAAGGTAACAAACCTACTGCTATGACTATAACGATTATGGCAATGGGCCAATTTGCCAAAAATGTTTAACTATCCCTTTAATTTTCTGCTTCCGGCTCCAGACGACTTTTGACTAATTTTCTCCTGCATAGAATCAAACTTTTGTGTCGGTTTCATTAATTATTCCACAGTTTCTTCTGTGAATTAACAAACGTGTTGGATAGATCCGTAAAACTTTGAAAACGCTTCACACAGTTTCATGAGAAAACCTAGATCAATTAAAACCTCCCTCTGTGCTAATAACTCCCCGAGGACGCTCTGCTCCCCCACCTCGTCTCCATCCAAACCACACAGCTGCTCCGTCTCCGGTTTTTCAATGACAGCGCTGATAGACGAATCCTAATTTATTGCAAAATGAACATGTCACAATATGAAAACTAATCAGACACACGGTTTATTATCGGTGTTTAATAGAGGATGAAAGTGAATGTGATTGATCAGGATCCGTCGCAGCATCCAGCGCGGCCACATACAGCGTGTATCAGTGTTCCTGTCATATCTGCAGGCGCTGCGGTTAAGCTGCAGCTCGGGCGATAAAAAATTAACATGCTGATTAGCGGCGGACGGGCTGTGGGTGGGTGAAATAATAATAATAATGATGTACGAGGAAAATATTAATTACGTTCCCTAAAATGTGAACATATTCTAAGCATTTATCATCAGGCAATAATTACACTCTGTGTTTGGACTCCTGGACACATTTACAGATTGACTTTGCTCTCTGGGACGCAGCCAAATGTTATTATGAAGTAGAAATGGAAGTTTTGCTGTGGGGGACGAACGGTGACATTCAGGAGTGGGTTAAACATGTCAATAATGTCTGATCAGGCTAATGATCAACCCCTGTTGCTGGTTTCATACCTGGAAAAACTAACTTTCAAATATATTCATCAAATGTAGTGTAACTTCCTGCATTTAAATGTCTAAAAATGACCAGACCTTAATCAGTTTGTCCAAATAATGTAAGACAGGAAATAAAGGAGCTTGTTTAAGTTCAGGTCAGGAAGTAGTGGAGCTGTGCATAAAGCCTATTGGACATAACCAAATTGCATGACTGCTGTGTTAATTCTTGCAATGCAGAACTCTTCACAGCATCAAATTGATAAACTACTGCCATATAAATATGTAAAATCCCACAATGCATTGCAAAAAGTAGTGCACAACCAACTAGTGAATGTATACAATCATGCATCGTGCAGAAAATCTATGAATGACCTTGTGTCCAAAAGTGTTTTTTTTTTCCATTTCACTGATGAGCTCACTCTACTTTAAACCCTTGGGTGGAAAGAAGAAGTGAGTGTGTAATTTTGGACAGAAACACAGGAACATTATGTGTCATTTAGTTTTCTGTCATTGACGTCATGTCCCTTATGAGTGTTTCTGGCAGTGTGGTCGCCTGTCAGAGACTCAAAAATTGACTTTAACACAGTTTCAAGTTAATTTTTTAACATATTTCAGCAATATATTTAAACCACATGAAATATTTTCGTCATTAGACATCTGGATCTTAAAGGGATAGTTCAAAATTTTGGCAAATTGACCCATTGTCATAATCCCTATAGTTTTAGGAGTAGTGTCGTTACCTTTAATTGTCGGTGCAAGCTATTTTTAGAACAGCGGAGCAGAGCCGTGAGCTGCTCAGAGCTACAATACACTACAGAGACTCATGGGATTTCTTGGTTTGTGGAGTTGTTTTAGAGGCAAATGCAGAGACTGCTTGCTGGAAAACTGTTCCAGACTTCCTGTGCATCAGCGGTTTTGCATGAATTTACCTCGAAAACAACTCTGGCTTGTAACGTTGTGTTATTATCGCATAGCGTGGTGAATGTGCGGGTCACAATTTGTCCACCAGAGCGTTTTGGAGTTGTTGGATTAGTGGCTCTGAGCAGCTCGAGCTTGCACCGACAATTAAAGGTAACGAACCTTCTCCTAAAACTATAGGGATTATGGCAATGGACCGATTTGTGAAAATGTTGAACTATCCCTTTAAGTTATCAAGGGAAAAAAGCCACATAAATGTAATACGGCCGCGCTCCAGGACATGGTTTTAATCCTTTCGATCCATTAGGAGGAGGAAGAAGACCTCCTGTGTTGGGACTCCATGTTTCCTCTTCACAGCTGCTGATGATCTCCATCAGTGAGTTTTGAACTTCTTCTTGTTGCATTCATTAGCATCTTAATGAGGCGGATTTACATTTATTAGAAATAAATCTCACACCTAACCTTTCAAGAGACGGACTTCACGTCAACACCAATCCTCCCTGTTGTTACGTCAAAGACGAGTTGCGTTGACACAGTGAAAATATTTCCCAATGAATCCCATTAGGCGCCGTGTGAGTGTGAGTAATGGGAACACTGGTTAATTACTGACCTCATTAGCACATCGCTGGTTATGTGTCATCCTCTACTCTATCACCGTGGCGATGATGGCGGCATGGCAGCTGAGGCTCGTCTTGATGCGGGGAAAACAGAAAAATGTGAGCGTGTGTGTGTTTTTTTTCTGTTGTCAGTCAGTTTGACTCGTGAACATCTGCGTCACCTGAAGGTCGTCTCTGTAAAACACTCAGATACGACAACAGCGGCGCCGTGTACCTGTTCATCATTTTGACAGAAAAACATCACACACTCCACGCTCCAACAAGGACACACAAACACTGATTCAGAGGGAAGGTAACACTCTTCTACACATACTCACACACACACACACTTCATTATAATGTCTGAGCTGTATCCAAAAGAACATTTGTTGCTGCTGTGTTCCAGATTAGAAACAAGACACTTACAAGGCTCTTAACCTCTCTCCTCCTCCACCCACTCCAACTCTCTTCCTCTCTTACTGAACGCACACATGCACACACATCTACACACAAACCTACCTCCCACATATTACCACAGAAGGGGTATTGGTCTATGACTAATGAAATGATTTACTGATACAAAAGAAGGAGCTCAGCTGCAGATAAGCACTTTTTTTCTCTCTTTCTCTTCATCCCCCTCTCTCTCTCTCTCTGTCTCTTTAAGCCATGCACTCACATTTTCAATAATTGCACTGGTGGCTAAATGTTTCATTTTGCGCCGCTATATCTGGCGATAAGTGCCGTGATTAGCGCTCTTTTTTGTAACGTACCCGATTTCGCGCCTCTCTTACATTTCTTACTTCCTCTTTTCCCTCGCTTCTCTCCTTAACACCTTCCTCTTAATCCTCTTTCCCTTCTTCTTCCCTTCTTCTTCCCGCTCCTTTTATTTGCTCTCAAACCACCCACCCTGTCACAGATTATACTTTAACATCATCTATGTATTGACGCTTATTTATAGATTTATTGAGTCGTGTGCCGTGTGTTTGTGTGTGTGTGTGTGTGAGGAGATTATTTCTTTAAAGTGTGAACAACGTAACCTTTACCTTGAAAGGTGGAGCTTTCTTTGATGTGGAGGCCTCGCTAATTGATTGGTTACCTGATTTTACCCCCAGGTAAATAGATTTCAAGCCTCTGTGTGGGCTTGTATGCTTGTGTGTGTGTGTGTGTGTGTGTGTGTGTGTGTGTGTGTGTGTGTGTGTGTGTGTGTGTGTGTGTGTGTGTGGTTGTCCCTCCCTCTTCTCTGATGTTGATATTTTTTGTTATTCCCTGTGTGTGAGGCCGGACTGATAAAACATGAATGGTTATTGGTGAAAGTTCTCGTTTGTGTGTGTGTTTTTTCTCTCTATCTATCTCTATCTCTCTCGTGAGACGTTCAGGGGTCGTTTGCATTTTAACGACGGCCTTTGGCAACGCGTCCCACAAGGTTACCAGTATGAAGATATTATTTTCCTCTCTCTCTCTTTCTCTCTTTCTCTCTGTCCTCCAGTGTCGGCGTCGCTCGTGTCTCCTCCAGATCAGTAGGAACATTTTGAACCAGATGAATCGCTGCTTCCCACAGAGTGTGTTAATGTTAATGCTCTTATCGTTTTGTCTTCAGGGCAAAGCGGGGGCTGCACTTTAGGTTTGGTTGGTTGGTTGGTTGGTACGTTGGTTGGTGGCTAAAACTTACAAATAGCTCCTTTAATCAGAGTTTGTTTGTTTGTGTAGCTGATGTTAATCTGGCCCTCTACGTTGAATGCCCCAGGTGGGGTTTGAACCCACGGTCTCCTGCACGGCGGGCGACGATGCAAACCGTTGTGCCAAGAGGTCAATGACCGCTTGGCAGTCAGGTTTGCACGTCCTTTATGGTTTGTTTGTTTGGTTTTTTGGTTGGTTTGCTTTTCGGTTTAGGTTTAGGCTAATGCTAGCTATGTAGCAATAGCAAAACTTACAAAAGCTTCTTTAACCAGAGTTTATGTTTTTGTTATGTTTTTTTTTTACTTTGATTGGAGGTTTGTTTGTTTGTTTGTTTGCCTGAATGTTAATTTGTTTGATTTTTTTGTCGCTTGCTTAGCGGTGGTTTTTAGGCACTAGCTAGGCTATCAGGGTTATGTAGCAATAAAGAAAAAGCTCCTTTAACCAGGGCTTTTTCTGTTTTGATTTTTTCTTTTATTTGAGGTTTGTTTGTTTATTCTTTGGTTGATTGGTTTAAATTATGTATGTTGGTCGGTTGGTTTTTGAGTCCTTTGAAATCCTTAATTGTCCCATTTTAACCCCATTAAACCCCAGTAATTGATCCATGGATCATGTAGCCTAGCCTATAACCTATGTTAATGGCTATTGGCAAAGATATTCAGTCATCAATCATCACTACCTTGTATTGTGAATCTGTATTCTTTGAAATGTTTTATATTTAATGCTCTATAAAGTCCCTTAAATTGTCCATTAGTGTAATAGCCCACTTAAAGCCTAGCCTAAGACTGGAAGAGACCAACTATTTTTATGTAAAATCCACATAGGAAAACTCTCTATATTAATATGTGGTAGGATTTTATTATCTTATAGTTATATAACATTAAAGATGCCTGTTTTTTTTAATAAACAATAACTTCACTATATCAATTTTGAAAACTTTGATTCCCAGTATCTCAAAACTAATTAAAAACAGCAGCTCTGCTCGTGTTGTTGTTGCTGCTGCTCTTCTACTTTTTTCTCCCCTGGTCACAGCTCTGGATCCTCGGTGTCCCTGTGATCACCGTCCAGGCTGCTGCACGCTCCGAGTGAATCACGAGGGCTGTCCGACGTGCTCGGCCATAATCACAGCCAGCCCTGCAGCTTTGCATCAAACATCCACTGAATCACATAACCTGATCAAGGACACAGTGTCTAATTTGTAGTCCAGTGCTCTACGTGTCTCCTGTTGGACTTTAAAGCCCCAGAGGTGATCTCAGTTGACCTCACCCTCAGCTGCAGCAGCTCAGTTTTTTTTTCCATATTAACCACTTACTGTACCATCCTCTCCACTTACATTCAAAATGCTGTGAATGGCTCACAAGGCCGAGGAGTGGAGTGAACTAATGCTTTTTCCGGGACTCTGCTTTCCCCCAGAGGAGCCGAGGCCAGCTCACCTCCAGTCATTGACTGAGCTCCATCCTCCTGTTCGCTGGTCGATTGACCTTCCTAATCCAGTCAGGAGTGCACACTCACTCCCCAGCTTCCAGTCCAGACTGACAAGTCCTCCTCTTACTCTTACTCCACTCCCTCCTCGATTGCACAACCTCCTCTCACCATCATTTTTTTTTTATTTAATCTATTGGAGCAGGAGTTGTAAATTGCAACAGTCTCTTAGCATCCACAGGTTAAGTTGCATCAATTGACCCTTTTGGCTGCTTTGGAAATGAAAAAGAAGACATTAAAGCAAGCGGATAAATAAGTTTAACCCATGTTGTAACACACAGTGACACCGAGTAAGACCCCTCCCTCTCTCGAGAGATCAAGTTTGCCGACTGCTAAACTTCTCTATTTGTAGCAGCTTCAGCAAAGACCACACAATAGCTGATAGACTGGTGTTGATTCCTCTGCCAAGCGACCGTCATCAAAAAAAGCCACTCAGAGCCACAAATAATGCTCAGAACAGCACCAGACTTTAGCAACAGAACAAATAGTGTCTCAGCCCATAATACGAGGCATCAAACACCTGCTGGCTTTGCCTGAAAAGAGACAAAAACAAAACTCACCCAGTAGCTTCTCCAGTCGCTTCCTTCTAATGCAGAAGCCCTGACGAGTCGATAACCGAGTGCAGGAGAAAAATAAGGAGACCAGTGATGCAGCAGCTTTTGCCGACTGTGATAGTTTGAACAACTCAACTCCATTGATTTCCCTGACAACACTCGCTAGTTATTGTTGGAAACAGTTTGGTGGTTTGCTGCTCAGAGCATTATGAGTGGCTTTGTGATGGCGTTTGGTTTGTGGAGGAATCAACAACAGTGTATTGGGTTTTTTTTAAGTAGTTTTTGGGGGCATTTTTGCCTTTATGGATAGTATAGTTGAGAGAGATAAGAAATGGGGAGGCAGGTGTGTTAGACTATGGTTTAACCTTACACTAATATCCGTTTAACAATGTTGCTGTGGTGAATGTCAGCAAATGGCTGCAAAATTTACACTTTAATGTTTATTTGGAGGTGTGTGTTTCTGACCGCATGTGAATTACCAGCCAGCTAACGCTCCAATGCTGACTTCTAATACCCTCCAGGCCACAAATTACACTCTACACGCATGATTATTTCCACAGTCGTAGACAAACTTGTCCTTTGTCTCACAATGTGCTCAAAAAAAGCAGAGACTTACTGTGCAGAATTTGAATGGCCAGGTCTCTTCCTGCTGCACATTGACTCCAAAGAAGAGTCGAGACAAGCAGAAGGGACTTCTGTTTGGAACTCACATGTTTCCAAAATATTTACTCTACAGTAGAGACACCAAAGACGTATTCGAGGAAGTTCAGACAGTTTTGACAGCTCCTCCATATCAGTGCTCAGAGAAAGATGATCATGTGTCTTATTAGCTCTGTCTTGACCTTAAGGTCGTGGGTTTGTTTCCCATGTTGAGATGGCTCCTCCGGCTCGTGGCACTCGGGCAGAGTTCAGCGGGTTCACCAGAGTTTTTAGTTTTAATAGTGTGCAGTTACCTGCTGCTGCAGAGATAACATCCTGAATCCCACCTACATGCTGCTGCTGCTGCTGCTGCTGCCCTTCACATCAGTTTCAAAGAGTCTGAAAGCCTTTCTTTCAGCAGCACTGTGCTGGTTATTGTGTGTTTTTGTGTCCCACTGTGCCTTTTGTCACTAGTTTGATATCTGCTGTGTTGTTATTCATCCACATTTTGAACGGCCATCTGAAGACCGGGCTGTGTTTGGTCAAACTACACCCACGCAGTAGTTCATTATGTGAGAGCTCAGCTGTTGAGATTTTGATAATCAATAAATCAGGCTTAAGATGTTCAATAATTTTGTGTTTTTTTGCTAATATAGTTATGAGTAATAAAGTCATAAAGCTGCTCTTATGATTTGAAGCCAAATTTGAAGGCAGAGTCCCAACCTGTGTGGGCAGACCGATCATTTGCAAAACAGTGCAATTTTGGCATAAGGGTGTAGTTATATTAATCATATACCTTTTTATAGATCATGTTTTCATTAAAATGATTTTAAAAAACATGAATGATGTTCTCTCATCTCATCAAAGTGCATTTCTGTGTAGCAACAGGATTAAAAGGAAAAAAGAGAGTCCATCGACAGACGCAGGAATGATCAAATGATCAAAGAAGAAACATTTAGTTTTCACTCCAGTCCTGAATGTTTGATCGTTATCAATCAGATTTTTAAAAAAAGAGCCATTGTTTGGCCTTCATATTGTTTGAGGTTTGATGTTTGGCCCCCAACATTTTACAGATATTTTCATGTGGGTCGTGAGGTGGAAAAAGCTTGAACTACAAAGGGAAGAATAATGAGTTTTGGTTTTTTCGCATCGTGACCAGATTTTGTTTCAGCTAATGCAGCCGTGTTTATATTTTAAAATGATGTCCCTGTGGTCTCGTACGTGTCTTGATCATCAAACTGCACAAACTCCTCTTGATGTTTCAAAAACTTCAACTTTCATTTCGCTAGTCTTTGTTTTTACTTTCAGATTGTCATTTAAATGTAATAATGTGTTGACGCTCTCGTGTATCTTCTTCGTCCCTCAGGGCGGAGCCGATCCTGCACCGGATAAAGGAGGACCGCACCCGGGTGGTGTCTCCCTCGTTCGACAACATCAAGTACGACACCTTCGAGATCGAGGAGTACCCGCTGTCCGCTCAGGGCTTCGACTGGGAGCTTTGGTGTCGATACCTCAACCCGCCAAAGTCCTGGTGGGTCCAACGCAACCACACGGCCCCGATCAGGTAAACTGGAGCAAAAAAAAGACTGAGCGACCTTGTTTTGATTGCCATAATCCCTGTAGTAGTAGGTTCATTACCTTTAATTATCGGTGCAAGCTAAGAACGGCAGAGCAGAGCCGTGAGCTGCTCAGAGCTACGCTACGGAGGCTCATGGGATTTCTTGGTTTCCCTCATCAAACTCATCAAATACACAATCCAACAACTCCACAACGCTCTGGTGGACAAGTTGTGACCTGCACATTCACCACGCTATGAGATAATAACACAACGTTACCACACAGAGTTGTTTTAGAGGGAAATGCAGAGACTGCTTGATGAAAAGTTGTCTCCAACGGGAACATGCATCAGCGGTTTTGCATGAATTTACCTTGAAAACAACTCTCTCTCATATCGTTCCATTATTATCTCATAGCGTGGTGAATGTGCAGGTCACAACTTGTCCACTAGAGCGTTTTGGAGTTGTTGGATTGTGTATTTGATGAGTTAATGAGTTGGATTAGTGGCTCTGAGCAGCTCGAGCTTGCACTGACAATTAAAGGTAACAAACCTACTCCTAAAACTACATGGATTGTGGCAGTGGGCCAATTTGCCAAAATGTTGAACTATCCCTTTAAGTTATCAAAAGGAAAAAAAGCCGATCAGGTAAAATGGAGCAAAAAAAAAAAAAAGACAGAGCGACCTTGTTTTGAGCTTTAACAAATAAAATAATGTCTCAATAGGAACAGAGTGAGACAGCAGCAAAATAAACAGTCAGTGGAGTATTCATTATTAATAAACTGCCTTGAAGCATATTGAAGTAGGTTTGATAAGATCGCTTAGCCTACTAAGCTCATTATTTTTACATAATCATTTCTCGAACACTAATCCCCACGAATAATTACGTATTATGTGAATTCTGGTGAGTGTAGTGTCAGGATTTCAACCCATCTGAAACGTGGGAGCTGCAGCTTCACTGAGCCTCGTCGTCACGGAGAGCAGTTACACAGCTTTAAGAGGACGAGCAGGTAATTTTACTCGCTCGGAAATGGATGTAATGAACCAGATCTTCATTACTGTCGGCCGTAAAAAAAAAAACTAAAAAACATTACCAATATGACAGATAAAGATCGGCTCAGTTGTGCAGCAGAGGCAGCCACAGATAAAAAGAATACATTTTTTAAAAAGCCTGGCAACAAAAGCAAACTTGCCTCCTTTACCTGCAAAAGGGATGATATGGCGTTTGTTTGTGGTTCATGGCGAGAAAATCAATAATGCAGTGTTTATAGATTTAAACAAAGACAAGAGGACATGTCCTGCTCGATATTGAAATGGAGGAAGATAAATGGAGCCAATTATTTATTTCTTCTGTCTTCTACACGCTCACACTTTCTGCCAGCGCAATTCGCAACCGGATTTGCTCACATGTAGCCCCACGCACATACGTACTGTACGCACATCACCGTCAGTGTCTTATGACCTCGCGGGCATTTTATTAAAGTAATGACTCATCTCTGATGTCCATGCATGACAGATTCAAGTGGAAACTCTGGGGTTTTCATTCATGAATCTGCAGCACTGAAGTGTAACAGCAGAGGTGCATTGATCCTGCCCGTTCAGTAATTCAGTGACCCTGACGACTTTGTGCTGATAATAAAACACAGGAGTACAACTGTTGCTGTGTCTGTGCAGAAGTCCATATGCATACAGTATATAATATCTGTTCATATATTGAATTTCTATATATAACATAAGTAAAAAATAATAAATTGAAAGCAATGTAGGCTGCAGAATGACATATGACAATCAGAACAGACTTCTTTAATTTTTCTCTCTATTTCTTGATTGATATAATAAAATGACTTCCAAACAGATTAAAGACGAGGAAGTGGACAAGCAGTCTGTGCAGAAGCATGAAAAAATAAGAAATTAAGGAAATAATCACTGGGAAAGTGAAAAATGGATAGTAAATTGTAACAAATTTGCATGCATAATGCAAACATATGTCGCTGGATTATTTTAGGACATCATTATATATGCAAATGTTTTCCTACATGGTATAAACTTGTACCATCATCTATTATTAAAGCCACAGATACTGTATGTGAATACACAATAGACGATGAGTTTTGGGACCATGCAGCAGATTTTTGCCCAGAGAGAGACGTCACTCAGTGTTGATGACAGATCAGTCCTCCTGTGTAGCTCAGTGCAAATCATATCTGACAACAATACTGAGCTGCTCTCCCCTGTATTATGAGCATGAAACCTCCCTTTTTTTGCTCACGTCCTCACTAACTTTAAATAATCACAGTGGACGGCACCAATCAGGAAATTACGAGGTGTAGTCTGTAATAGATGTTGACGTTCAGCAGGAGGAAGCCAAAAGCTGCCCAGTTGGGGAGAAGAGAGGGGGGGGGGGGTTAAAGAGGAGGGGATGGAGGGAGAGACGTGAGGCAAAGATGGTTTCTGCTGTGTGAGATGAATCTGAATCACATTCCTCCTTCTCTGTGTCGTAACTCATTCAAATCCAAACACACAGACACAACGCACATCATTGAAATCATTCAGTGTGACGTACTCCTCTCGAGGACGATCTGTTCCCAGTGTCCGTTGAAAATAAACATCCCATAAATCTGATCAGGTGTCTCTGAAATGTAGTGGAGAGAGAAAAAAAAAACACAATCCTTACCTGTGAATCATCACAACATCCCAGTAACACAGTGGTGGTGGCTGCTGCATGCACTGCAAAGAGAAACTGCTAATAGCTACTTAAGTGAGCCTTTATAATTGTGCTAATCTGTTGTTAAAGGGATACGCCAACATTTTTTTTTATGTGTCTTGCTTCACTCCCGTGTCCATGACCAGCAGATAGAGACCATCCTTTCGACTGTGCGTGCAGTAGGAAGGGAGATAGAGCCGTATCTCCCATAATTAGCTTAGCCCAAACGCTAGTGTTAGCCTGCCTCCACCTAAAGTTCACTCTTCAGCAACTCTAAACGGGCCGATCTTCGTCTCACAGCTGACAAAACTCTCCGGTAAGGCATCTTGAGCGGTCAAATGCCGGTAAGAGGACAAGATCGGTCAACAAGAAAGGGCAACGGGTGTTTTATTTTGTGAAAGTAACTGGAAGTGCGTTGGTCACAATTGGCTAGCTTGAGTAGCGCCGAATTTGTCCGACCAAAATTGTAAACAGCTGGTATTTAGACAAATTAATGATCTAAATGATCAGCTACTTTCTCACCTAAAAATGTTTTAAATGTCGATAAAGTGATATATTTACAGAGTTTACAGCTAAAATGAAATCTGCTCCTGACTGCTTATTTCAGCTCAGGTAGCAGGCAGGCTAACACTACCCATACACTTCCAGCATTTGAGCTAAGCTAATCACAGACGATACGGCTCTATCTCCCTTGTTACTGCACGCACAGTGGAAAGGATGGTGTCTATCTGCTGGTCATGGACTTGGGAGTGAGGCAAGACACGAAAAAAATGTTGCCGTATCCCTTTAAAGTGTAAAAAAAGACAAGCAGAGGAAACCAGGAGATGTACTTTACAATGCAATGACCTCCCTTCATATGTGTAGCAGTAAGTCTATCTATAATGTGACTGTGAATATGATGAGGAGTGAACAACTAGACACATAGAAGCTCCTTGCAGGAGGTTCTTGAAAACATCCTGCCTCCCCTGGAGAAGTAAATCCCGTCCAAATGGGACTTAATACTTTTAAATCTCCACTTCTGCTCCAGTCTTAAGGGTAAAAATCAAAATACTATAATGTTACCAGAATAAAATGTTTGCCAGGGGGGGTGACACCAACTTTCTAAATCCGAACACATTCACCGATTTCTGGCGACCGCTGAGCCGCAGATTCAACAGGGGTGAAATGTGTCGCTCTGATATTTAAGAGTTGTCACGTGACTTCATTGTGCTGCTTTCTGGAGGCTGTGGAGAGAGGAGAGTGCTGAGAGCTGCTTCTGCTGCTGCTGCTGCTGGTGCTGGTGCTGGTGCTGGTGGTGGGAGGAAGAGGAGGAGAGCCGCACATCTATTAGCATTTTTTGGAGCTTCAGCGTTTCTGGCTGTTTGCCAATCTGTGCATCCACAGGGAGGAAAACTTCAGCCCAAACGCTGCTGTACTGTATTTCATATCGTTGAAGAGGAGATGTGACGACGGCGTGAATACCAATAGCGGTTATTTTTCACTCCTGTTGATTCAGTTTGATGCTGATGAAAGATTCGTTTAGATTTTTTTTTTTTACCAATAATGTCCTGAATTTGTTGCATTGAGTATGAGGGCATCGTTTTTGACAGCTGCATCATCTGTGAGCGCGATGCATAATGCATCAGGTTTTCATGAAAGGCTTCAGTCTGTGTTTACAGCTTCAAATGTGCAGCAGATTCAAAAAGCTTCTCATTCAGGACATTGTTGCACATCTGTGTGTGGGTTTATAGTTGCGCTTGTGTGAATATTATTATTTAATATCTAAATGCTGCACATTCTTCTCTCAAACAAACCATTTTTTTCACCTCTGACCTCCTCTTTTTTCTCTCTCTTATGACCCGCCTCCTCCTCCTCAGGAGCCCTGCTCTGATTGGCTGCTTCGTGGTGGACAGGAAGTACTTTGAGGAGATCGGCCTGCTGGACGAAGGGATGCAGATTTACGGGGGAGAAAATGTGGAGCTCGGCGTCCGGGTGAGTTGCTTAGAGAATCTGTGACTTTTCTTTTTCAAGAGGAATTATGCAAGATTTTTACCTTATTTAAAGGGATAGTTCAACATTTTGGCAACTTGGCCCATTGCCATAATCCCTATAGCAGTAGGTTTGTTACCTTTAATTATCAGTGCAAGCTATTTTTAGGACGGCGGAGCAGAGCCGTGAGCTGCTCAGAGCTACACTATGGGGGCTAGTGGGATTTCTTGATTGCAAACTCATCAAATACACAATCCAACAACTCTGAAATGCTCTGGTGGAGAAGTTGTGACCTGCACATTCACCACGCTATGAGGTAATAACAGAAAAAAGTTGTTTTCGAGGTAAATTCATGCCAAACCGCTGATGCGTCTTCCTGTCAGGGGCAGTTTTTTGGCAAGCAGTCTCTGCATTGCACATGGCAAAACAGCAAAAAAGAAACTGGACTAGCATACTGTAGTTCCCCTTTAAGTTGCTGTGCATTGAGCTCTCAGGGCCACCGTAGTCTGCAAATCACAGAAAACTGATGAACGAACATTGCAAAATAATTCCATCCAAGCAAAGTTCATCACTTTTTTGTGTGTGTGTCCCCTGTGAACTCTTCTGTTGTCCTTTGAGCTGCTTGTGGTTCATCTTCTCGTGTTGTCAGGCTTTGCTGCTCAGGTTGTTTTTTTCTTCTATTTTTCGACATGTGTTTTCTGAAGCTGCAGTACATTGAGCTCTCAGCACCTCCATTATATCCTGAGCACCTCCATCCCATTAGCTGTGCATGCATTCAAGGCAGTCTCCCATCAATAACACTACACTATATTGCAGCACGGCAGCATCCAGCGCTCCACACACTAAAAATACCTGTATACCACAGTGTAATTTGGCTCCTTATATTGGAGGCTTCAGCTGCTCTCAGGGCACAGATTGAAACATCGGGAGCAGCCGACGTGTCCAACATACAGAGGGAGAAAAATGACCTTTCCTTTGACAGAATTGGGGCTTTATCAGTCATTCACATTATTCATTTGGCCCCAGTCAAGCAAACTGAGCTGATTACTAATGATGTCACAACTGCCAGATAACATTATAAGTAAATGTAACGACATTAAATTCATTCATCACGTCACGATGAATCTCTGCTGTTTCGGTTCATCTCCGTATTGAGCGCTAAAAGGATTTGTGTCATTTTCCAGCAGGTCGAATCGTGGGCTTTTTGCAGGGATATTATCTCTCATCTGATCTTCAGAGGGAGATCGTCTTCTCTGCAGACGCCTCCATCGTCCTCCCGAGACTGCAAATCAGTCTCGAGAGGACGCAACTGTTGGCAAACGGCTTCGAGACTAAACAGACGCAGTGAGACATCAGAGAGAAACTGTTGACTCGCTGCTCAGTGCCGTGTTGTTGGTGTTGATGACGCACTGGTTTGGTGATGAGCCCGCGGGCCCAGTGGCTGCATGCATGGTGCAGATCTGACTCTGGATAAAAAAAAGGAAAAGAAAAAAAAAGAAAAGCCACGTCAGGTTCAGATTTAACGGCCGGACGTGAACAATCGATGACAGGACGGCTTAAAGAGAAGATGGATGGGCGATTATTGTGCTGCGTGCCCTCCATCCTCGAAAAGAAAACCACACTGCAATGCAGCTACACTGTCATTAACTCTCACTCCTATTGTGTCCAGTCGTCAGGTGTTGATAGTTGCAGACCCCCCCTCCCCTCTCCCCCCATCCTCACTCCTTTTCTTCTGTAGCTCTTCCCAAATAAAAGACACTCACTCTGGTACAGCCATCAATAAACTGTCAATGTATGAAGACTGAAGGAGAAGGGACACACCGAGCGAAGGTCAAGCAAAAACTGACTTCTTATTTCTGTGACTGATAATCGACCATGTTCAGACTTTACTCTTTATTTCATGGATGATTTGTTCCTTGATTTTTTTTGATAAAGCGTCGGTGTAGGTGTGTTTTTTCGTAATAATCCTTGGCGTCAGATTGTCACAGTTTGTGTCAGAGGTCGAATCGGTTCTTCTCCGAGTCGTGTATTTGTCAAATCTGAACACAGACAAAAATAATCCAGCTTCAGTCGCCGGTTTATCTGTAGGGATCATGGGCATTTCAAACAGAAGCACTGTTCAGCAATCACCAGGAACAATTCAACCATTTGTCAACTATTTAAAGCTGGGGTATGTAATCCTGTTCAAAAGCACTTTTTCTTATACTGGGGTAAATGGCCCGTCTAATTTCAGAGGAATCGGTACGCTATGTCAGCAGGAAAAGGAACGGAAAATAACAGAGCTCTGTGACAGCCGCAAGACTGAGAAAACTCCGCCCAATCTGTTCCCTTCGGTCTGAATAGCACGGATTGGTCGAAGTTTGCTCGGAGACTAAGGAACCAATCAGATGCCTTCATGTCTAGTTCTGCACCCGCCCCCTCCTACGGGAGCGCGCACAGCCTTCGGGTCTTGCTGCCTGCTGCCGATTCAGTACACCTCACCTCTGCAGGACTACAGAGTTACAGGACGGATTTTGTGATCATTTGAGCAATGGCTGAGAAAACGCAGCCCAAACCGCCTCAACTGTATACTTGTTACGGCTCTTCCAGAGAAAAAGGCAAAAAAGAGAAAGCCAGAGGAAGAAAAGTCTGCAAACAAAAAGCTTCTGGATAAAGCAAGAGCGAAAACCAGAGTCAACATTGGTTCAGCTTTTGAGCGGTGGAGACAACTGAGGGATCTGAAGAGACTCAAAAGTGATGCCGAGGTTGCCGTCTTTCTGTTGGACAGGTAATTATTTGTTTTGCTTCAGGGAGGATTTCTTATTTTCATGAAAATGTAGGCTAACTTTTGCTAACGTAGCTACTATTGTAGCTTGTATTAGCCAAATGCTAATATTAGCTTCTCTGTGGTGTACAACGGGCCGATGACGCTAGTATTGAATAGATACTGATTTTTTAAAAGATATTACTCTACTACCGTAGTCGTCTGTGTCTGTGTTATTGTGATAAAAGACGTACATATATTGGCTTTTACAACCGCAGTGACGTAGCTCATTTATGTTTCATAGCTATGAGAAGGATCCATCAACCTAGACGCCGTCTAAAGGCCAGATGATCCACGTCAACATGGGGTTCTGTCAGGTGTCCCAGCTCCATCGGTGCAGGAACTTTTGCAGACCCAACTCAGCAGAGGCCTAGGTGAGTTTTCTTACAATATTGTAGCTTGATGAAGTTATAACATAATGTACACATTATGTACACGCTCTAAGTATTCTTATTCCTTGATTGTCTCAAAAAATGTATTAATTATTATCAGATGTGTAATTGTGATATTCTTCCTAAAGGTAAATCACTGCCAAAGGAGTAGATCACCACAGCTGACAACTACTCCACACAGCCTGACCTGTCTCTCATCCCTGGAAACACCATGTATATACTATTCTTGAAAATCTACAGATTATTTATGTAACAATAAAAAGACTTATACCAATTTTGTTGTTGTTTGTAATCACTTATTTTGAATGTGGTGGTGAGAAAATCTATTGCTTGTTTTGCAGATATAGTAAAATGAAAGGCATTCATCTTTTTCAAAGGTTTTATTCCAAAATGACAAAATATAAATAACAAGAGACAAATTTTAAACAAAAGTCAAATGTAAACAACCTTGTTATGTGCATAATGTAAACCTCAGTTCAGTGTAAATCTGTGTTTAGACTCTGCTAGGGACAAAACCCTTGTACTGTCCATTGGGGTCTGGGTAGCGGTCTCTGATTTTCCAGACACAGCAACTAGGAATAACCACTCTGTGCCCAGCACCCAGTGCCCCATGCTTCCTGCATTTCCATGCTGGAAATGCAGGAAGCAGGTTGTTGCCGACAGCACTTTTTTTCTAGATCTGTGGGCATCTCGCGGCACTTCCTGCACACACACCAAGTGGGTAGATGTGGAGCTGGAGGGCCTGGTGGAGGAGCATCTCCTGATGCTGAGATCTGCAGGACGTGGAACAGGAGGCTTGGGTCCCTTGTAAGGCAGATCTGAAGCACCTGATGGGATTCTTCCAAGCTCAGTCGTTCAATTCTAGCCTGTAAAAAAAAAAACAGTTCATCAAGAAGATTAGACCTTGTCCTTTATTATTACTAATATTATTTTTGGTTTGTTGCCAGACCAGAGTTGAAAATTTAATTTGTTTATATTTTTCTTTTACAGTTTATGAATGACAATAAACTAACAGAAATGTTGTGCTCACAGTAAATGGCATGTCATTGTTTACCGTTCTAGATGATGTGGAGATCATGGGGGGCAAAAGGCTATTTTAGCCTCTGCCCCTTGCAGCCCCTCGAGCACGGCCTCCTCTGGCTCTAGCACGACCGCGTCCTCTTGGAGCTGAAGACGTGCTCGGTTGCGGACTGTAGCTCGGATCTGAGCCAGTGTTCTGATCATGTAAACTCTATCAAACAACAAAGATATCGTTAGCCTAATAGCATTTCTGTCTAACTAATTTTTAGAATAAAATTGACATATTGGCCCAAATTTACTTCTCTAACACTTCTGCATTACCCTGCATTATTGTCAATGAAAAAACCGAGTTGCTATTACATGCTATGTGACTAATAACAATAAGAATAAAAATAGAACACGTTTGTCAGTGAATAACATGTAACGGTGTTACAATGTAATTTAGCTGATGGGTCTGTATCCAGCCGGATCCTTGGAGAGATTCGGCAGATTCAGACCCGACCTGCCTCTGGGTCTGCACAGACTGATGTGCTAGAAAACAAAACAAAAAACACAATAATATAGTTTACTTACAGATAAATGAGACATGATTCTGCTCGTTGTTGTCCTCCAAAATACTCCGAAATAGCTGTAGCTCTTTAGGTTAGCTTCAGGTTAGCTCCCCTCCGTGCCGCTTCGTGTGCGCGTCCCTGTGTGTGGGGGCGTGGCTTGGACGGACTCACTGACGGGAGGGGGAGCAGGGGGGAGGAACTTAGAGGAGGCAGGAGGAGGTGCATTTTTCAAATCTTGCTCGCTCTCTTGCTAGTTTTCCAGGATTACATACCCCAGCTTTAACTCCCTGCACCGGAGAATATCGTAACGACATCACTTCTCATCACAGCGGTACTGCTTCTCTACTATACTGTAGGTGGAGGCACCTGATGAGCTCCTTGAGTTTTCGCCTCTTCCTGCACTTTAAATTGTTAAATTGCTTGTGTAATTTTTAACTGTGCAAACAAATAAAATCTAAAAAAAAAAAAAAAAATCTTCTGATCATAGTTTGCACTTTGCAAAGTTTGCGCTGCACCTCAGTTTCCTCTGTTTTTCATTTGAAAGAGGTCCACGCAGAACTTTCTGATGGCTCTTTCCATGTTTCTATCTCTTCTGCGCAAGTTAAAAAAAGGAAACATTTACATTTTTTCAGACAAGATAATACCCTATATGATTTAATGACTGTTCATCTCTAATGTCGGTCCAGATTTACAGTGCAAACAAGAGCAAAGTCTGCACGACTGACTTTTAATGGTTCAACTCTGCCTCAATGTAAAGAAGTGTAGAATAAAAATCAATTTGATTAACAACGTACCGTAATATAATATAGTGTGTCACCATGAGTAATATACTGTTTGCCTGCCGGAGTCGGTCACATGTAGTGACTCAGCTCTAAAAGCCTGTAAGTGCCTATAACCGAGCGTACATGTAGGAGCCGGTGTGGAAGTGGAGGTAGATAATAAAACCATCCGACGGTGAGTCTGTGGCCGTGCTGAGTCGACAGTCTCCGCTTCCTCTCAGCTGAAGAATGTCTGTCCGATAATGGACATAATTTAATTTCCACCCTGCAGCTGATTTGGTCATGCACATACAATAAACCTGCGAGTGCACTTTCCCTGACGTTACCAGGAGGCAAATCCACACCCGCAGCAGTTTTATTAAGTGTTTCTGGGACCATTGTGAACAAATAGGAGAATTCACACCGACTCTGAAGGACACGCAGCGATACACACTCTGTCCACGGACACTCACTTAAACCACACAAAGGCCCCATTGTGGATTTACTAACTACAGCTGTAATGACCAACCAAGGCTGCAAGTCGCTGTTGCTGTAAAGTGTTGCAATTTGAAAACTGTGGACTCGTTTCTAGGCAGGGCTGGAGATGGTCACACATAATAAAACGTATAGGCTGCAAGACAAACAGTGCATCCATCATCCTGTGGTGTTAAACTTCGAAGACAATTGCAGACATTAAAAAAATAAAAATAAATTGTGGACTAAAAAACTGAAAAAATGTCAAAACATCCATAAGTGTCTTCTGGCTCCTTCAGTGTCCTTCATGCAGCCCGTCCCTGCAGATACGTGGCCAAACAGAGGTCGGACATGTGGCTGCTGGAGCATTTGTTTCAATCTGAGATGCTGATGTGCTGATGTGCAACATCTGTTGGCACTGACAGTGTTTTACAGAAGAGCCAGAGTCAGTTTATTTGCATCTTTTGGTAGAAAACACTTTAGAAAATCAGTGCAAGAGCTCAACATGAGGACAAAAGACATGCAGGACAAACTCCACCTAACAAGGCTTCAGGAATCAAACCCAGAACCTTCTTGCTGTGGCATCAACTATTAGATAATAGTGCAATAATGACATATATACAGTAGTTGCACAGGCTGACACTCATCTGACACAAATACTGTTGAACAAAGGTAATTAGGTGAGTATTAAAGAGTTGTTCAGGCTAAACCACATCAGCAGGGAAAAAACTGTTGGTGTAGCTTTTTATATCCACAGTTGTGTGTTGTGTCTGCTCTTCTAATAAAACCTTGCTTTACAAATAAAATGGAAATACAGATATTTCAGCCACAGTGTTGAAAGTACGTAGTAGACAGAAGAAAAGAAAGCTTGGCTTGTAGGCTTGGAGTTCCTTTTCGAACATATCTGTCTTCTTCAAGTGGTTTTACGAGTGTAGTGAACTCATCAGGCTTTGTCCGAGTCTGCAGCAGCTCTCAGCTCTTTACCGAACCTCAGCGTCTACTTGTGTAGCCTCCGATCTTGTTTGCTCAACACACAGTGAGTAGAGTGAGCTCTCATGAGCACTTGTTTAATATTTGTTCCCATTTTTGTAGGAATATGCATTGCCCACAATAGAATAAACTTTATTGTCATTGCACAAGACGTATAATGAGATTTATTGCACCCTGACTGACCCTGTGTTGCACAAACTGTCCCGTTATTGTAGGTTTATGTACTGTAGCTGAGCTGAATGCTTCACACAATAGGTCACAACACAATAGAGGGGCGGAGTTTAATCATTTTAAGCTTAGTTGTGGCTCTTGGATGTTAATCTGTCAACAGGCCTGAGAAGAAAAGCTGCCGTTCTCGGTGTGTGTCCAACTCACGGTGCCTAAAACAAGCTTTTTTTTTTTTGCATTTTTGTATTGTATTGTATTCCCTCCCTGTGTCCTTCAGGATCTGTGCTTCCGGCAGGACGGACAACTGTTTATGAGAACAGATTAGTGGCACTTAAACATTCCAGATGTCTCATGTTCGAGGCGAACAGTAAAAGTGAAATAACAGGGGGCACACACACACACACACACACACACACACACTCGCTCTTTCCCTACCGGATTCATTTGATTCATCTCATACATGTGTCTTGTCAGTGGGGAGGCAGACGTCATGGAGAGTGGCAAATGCAACCCCCCCCGCTACCCTCCCTTCCCTCAGTAGTTTCACTCCCCCCCTTCCTCCTCCTCCAACTTCCATTAAAGCACATTGCCCTTCCACAGCTGTGAGTGCGACTCTCCTGCAGCGAGCGGCTGGTGAGGAGTGATCACTTCAGGTCGGTTGTTGCTCTGCAGTGACCGCGGGGAGCTGGCTCGGCTTCAGCCTCACACACGCACGTAAAGGGATAGTTCAACATTTTGGCAAATTGGCCCATTGCCATAATCCCTATAGTCATAGCAGTAGATTCTTTACCTTTAATTGTCGGTGCAAGCTATTTTTAGAACGGCGGAGCAGAGCCGTGAGCTGCTCAGAGCTACACTACGGAGGCTCATGGGATTTCTTGCTTTCCCTCATCAAACTCATCAAATACACAATCCAACAACTCCACAACGCTCTGGTGGACTATCTGGTGTGGAGATTCACCACGCTATGAGATGATAACACACCATTACCAGACAGAGTTGTTTTGAAAATGATCTCTGAGCAGCTAACGGCTCTGTCGTTCTAAAAAACCTGCACTGACAATTTCCACCATGACAAGGGATTGCTGGCACAGTGTTGGTCAAAATGACACAAATTTTGGATTCAGTGAAATATTAATGGCGTTATAAAGGGGCCAGTTTTAAAGAGAGTGAAGATACAGATATCATATGAAACCAGGAGACACAGAGAATCTGTTGGTCCAGCCATTTAGAAAAACGGGATAAATAATGCTCCAAACCGATGGCCTTATTTGATTCTGTTGCAGGGAAAACTTTTAAACTGGATCCAGAAACTCCTGTCATCCCTTTGATCCAGTTAGAAGTTCTTTGTGGAGCTTCAAGGAGGGAAAGGGATGGACCAGTTCAGAACTGGAACCAGACCAGCTTTTTTATCTATCAATTATGTGATTAAACCCAGATCTGGTGCTTGCTGGTGAAACAGAGTACTGGTTCTGGTCCTGGTCCTGGTCCTGTTCTGGTCCTGGGACTGAAACTGGTACTGGTGTTGGTTCTTGTGCTGGTTCTGCTGCTAGTGCTGGTTCTGGTATCCACTTTGGTAATGGTACTGGATTGGTCCAGTTTGGTTCTGGTACTGGTTTGATACCGGTTCTGGTATTGATTCTGGTACTGATAATGATTGATAATTGTTGTACTTGTTCTAGTACTGGTTCATCAGTTCATGTTCACACCTGACCAGTTCTGAGACTGGTCCAACTATCTGGTTGTGGAGATACAGGTATTTAACCTCTTAGTGCCCTATTGTGTTGCAACGATGAGGGCACTAACGAAGTCGAAACCCAACTTTCCACCAACAACTGTTGCTGGCACATGGAGCACAAAGGGATCCAGTGACATCATCGGCCTTGTGACAGAGGTTCAATACCTGTATCTCCACACCAGATAGTTGGACCTCTATTTAGAAATAACTTCTCCTCCCACCGATGGCCTTATTTGCTGTTGCAGCCACACAGAGACATCAGCAGAAACTAGAGACTTTTGATCCAGTTAGAAGTTCTTTGTAGAGGCTTCAAGGAAAATTGTGTGTTGTGCATGACAGAACAGTTTTTATCATATCAATTATGTGATTAAATTCTGGTTCTGGTACTGGTTCTGGTACCGGTACTGGTTCTGGTACTGGTTCTGGTACCGGTTCTGGTACTGGTTCTGGTACTGGTTCTGGTACTGGTTCTGGTACCGGTTCTGGAATCGGTTCTGGTACCGGTTCTGGAATCGGTTCTGGAATCGGTTCTGCTACCGGTACTGGTACTGGTATCGGTTCTGGTACCGGTCCGGTTCTGGTACTGGTTCTGGTACCGGTCCGGTTCTGGGACTGGTACTGGTTCTGGTACCGGTTCTGGTACTGGTACCGGTTCTGCTACCGGTTCTGGTACTGGTATCGGTTCTGGTACCGGTCCGGTTCTGGTACTGGTTCTGGTACCGGCCCGGTTCTGGGACTGGTACTGGTACTGATTCTGGTACTGGTCCGGTTCCGGTTCTGAACTAGTTCTGGTACCGGTTCTGGAATCGGTTCTGGTACTGGTACCGATTCTGGTACTGGTCCGGTTCCGGTTCTGAACTGGTTCTGGTACTGGTTCTGGAATCGGTTCTGGTACTGGTACCGGTTCTGGTACTGGTTCTGGTACTGGTTCTGGTACTGGTTCTGGTACCGATTCTGGTACCGGTCCGGTTCCGGTTCTGAACTGGTTCGGGTATCAGTACTGCAACCGGTTCTGCTTCAACTGGTGGAAGGATGGAGCAGAGAGGAGGGATGGAGGGATGGAGCTGAGTACTGGGATGGTTCTGGAGGTTCTAGAGGGATGGAGCTGGTTCGGATGGAGGGATGGAGCAGAGAGGAGGGATGGAGGGATGGAGCAGAGAGGAAGGATGGAGGGATGGAACTGGAAGGATAGAGCAGAGTTCTGGATAGAGCAGAGAGGAAGGATAGAGGGATGGAGGGATGGAGCAGAGAGGAGGGATGGAGCAGAGAGGAGGGATAGAGCAGAGAGGAAGGATAGAGGGATGGAGGGATGGAGCAGAGAGGAGGGATGGAGCAGAGAGGAGGGATAGAGGGATGGAGCAGAGAGGAGGGATAGAGGGATGGCTTCAACTGGTGGAAGGATGGAGCAGAGAGGAGGATGGAGGATGGAGCCCACCCCCAGTCTCAGAGAGGAAAAAGTATGAAACTCCGGACCTTATTTGTCATTTGGTCCCAGTGTCTACACCGTGGTTCTGGCCTTGCCCTCTACACTCCAGTGTTATAAGTTGGATAATGGCTTCGTCTGTACTGTAGCTCCCCGACCGAGAGAGAGAGAGAGAGAGAGAGAGAGCTCTCTCCTTTATTACATAAGCCGTCGGTCGTTGTGGAGACAAATTTCTTGAGCACCTGTTGACAGTAGCACAGAGCGAAGAGGAGACCTGCACACACTGCTGCAAATCAGTTTCCCCTCTGCAGCTATGACAACAAAGACCTGGACTGAAGTGAACCGGTTTCGGCAGAGAGGCGTTTTAGAGCTGCTGCTGCTGCTGCTGCTGTTGAGCTTGTTGTGCGGTTGTTCACACATCAGGGTTGGTTTAAAGTGGCGGGGTTGGAGCTGGACATGTTTACCCCCGAGTACGTGGTGTATTGAACAGTTTAAAAGCAACAAAGGCTTAGCGAGCAGCAGCAGCATCGGCCATCAGAGTATTGACATTTTATTTTCATGGGCAAACACTCTGCAGCGCTGCAGGGTGCTCCGAGTTAAAACCTGGCGCCCAACAATCCCACCCACCTAGATGCACACAAACACACCATCACTATCAGACTCTAAACACATAAAAAATAAAAAAAAAACGACAAGTAAACGTCAATATTTCCTCAAGTAGCAGCAGTGAAACCTCCTGCTCCAGATCAATGATTATGTAAATCAGCCGTGATATTTTGACAGAATCAGTTCTGCGCTCTTGGTCCCAAGGGCGTCGCTCTAACTCTAACTAATTCATCATGTGTTGAGTTCAGTGCGAGGTTTAAGTCAGAAAACAGTCAGTTTGTTCTATTTCCGTCTCTTGTCTTTTCAAAAACACTGACGCCTTTTTTTTTTTTTTGTTATCAGCGGCGAGTTCCCGCGGAAACGCTCCGTATCTCCGGCCTGCACGCTCCCATTGAGATAAAGAGGGCTTTTATGGAGCGCCATATTGTCACATTATTCTGCATTTTTAATGCTCATTGTCTATTTTTATTTTTTTATTTTTTTTAACTCACAATAGGCGGTCCTCCTCCTCGGCGCAGTTTATAATTCACAACTTAATTAGTCGTCGTCTTTAAGCCTCTCGTTTTCTCATTAAAACTTTTATTAAAGGCGCACGAGGTCACGAGATCAGAGAGGTTTTTCACTTATTTTTGTTTATTTTCTCCTGTTCCGTTTGTATTCTGTGGTTATTGTTTGTTTGTTTTCTTCTTCTTTTCTTCTCTCCCCCCTCTTTTTTTTTCTTTTCTTTGGGAAATACGGGGAGGGTCGGGTCCTGGGTTAAAAAAAAAAAAACTGTACGAGTCACTCCATCTTGTTTCAGGATGGATTGTTGCTGTCCTTTTTGTGCTAATTCATTGGAAATAAAAACCTATTAAAAGGAGAAATCCCCCCCAAAAAACCAGCGATGGCGAAGTGAAAGGCAGGAGGAAGTGAAATGTAAATGTGACACATGTTCCAGATGTTGGCTGCAGACACACGATCATGTTTCATCCCACGTGAGAGAGACGACAACAAGACGCGGGGAAAGAATAGACTCTTGAAAAGGATGAGTCAAGAAGAAGCTGCTATTTTCTCTCCCCGCGTATTTCACTTCCTTTATCTTCCCTCCATACTTCTCACTTTATCTCCATTCTCTTTCATCCCTTTACCTTCTGTTTTATGTTTCACACTTTCTAAATCTCTCCTCTTCCTCTTTCTCTTCGCCGCCCGCTCCCTCTCCTCGGCTCGGTCTCTATCTCGCTCTGCACACCCACTCGCTCAGACGGAGATTGTTATACTCGAAGAATAGCTCCTTCTACTCTAACCCCCATGTTGTAAATCCTTTACAGGGAACGCTGAGGTATTTCTGAGGGGGAAACGTGTATTATCTCTGATTTTGGCTCCAGTTTGTGCTCCTGTCTGGGCACCGGGCCAGTGCTATGTTTTTTTTTTGTTTTGTTTTTTGACTGTTGTTCTGCAGGAGCTCTTCGCTTTTTTTTTTTGGAAGGTTACAAAGAAGGAGGCCGGCCCGGCAGGAAGGATTATAGCTCGAAAACACAAACAAAGTGCAGGACTGGAATAGAGAGCATAGGCGTTTCTATTCAAATCAGCGCTCTCTTCTCCAGCTCTCGTCTCCTCCTCGCTGCACTCAAATCCCAAGGTGCCTCTGCAGAATCTCAAGCAAGTGCTACCATGGAAATTAGCATTTGTTTTACTTCAGGAGAGTCAGAGAAGCGTGTTAGCAAAGGTAAATGAAGGTGGACACACAGTTCACCTTGTGCTTCAGTAGCTGCAGTTCGCCTCATGCTTCTCTTGTTGGAGTCGATTTATGATCATTTAGTTCCTCTACTTTGTTTTTGGGGAATTGTTTGGGTTTGTCCGTCTGTGCACGTGTCCTCCTATCATGAAAACAAGACCTCAAACACTCACAAAGGCTGTACTTGGATTCAAGGATGAACTTATTAGACTTTCATTGTTAAAGGTCAATGGTCAAGTTCACTACAACCTCACAAAACCATTTTAATTTTGCAGTTTGGTGAAGGTTTACAACTGTGAGGCAGTGACAACGATGGTCGTGTTTGTCACTGGACACATTAAAATAACAGAACTGGTTGCTCCAGATTGATCTTTACATATTGTTTTTTTTTATATTTTTTTGAATGCACATCAGTGGATCATACATTTTGATTGTAAGAAATACCAGTAAATGGCATTTAGCGCTTTTTATTTCACACCAGACTTTCAAAGTTTTTTTTTGAGCCACTCTAGGCAATCAATATGAACCAGATTAAAATGATTAATTCAAATGATAACCAACCCTAGAGCTTTTCTACCACACACACACACACACCAGTACATCAAGGGGCAACTTGGGGTCCAGTATTTCACCCGAAGGCGCTTCAAAATGCAGACCACGTCCAACGCCGGCTGGGTTTTCTGAGGAAAATCTACATGAAACTTTGCAATTAAAGATATGTGAAATGGTTAAAAGACTGAAAGAAAATACATTAATGGAAAAAAGTTGGAGTTGAAGTGGAGGGATAAAAAAAAAAGTTTGATAAAGTACAGGCCGAGGAGAGAGACTGATTCAAGGGGAGGGAAGTGTCATGTGAAGTTTTACCAGTGTGGGATGAGATGAGCTGGAAGTGTGAGAGCTGAAGGTCGGAGACTGGGAGCAGAGCGACAGATAAAAAGCAGCGGAAGTGTCAGACAAAGAGTCGGGAAAAAAAATGAAATGTCAGAGTTAAAGGGATAGTTCAACATTTTTAGCAAATTGGCCAATTGCCATAATCCCTACGTTCGTTACCTTTAATTGTCGATGCAAGCTATTTTTAGAACGGCAGAGCAGAGCCGTGAGCTGCTCAGAGTTACGCTATAATGGGATTTCTCGGTTTCCCTCATCAAATACACAATCCAACAACTCCACAACGCTCTGGTGGACAAGTTGTGAGCTGCACATTCACCACGCTACGAGATAATAACAGAACGTTATGAGACAGAGTTGTTTTAGAGGTAAATGCAGAGACTGCTTGCTGAAAAAATGTCCTCGACAGGAACGCGCATCAGTGGTTTTGCATGAATTTTCCTCCAAGAAATCCCATGAGCCTCCGTAGCGTAGCAGCTCACGGCTCTGCTCCGCCACTCTAAAAACAGCTTGAACCGTCAAATAAAGGTAACGAACCTACTGCCATGACTATTATTGCAATTGGCCAATTTGCCAAAATGTTGAACTATCCCTTTAAGATTTTCAAGGCCACAAATGAAACCTCTGGGATAGTTCACCTGTAATAGCTGCTCTCTGCTTCTGTATCTGCACCTTGTTTGTTGGCGCAGCAGCTTAAACCCTGTAATGTAGTGCAGCTAAAATGAACCTTGGCAGTGATAGATAACTGTCACAACACAACACGCCACAATCGTGTTGCATTCATTCATGATGAAGCAAATGGGAAGATTAATTTTCTAGTTCATGGACCTGTCATGGTGCCAGACTATGGCTTGTGTACTGTATGTGTGTGTGTGGATGTATTTGACAGTTTCCGCTGTCAACAAATAGCAGAATGGTAATAAATAAATATATAAATAACGAGCACCTGGTTGGGCATTCATGTGATACATTTTTATATTCATACTAATTCTATCAAGCACAAGCTCAGTTGCAGGAAAAAGATTTAATCCCCCCATTTAAAGGATGAAGGATTAACTGGCAGGCTCTGAAAATATCTATACCTTTTAATTTTTTTGGGAGTCCCTGCAGTCACTGATGTGTGTGTCTGTGTGTGTGTATTTCTGTGTAGGTGTGGCAGTGTGGCGGCAGCGTGGAGGTGCTTCCCTGCTCGCGGATCGCCCACATCGAACGCGCCCACAAGCCGTACACGGAGAACCTGACGGTGCACGTGCGTCGCAACGCCCTGCGCGTGGCCGAGGTCTGGATGGACCAATACAAGAGCCACGTCTACATGGCCTGGAACGTCCCTCTGCAGGTAAACACGCACAGAGAGCGACACACAGAGAGATGCATGCTGGGAGTTTGATACTGTGGGTGTTTGTGTTGAATGCATTTTGTGCTCAGGATCTGTGTCAGGTCTCCTAGCAACCCTGACGACAGCCATCGCGGAGGTCAGTGGAGATCACATGTGCATAAAATAAGGTTTGAATGAACCTCGGAGGGGTTTGTTGTAGTGTGAGGGGTTCATTAATGTTTCATCAAACTGAATATTGTAGAGAGTTTTGATTCAGAAATGTGTCACTAGTCTGTGACACACTCAGACTTTGTTGTTAGCGTTGAATCAAACAGGGTTTTCATGTCCAACAAAACTGTCCAATCCTGCCCAGTGGAAGCTGAAGATGGACCAAACAGACGAACAGAAGCTCGTCTGGTTGTATTTCCTCATTGAGAAGATTGAGAGCAGAAACCAGAGCTCGACACTGATCAACTCTGGCTTTTTCTGTCTCTCTGTTGCTGTTTTCATTTTTGGATTTCTGTTGTTTGTTTATCTGTTAATTGAAGGAAGGGTCATATAATATTTTGCCTGTAACTGTCTCCGTGTCTTAAGGAGGAAGTAGCAGGTGATGTTGTATTATGTGATCTCACTTTATCCCTGAGTTTCCATGTTCTCTGGCAGCAAAGCAACATGTACCTGAACAACTAATCAAATCCATCTCACATACAGTACAACCTGCTTTTTCTTTTTCTTTTATTTATTTTGTAAAGGGACCGTGTGCAATGTTCATTCACAGTTCATTTACAGATCACATACAAAGCATAACATAATACTTAAATAGCACAAAAAAGTATGAATTCAAACAAATGCAACAAACATGCATTACATCTGTTTGTAATTCTATTATTTAATAATTCTTTATTTAGCAAATTTGACCAATTAAATAACAAAAAAAGCTGTTGTATATTTGTGTATTGCAGAAGGTAAACTTCGTTGAACTTAGTTAGCTTACAGTGGCTAACACAGTGTCAAAGTGTTAGCATTGCTCTCTGATTGACAACATTTCAGTTTAATTTAGCCCCGCCCCCCTGTCTCCACAAGTTGACCTGATTGGCTCCTTAATTTTGTGACATATGAACCTGTTTCCACTGGTTGACTGCAGTTAAATGTGGAAATACACAGTTACATCTTTTTATATCGTGTTTTTTTAGTTAAATGTCTCATAATTTATTTTAAAAAAAACACTTTTTACTTTTCTTTCTGTTCTCCTGCTCTGTTATTATTTCTTCTTCTTTGTTCTGTCGTTGGACGGACCTGAACTCTGTATTTGTTATTTCTAACTCTTTGCGACCACAACAGACAGTCATTGTCGGCTATTTATCGTTCTGCTCTACGGGTTGTCAGTGAAATACCTGCACAGTAAACCCTGTTTGTGTTTGTGTTTCTTCACGTAGAACTCAGGGATCGACATCGGGGATCTTTCCGAGAGGAAGGCCCTGAGATCCAGACTCAACTGCCACCCGTTCAGCTGGTTCCTCTCCAACATTTACCCCGAGCTGCGGTCGTACAGCAACACCGTGGCGTACGGCGTGGTGAGTTACACTGACGTTATTGACAAGTTGACCTCTTGACTTGTGGCTTTTGGTTTATGAATCCACATGAACAAGCCCATGTATGACGAACGCTATACACTAAACACTAAACACTTCCCCGCTCACACTGGTTGTTACACACACACACACACACACACACACACACACACACACACACACACACACACACACACACACACACACACACACACACACACACACACACACACACACACACATGCAGAAAATCCTCAAAGCAGAGCATGAAGTATTCAGGAGTATCTTAATTCATTATGAAATAGGAACAAGGAGCTCCTTTAGCCTGATCAAAAATTAATATGCCTTTGTTGTGGCAGCTTAATGGCAAGGAGTTAGGAAAATGTGTAAACATATTTTTAACATATTTTTTCACTTGTGTTTCAGCCAAAAGGCAAAAAAAAGAAAGAAAAAAAAAAAAAGAATCTCCGGCAATTAAGGTGTTTATATGCAGAACAAAAGTGTTGCACTTCATTTTCTGTTTTATTGGCTACTGGAGGCAAAACGAGATCCAAACACTCGAATCTGGACGAAAAACTCATCTCATTTGTGACCATATGGTGAAAATAACTCAAATATTCACTTTACTTTTTACCTCTGATTTGGTCTCTGCCAAGTGCGTTCAGCGCTAAATGAGCTGCTGAGTTACTGTAGCAACCAGTTGTTTCCCAACAGTCGGTTTATCTGATTAACTTTTCCCACTGAAAACGGCTGCAAAGGACACGGAGGAGATCAATGAGCATGAGCTCTAAGACAGTAACTGGATCCCAGGACGGTTAACACATCTTTATTCTGCTCTCGTAGCAGCAGAGCATGTGCGTGTCACAGTAAAACCTGTCCCCCTGTGAACAAGGGCAGGTAGGAACCAAAAGAGCTGCACACAAAGCAGCAGCTTAAAAGTTACACCTGTGAGATCTGCATTGTGTATAATAATAATAATAAAGTGCTGCAGCTGATTATTAAAATATAATTATAACGTAATAATGGATAATTTCATAAACACCAAATATCATTCCAGTTAAAGGGGAACTATGCAAGTCTGGTCACTTTTTTGCTGTTTTGATAACCATCAATCCATGGAGCAGTGGATTACATTATATATAATATACATGTATATTTGTGGAGTCTCCATTCTCCCTGCAACTAAGTCATTTAACCATCACACTTACTCTGAAGCTGTTTAATTATAAATCCCCTGCATAGTTCCCCTTTTTTTATTTAATAAACATCACACATGAATATGGATAAGCTTACAAAACTAAAACCAATAAATACCTTTTATAGACCATTAAAACTAATAAAACAGCTTAAACACTGCATTAAATTATCTAGAACAAAAAAACATCTTTTCGACCATTTCCAGCTCAAACTTCAGCTCAGTCCAGGATTTTTATCTCACTTTTTAATTATTTTTTCATTCAGGCCGCATCCACACAAGGGAGGTTTTATTAAAATTGTTTTATTATGTGGTCAAGTCCACATGTCCATTGTCTATTTCCCTCTGAAAATGGAATTATATAGAAACCGACCAACCATAAGCGCCGTCACACCATCAGCTCCTCCTCACGAGGAAGCTTTTCCATTAAAACTTATCTTTCCAGAGTATTTCAAGCAGTAAAAATTTAAACTTTTCCATTAATGATCAGAATCGCAGACCACAGTGTGCAAGGTGCTGAGAGGCTGAACATTTTTCTGCCACTTTAGACTTTAGTTGATTTTTTTTTTTTCCTTTTTATGCCATTTCCGCCTGGCTATTCCCCCTCTTCAGCTCTAACAGCTGTGGGAGGATTTTTGCATAATTGAAAAATGACAGTAATCTGTTGAAAGCTGAGCAGAATTATCCACCCGCTCTGACTTGTCCTGCTGATAGAGGGAGAAAAACGAGCACTTCTTGGCTCAGTCCACTCACTAATTATTTAATAATTTCTTCTTCTTTTATCGTTAATTGGGGTTTTTTGGATGTGGATCTTGTGCATCGTGCATTTTAAACCCAAACACATGCAGACATAGTTGGAGTCGTCTGAGAATAATCGTGGCGCATAAAACGGCTTCCTTCATGTTGAAAAGGTTTTATTCGTTCAGCCTTACTGACTTCAAGTCTGCCACTGAAGAAAAAAAAGCAAAAAACAGAAAAAGGAAAAGTTATGGATTGACATTAGCGGCAGCAAATGAGTGTGTAGCTCTTGGAAACCGCCTCGCTGCCACCTCCCGTGTTTGTTGTTCGATAAACACTTCAATCACAGAACCAGCTCCATGGGTTTCATTTGTTGACGCGACTGAGCATGTGCGGGCGTTCGGCTTTGAGCGTGCGAGATGAAAGCTTTGCCACAGTGACATCTGAGAGATGTAGATATGAAGTTTACATATTTGACAAAAACAAACTCTCACAGGAGACGAGAGCTGGAGATCTACAGAGAGAGAGAGTACAACAAGTGTTGTGGTGTGTGATGCCATCTGTGGATGTCTGCTCCTGCTCTCAAACAAAAAAAAACAGAGAAAAGGAGCCGCTCCTCACGCGAGGCAAATATTCAACATGAAAAAACATATTTTAGCAACATTTGTGAAGCTTGTTTCAAATGGAAGTGTTTCTCTCAGCAGCACCATGAACTTGAACTGTTTTTGACATCAGGATTGATCGATGCTTTCAGGCCTGAAGCTGCTGCAGAGCCTCAAACCAAAGAGAGGCTCGATTTGTCAGATTTTATTTATCCACTTAAATGTTTTCTCCAAAAGCAAAAGTCTCCCATGGTCTCTCCAACAGTTTCCCACGACGATCAACCTTTTCTCACAGAAACTGAAAAATGTTCCTTTTATCAATTTGTAACAGAAAATTACATTTTCAGAGCACTTTCAATTTCAGAGAACAGTTATTGAAATGTCATTTGGTCCAGACTTAAGTAAGTCAACGCTGCAGATTTACGTTTAATCTGTGTTAACTGTGGCTAATTAGTAATTATGTAGATGCCAACAGACTAATATAAAGATGGTGAACATGATAAACTTAATCAGAAGTTAGGATGCTCAGATCATTTTACCGTTACCGTGACTTTTGATTGAATCGTAATAGACAAACTAGGCAGCTAAAGTAAAACTTATCTAGTCCTTGCTTCATTTATTCGAAATTAATATCCACTTATTCATATATATATTATAGATTTTTCAATGTACAGAAGGTAACAAATAGTGCAACACGATAGAAAAAACAAAGTAGATGCACTGAAATAGAAGAAAAGCAAAAAGAATCACAGGTACAAGAAAACCTGCTCTCGTACAATACGACAAGTCTGACAGAGAGGAAAACGACCAATGAATACTCATAGGTCGCTCTTGACAGATTCATCAACAATGGTTGCCACGTCTTGTCAAAGGTTGCAGTGCTGAGACTGAAGCTGAGTCTCAATTCAGAGGCTGGACGCAGCCTGCAACGGCTTTGGAGGAGGCGCCACCGACGGCCGCGGCAACCACTGGTAAATGGGACGGTTCAGCCTTTCCTGATTCCCTCTGAACACGATCGACATCCTAACGTTAAACATCTGGAAGTCTAATCGGCCTTTATATGCGTCCTCTGAAGGATGCAGCCAAAAGAAATTGAGACACATCAGCTCTTGTGTCGAATCCTTTCAATGTTGCAACAACATCTTGTTCAGTTATATGACCTTCACCTGCAAAACCCACTCAAAGTGGAAGAAAAACTGCTTTAAAATAATATTACAATATTAAGAATTACTTCAGGACAGATAAACCTTCATACTTCATTGACCTTTCACCAAAACCTGACAGTCTACAGTCGAGCGTGGGACATTTCGAGGTCTCACCCGTTGTTGTGCGACTACTGTAAAACCGATGCATCGCAAATAATGTGAATCTAATGAGGTCTAATCTTCAAATGGGTCATTTTCATTTTGCCAAAAACATTTCTGCTCTGCTCTCTGCTCGGTTATTATCTGCACTGTGCAGCCGTACAAAACCACAGCACTTACAGTAGCAATCACCATTTCCTCAAAATGCTTTCTGCAGATTCAAGTAGGAGGATGACAGCGTTAGATAATAGGTTGCAATGATGTCCTCGGGCGGCAGTGTCCTTTACCTGGAGGCCCCGGGTTCAAGCCGAAAGCTCTCTCCTCTTCGCCGTTATGCCCGTGAGCGAGACACCGAGCCTGCCGAACCAGCACGGCGGCCGCTCCTTTGTAGAATAGCAGAGTTTGACTTCTCCATATAAAAAAAAAAAATGTGGATAGGGGGAAAGAGAAATTCCCCTCGGGGATCAATAAAGTATCATATTATTGAACCGCTGTAATAAGTGTGACAGCGACATGAGATATTGTGAGATAGAAAGCTCAGCCTGGCCCCTCAGCCGAGGATCAAGAATTGTACAGAAAACCCCCACAGGACTGTATGTGATGTGGCTGCAGAGGAGGAAGGAGGAGGAGGAGGAGGAGGAGGAGGAAGGAGGAGGAGATGGGATGCAGCGAGCGAACCGAGGTAGAGATGAAGTGAGTGAAACAGCTGGAGGGATGAGTCGGTGCTGGGATGAGATGATGACTGTTCTGTAGATGGAGGGTGGAGGAAAAAGCTATCTGTATGTAAAAGAGATTAGCAGCAAATCGAGATCTCACCCTCTCTCTCCCGTCCACTCATCATGAACTCCGCATACATACAGAACAACCCCCGTGGGACGGCAAAGAAGATGCAGCCAATTAGCATTTTCAATCATCTGACAGTTTGTATTTTTTCTTTATAGTGTTCATGAGGAATTACAGAGTCAAAACCGAGACTCAGCCCATGCAGTCCTTGAATAGAGAAACAGACATTTCTATTCGAATCGCCTCTTTTTAAAGGTCACTTGAATGCCACTCTTAAAGGGACATTGTGTAACTTCTCGATTGTTTCGTTCAAAAGTATGTTTTTCATCACCCATCAACAAAGTGAAGTGTTCCTTCCTGTGCTGGCGTCTGTGAAAAGTCACCGCGGTAAACGCAGTGAGGACGAATGGAGCGTTGCACTGATGCTGCATTCAGGTGCAGTCGGGCAGACGGCCGTTGGTAACAAACCAGATGTCGTTTTAGTCACAGAAGTCGAGAGAAAGCTGGTAAAACGTGGGTCATGACAACATATTGTGTTGCCTCTGGCTGACAGCCACTTGTTTAAATAGAGGCTTGTTTATGCCATTACATGTAGGCTGTCGTCCGTCTGCCGTCTGCCCGATTTCACGTGAATGCAGCATGAAAAATACGGCTGAGTTGCTGCAACGCTAGATGGGAGTGATTCCTACACAATATACCTTTAAGATGGCAGCCCGGAGAGTGTTTACAATGCCGTGGAAGCAGAAGGTGTGGATCGTGAGAGTCTTTTTTAATACGATCCTGAACATCTCAAAGGCAGATACAAACATATTCCCGCTGTCTGTTATAAACCAACCTGTCGCCATTTCAGCTGCATTTGTGAGTATTTTTTTACCTGAACGCAGAGTGGAATGAATTATTGTGAAGTGAAAGCTGTCATTTGCTGTGACAAAGGCATAGTTTCATTTATTTTTTAGCTTCCCAGTGCACTTAGAGCTCATGGTTTAGTGTGTGACACAGACAAATGTAGTTATTCTCCAGAGGAAATAGTGGAGGCGCAGCATTAAGCAGCTAAAGAGCCTGATATTTTTTCCTTCAGGAGTTGGAACAAAACAAAACTCAAACCAGTGAATATTGAACTTGAGCTACATTCATCAGGTAACTGGAAATACGGCTTAATGGGATGATGAAGTTGTGTCTCCTGGATGCTGAAGCAGGAAACGATTTTGCTAACAGAAATAGATTACTGCAGCTTTAAGGCTGAGGGGAAAAAAAACCTAATTGCTTCCAAAACCAAAAAACACAAGTGTGATTCATTCATTTTTGCCACAGCAGGGCCGCAAGCTGATGTTTTACACCGGTTGCACAGGTTTACCTAACCTTCCCATTTAGGCACAGTTTATAGTTGCACATACAGCTTCTATTGAGCTATTTATACCCATACCCATCAGTGCATGAGACATACACATAGCATCGCTGCAACAAGTGTCCAGGTGTCTGTGACTGACGATGCTTTGTGCACCCAGGTGTAAATAGCCACTTTGACTGATACATCCAGGTGTAAATAGCAATATTAGCTATTGTTGCAGTGCATTAGGTCATAACATGCCAGTATTATGACCAAGGTGCCTTTATTTTCATAGCAGCAACAATGATAGGTGTAGCCAACAATGTTATATGCACCCTATTGGCTATCTATTAATATATCAGTTCTCCAGTGAAAATAGTGGAGCAGCCTGGTGCAAATAGCATCTATCGAACTTACATTATAATTGATTATAATTATGATTTCATTATGATTTGCACTTCCACCTTCTCACCTCTGACAGCACTGTGTTTCGTGCTGTTTACATATATATATTTAAAGGGGACATATTATGGAAATATCACTTTATGAAGGCTCATTAACATATATTTGGGTGTTTGTCTTGCCTTCCGGCCCCCAAAATGTGAGGATTGACAAAAAAAATCTATAATTTGCAGGCTCCCTAGGTTGAAATCCATGTGGTTTTGCGAGCAGATGTAACTAGGATTCATATTTGCATAACCCCACCCCTACCTGGGACCAGTAGAGGGGGCGGGGCAAGCAGTGGTTCATTTGCATTTAAAGGGACAGGCTCTGAAAACAGCCGTTCTGAACAGGACTGTTAGCGGATGAAAAGAGCTGTGATGTTTGATCCTTGGGGAATTTTGACCAAAGCATGTCACAGAAATGTCTTTAAGTCACCTGGGAACTATTTTAATTTGTCGAAAAGGGGCAGAATACGTCTCCTTTAAATTCATAACGCCAACGCTCCAGTACTGCTCCCACTGCGGAGATGCTTTGGCTGTAATTTATCTTTAAAACGCGACCTCTTGACCCCGTTATTGTAAATGTTTGAAGGAAGAATGACTAACAGAAGTAGTACATTGATTATTCTGTTTTGATTTACACATATTGGGTAATTACTATTCTCTGTGGAGTAGCTATTGCCAAATGTAACCTGCGGCGTAAAAAAAAAAAAAAAAGAGAGAGAAAGAAAAGTGCATGTGCTTTTCGTTTTTGAAGTATTACTCTGCAGCTGCCAAAAGGAGTTGAAGGTTGGTGTAAAGTGTTTGTATGACTTTCTACTGGCAAGTAGTAATTAGCCTGCAGTGGTGCCATTTGTCTTCACTTTAACCATTCAACTGGAGCTGCACGTTGGACCACTCTGTCATAATTGAGTAATTAATAATGTAAAAGCATCGAGGAAAAGATGGAGAGGAGAAACAGATGCACGGAGGGAAGAGAGAGGAGAAAATGTGACACTAAACCGCTTTATGGTCGAACTACTGAGACTTTAACAACTGAAAAGTTGATGCGATTACTGTTTTTCTGTGATTTTTATAAATTGCTGCACTGGAACATGTTTCTTTTTTAGTGCAATCTTCGCTCCTCACGCCAAAACAAAGGAGAAATGTGTCTGTGTAATAGCCCTTTATATAAAAAAGTGTGTGTGTGGATGTGGATGTGGATGCCTTTGCTCGCAAAACTGGAGATGACAGCAGCAACTGTCAGGTCGTCTCCTGTGGCCCTCGGGGCAAACGCTGCAGTCGCTCTTCCTTTAGAAGTCGACCTCAAAGCTACGAGCAGGAGATTATCACACTTGAGCAGGTGATTTCAGGCAAGTGAGTGAAGAGAGTGGGCAACCGGCCCTCACAGGTTTACTCTGCCCCGGCTAAATCCATCTGAGCACAGTGTTTTTAGTTTTTTAAGCTCTGCGGTCTGGCTGAGTGAAACCCTGCCAACTGAAACTAAAAAACTGTTTTGGCTTTTAGATTAAAGCAGAACAAACTCTGAGTTTTTTACCCTGAACACAGAGGTGACTTGTACAAACTTAGAAACAGAAGTTATAGCTGAGCGTCTAATGAGCAGTTTGCTTAACTGGAGATGATGTTTCCATTACACCTCGACTCAGCTGGACTCAGCGTTTTTGCGTTTCCATTCGGTCAAAGTACCTTGAATCTGGCACTTTGTGCTATTTCTTTTAGTACCTGCTCAGCTGAGGCTCCAAAACTGGTGAAAAGATACTAAAAAGTGACGTGTAAACACTGCAGACACTGATTGGTCAGAGAGTTGTCACTGCATCATCAATGCACAGCACGAATATCCTGCACAGCTAAAAGCTGTAGGATTCAAGGGTTTTTATTGTCGTTTTCATTGTTCATTTACATCCACAAGAGGATGAAATTTTGTTTCTCAATCAGTGAAACACAATCAAAGAATCAGAATAATAAATATAAACATGAACATCATAAGAGACTAAAGAAGTAAAACTAAAATCTGATAAAAAACAGTCTACTCTATTCTCTCAGTGCATCTCTTCACTTCACTACAGGTTTCTTGACAGATGCCTATAGCTGCCAAGGTGTAGCTATATGGGAAGGGGGGACAATCCATTCATGGTGTTATGCCACTGCTACTGTATGTTTTGCCAATAGTAGAAAAATAGTGGAAAAAGGAACTGTTTAGATTCCCAACATGTGCTGAATTTATCCAAATTACACTTGTGTGGGAATTTGCTCTGATGTGGAGAGCGGCCGTCCGGGACCAGCGGGTCGTCTAACAGCCGGTCTCCTGAGGTGATCGGCTGGCGGCCACATTAGTTTGTTTGAATCAAAGTGAAGCTTCATGTTTGTCCTGGCTCCTTGTGTACACATATCACCACATTTCAATTAGCGAATGTTTTAAAATGAACAAACAACTCTATATTAAATTGCATTTATGAGCAGCTACTCTAAATGCAGTACTATATCCTGTAATGGAAACGCTCTCCAGAATAGTACCAGACCTGAGTCGAGTGGAAACAGGCCTAGAGATCAATACCTCTTATTCACTCTACTGTACTTCTTTGTTAATTCTTAATTTCTATTAATTATATGTTCAACATAAAGTGACAAGCTGATTATCTTTAGCAGCTTTTAGCCTGTTTCTAGCTGTTATAGACTATAGTTGCGTCCTCCCGTTTCCAGCCTGTAGATGCTGACATATGCTAAACACTTTCCAACTCCAGCTCCTACATAACTGAGGCTGATGTTGATTTTTTCATCACGCCCTCAGAAAGCAAGTGAATAAGTAATTTTCAACTTCAGCTGAACTATTCTTTCAAAGAGAGCAAAATAAAACAGAGGAGATCTGCTGGTTGCTGCCGTCTGCACCACAGAGCTTTTGTTGAAGCCCTTAACAAGAGAAAATAACTGAATTATAACGTGAAGATGAGCTGTTATGATTTTGTGATGAAGTTCACAAAAGGCTCAGCAGCTTTGACGGCTTGAAAACTGCTTTAAGTGAAGAAAACAGTTTGTTTAATAACAAAACAAATGGTAAAAGCTGTAGTTACTTGACTGTGTTTCTTTACTGTGATTGAATCACATGGTTAGTGGCTGCAAGTGAATGCAGAATATGCAAAAGGCATGTGGAGGAAAAGAATATTCATATTTAAAGATTTGTAGCCTGTGGTAAAATATGACTTTTGATTGTTTATGAAAGGGTTTAGGCCAATGGTTCCCAACCTTTTTGGCTCGTGACCCCATTTTGACATCACAAATTTCTGTATATCCAATATAATAATAATATCCAATTGTAAAATCAATCAAGATGCACCAGCTCAGTTATTTTTATATGCTGCATTTTATTTGAACTCGATTTATATTTGAGAAAATGAATAGAGTGAATAGAAAGAATACGGTTGTTTAAGATGCATGTGCATGGTGTTTTTAATCATAGTTTTAAAAAGAATAATAATCAGTTAGAAAAAAATGTTATCATGGTCAAATACTCGACATTTCAGGCGCCCCCACTTGGGATCCCGACCCCAAGGTTGAAAAACACTGGTTTAGGCTAAACGTGTTTCCTGCAACCAGCTTGACGCTCAGTTTAGAGCTGTTTATTCTGACTCACTCATTAAACGGAGCATTATTATTATTGTCTCTAGGCCTTTAGTCTGATTATAATCAGAATATTTGGCACAATGTAAATGTATCGTTGTGTTTGAACAAGACATCTGACTCTGTTTTTTTTCTGTTTTCTGTATGTGTTCCACCATCACTGGTCATTTATGCCAGTTAAAATCAATCTGCATATAGTTTTATCATAATTACAAATAAATGAAATCACTCCTCATTCCCTTTCTCTTCTCTTCTCTTTCATGTTTCTCTCTGCAGTTGAAGAACAGTCTCAGAGACGACCTGTGTTTGGACCAGGGACCTGACACTGACAACGTCCCCATCATGTATCTCTGTCATGGTATGACACCACAGGTCAGTCGATGGACTCTCACTTATTTGTTCCTGTTTTATCTCTTCAAAGACTCTCACACACTCACACACATAAAAAAACAGACTGTAGTGGGAACTTTCAAAAACTGAGTACTCGCAAACAAGATGAGCGTCTTGCCAGTTTATTCACTTGCAAGTGGGCGTTCCCGAACAGCAACAGTTAAGTCACCAGTTGGAAAGATGCGCCCTGTCTCTAAGAAAGAGCTTGCTTATATACACATCACATCACTTCAACACCTGTCAGTACATACGTCACTTCCTGACAGTTGTTCCTTACATGGTCTGGCACCGTGCTGGGTGTAACAAAAACAGCCACAGGGGGTCGTAAACTGTTGAAACACTATACATGCATTTCAAGGTTTTACCTTACATAGACCTAAACCTTTATAGCAGCTTTACATAGAGAAAAGCTAAAATAGAGTACAGAACATATAAGGAAACCTCTGACAGTGTATTTTCCCAATACACTCCACCCTCTTGAGCATTCAGTGCTCACACCAGGGAAGAAAAATACACTCCAGATACAACATCTCAACACAATCAAAAGTACACAGTCACGATATCATCAGAATATGGTGGTATCCCTCCTAAAGTTGGAAACATCTCCATTGTTGGTATACAGTCTTACATAGTGTTGCACATTTCCTCTTACAATATCTTCCAACCATCAATACAATAATGCCCTCATGCATATCAGTACAAAGGTACAGAAATATAAAGTTATGCCAAACATAACCAAACTTGGAATCAATAATTTCACCATCATTGCACCCCATGGTCCTAGCTTGTCTGTAAGCCAATTGTTAAAACTATAACCTGCTGAATCCGATGGACCAAAAGCATCTCTTATGTTCTTTAAAGCTTCTATTACACCGGTAATGTTGTCTGTATCGTCAGGAATCAAAGTCACACATGCATCCCCAGTCAAATTCATAGTCACACACAATCCACCGGTTCTGGCCATGAGGAATTCTAATGCCATCTCATGCTTATGTAGTGTAAGTCTGTGAGATTTATCATTACCACTCAAAAATGAAAATCCCTTAATTGTTTCATTAGCAAATGCTGCCATGGTATGAGTAATATTATGTGATCTGCAAACAAAGTTACACCATACCATGGAAACAATCCTAGTCTCCATTTTTTCTCCCAGAGAAATACGCCAGTGATAAGATTATATGTTATGAAATTCGACCATGCTACGCTTTTTCCTGGTGGAAAAGTTTTCCTGTAATCTCATCATCACAACATTATGCATTTGTAACTGTACCAAATAACAACATCCATTCCCATTAATCGATAACATTTCATATGTATTCTTATCACATTGCCAGTAACTTGAATATAAGAAACCTATACCAAATCAAACACGATATCTAAGACTATTATGTACAATGACTTGTATACCACCAATATTCATTTCAAGTTGCTGATCCACTGTATCATCTCCTGCCAAGGAAATTTCTTGTTTATCATACATTTGTAAGGCATGTTTTACATTTTGATAGTCCCATAAACTGTCCACTACCGTTGTTACAAACACAGATGGAATTGTCCCCTGTTGAAATCTGCGCTGGTGCTTCCACTGGTGTCACATTCTTCACGTCTGGCTGTAGTTGTGGACCAAAAAATTCTTCACAAAGCATGTCCCAACAGCGAAGGATTTTGTCCAATACATCAAAGTATGTTGCATTGATGTATACAGGTGCAAGTCTCTCTTCTTTAGATGTTGCCCACTGACGTCTTCCTTTGGTTTTCTGAATGTTAACATGTCCTGTGAATTCAATTGCTTCACGGGTGCATCCTTCATCTTTTGTAGTTAGATTGAATAATGGATTCCATTGTACGAATATCTTCTTTCTTACTTAACAGATATCAAACTCTTGCCCTAAAATTGTCTGGGTTGTTGATTTCTTCACCGGATTTGAGACGAGTGTACCTAGTGTACACACCCCTTTATAGCCGGACTTCCCCACACAACCATTTGGCAATACTTTGACACTGCTCCACTAGGTTGTCTGCTGTGGTGCTGCTGAAGAAGGAATGTCGTCTATTTTCGGACTCTTCTTGCGATGGCTTGCATGTATCCACGTAGCCCTTTACTGATGATACTGAGGTCATTAGCACCTGGTGTGGTCCCTGCCACCTCAGCAATTTTCAGCCTCTTCTTCTGAAGTCCTTCACCACGATCCAGTCTCCTGGTTTCATGCTGTGCAGATATCCACTCGCCTCCTGTGGTAAGGCGTCCTTCACCTGTCTGTGAATATCACAAAGCACAGTGGAAAGGTTTGCACAATAACGCAACATCTCATCTTCACACATTACAGTGTCTGGCAATTGTTTCTTCTGGGGCCCTATCCCCATATTCAAAGTTTCAAAAATTTCAAAGGACTGAGACCATATTAATTTCTTATTCTTCTCTGCATCAAAACCAATGGAAGAGCTTTTGTCCAACAAAGACCTGTTTCCTTACAACATTTTGCCAGTTCGTTTTTTCAAGGTGCAATTCTCTCTTTCAACTGCTACTCCACTGGATGGATGATAAGCATTTAGTGTTCTCATGTCAATTCCCAAATACTCACCCACTGCAGTCAAAGCCGCATTTACGAAGTGTGTACCGTTGTCACTGCTTATTTTCCCAGGTATTCCCCACTTCTAGGAATGATCTCATTAATTAAACACACTTGCATCTACTTCAGTTACTTTTGGCTTTCACCCATTTACTAAACATACAATCACTAGACAACATTTCTTACTAGGTGACAATTCCATAAAATCAATTTGCAAATGATCAAATGACATTGAGGGTGATGGGTGTGCACTCTTGGGCATTTGTTGACCTCTACCCACATTATGCATAGCACACAAGAAATTTCTGACAGAGTAAATATTGAAAACTCTTTTTGTAAACCAATACCTGCTTATGTCTACCTGCACCTGCCCCTTTGACGCATGGTCCTGACCATGTGTCAACTTAGCATAAGCAGGAAAAAGATATTTAGGCAAACAAGGTTCACCATTCGGTCCATACCATACTCCATCCTTGACATATTCCTGTGTCTCCGGACACTGAGTCTTCTCTTCTTTAGTGGCTCTATCCTGTATCTCCTGCAAAACAGCGGTAGGGGTTACAACATCTTGAATGACAGACACAAGTTATGGTACATCAAGAGGCATCCTTGCCACCCTCTTGGCAGCTGAATCCGCTTTCGCATTTCCCTGTGAAACCAGATCAGACTTGTTAGCGTGTGCATCACATTTACAAATGGCAATTTTTTGGGGGGGGGTAACAGAACAGCCTCCAATAATTCAGACACCTGCTGATGATGAGCCACTGGTTTACCCACAGATGTAAGAAACTGCCCTTATTTCCAAATTGTTCCAAAATCCAGAGCAACTCCAAAAGCATATCTGCTATCAGTATAGATATTATCTGTTTTACCTATCACATATTTACCTGCTTCAGTCAAAGCCATACAGTAAGTTCTGCTGCTTGTGCTAAATAATTAGCTGGAAGTGACTCAGCTATTAAAGTCTCATGCTGTGTTACCACAGCATCTCCTGCTAACACCTTGCCTATGGCTGGATCATGTGAGGCTGAGCCATCAACAAACAAATCCAACTCTGCATTGGGCAATGGTGTATCCTGTAGATCCGACCTAGGAGAACAAACTTCATTAATAGCCGCAAGACAGTCATGTGACTCTCCGTCATCTTCTGTAGGAAGAAGAGTAGTAGGGTTAGGCATAGTACATCGCTCCACCGTAATGTTAGGCATATCAAGCAAAACAGTATGATATCACAGCCACCTAGCTGCTGACAGATGAGCTGTTATCTGTTCCAACATAATAAAAAATAGCACATAGTACCAAAAGAGTCAAATCCTGGTATCCTACCAAAGCCTATGATGCCAGCACTGCTCTCTGTACTCCTAAACACAGTGGGAGGCCAGTTTAGAAGAGAAATAAGCAACTGGTCTTGGTCTTCCTCCCTGCTCTCGTAACAGAACTAATGTCATTTACCCATTTTTCTCAACCTCCATCTGTGTGAATGGTTTAGTCATGTCAGTCAGTCCTAAAGTCAGTGTAGACTTTAAAGCCATTTTCAATTAAACAAAGGCTTCTTCAACTTCGTTCGTCCAAGTCACAGTCGGATGCGCAGTCGGGCCTTTATCATGTATCATTGCAGAGAGTGGAGCCTCAATTTCCGCATAATGAGGAATCCTCTGTCTGCAATATGACGTCATTCTTAAAAAAAACATTTTCGTGAGAGGTTTTGGAATATTTTGAATCGCAGGTATATGCTTGGGAGAGAACTTTATCCTCAGCTGTGATCACATGTCCCAAAAAGGTCACTTTTAGTTGAACGAACTGTAATTTGCTTAAACTTACCTTGTGACCATTATCTGCTAAATGTCTCAATAAAACTTTTGTGTCCTCGAAACAAGTTTTTTTTCAATCGCGGAACAAATCATCAAACGTATCATTTGGCACTCGAGCATGCACTGCTGAATTTACTGCCTGCAGGTCTTGAACAAATTTTCATTCTTCGGACTGGCCAGCATCTCTTTCTAATTGGAAATATAGGCGTACGCACTGGCGATGTTTCACATGGAACAATAATCTCAGCCTTAAGCAATGACTAAAACACTGGTGTCATGCCTTGTATTACTTCTGACTTCAAAAGATATTATTTTACAGGGGTAGAAAGATGACATTAGTATTACTTTATAAGCACTGCCCCTTTGATCGATCTCTGTAAAAATAATGTGTACACTTCTGCGCATATAAAGATGTATACTACAATGACATTTATAAGCTTTAAGGCCTTGATGGTAAAATACTCCTTCACTTCCTCTCCTCTGCCACCGGTGGTCTTTTCTACACTGCCCTATCCACGGCTGCATTTTCTTCTCCAGAACCTGCTCCTGTACATGTTTAGTGTCTCCTATCTATGTGGACTTGAATTGGCAACCTGGTAGAATATTAGTTATACTTCATCAGGTAATACCACTACTATAACACAATTGTTCTCATCCCAATAGATGTAGTCTGTTTGCAGAATGTTGCTTTCCCGCTCTTTGTTAAACCACACTCTGAATCTGGCCCTATGGAAATATGAGTCATGCAATTAAAAGCATTATTTATTTGTTTTTTTGGTGTTTTTTTGTGTCACTAATGTAGATCTCTACCTTTTGATAGTGTGCATTGTCTAAACATTTCTACAACCTCTTCTCTTGCAATTAAAGTGAGTCCTACCACACACATAAGGTCCCAACCTGGCATATTTATAGGACAACAAGACGAAACGAGAAATTACTTTGTTTTTCTCTTTTTTTTTTATTTTTTTTTATTTTAATTTCTCTCTCACTCATTTCTAGTTTAGTAATTAGCTGTTTCTCCATTACTATTAATTCAGTTGCCCCGGAATCTACCAAAAATGAAATTGGTTGGCCTGCGACCTTTAGTGCTAGCTTAGGCATCACTTATTATGCATCATGCTTTTGTACATAAAATGTTTGTGTCTGTGTATTGGTGTTCTCACATGCTGTTGTAGACGTAGTGGCACTTGTCCTCGACCCCTCCTCCAGTCAGTCAACACTCTTGTAGTTGTCGTCTAGATGAGGACACACTCTGGCCCAGTGTCCACATGCTCCACAATTGTAACAACCATTGCCACGTCCTTGTCTTCTCAACCAGCGGCCTCTGTCTTTTCTTCTGAGACCAAGCATCATATGCATGGAGTTCAGTCATCATGAGTCTATCGATGATTTCTCCTTTCTCCACCTTGATCACTTGTGGGAGGCTTTGGCGACCTCCTCTATCTGCCACTGTCCATTGTCTATACACGTCCTGGAAAACTCCCATAGTCATTTGCCACTTCCACTAAAGGGAGTTATAATGTCCCATCAGAAGTGGAGGTCTGATGTCCTGCTTCCCCTTCGTCACCACAGTATCTCTTCTTTTTGCCTGTATCTTGTTGATACTGTCTTGTATGTCTTGCAGTATCTGGCTCTCACTCTTTGCTTGATTGTCCAGTGCAGGGGAGACTAGTCCATTGTGGTGAACCACAACAGGTGGTACTTGCCCCTGAGCTCAGTATAGACGGTGAGGGTGGCCAGACTGCTTGTGACGTAACAGCTGCGGATGTCTTGTGCTGGTGGAGAAGGTCAAAAAGTCAGAGTTGATCCTGATCTTGAGGAACTTGTACCCAGAGCCGCTGGTGGTGTCTGTCGAGGAGTTTTGTACTCGGAGCCACTGGTGATGTCTGGCTTGAGAAGCTTGAGGCCATCTGTGGTATTTATCTCAGATGTTGACTGCCGGTAGGTGGAGCCGAGTCCAAGTCCACGTCTCTAAATGTAACACACTGAACAAACACATTAGAGGCTACTGTCCCTACCTGTGACTTTCTTTCCCTATACTTTTCCTTTTTTTTTTCTTTCAACCCATTTTTCTCTCACAGTGTCCATTCATGTTAGTTGTTTTATACTAAAGCTTTCTCCAGCAGGAAATCCACATTCTGCAACCCAGACATTTATCTGTTTACAACTCTCAGTCCCACAATTCCACAAACATGTACTGTACATTTGGAGCACCTCTATCAGGTTCTGGTGCCTGGATAGGCGTGTTACTCAGTACTGCTCCTTTGTTGTTCGTGGTACCCATCTAAGCGGTTTCTCTAGCGGTCCTTGACCTGCTCTAGTAGCCCCAGGCTAGAACCCTTAGTTTCTCTTAGGCCTATCTAAGCGGTTTCTCTAGCGGTCCCTGACCTGCCCTAGTAGCCCCAGGCTAGAACCCTTAGTTTCCTATAGGCGGTTTCTCTAGCGGTCCCTGACCTGCCCTAGTAGCCCCAGGCTAGAACCCGTATTCTCTTTTTCTTTAAGGCCTTTTTAGGCGATTCCCTAGCGGTCCCTGACCTGCCCTAGTAGCCAAAAGCTGTGGAATCCCAAGGTGATTCGTCTTCTAGCGGTCCCTGACCTGCCCTAGTGCCCCAGGCTGACTACACACCCACACACAGTCTTCCTTGATCATCCTACAGAACCGTAATTGATAACCATAATTTGATGAAATATCAGTCCGACATTCTGCGAATCACAATGGAATACTGACCAGAAAGACGCTTCCTGTTTGCTTTCCACCAAGGTTTCCTGCCGTGAGTCGATCACGGTCTCAGTCCCTCCAGGCCCCACATCTCTACCCAGTTTTTCTTGGGGAGGTTTTTGGGCGTGCACTCTAACCTGAAGTCCTGAGTCCGATATCGTCTCACACCAAGGAAATCCCACTTCTGACACCAAATTGTAGTGGGAACTTTCAAAAACTGAGTACTCGCAAACAAGATGAGCGTCTTGCCAGTTTATTCACTTGCAAGTGGGCGTTCCCGAACAGCAACAGTTAAGTCACCAGTTGGAAAGATGCGCCCTGTCTCTAAGAAAGAGCTTGCTTATATACACATCACATCACTTCAACACCTGTCAGTACATACGTCACTTCCTGACAGTTGTTCCTTACATGGTCTGGCACCGTGCTGGGTGTAACAAAAACAGCCACAGGGGGTCGTAAACTGTTGAAACACTATACATGCATTTCAAGGTTTTACCTTACATAGACCTAAACCTTTATAGCAGCTTTACATAGAATGTATAGAGAAAAGCTAAAATAGAGTACAGAACATATAAGGAAACCTCTGACAGTGTATTTTCCCAATACACAGACACAGAGATCTCTTCAGAGACCGTCGTAGAGAGGGTTGTGTGATAACTCTTTATTCTCTGCACAACAACAAAGGCTTCAGAGATTAAAAATACACTTTGAACACTTATCCACAAATTAACACGACGAGGCAGCACAGAGCGACTCTAACCGCTCATAAAGGCGCTACCGTACCCCGACCATCGATACCATCGGTTTCATGAGACGTGCACGGTGAGAGCAGCAGCACCCAAAGTTTTCGCTCTTCTCCCAACTGGCCTCAGGAGGGAGTTTGATTTACCAGCTGGCTCCGAGAAAGACGGAGAGTCTGCAGGATCTGAATGTGGTTACAGTTGGCAGGTAAGAGATGGTGACAGACAGATGGTCGGTCCAATCATCCGCCAGGTTTTTTTTTATTGAAAGCACCTGCCACTTTCCAAACAGTTTCCAAACAACGTCTTCCCAGATGGTTCCCTGTACCAAACAATTAGGACATTACGAGCACCATTATTTAATCTGCATGAATAGATTTTTTCTTGTTGTTTATTTATTTTTTGGCTTTTTTAAACAGAAAGCAACATTAGTCTTTGTTGTCTGATGGATTAAGCTCCATTACACCTGCCTTTCACCCTAATTTTGTTTTTGTCTATAAACTCCAGGGGAGGTAATATCCGGCTTTTTAGCTTCTAAATCCACTGTGTTCACCAGAAAGGTGATAATTTACTCCGTCTGTTGTTTGGACCAGTGAAGGTCGAGTTAAACTGATCAGGTTTGATAACTTTGATCCAAAAAAAACAGGATTATTCCCAGCAGTCGGGTGGATTCAGGTGGGATTTTAGGAATAAAATGTAATTTAAATAATATTCAAACTGGTCAAATAAACAATATTTATAATGTAGTATTGATTTATATTTTCATTGTGATGCACAATCCCTTCTACAGTAGAGCACTCATTATCCAGATTTGGTAATCTTGAAAAGTTTGGATCCAATCCTACTTTGCCTTGAACAACTGGGATAAAATTAAAACATGAGCCTGAATAGCAAAAAAAAAAAAAAGGATTTCAAATTTTCTAAATTTTTATCCAGATTACACCTTTTGAGGCTCAGAGCTTTTTCAGGAGCGTTGTTGACCAGAAAAACAAAATTAAAATATCTTAAAAGATGCTAAAATGCTACATGGACCTAAAAGAAGTGCATAGTTGGAGATCGTTTCCTGTAGCTCCACATTACCCATCGTCATTAGATCCATTATTTATGTAAAAAAAAGTATTGGTTTATGCAGCTTTAAACATTCCCATTTCTGTGCAAGTCAGTTGAACAGAGTTGTTTTCATGAAATGTGGCGCCTCGCTGCTCGTACCAGAGCATCAGTAAAGTTTGAGCTGCATAAAGAAGTCACATTTCCAGTGAGTAAGGTTCCTAATTAAAACAGAGATGTGGAGGAAAAATGTTGGCATAATAACTAATTCATCACTGCGCTATAATAATGCTGCTTTATCATGTGGTTGTGAAATGAAACTTTTTAGCTCTGCAGCAGGAACTCTATAAAAGTCGTCACCGAGGCCAATCAACGGCTCTATCAGCCCACTCCAGATTTAAGGTCCTTTCAATAAAGAGCCAGTAAAGGCAGCACTTATTTCCCCCTGTAATGGAGGAACTGGAAAAAAAAAAGAAAACACTTTAGACAGTATGGCAGAGCGACTCCATATTTCCACTTTTCACCTCCGTGATATGCTCTGCTGCTTGACAAAATAAAAAAATTCAGATGATTTAACAATGTGCATTATATCCCATCATCGCCGCTGAAGAGGTGTTGCATAATCAGAACTGGACTCTGTTAAAATACCGAGCCTGGCATTCAGAGGAGCTTTCTGTGTGAGGACGCTCCCCAGCTTTCGCCTCCATTGTCTGTAAAGTTAATAGCTTTGACCGGCGGAGCCTGGATGTCAGAAACATTCAACTCTCTATCTCGGTCAAACTCGGCTTCATCAGCTGCTTAAAACAGCTGTGTCGGCGTTTCTACGTCTCTCCTGTCTTGTTGCCTTTCACATTTTCTCCCTCCTGCAGACAGCAGCATCAGCAGGTGCCGATAAAGAGATGGAGGGAGCTGCGTTTGTAGATTTAAAAAAAATATTATTATTATCATCTCCCCTCGCTGTCTTCACACTGTCTGTCAACACACGAAACGGAGACAACTAAGGGCACCACATGGGGTCATAAGATAATTTTCTTCACAGTAATGAGCTTGTTTAAAAGTTGCTTTAGAGGTAAATTCATGCAAAACCGCTGATCGGAGGCAGTTTTCTGGTAAGCAGTCTCTGCATTTACCTCTAAAACAACTCAATGTGGTAACGTTGTGTTATTATCTCATAGCGTGGTGAATGTGCAGGTCACAACTTGTCCACCAGAGAGTTTTGGAGTTGTTGGATTGTGTATTTGATGAGTTTGATGAGGGAAACCAAGAAATCCCATGAGCCTCCGTAGCGTAGCTCTGAGCAGCTCACGGATCTGCTCCACCGTTCTAAAAATAGCTTGCACCGACAATTAAAGGTAACAAACCTACTGCTATGACTATAGGGATTATGGCAATAAAAATGTTGAACTATCCCTTTAAATTGAGCATAACGCTTACAGGACACATGGTGAAATATTTCCATACAGGCAGAAAGCGGAGTCACTCTGAGGCCGAGCGAAAGTGAAGTTTTATTCTCCTCCATTATTCACCGGTTGTGTCACATTTTAAGACACAGGCGAGTTCAAAGCCCAAGAAACGTGTTCCTCTGCTCTTAAAGTGATCGTGACCAAACATTTAACCGCAACGGAGATATTTTGAGGCTCTGAAGGCAGAGCAAATGAAGAGATCATTTTGTGCTCGCTCATATTTATGGAGAAATTTTTTGGCTTGGCAAAAAAATAAAAAATGACTTCTACTGTAGCAAACCGTAATTCACCCACAGCCATGCAACACAGAGGTATTTTTTTGGGGGTAACAGAATATCATTACACAGCAAGAGGGAAATAATCACTTTACAGACTCCAGATATTTGTAGGGGCGTCTACATCTGAAACAGAAGTTATTATGTCTCCTGTACTTGCTGCAGTAATCAGAGAGGGATTAGTGAATCTTAATGGATAAATGTATAATCTCTCCCTGTTAATGGACATTTCTCACACATAAACGGTCACATCCTCCCCGCACACACCAGCTCTGATGAATTTGAGGAAAGAAAAGAAAACTTATAGCGGCGGGCCCTCTTCTTTCCAACTGCTCGACTGAATTTAGACTTTGTGGTGAATGCCAAAGAGATTCCTTGTTTAAGAGGCATCAGCCTTAGGATGCAGAGCGAAAAGCAGCAGGAGCCATTTCATAGCCAACATCAAAGACCCAAGTATTCCTCTGGTCTTCTATCATGCCTTTATCGCTTTTCATTCTTTATTCTTTATTCATGTGGAGTATCTTTTGTAATGTTATTCCCCCAAGTCCTCCTTATTCCCCTTTCAGATCCTTTTATTCTGATTCATCCGATTCCTTTAGATTACCTCCGAGTCCTCTTCCTTCTGAGCAGAATCGCTTCATTCCTGTGTGTGTCCAACAGAATGAATGGATGTGGCTGTGAATACCTGATCAGCCGCTGAATGTCAGCCATGCATAGCGTTCCTCAATTTCCTCTGCAGCCACTTGACACAGATGAAGGGATGAAGCAGCAGCAGCAGCAGCAGCAGCAGACGAGGGCGAGATGGAGAGAGTGAGATGGACAGATAGAGGACGAGATGACGCCATCAGTTGATAGTTGCAGATCTGTGGTGATGAGGAGAGTTGTTGTTTTTTATCATGGTTGTTGTGTGAACTCTGATTTGTCAGCGTAGGAGCAAAAACATTGACGGATTTATGTTGCAACAGACAATGTGACAGTGGGAGGTGAAGTTAAACATCAGATACCTGCTGCTGCTGCTGCTGCTGCTGCAAAGTTTACATCACAGCATAGACAGTGTGATGTCGTAGTGTTTATCTAGTTTTATTAACCACTCGACAAGCTTTGCAACACATCACACCTGGTCCAGTATTTATACACGGTCGCCCATAAAGTAGTTACACATTTCTCTTTATATTCCTATTATAAAAGTTAATTGTGGTTTCATTTTCACAGTGATATGTTTTGATAGAGATCAATAGAGTTTTGAGATTGATATATACTTCATCTATCAAGAATAAATCACGTTGTCACAATCATTTCATGAGAAGAAGTAAAAATAATTTAGTATATTTGTTGGCTTTTTGCCTTTATTCGATGGCCATGTGTGAGGACTGTAGCCTCTACATGAGGCGGCCGCTTTACCTGCTGCACCATGCACTGCCCCAAAAATATCTATATATTTAACATGTATTGCTAGATTATTATTAAAGTCAGATTAAAGAGGCATTTTAATGTGAAACTAGCTGAAGTTGTCTGTTGCACTGATGCACTGGAGAGGATTTAAATCACAGTCCTGGAGTCTGTGTGGGTGGAGTTTGCACGTCTTCCCATGTGCCTGTATGGGCACTCTTCAGGTTGGAAGAATTCACACTATATTTACATGAATTATGAGTTGTTGGTTGTTTACGACTCCACATGCCTTTGCATTTGAAGAAAAATCAATACCCATAAGCCCATAACCTGTTGCTACTGTATATCAAAAAAAATTTGGGTCTTGCAATAATAGTACAATACTATAGTTGAAAACCAGCGTCTCATCTGCAGAGAACTGATTGGCTGTCGGGAGACACAACAAATCCAACAACAACCTCAGACATGTGAGCGAAGTGATTACAGAAAAAAAACACTATATACAGTAACTATATAAACTATATCAAACCGGTCCAAGTCATTTCAGGCCGGTTCAGGCGGTGTGAAAAACATCATCAGTTCAACAGAGTGATGAGTAATTCAAGTGGAAATTAAGCAGGTAATAGAAACCTGATCCGTGCCTCAATATTGGTGTAGCCCTGCTAAGAAGATTGGTTTGTAGCTCGATCAATAGGGTTTGAAAATTAGCCCTTTGAGGCTTTTTAGCAGCGCAGAACTACTACACAACTGTGTGTGTGTGTGTGTGTGTAAGTCTCTCAGCTCTGTCTCTGTCTGAGTTTTCTCACTCTCACTTCATCATGAGGCTGTTTTTATGATTTCTAAAGTTCAGGCTTGTCACACGTTGTAAAATGTTACAGTAACAGTTCCAACAAAAATATAATATAGTGATGTGAATGTGCAAGACGTGTTGCACTGGCATACTCTACACTGTGTGTGTGTGCATGTGCATGTGTGTGGGTGTCTACAAAGGAAAATTACAGGATATTGAACTTGTAAGTTGAGGCAGAAATGAAGAAGCAGCAGGAACTCTTGTAGCAGACTCTGATGTTGGTAAGAGGCTGCGTGGGGAAAGACTCACACAGACACAGAAAGAGAAGCAGAAGCGGCTCTTGATAAAGAAAAACCCAAGTAACAGAACGAGTCAAATCAAAGATTAAACTTTGAAACAAAGCTTTGCCACTTGGGGGGGGAGAAGAAGAGGAGGAGGAGGGAGCTTTTCCTGCAGCCACAGCTTTTCTCTCACTAAAGAGACTTTAGAAGACATTGATTTATCATTTTAGGGAGAAGTTGTTGGTGTATTAATGATTAAAAGTCGTTTTTTCACCAGAGAGTCAGAAAGAAAACTCAAACCAATTATCAGACAAAAAAAAAAACTTCTTTACAAAGTGTGTGCGTGTGTGTGTGTCAGAGATACACAATCACAACCTCCCTGTGGGATCAAACGCTATCGCACTTAATGCAAAACTTTAAAAAACTACAGAGACTTTAGATTTTAGAGCCATTAATCGGTTCTGGTCGTTGTCGGACCACCAGACTGATCAGTGTACACTTTAAAGGGATAGTTCACCCAAAATTCAAATTTCACTCATTATCTACTCACCCTCATGTCGACTAATGTCATGTCACATATATAATGGTTGTGAATGGACACGACGTTTCTTCATCCAAAAAGACACACCAAAAAACATCCAAATACCTCCATACTGCTCGTCTGTAATGTCCCTCTTGTATTGAAGCCCTGACGTGAGAAATTGTTCTGAAAAAAATTAAATAAGTCTATATTTTAAGCTTGTTTGTAGCGGAAGCTCCCAGTGTCTCAGTTCACCGCTCACGCGAGATTTGCACTGACCAGCGGAACAATTTCTCATGTCAGGGCTTCAATACAAGAGGGGCATTACAGACGAGCAGCATGGAGGTATTTGGATGTTTTTTGGTGTGTCTTTTTGGACAAAGCAAAGTGAGCACCGTTTGCAACCGTCATACGGACACACAGTGCTGCGCCGAGCCCCGCTGTAGCTCAGAGAAGCCACGGAGGACTCTGAAACTTCTCACAGCTCTTAGTCGACATGAGGGTGTGTAATTTAGAATTTTGGGTGAACTATCCCTTTAATAATGAGCTGCCTCTACGTGCAGGTTTTTGTAGTCAGTTGGTTACCTGCTGTATCTATAAATACCAGCAGCTTCTCTGGAGTTAACCTCGTTGTGCTGCTCCCTCTCTTAAACGCTGCTCCTCTGCCTCTGTCTGCTCCACTCGTCTGGATGATCCTTTTCATTATGTACTGAGACAGCTTCGCAGCTGCTGTGTGTGTATGCATGCATGCATGTATGTGTGTGTGTGTGTGTGTGTGTGTTGTCGTTGCGCCACCAGAGCAGATGGCTGAGGGAAACACCAGTGATTAGCCTGGCTGACTACATATCTTGCTGACAGTAATAAGCTCACCAGGAGCCGCGCTCACAACAGAGTCACATTCGTACTGGAACCAAAATAAATAAAAAAAAAGAAATCAAATGAAAAGGCGTCCAGGTAGGAAACAAATGGGTCTGTCAGAGCTCAGAGCGTCACTGTTATTGAAGAACCAATTAGAAAACAGACAGAAAAATGATGCAGTTTACAAAGTTTTGCTCTCCATTTTTGTTGAAAATGCCTTTTGAAAACTTTTGAGAACAAGTTTGAGGTCTGATCTTAACAAGTTCAGCAGAATCTGTTATTTTCTGCTCCGACTCTTCTTCTGTGATTTCCAGTCGTTGAGATTTCAAAGAGATTCATATTCTCACTCTTAGCATCGCTGCATCTTCAGGACAGATTAGAGACAGCACAGGGATCAGAGAGTGATGAGACGGGCCGCCGGCGCCGACTGGTTAGCGTGCTACAATTAACACTTGTGTCCATTTCATTTTAAAGGAATAGTTCACCAAAAAATGAAATTCAGTCATTAGTGACTCACCCTCATGCTGATGAATACTCCTGAGTAGTTTTTTATTCCTCAAAGTGCATCTGGAGACCCGGGAGGCCGGTTCGTACTGTAGTCCAACGAAAACTTTATATGAGAGTCAATAGCGCCCGACACAAACAGGTCCATAAACATTTAATATTCCTCCACACCGCTCATCCGCTCCAATCCAAGTGTCCTGAAGGGATACAGTCCAGAGTTTACTGGAAACAACGTCTGCGTGCATGGCAAATTCAATACAGGACTGTTTAGGCTGTAAAAACGTCCTAAATGACGCTGTTTCAAGGAAACTCTGGACTATATCCCTTCAGGACACTTGTATTGCAGCGGACGAGCAGTGTGCAGGAATATTTGTGTAGTTTAATGGACCTTTTTGTGTCGGGCGCTATTGACTCTGGACTACGAACCGGCCTCCCGGGTCTCCAGACGGCATTCAGGGAACATCTGTAAAGTGTTGCCTCTACAGATACTATGCAAGTGTTGCCTTCAGGGGACGTCTGTGAATTGTAGCATTCTTCAATGGGTTGTCACTGTTTTACTTTTATGTATGAGTACGAACTTCGTCACACACTTAATTAATCCTCATGATGGATTAAGATGAGAATGAGAGGGAGACTTTGTCATAGTTGTTAAAAGACCAGCAGCAATAATAATATATAGCCTATATGTTAAAAAAAATAAGATACAAGATAAAACAACATTTTGTAATGTATTGCCTTGTTGTGTTAAGATCCTGCTAAGTCCGATTTTCAGACTAATTCCTCTGTTTTCACTTCATTTTAAGGCGACACTCCAGTTTTTTAACAAGTACAAATTTAAATTCAAGTCTGGTCGTCGCCACTTAATTACTCCGCCGTTGGAGAGCTTTGTCTCTTGAACATGAACACACATTTATGGGCACTTTTTGAAATGACTGCTGCTCTCATTTTTCATGGGATGACAGTTTTTGGCAACCTCCTGACCGTTCTGCCGACATCATCATCAGGCCAAATCTTCTACTTGTGCAGAAGAAAATATTTAAAAATCCGACTGGCTGGAGGCCAAAGTGATTTTAATGACACAGGGTCTTCAAAACGTGTCCATATCTAGTTTATCAGAATGCAATGAGAGCTGCAGCTTCTTCTTCATCTTTTTTGTACATAAAAGCTGCTGCTAATGGTAAAACTATGGCTTGTGTCTCACGTATCACACAGATTAAGGGTGTCTTCAGACCTACTGTAGGTCGTTTGGAGTAATTGTTCCAAAACGGAGAGAGTTTTTAACCCCAAAGATGAGTTTGTTTGGACCGATGTGAACAACAGCAATGGTGCTTGGATGCAGGATTAAGAAGCGAGCAGAGCTTTAGTTCGTTCTGCAGTGAGAACGTAAACGTCACAACACACGACATGCTGCTGATGTTTTATTATTATTTTATTACGGATCCACATTAGCAGCTGAGTCCCCACTACATAAGCATACATACCTAGCACAGCATTTCAGCTCGAGGAGTTTCTGTAATCTTCCTGGAGTCCCCTTGTTAATGGCTCCATTTTTGATCAATATATATCATACGCAAATGAGAATACCTATCACAGCATTTAATATACAAATAGCCAGAAATGAATCCATCCATCATAATATAACAAAGCAAACATACAAAAAAAAAACCAAAACAATTAAAGAGAAGAACAATTAACCTAACCTTAAGCTAAGAAAACAGTTCCTTTCCACTGCGGTAGTCAATTAACATTTTCAAATAAAGGTTAAATTTCTTTGTAAAGGCTAATTTGTTGTACAGCGGAGATATGGTAGGCTAATGTTCAATGGTTAACGGCTATTAGAACGTCTCTGTTAACGGTCAGGCCGACCGGAAGCGCTACTGTTCAGTTCAGGCCCGAAAATATATAGGATGATCCTGGGCTTCCTGTTTTGGGGGCGGGGCATCAAGTTTGGCCTGAACAACTGACTCAGATCGGGTCGGGTCCAGGTTTCAACTGCAGGTCGGGTTTTTAATTCATCCCATAGTTTTTGTTTTTCTTGAGTAACCTCCTCCTCCTCCTCCTTCCTGGTGAGATTTCTGACCAATGACAGAACAGTTGGTTCACACATTTGTTTTCAACTTTGGACCCCTTGAGACTGTTACCATGTAGTGCATCATTTTGGCCCTGAGAATCAGAACAGAGCAAACAGAGAAAACACCCTAAATCGCCCAAGTGCACTTTTATTTTTGCCTCCCCAACTTCCCTCAGATCAAAATGTCATCTTCTGGAAGAAAAAAAAAAGGTGATGTTAAAAAATCATCGGAGCTCTCCAGGCGGTCTCTTGTCCACACTTGTCAACGTGTAGGCTACATCTGTCGGGGGAGATTGCTGTCTGTCTAGCGCGGCGCGGTGCTAATCCTTCTATTAGAGGTTTTAAGAAGCCGTGACAGGAGAGGAGATAGCATTAAGCCCCTCTGTCGGGAGCAGAGCACCAATCTATTGACAGATGCGAGCTTAATCACTCGTATTAGCGAGCATGCACATACACAGAAAAACAGATTGCTCACGCACACACACTCCAACGCTTAATGCACACACATGCACACATCAGTCTGCACTTGTGTGTGTGGTTTTTTAATTTATTTATTTATTTAAACAGCAGCTTAAAAGCTCTGCAGCAGCAGCGACGGCGGCAGCGGTTTCACAGTCAGATAATGGCTCCTATCTGGAAATGTCCTGTTTCTGCAAGACGGTCATCTTTCTCATCAATTACCTCCTCTGGGCCGCCGCCTCACACTTTCATTCACTCACTCATTCACAAGAGTCGGAGCTGTTTCCATTCGTGCAGCTTCTCGTGCTTCGTCTTCTGTTTCAGCCTTGAGCTCAACTTTCTTTCAAACTGCAAAAACAAAATCAAAATCTTTCCAAGAATATTTGTCTTATTTCTTGTGAAAATGTCTCATTTCTTGTCAAAACTTATCTCTTTCCACTTAAAATAAGACTCACCACCTTAAAAAATCAACTTCATTTTAGATAATTTTTACTTGTTTCAAACAAATTTTCACTTGAAATAAGTAGAAAAATCTTTTTGTGCTTGTATAATAGCAGATAAGAAAGAAAAACTTGTTCCACTATCACATTTTTCTACTTATTTCAAGTGAAAATAGGCTTGAAAAAAGTAAAAAAAAGTGTCTAAAAACAAGCTTTTTAATGTGTATATATGTATAAATAGACTTATTTTAGGTATAATGAGATTTTGTTTTGACTAGAAATGATATTTTCACTAGAAACAAGACAAATATTCCTTTTTGCAGTGCTGTCTTGTTTTGATTTCACTTCACGACCTTGATCCTTTACCCGTGTCACAGTCGTCTGTGATTCTTTGTCTCATCTTTTCTCTTCCTCCGTCACACTCAGGAGGGAAATGCACGTCTCACTTTACAGTTTATTTTTTTCAATTTTCCGACTACTTTAGGTGCGTTTGATTCACCTCACTAGACATTATTTGCAAGGTTTCAAAACTGGGCCAACATTTGCATTCATTACCATGTTTTATTTTTTTATTATTTGTTTCTTCAGGTATGCAAAGCTTCCACAGCTAATATTTAGCCAGCCTCGTCCCTGACCTCTCTCCCTCCGTCGTCCCCTGTGAACTGATTATTTCCTGCTTTTCTCTTTAATTAGATCAGTTACAGGCGGCTCTGTTTACCTTTTTACTTCATGAACCAGTCACAGAATGTCACATGGTGAATTTTACAGGTGAGGTAAAAGAAAGTTCACTAAACCATCTATGAATATGTATCGACGACAACAGTGTGGCATTTCCAAAAGGTTCGGAAATTAATTAGCATGGAAATAAGACTCGTAATCAAACATGAGTCCGTCACAAAAGCCCTTTTTACTCAGCATGACCTACTCAGTTAAAGAGGCTAAAATCACTAATTATGTAAATTAAGCATCACATGTTTAAACACGTCCTCAAACAGCTCTCGCAGCGCAGTTCCACGTATTTCTTGTGTAAAAAAAAAAAAAAAAGGCCCTCATTTTAGCTGACAGTTAATGACATCATTATTCATATTTTGACTGGCAGGCAATTAGCATAATGTTTCAATATCTTATATTATTATAAATTATATTTTATAATAATGCTCAAAATATAATAATTCAAATTTATTTTGTGATTTGCATTTGTTCTCATCTTCCCTCCAATCTGGCCCCACTTTGAAAACCTAGATTGTTATGAAAACAGTATTGTGTTTCTTTTTGTGCACATTACAAGTTTTTGTTGTAAGTTTTTACGGCTTTTTTAAAACATTGTGAATGTTTGCACTTAAAATCGCTAAAATCACTGTGTTTTCATTTCATTACATATACTGTAGATACAGTATAATAAATTCAACAAACAATTTTAATTGGATTCAAAATGAGGAACAGCCCCAAGTGCAGGATAAGTCATCAAACGTATTAAACTGTTTTACAGGAAGAGAAAATCCATCAATTTATTTATAATGTAAAAATACTCAGATAATTACTTTTCTGACACAAATTTGGCAAATATTAGCAGATTAATGATCAATTAACATGTGTAAACAGGATTAAAACTAAGAAAATACATTTTTGATTACATGCATGGGGTCGTAACGAAGACAACAACAGCCGGCGGTCTTTCACCGTGTAATGATGGTGCTGAGCAGCTGAGGAGGATTCAGCGTCACTCGGGGCTGACTGAGACTCAGAGCCCGTCGTTATTAAACCTTCCTGTCTCTGTGTCTCCCAGCAGAACGTGTACTACACCAGCTCCCAGCAGCTCCACCTCGGCGTGCTGAGTCCCACCATCGACGACGACGACAACAAGTGTCTGGTGGACGTGAACAGCAGACCCCGGCTGCTGGAGTGCAGCTACGCCGCCACCAAGCACATGAAGCTCACCTGGATATTCGCTCAGGTAAAAAAAAAGCTCAGTTGTCCGACAGACATTAAACGCACCACAGACAGAGAGACTGAACAAACAACAACTCCTCTGCCTTTGATCTCACTGGTTTATTAAAGGGATAGTTCACCCAAAATTGAAGTTTAGTTACAGGGGGTCTCGACGTAGCAGTGCATGTCCATATAACGGTTGCAAATGGACACCAACTGTCTTCGTAACAAAAAGACACACCAAAAAACATCCAAATACCTCCATGCTGCTCGTATGTAATGTCCGTCTTGTATTGAAGCCCTGAAATGTGAAATTGACCAGAAAAAAAATTAAAAAGCCAATATTTCAAGCTTGTTTTGTAGCAGAAGCTTCTCGAAGCTCCTCTTCCCGGTTTATCAAATTTGGACGAACTGGGAAGAGGAGCTTCTGCTACAAAAGAAGCTTGAAATATAGACTTATAAAAAAAATTTCGGGTCAATTTCACATTTCGGGGCTTCAATACAAGACAGACATTACATACGAGCAGCATGGAGGTATTTGGATGTTTTTTGGTGTGTGTTTTTGTTACGAAGACAGTTGGTGTCCATTTGCAACCGTTATATGGACATGCACTGCTACGCCGAGACCCCCTGTAACTAAATTTCAATTTTGGGTGAACTATCCCTTTAATAAACCAGTTGGTTTCCATTTCAAATTTCAAATTTTGGGTGAACTACCCCTTTAATTGACATGCTGTACGTTGCTGCTGTTTATAATTGAGTGGATTCCTTCCTCTCCACCTCTTCTTCTTCTCTGACTGTTAACAGGCAACTTTTTTTCTGGTTTTGTTCAAACAAGGATCATTCCTCCATTATTATTGTATGCGATGGGCATTTTAACAGCACATCGACTCAGGTTGGATAATGAGCTTTCACGCAACCACAGTTTCTGACTTTCAACAACCCTCCGTCTCATTTTTAATCCTCACACTCTTAATGTTGTCTTAAATGTGACAGATACAAGTGGAGGGAGCTGTATAATTAGTGTAAAGAAGACACTACTGTATTCATGCCCCTGGCATCTGTGACTCCGTGTTTGAGCTGTTTTTGTTTCTAGACATCAGACTGAATAAGGAGCTTATTTAAATATTAAAATTAAATAACATTCACGCCGCGGTCCTCTCTCCCTCAGAGAACAATACCTCTGCATATTTCTGCTCTCCAGTTTCCCCTCGGTCTCTGCTGTAGCTACTGGCCACACTGGCGGGGGATCTGCTTCTAATTAGCACCGACCAGAATCAGAAATCTCACATCTAACTTATGTCAGAAGTCGGAGGGATGAGACCCATTAGGCACGAGTCTCATGAAAAGAGAGCTCCAGTTTCTTCGTCAAAAAGTTTTGGCTGAGAAGTCAAATAAGGCCTGAGATTAAACCTACAGGGGTTTCTTCTCTTTCTTTTCTTTCTTTTTTTTTCCAAGTGAGAAAATGAAATGTGAGCCGTGTGACAGATTCAACAGGGAGAGAGGGCGCCGTGAATTAAATACGGTTTAACATTTAACATTTGATCTCATTTCTTCTTCTGTCAGACGTTTATTAAAAGTGAACGGCTGAGACTCAGGACGCGGAGCAGCGGCGGTACCAGATATTTCCATAGACTGTTAGCGGTATAGGGATATTTCATGCTAATGAGCCCGCAGGTCGTCTGTGCAGCTCGTAAGCCTACGTTTTGTTGCTATAGGCGACATCTAGTGGCCGTAGTTATTATGACAGGAGAAAAGGAACAAGTCTGGAGACCTAGCATGAAGCATTTTCAAAATTTGTGGGGAAAAAAACTTGAATGGAAATGCCAGAAATTCAAAAAAAGGCAGAAATTTCGCTTGGAGGTGGTGAATTTGTCAACGTATCGATAAAAGGAAAATGCAAGTTTTTGCTATGGATGAAGGTTTTGCAAATAAATGATGACTGGCGCCGTTGACTGATGTCGTTTCCCAGAATGCAGCGGCATATAGGCTACAGCTGTAAAACTGGTGAAAAGCTGTTTTATTTCACGCTGTAGCGCTATTATTATTATTATTATGTCACTTTATTAGGTTAAGTTTTAATATCTATATATATATAATATATCTTTATTTCGGACTCTGAGTCCATAACAAAACATAACACAACAACAGACACACAACACTGACAATCAAAGTAAAAAGACAATATTTTTTCATGCAAGAAAGTAGCTGTTAAGATCCCCAATGTGCGGTTGGTTTATCCAAATGACGGCTGTTTAGGAGTTTGCAGCCTCCGTCTCCTGAGGTGCTCGGCCGGTGAACCTGCGTCGTCATCCCGGGGGAGAAAACAATCGCTAATGAACGTACCAGTAGATCTTCTCCCAATAATCGTAAAACAATAACGAATGGAAACGGTGAAAAGGTGATTTTGAATTTCACTTTTAAAGAAATCGTTTTAATCATTGAGTAAAAGCATCGGCGACTGTGATGATCAGAGGGGCCGCTGCCATTGTTTGCCTACAGTACAGCAGGTATGGTGATGGTATGCTCACAAAAAAATGGTGCAAAAACTATCAATATGTGGATCGATAAAGTGTAAAAAAGAAGGAAAAAAAATCTGATTCCAGTCAAAATCTGCAGAGTTTTTCTGACTGTTTGTGTATTGGACTCATGAATTTCTGATCTTTTGCACAGAGGAAGTGAGAGTGGGAAGAGCGTTAAAGAGAGTGGGCTGAGGAGCCGGCACACAGCTCCACGGCGCTCTGTGTGTGTGTGTGCAGGAATAAATAGATGGAGGAGGCAGGAAGGAAGAAACTCACAGGTAAATAAACAGTAGACAAAGATGAAAGTGTAGAGATGCAGGCTGAAGGAAGAAAGGGATGACAGCGGGAGAAAGGCAGAGCGAGAGAATGAGAGGAGTGAAAGGAACAAGAGGAGAGAGGCAGCGTTTCCTGTGAAGTGGGCAGTCAGAATTTGTGAATTATTGATAAGTAGATCTTTTACAATATTGAACTGAGCTTGACCCTCGAGGGGCGGCCATCAATAGACAGAAAGAAAGGGAGAGAGGGAGAGTAAAAGAAAAAAAACATGCCTCACAAAAGTCTGCCCAGGAGCGACAAAGTTGAATTCTGCAGTAAAGTCGACTCAGCTTTTTGTTTTGTTGGTTGTTGTTTGTTTTTTTTATTTGCGGCTTCATGGACGTGTGTGATTGTGTAAACGCTGAGCCACCGCTCATTAGATTCACCAGAGGTCGCACGACTGGAGTCAGAGGCTCTTGTTCAGCAGCCGGAGAAGACAAGAGGGTCAGTGGCGCCTGTAATTCATGATTCATGTTGTTTTCACCACTGGCACAGTAGTCGAGGCTGATGGCATCCAATCACAGGGAGGGACCGCAGGCGGCGGCGTTACCAGAGGTCTCCATGTCGCCCATCCTGATTCTCATCCACACGAAGATACGGAGCTAAAACACTTGTCTGGGTGCAGATATTTTTGTTTTTTTAAACGCAGTTTTAGTGTGAAAATGTACATAGATGTGATGGATGTAGCCTGAAACTACGAAAGAGTATTAGGACCAGCCGGAAAAAAAAAGTACAGCAACTGACGGCTCAGTGACAGCAGCTGGAGTGTGAACGTCTTTACAGTGTGAAGGTGATTTTCTGAAGTAGTGCAACTGTAAATCAACTTAGTTGCCTTATTGTTGCCGGATTTCTTGTGCTGGATTTTTTTGTTGGGGGGGGCTGTTTTTTTTTTTCTTGTGCTGGATTTTTTTTTTTCTTGTGCTGGATTTTTTTTTTTTTTTTTTGCTAGATTTTTTTTTTTTTCTTGTGCTGGATTTTTTTTTTTTGCTAGATTTTTTTTCTTGTGCTGGATTTTTTTTTTTTTTTTTGGCCAGATTTTTTTTTCTTGTGCTGGTTTTTTTTTTTTGCTCGATTTTTTTTTTCTTGTGCTGGATTTTTTTTTTTTGCTAGATTTTTTTTTTTTTTTTGGCTAGATTTTTTTTTCTTGTGCTTGATTTTTTTTTTGCAAGATTTTTTTTTTTTTTTTTTTTTTTTTTTTTTTTTTTTTTTGTATTTTTTTTTTTATTTTTCTTTATTTTTTTTTTTTTTTTTTTTTTTTTGGGGGTATTTTTTTATTTTATTGTGCTGCATTTTTTTTTTTTTTTGCTATATTTTTTTTTTCTTGTGCTGGATTTTTTTTTCTTGCTAGATTTTTTTTTTTTGCCAGATTTTTTGTTTTTCTTGTGCTGGATTTTTTTTGCCAGCCTTTTCTTTTTTCCTTCATAAAACAGGGATTCTAAAAAATTCTGTTATCGCTGCTCTGATAGGTGCAAGTAGTATGGATAGAGGGTGATAACGTTGCAAACGAGATGCATTTTAAAACTAAAAATGTGTAAACTCAGCCTGAGACCACAGTGGGAGGTGGTCTGCGCCATATGTAGCCACACTTGTTTTGTTTTGCAGCATGAACACAAATGCAGGCGAATCCAGAACACATTGAAGGACCACCTGCTCTGCTGACGTCTTCATCAATCTCATTAGTCCCAATGTTTTTACATAATGAACTGAAAATATTTTATTATTTCCAAGTGGCTAAAGCTCTTATTTAAATGTAGAGCTGTGCAGAGCGAATTGATTACATCAGCCGCTCTGTGCCTCGCTGCCTTTCTCTGCTTCTTTCATTCACAAGCACAGAACCACTAAAAACAACAATGTATAGTTATTTGCATTCAAACCGGTTAAATGAGATCCAATCAAAGCGATCAATTTAGACACATGTGGAGATGCATTTTAATGGAGGTTTGAACAGAAATATATCAGATCTAATGCAGATGTGCACGGTGTGTGGAGCTAATTCAGTCCTTCCTGTACTCATGCATTTATAGTGCAGCATGGATGATTTCCACATCTCTCAATCTATAAAGGATCATGGTGAAACTTCACTAATGTTGATTTTTATCTTGGTTCTGCTTCAGGACGAAGATGTGAGGAAAGTGAACGCTGCACCTCATCTTCTCTTCACACAATGCAAACACAGCTGTGGCTTAAGTCAATACCGATTTAGAAACTTTTTAATTTGAAGTCTGTGTCTGAGTTTACTGTCAAACTGGGGTTACTGATACATCTATAGACTGCAAATAATACTTTCTGCTTGTTTAGTGTAGCGAGGGGGGGGAAAAAACGATCTGGGTTTAAATATTTAGAAAGTACACAACTGTTTTGACAGCTGCTGTTTCCAATCTTTGAAGTTGCATCCTCAGCAGGATAAACCTCTTATTTCCAGCCTCAGGATTTCTCAAAGTTTGCCATTTACCTTTCGTAAGAAGTGTTTTACAGCGCTGTGTTTCCCCCAGAGCAGTTGAACGCAGCACGGAGAGAACAGGAGCATTACCTACATACACAATGCCTTTAAAGTTTTATGTTTTAAAAAATGTATATGGGGGGAATATTTATTGTAGGAGCGGTGGTTACCTGTAGTACCAGGAAGCAGGAATAAACACACTGGGGCATACGGTAATTAATGTGAGACGACTGTGTGTCCCTTTCTGTCTGTAGTACAGTGGGTGTTTTTTTTTTTTTTTGTCATTTCAGCGCTATAGCAGAAAGTCTTTGCCTTAAGGTGGATTTATACTTCCTTAAAGGAGACATATTATGGACATATGACTGTTTGAAGGCTCATAGCTTGCCTTCTGGCCTCCAAAATGTGAAAATTGACAAAACAAATCCATAATTTTCAGGCTCCTGAGGTTGAAATCCATGTGGTTTCATGAGCTGTTCCCTCAGTTGTAGAATGATGCCGTTAGTTTTCAAATTTGCATAATGCCACCCCTACCTGCGAGCACAGGTACCGGAAGAGTGGGCGGGGCAAGCAGTGGTTCATTTGCATTTAAAGGGACAGGCACTGAAACCAGCCGTTCTAAACGGGGCTGTTTAGAGAGGATGAAAAGAGCTGTGATGTTTGATCCTTGGAGTATTTTGACATCTTTAAAACACCTGGGAACTATTTTAATTTGTGGAAAGGGGGCATAATATGTCTCCTTTAATATATTGAAATAGATGTGTTTCTAAACATTATATCCATCACTGACTTAAGTGCTTCCACGTAGGCCTATAGTTTATGTCAAGATGGATGATAAACAATAAATCCCCTCTGGGGTGCAAACTAATCAGTCTCTATTCCTGTCTGATCTCTGTCCAGCTGTTCTGCCCTGTGCCCTGGTGCGGTAACATCATTTCTCACCAACTCTCACAGTCTTTCCTCCACCATTTCCCAAACTTCGTTGTGTTTTCCTGCTCTGGTTTGATCAGGGGCTAATCTACTCCACGCTGCCCTCCATGGTTTATGGTGATGTTGCTACATTTAGTCGGTATCTGTAAGTCGGCTCCAGGATATGTGCAGAAATAAAACCAGGGTCCGTCTGTATCCGTGTGTGTGTTTCTGGCAAAGAGCATTAATGAGCCTTTATTACTGCTGCAGGATGTGAGTCTGCGGGTTGTGTGTAGTTAATTGGCCAGCGGGGAGTCGGGGTGCATTTAACCTCTTGTGGGGTCGTTAACACTTTGAGAGTTGTTGACTCTCGTGGTCATCATGAGAGTCGTTAGGGTCACATGAGTCATGGAGAGTGTTAAACTGCCTGGGGAGCGATAAGCGCTGTGGTAGATATAGACCACCTCCTTTAATATACTGATGGTTCAGCCAGTTGTTGTTGTTGTAATGTATAGACACTACCATCATGCCGTTTTGTTAAAGGGATAGTTCAACATTTTTGGCAAATTGGCCCATTGCCATAATCCCTATAGGTTCGTTGGTGCAAGCTATTTTTAGAACGGCCGAGCAGAGCCGTGAGCTGCTCAGGGCTATGCTATGGAGGCTAAGGGAATTTCTGGTTTCCCTCATCAAACTCATCAAATACACAATCCAACAACTCCAAAACGCTGTCGTGGACAAGTTGTGAGCTGCACATTCACCACGCAACAGAACGTTACGAGACAGAGTTGTCTTAGAGGGAAATTCATGCAAAACCGCTGATGCGCGTTGCCTTCAGGAACAGTTTTTCACCAAGCAGTCTCTGAATTTACCTCGAAAACGGCTCTATCTCATAACGTCCCATTATTATCTGGGCAATGGCCACAATTTGCCAAAAATGTTGAACTCTCCCTTTAATGGTACCAGTTTGAACCATTTTTCTGACGCTCTCTCATCAGGAAATGACAGAATAATGCACCGCGCCTGAAGATGAACGATGACGGCACAAAATACACAGAACTCATGACACGAGAAATCTTGTAACTAAAACCAGGACAAATGTTCTGTGATGTTTATGAGCCCGGCCTCGTCTGTCATGCTTGTTTGCTGCATAAATTGCATTTGCACAAGCGTTTCATGCTCGGTGCTCCAGTGATCTCGGTCCTTTGTCTTCCCGCTGTGCTTTTCACTCAGAACTGCCTCGGAGGTGAATGATTTGGTGATTGAGCATGTGGCTCGCCTGCCTCACTGACTGACTGACTGACTGACTGACTGGCTGATGGCTTTCTGGCCGACTGGCTGTCTGACCAACTGATTAACTAGTGTTCCCGCCTTAATAGCAGGGAATCAATAGTGCGGCCCAACTCTGCACTCTGCAGAATGACAGACGGGCTCGCTGCTGAATTGAGGACAAGGTATTGGAGAAATGCCAAATATTTGTACTTTCAGTGTGTGTATATCGTATGTGCATGTGTGAAGGAACTGTGGGAGCAAAAAACCTGCAGGTGTGTGTTTGTGTGCGTGAGGTTTAATTCAGCCTGGGTTTACTCAGTCAGAGCCGAACACTGCAGAGATGGAGCGCAGACTTTTTAAGTACACTTAGAGGGAGTCACAGGAGAGGTCACACACTTAGACAAAGCCAGACGACTGGTTTTCACTGCAGGAGCTAAGACATATCTCGTGTGATTACTTTAATGGGTCTTAAGTCTACTATTACCACCACTACTGCCCCATATACAGCGAGAGCCATCAGTGTACTGCACTTATGTGGCACCTTCCAAGCCATTCATTCACACAGCACACACGGAGCCACCGCAATGATATATCTTGCCTTAGGTCCAGTGTAATGACTTTCTCGTGCTATAACGTCCCATTAACAGACTGCTGATTCCAGCAGCAAAAACTAAAGGACCAGTGCGTTTTGTTGAAAGCAGCAAAGCACGGAGAAATAAGGCTGTAAAGACGATCACCACAAAGGTTGTGTAGACGATAACATAGCAGGGAAACGTTATTCTGCTATGTAAAGATAAAGGCGAGCAATGGCGTCCTGCAGCTACCGGCTGGTGGATCATCAAAGCATCCATAGAGCTGTTAAAGGGATACTTCACCCAAAATCAATAATTCACCAATAAAAAAACACTTTAGGAGTTCCAGAGGGGGTCCGGCTGGCAACGGATGTTCATATAATGGCGGCGGATAGAGTTCACTTTTGAATCGTCCAAAACACACACTATGAAACATCCAGATACCTCCATACTGCTCGTCTGTACTGACCCAAGTGTCCTGAAGCTGCCGCATGACAAAAATCTTGCACATTTGCTACAACAAGACTAAAATCAGAGATCACATTTATGTTTTTCCGAACAACTTTTTCATGTGGCTGCTTCAGGACACTTGGGTCAGTCCAGACGAGCAGTATGGAGGTATCTGGATGTTTCCCCCTGGTTAGTTTAAACCCGCTAACAATCGGTTTTTTGGGAAAGGCGCACTGATGGTCAAAAAGTGCAAGCGACCCTGGTTAAAATCGCCCGCTGCCATTGCAGTGCCAGAACCACGCTAATTTACGGACGTTGAGCTTTCTGGAACTCCTCGGCCGACAGACCTCCACTGCAGGTTTGTGGCATGACAGTGCTTCTTGACTCGGATGAGACAAGGTTGCTCTGTTCTCCAAACCCTTATTTGGCATGGCAGTAAGTAGATGATTGAATTATTGATTTTGAGTGAAGTATCCCTTTAAGGCTCTGACCTTCTCCGTGGATCTATCATGGATCTATCAGTTTCTAACACAACATGGTTCAACGGTGAGTAGATGATTGGTGAATTATTGATTTTGGGTGAAGTATCCCTTTAAGGCTCTGACCTTCTCCATCTTTCAAACCAGCTGTGTGAAAACCTCCATGTCGACATAAAGGCAGATCAACAATGTCCTATGAAGTTTGTGTTGTTACCTTTTATGTGAGGCAGGTAAAGGTGAAACATTCCTGGTTTGGACAGTCCGGACCAGGCAGGAGACGAGTGTTTCTGTTCCTGTTCTCAGTGTAGGGTTGGCCGTCACTCCAGGGGGTCTTTGAAGATCTCACTTGTTCTGCGGTGAAGATCCAACCTGACAGACGGTCCCATCTGCTCCTTTAACCGACTTCCCTCCCCTACAGGGGAAAGGCTCTTTCACACAGCAAATTTAATTTAATTAGATTGATCACAAAAGATGACACACCTTCAAGGATCTGTCAGACGAAGCTCTGCAGAGGAGGATGATTAATCGATGAGGGGGTGGCAGTGATCGCCAGCTTTTCCTTCGCCCGCTTTCCCAGGGGAAATCCTGGTGAAGAGTGATGAGTACCCCCACCGAAAAACTTGAAAATGTTTTTAGTGCCAACACAGTTTGTCATTCGAAAGGTGTGCAGATATCAGAGTTGTGGTGATACATTTTATGGTGGCAACACAAAAAAAAATGTAAGTCGTGTATCGTGGGTTTGTTTGAGCTTTTGGGCAGAAGCTGTGATGAAAGTTTTTTTTTTTTTAAGTATATTTTTTGGCGTTTTATGCCTTTATTTTGATAGATTAGTAGAGATAGACAGGAAAGGGGGAGGCAGAGAGAGGGGAATGACATGCAGGAAAGGTCTGCCCGATGCGGGACGCGAACCGGGGACGCCTGCGTCTGCATATACATGGGGCGGCTGCCTTAACCACTGCGCCACGCACCGCCCCGCTGTGATGAAAGTTGAACCAAAGTAATAAAGAAGCTGACTTAGAAAACCATCCAGCTTCATCTATTTGAATATAAAATTATTGATTAGAGTAGCTTTAAAGGGATAGTTCAACATTTTTGGCAAATTGGCCCATTGCCATAATCCCTATAGTCATAGCAGTAGGTTTGTTACCTTTATTTGTCGGTGCAAGCTATTTTTAGAACGGCGGAGCAGAGCCGTGAGCTGCTCAAAACTACACTACGGAGGCTCATGGGATTTCTTGGTTTCCCTCATCAAACTCATCAAATACACAATCCAACAACTCCAAAACGCTCTGGTGGACAAGTTGTGACCTGCACATTCACCACGCTATGAGATAATAACAGAACATTACCAGACAGAGTTGTTTTAGAGGTAAATTCATGCAAAACCGCTGATGCGTGTTGCCTTCAGGGACACTTTTTCAGCAAGCAGTCTCAAAAACGGTTCTGTCTCATCACGTTCCATTATTATCTCTTAGCGTGGTGAATGTGCAGGTCAAAACTAACGACAGTTGAAGGTAACAAACCTACTGCTATGACTATAGCGATTATGGCAATGGGCCAATTTGCTAAAATGTTGAACTATCCATTTAAAATGATAAATGAGATTATTTCCATAGTCATTTGCAGGCACTTCACCTATACCTAGACATGAGTGTTATTGCGACCTCTTAATTTCCACACAAAAAAAGCCAATATCAGTGTAAGTGTTCGTTTTATCCTGGCATCAAACAACTTTTTTTTCTCTAGAAGGACATCACTACCATTGGCGGTGAATCTGTTTAATAACTAGAAAACCTGCTTTCATCCACTCGTTAATGCGTTCCCAGGGTCTAACTCTTCTGAGGCCTATCACCTTCACCGCTAATAAGGGTGATACTGTCATTTACCACTGAAGTTTCCAAATCAAATAAGCCCCTTGGTTCTGAAACAGTTGCCATCAGTAAAGTCAGAAGTGAAATTATTTGCCTGATTGTCTTTCAGAGACCCCATTAACTAATGTGGAGTGTCCCCCAGACAAAGACAAGGGGAGGACTCAAATGCTAAAACAATCATCAACACTTAATGCGACCGACCACAACACAATTATTAATGACATGATAACAAACAGACGAGTTCAATAGTTGAAAAAAAAAGCCTAATTAGACAGACCTTTCCAAATAGGTCTGAGAAGATAATGTGCTTGTTGATTAGGTTCACATGAAAGCCCTTTTCATAAAGACGTAAGCTGAGTGAAGGGGGTTCAGCCGGTGGATCATTAGAAGTCAAAAAGGATTTAACATAGCGGGGAGTATTTCTCTTATTAGCCAGGGATCAATGTCAGTGCAGGTTAACAGCTGTAATTCCAATATGTGAATCCCTCACTCTCCGCTGCTTCTTTTTAAAACACTGAAATCAGAAAGGAAGGCTGCTCATTACACCAGCGTTGCTCATTTATTACTTATAAGACTAAACCCTAACAGCCCAAACCCTTCAAATCACATGCAGGCTGATGCTCAGTAATCAAATATGCAATTTTTTTTTTTTCCAATCAGCAAATTGTGTGGCAGGAGCCTCAGTTAACATTCACATCAAATATTAAGATATTCACATTTTTTGACAAGAGTGTTTTAGCAGAAGCTGTTGGTCTCCTGAGGCTTTCACACACTACAGTCTCAAGAGTTTCTGTACTTGAGATTGGTGCCAAATAACAACAAACAACAAAACGTGATGTAGAGAGGGGTTATGAGCAGGAAGGCATCTCAGAAACAACAAAACTGGACGGAGGGAGAGTGGAAAACCTGGTGAGACAGCAGATGGTCGGGTCAGCAGCATAAATCCATGGAGCCAACCTGAACCTGCTGCTTGTGTCACCAGTTCAGGATGGTACTGATGGTGGGGGTTTCCTTATTACCAATCAATCACGGCCTGGATGGCATGTTGTTGTTGTTGCTGACCATCCACTAATGACCACATCTTCTAATGCAGACCTCCAGTGTTGATGATCTTCATGGTCACTGAGCAAAACAGGTTTGCCCGACTGAAATTGGACTAAATTGAAAATCTTGGATCCACATTGTGCAGTTGGGAGTTCAGTCGGTGCACATCCAGCCTGCATGAGCTTTGACCCGGAGGTCAAACTAAATGCCTAAGAGAAGACGCTGGTAACTCTGCAAAGCATGCATTTGCAGGCAATTAGCGAACTTATTTGTTGACTGTTTTGTTCGGGACGTGATAGGTCAACCTAAAGAAATACCAACAAGCTGACCACCACCTATCCTAGTGGAGTTGGACACACTTTGAGGTCAATAAATCGATTTCCCCTCCCGTGCTTGTGGACCGGGACAAGGACAGTCGTCCAATTAAAAGTCCTATGTATTCGACCTGTAACCGCAGATTGACTTTACGCTACGCATGTGAACATACTGAGTGAGTGCAATGGACTCCGGTGGCCTCTTCAGTCGTTATATCTGAATCCAGGAGAGCGTCTTTGGGACGAGGTAGAACAGGAGACGTGTGAAGCATCGGTGATGTGATGCAGAAACGTCAACACGGAGCTGAGAAGCTGAGAAGTCACACGCATGTCATATAATACCATGTGTCATGTGTGAGTGTGACACACCAGACATGTCACAATCGTAGACATGCAGACAAGGATTGATGCGGTAAAGACGCTTAAACGGAGTAAACAAGGCTTTTCCTACCAGGCAGGTTGAGTAGAAAGGCAGGAGCAGACAACAAGACACTCGAGGGAACGTAACCGAGCGGCACAGACGCTGACAAGCTGACAACCTGACAAAGAGCTGGTTTGAATGATGAAAGGCTGATTGGGCAACACGGAGCAGGTGGGGGGTGGGGGGGCTGACGAGAAGTGGGGAACAGGTGTGTGGATGGGCGGGGCCACGGAGGTCAGCAGGAAGCAGTCTGGAGACATCTGGTGGGTTCAGGTAGGTTTAGGCAGATGGGGGTAGAGACACGGCCCCGGAGCAGAGGAAATGGCCAAGAGGAGGGGGGTCGGAGGGGGTCGGAGGGAGGGGTTGGGCACAGAGGAGCAGATTCGTGACAGGACAGCCAATGTGGACAGAAGTGCTCTATGCAGAGGCAGCTGTGCACACAGACAAGCAAGCTGGGAGAATTGATTTACCTTCAGTGGGCTGCGAGCTTCAAAGAGACTGTGACGACGCTACTGCTGCTGCTGCTGTTGTCGTACATGGGTTTGTTCTTCCACGTACTGGTTGTGTAGTGAAACAACTGTGTTTTCTCCACACAAGCTTTTACCAATCGTCCTTCCTTACCGTGCGTGTGTGTGTGTGTTGCTGTGGGAGAGAGAGTAAAGTGCATTGATTTTGAAACTAAACAGCCTTCTATGAAGCACACATTGAGCTTGACACAAATAACTTTAGTCTTCCCTTTCCAGCGCTCAAGCTCATTAGAACATAATACCGTTCTTTCCATAAAACTAAGGATCTAGTTTAGGTTCCAGCTCTTTGTTCATAATATAAAAAACTAAGGCACAGAGGGAGACACAGAGAGAGAGAGATCAGCAGTGTTGCCAAAAGATTGAAATCCCAATGAATGAATGAAAGTATTCACACAAATTTGCTCGTTTCACATTTTCCCCGATTTTAAAATTGTTCAAATTCATTTTCTCCCTCATCGAGCTACATTATAACTCATCATGACAAAGCAAAAACTGGATTACAGAGGAGGAATGAGATATCACATTGATATCAGTATCCTGATCGTTCTCTCAGCAGTGATTGCAGCTTCGAGGGCCCGAGCCTCGAGCTTTGGACAGACATTTCATTCTCGAGGCACGACAGAGATGTTCAACTGGATTCAATTCAAGACATTTGGCTGGTACCCTAATCGGATGTGACATATACAGTAGACCATAAAAAAAACAAGTCAATGTATAAAAATAGCAATACGAGGCTAATATCTCTTGACGTTTGCAAAGGCATGAGTTCCTTCCTGTCCCTTCCCAATCCTGTCATTGATTGTGAAATTGAATCTCATCCCTTTGAATCCGGTTACCCACACAATTCCCCAAAAATGTTGTAGTCTAGTCCCAAAGCCACTCCTGCATCATTTTCATCATGAAATTTGGGTTCAGTTGGGTGTTCTGGATTTTTTTTTTCCATTCATCTTTCCATCAAGCCCTGATCATTCTCCCCACCTCCGCTGCTGCCATCACCATTGGGATCCTGTTGAGTGGGAGATGAGTGGTTCTTGGGTTCCTCCAGACGTCGTGGTTGGAATTGCTTTCATCAGACAAAGACAACCTTGTTTCTCACAGTCTCAGACTCCTTTTCTTTGCCACCTCCAAGCAGCTTTAAATTGGCTTTCACTAAAGGAGAAGCTTCTGTCTGGCCGGACAGGTGGAGGTCTCCAGTGATGGTTGACAGCGTTACGGTTTAGTGTTGGTTTTATCGGTTAGTTGCTTTGTTTTGGTTCAAGCAGGACTTGTATAAAGAGAGGTCTTCTTTGTGATAATTGATAAATTGGATTGGATTTACAACTGTTAACCTCCACTGACATTGATCAATGGATCTCTGGAGCTCAGCCAGCAGGGTCATCAAGTCTTCTCTCTATTAAGACTTTGGTCGTTCCACTATTTTTTGCAGCCTTCCTCACGGTTTGGTTTAAACTCTCCATGCATTGTCAGCTGTGATATATTATATATACAAGTTTATGCCTTTCCAAATCATATCCAGTCATCTGAATTCACCACTGGTGGTTGTTTGCTTCTGACCTCTTCTGGTTGAAAGTCAATTGCACCTCTGATCTAAGAACTTCAACCACTAGAAAATGTTTTTAGCCACTGAGAAGCTTGTTTGTCTCAGTAAATATCCACTCCTTGTTCACTTCCCACTCTTCTTTTGTATAAATACCTTATATAAGGCACTTATATCTGTAACCTTCATGGCCCCAACAGGTATACAGGCATTAAGAGCTGCTACCGGTGGATTTTTCATATGCACCATCTGTACATGTGGGTGTGAATACATTGACTCAAAACACATTTTCTCATGTTTAGCTGCTATTTGCACTCAACTTCTCTCTCATTGTCTCTTTTGATGAATAGCCATGGTATGTCAGAGTCTATAAAAAGGGTTTGTCGCAGCAGATGCAGCACAAAGTCCTGTTGCATATCATAAAAGCCTATACTTGAAGTTCATTTTGTTATGTATGCTTGAGTGTAAGTATAGAAAGTATACTATGGACCATGTACTTGTAGCATACTAGAAAGTATACTAATTTAATACTTATATTAATAATAAACATTTTAAGTTTCAAGTATAATACACTCATCTTTTCTTAACAAAGTATATTAGTCTACAGTTCATTGAACAGGTCAAAGTTTACAAAAAAATACAGTAACAATATCATATAGTAACTAAGTATATACTTCTAAAAGCAGTTTAAAGACAACATTGAAGTTTACACACTTTCAAGCATACAAGTACACTCATCTAGTATACTAAATATCTACTTCTAGTCTACATTTTAGTTTATTGAAGTATACTTTATAGGTCATTTTAAGTTTACAAAAGTACACTTTCAAGTATACAACAAGTACACTCATCTATACTCATAGTGTACTAAATATATACTTCTAATCCACATTTTAGTTTATTGAAGTATACTTTATAGGTCATTTGAAGTTTACAAAAGTACACTTTCAAGTATACAAGTACACTCATCTATACTCCTAGTATACTAAGTATATAGCCTACTTCTAGTCCACATTTTAGTTTATTGAAGTATACTATAAGGTCATTTTAACTTTACAAAAGTACGCTTGCAAGTATACTGCCTCAGTTTTAGTATAAAATGAGTATACTTTAATGAACTATTTTTTGCTAAGGGAACATTGTTTGGTTTTACTGTATCCCTTAATTTCTCTTCTTTTCTCCTCTCCCGTAGGGCGGCTCCATCCAGAACATAGACTCCATGCGCTGTCTGGAGCTGGTGGAGAACAAACAGTCAGAGTTCAGTTTCCAGCTGGTCATTCAGGACTGCACCAATCAGAAATGGACCATCACTAACATACTGACTGTCCTGCCACAGTGAACACACAAAGACGCCGCGTGGCTGCTGGAACAACCGTGATGTGATGGACTCATTTTAGTAAGCGTGGAAGATCAGGCGCGAGGAGCTTTCACCGCTTCAAACCAAAAAAACACCAAACTGACCCAGATCCGAGGCCGACGGTCACAGAGATCTGATGCACATAAAAAGAATTAGAGTCCAGTTAGACATGGACTAACATGCTGACCTAAGCAGTGAAGTAAGTGTCCAAGGTATCGGCTTCGATGCTGGATGTGTTTTTAATGAATTAGACACCGAACATCAGTAACCTAATAACCGTTTTATACCAACGGCCTGAGAGAAAAGTACGCAACGACAAGGAACAAGGGCTCTTGAAACTATCCACTCTGCAATCAAAATGAAAATTAAGGTCACTTGTTCCACAGGACAGAGCTCAGAAACTGATGTGAGCGTTCTGCTTATTGCAGCAGCGGGCCGGTGGCGATGTATTCCTGGCCTCTGTTTGCAGTTTACGATGAAGTCTGGACTCCCTTAGTGTCATCACACACACAACCCACCATAAGCATGGTCTCAATATGTTTGTGTGCAGAAGGTGAGTAAGAGCACACGTTTCAGAAACATCAAACAGTTTTACAGTCCCACCTGGTTAATTTGTTACACAGATTATATACGGACGAAGTTTTGAGTTATTATGGCTCCACAATACTTGATTCAGTCCAGTCATGTTTGGATGAAACACCGCCCACTTTCGTTTGACAAAAGCCGTTTTCAAAGGACAGAAAACTTTTGAGATAATTGATCTGTTGATGTGTATGGCTGGTTGCTTCTCGTACACATTTTCTAAACTCTGCAGAACATCCAGAATACAAACATCTAAGCTAAGTTAGATGCTATTAGTTAAAGGATCAATAACATTGCCAGCCGTCTCTACTGTGATATGCTTTAGCGATTGACTAGCCATTTCTTGGAAATCTGTATCTGACAAACTCGAAACCTACATGACCATTCACATACACTTAGCATGCATGAGCCGTTGTAAACAGGAAGTATAGATCGTCTGCTCTGCAGTTGGATAGTCGCAAAATGCATAGTTTAACTAAACAACAGCTGCACGCAAAGGCTAGACAGTAATGTGTGCATTTCATTATTCCTCTTGTATTCACCACTTGTGGTCAAGGCTGGTAAGACACAATCATGGAGCACAGCACAACCCCAGAGTTTTTAAACTAAACGTCCTAATAATATCTCAGTTTTTGGAGTGATATGGGAACCAGGTGTAAACATAGCAGAGGCGATGTATTTTAAAACCTACCTCTGTAGTTGGAGGTATCTTCTGTTATACGAAACTGGACACGATGTTTCATCTCAACAGGGTTGGAAATACAATGGTTTAGATGCTGTAGATTTCCTCAGGATCACCAAAAAAAGGGACAAAGTGTAACATTAAGTAGCCATGGAGTGATTTAAAGTGGCATTATAAGAGAAGGTCTATTCCTCCGAGGCTTCACAGTATGGGTTCTAATTAATTAGATGATCGGGGGCAGAGCTATTGGTCATGCTGGCAGGCGCCGCACAAAGCAAAGAGATCCATCCATCCATCCAGACATAGATTTCAGATTTTCCTGCAAGCTTTTGTAACACCAGCACATAACACGACTGTGGCTCATGCAGCAATAATGTATTCGAAGACCCGAGCAGGAGAAGAAAAGTGAGGTGGAAACTGTCTGTGTTGGATTTTTAGAGACTCTGAGGTCCAAATTCCCACAGCTGAACTTTGCGTAAATAAGAAATGATGATCTGGCCAACAACCAAAACCCTGTGCAGTTTTCTGGATATTTAAAGAAACCACATGATTTCAGATTTTGTATATTCATTTAACGGTGGAGTTATATTTTTCTGTATGTTTTACCCTGCAAAATGTTGTTTTGAAGCCGGTTCTACGCTGCCAGTTATGTGATAGGAGTAGAGAGTACATCCCTTTAATTTACATCTGAATTTTTAATAGGTTTTTAGCATATAACTTTATACATCATCGAATATTTTAAACAAAATCAGAAATATCACAGACGACAGACATGGCCTCAGTCTAAACCATGGCCCAGCTCAGTCTCCAAAGAGATGAACTCAAAGCAATGATGTTGAGACTGATGGTTCACATACAACATTCATGAAGATCTGATGTGATAAAATAATAATTTAATGGAAATCCACCCTGAAATCCTGTCAGTCCACACAGGTGTTTTCACTTATTCTGAGCAGTTTTCTCACGTTCAGGTACAAGCAGAACTGTGCCTGGTCACCAAACATTGTATATTTAACAGAATCAGAGCTGTAGTTGTCCTTATATAACAGGTAAAATAAAACTATCATAGAACAAAGTCATTTTAATGAAGTCTGTGTTTGCCCACACAGTAAATGAGCAAATGTCTGATCTGGCTAAATAATTGAGAATACCTGTCTGGGTGTAAAATGAATGTGCAGAAGCTTTAACAGAGCAAAAACTCAAGATATTTACTGTTTGGTGTTTTCTATTATTTGGTATTTTTCTTCTGTGTAAGCGTCTTTGAGTATCCTGAAAAGTGCTCTATAAATAAAACATATTATTATTTCAGTGGCCTCCTCCTCCTTCAAAGTCCTCCGCTTGAGTGTCCATAATATCAAAACCAAGAAATGCAGCATTTTCACCTGACTCCAGGTGACACATCCAGCTAAATAGGCTATATTAAGTCTGCAGTGTCCCATGGTGCTCCACTCACTTCATGTGACCTTGTCTGTAATGATCTAAGTTTTATTCTCAAAGACATAAAGCTATGAAAAGGCCAAATGCAAATACCAATGAATGGCAGCCACATTTTGGTCCGACTCATTAGCCTGAACATTTCCATCGCTAAATGTAAAATGTGCATCATTATTAAATGAATTGTGTCTATAGGCTTAAACTTTTTCTTATTTCAGTTGGTTTGGCCATCCTTTCTGTCAGAGATGGCCTAATGATAGCCTACTATGTGACCAGACATAGCCTATTTTCTCCAGAAATGTCCCATTTCATCACAAAACTTTTTTTAATGGCAGCCTTGAAATCACAAGACTTATGAGTTATGAGTGGACAAGTAAACTCAGTGCATTTATATGATAGCCTACAACATACCGGTAGGCTAGCTAGCTTTGACTGGCTAGTTGCCAAGCTAGCTAGCTAGAGTAGCCTATGTTAGAAAATGCTAGCTAACAAGCTAGGCCTACTGAAAAATAGCAACAAAAACACACTTTTTGACGTTTATGATAGATGTGAAGTTCCAAACAACTTGTTCCTCAGCTTCATGTTAGCAACAACATAACGAGTTAAAGCAGATATCAGCAGAATGTTTTTGTTTATATAAATTTTCCGTCAGCAATCACTTACATGGAGTGTTTCAGCCGTAACACGAGTCTCTCCGTCACTCTGCTCTGCTGTAAACCAGGAGAAAACTTTCCTTGTGGGATACAAGTGTTGTCCAATGAGGAGAGAGAACAGCATGAAGGGCTGTGTGTGCAGCCAAGGGATGCACGTGAATGTGGTGACGTAGGGACGAGGACCAATAGATGCCTGACGAGGGCGGGGGCTGCTAACTCATGGTGCGTTCAAGGAAACTTGTAACTTGTGTTTTTCCTTCCTGTGAAGTCGTACCGGTTCGATCTCACTTCACCTCACTGGTCCGTTATAGTGCACTTTCACAGGCAACAGGACGGTAAAAACACGAGTTACGGGTTACCTGGAACGCCAAAGTCGTTACATTAGCAACAACATAACAACAACTTCAGCCAAATGGATGAGTCACTCAATACGTTACCAGTTGGGTCAAACAAAAGCAGGACCAAGAATGCGGTAGCTACTGTAACTGGACTGAACGAAACATGATCATGATGGTTCTGATAAGATCCAGGTTTTTTATAAACTTCCTGTGCATATGAATAGGGTTACTTACCCCACAAAGACATGGTGTGTTTGAGTGCTGGTGGAAAACGCAGACATCTGGATTATTGTCCACATGGAATTTCATTAAAGATAAAATAGCTTTGCTTGTAATTATTCTAACACAGATAATTTCTCTAAGTAGACGTGACTCCATGCAGACTGTGCATTTGTAGCTGAAAGTGGTGGAGTGTCGGGATGTATGTTTTATGTATGAGTAAATTTTTACTTTTGCTGATTTGACACTTGCATATACCAGCTCTAAATCATTTGCAGCACATTTACAGATCTGTAAAGGTTACACACTGTCATGAAGCTTCATCAAATATAACTGCTGTGCAAATGCAATCAATCCCCCCAGTTACCCAAAACCTCTGCTGTCAACAATCTCTATCAATAATTCAACACAAAAACAGCATCAACCTATTCATTATTTACTATCTGAGGTACCAATAATGCAGCGATACAACAGTGGTAATTGTGGAGGATTGGAGCTACTGTTCCCAGACTTTATGTTAGTCTTGTTCTGTTTTGTGGTTCAGGTTTGTGGATCCTGGGAAGCTGTTCATAATAATACCGTCATGAAAATGTCAAGAATGAGTATCTGGCAATGGCAAAATGAGTCTGTCTCTTTTTATCTCTGCAAACAATGAATATTCAGACACTGTTTAGCATCATCTGTCCTCATGTGGTGCTGCATAGTGTTGTCCTGCATGCAGAATCTGACATGGCCTTTGTAAACAGTTGTCCTCACAGAGCAGCATTAGGATTCTTGAGCTGGCGTTCGTCTTTCTTCACCAGTTCCTCTCTAACTTTATCCATCTGCTGTTTACAGTGCAGCGGGTTTATGTGAGCTATATATTTCTGAGAACACCTGCCCGCATGCCGGAGCTGGAGGACTTGAACCGAGGCAGTAAAGCTGAGGCCGAAACCAAAACAATGAGCTGAAGGACACTACACTGCTCATAAAGAGCTTATAAACCCGTGACGAGAGTTAAGACCTGGCTTCACCTTGTTTGAGATTCACTTTGACAAGACTTGAGATTGATTCTCTATAGACTTTTACTCAAGTCTTTCCCTGAAGAGATTTGAAGCTTGACTTAATTCTCTATTTGGAGGAAGGGATGGTACATACAGTACAGCCATTCAAGACAGTATTTTCTATTTTTCTTAGAGTATTTTTTTGCCATTAATAATAGTTTTTAAAACATGTAGGTGGGATTTGGCCTTGGACTTGCTACCATAAATTGGATAGTTGACTTTAGATGATCTTTGACAAGTTCTCAACTGAATTGTGACTTGCAATCTGCAACTTGCACTCTGGTTTAGCGTCTCTCCTTTACCCCCGAAACTTCCCAGAATAGCTGCATGATTCAGTTTGCTGTAAAGAGTTGCTATAACCTCATGTCACCCTTTAAGACTTCAGCAGTGAATTTTATCTTCTCTTGATGGCCTAAATGCTCAGAGGAAATTTCAAGTAAACACTGGGGGAAAAAATAATAATAATAAAGCCATAATAAAGCCATCCTGGTACGGTTTGTCCTCTGTAGTGCAGCTAAACTGGGGGCAAATGTGTGGGCCTCTGCAGCCTCGCAACCCCGGAGCACACAGTAATTATCACCTCCAGGCGACATCCTACTCTCTTGTTAGTCCACCGAAGAGCTGGCTGGAAACTATTTCTCTCAGTCCCACTCACTCGCTCCTTCACTCTGTCATTATCCTCTCTGCCGTCCCTCCCTCTTCCTCTCACTCCTGCTCTCTCAGACGTCATCCTTCCCCCACTTGAATTCACTTTCCCTCTCTGCTGCTGCCTCCTCCTCTTTTAATAGATATTATTATCGAGAGGATGTGTCTTCAAAGTGGAAAATTCATCATGTAACTGCACACTGAAGTAGCATCGATATTGTTTGGGTGAGTTACCGTGAACGCCTCATAAACAAGTCTCATGACATCAAAGGTATTGTAAAGCTATAGCACGTCCAATGAGCTGTGAGCGTGCACACTACACACACATGCACATCTGCAGCAGCAGCAGCCACGCTAACCGGCGGCTGACTGATTAAAGCCGGCGAGGCTCTCTGGAGCCTTGAAGGGAGCAGTAATGATGCAGTGTCAACCTTTGCCCACACCTCATTGGCTCATGCTTCTGCTGAGTAACCACTGAGACTTAATTGAAGGGTGCACTGTTGCCAGGTGACCATGGAGGCCTAATTGAAGGGCAACGCTTCATTGGATCTGTGCCTGTCCATCAATCAGGTGCATTAGCAGGAGCTTAGCTTTTTATCTTTGTTGGCAGCCAAATGTGTTGACTGGAAGGAAAAAAAAAGAGGAGGAATGAAATATAGAGGGAGAAGTTGTGGAGATGAAGGGGGTTGAAGAAATGAGAAATGAGAGGAAAAGAGGGTGAGATAGAGGAGGATTAAAGGTACATGGGAGACAAGAAAGACAGGAGGAGAGAAGCAAGTCCTCGGGGATCTGATTATCAGATTAAGCAGCAAATGCTTCATCAGCAATATTTCAGCATGGAAATGAAAGCTGTCCTGGAAGGAAGAGAAGCCTAATCTCCCGTTTCTAAATAGATAAAAACCTACGCTCAGCAAGGAAACGATCAGAACTCCCAACTCTGCACAGATGACATTGAATTCTCACATTTCAAAAAAAAAAAAAAAAAAGTTCTCGCAGGCCATATGTAGAAGATGCCAGGAATACATATATTTTTTTAAATTTCTAACTCTATGTGTGGGTGCAGTGATGAAATTCGAAGCACTAGTTATCATTTCAATTAGGAGAGCATAACTTCAGCTCACTGGATCCTCCAGGCAGGTGTGAAAGCACTTGTAAGTGGATTTCTACAAATAAGACAAGGTAATAAAATGAGGGAAAATGAAGGCTTTTTACTTTGGCGATATAATGGAAACTTGGGAGGGATAATTTTTCTTTTGCATTACCATAAACTATGTATGTGGGTCTGTGGTAATTAGGTTAATGAGTGGAAATATTCTATTACGCAGTGAAAGCAAAATGAACAAAGGTGTGCACGGCTTTGACAGATTCGCTCTATCATTATGAAAAGACGGAGCACCGTGCGTTTTCATTGTACGACAGCTGCTGCCAGGAGGAATAAAAGGAGCGTCAGGTGTCACCATCAGGGTTGTGAGAGCTTTGTTGAGTCCGTCGCTGTATGTTCTTGCTTCATGAAGGCTCCTTCTCCCCCCTCGATGCTGCCGCTGCCAGCCAACACACAAGCTCGAGGCGGTCAGATGAGGAGTCGTCTCAGGGAACCCTTGAAACGGTGCACAGGTGAGTGACAGTGAAAAGGTCAGCAGAAGGTGTGGGATTGATGAAAGCTTTTGTCAAATATCAGTGGGAGGGAGTGGGCAGGCTGCAACAAAAAAAAAGCCTCCCATGCTGCTGCTGCTGCTGCTGAGTGTGCAACACCCGCTGCTGCCTTCCAAGCACAGCAGCTCTTTCTCCCACACGTCCTTAGTGCAGAACCACAGAGAGGCATGAAAAGAAGCTGCTGCCGAATTGTGCATCGTCTCTGAGGATCTTCTGCACGCAAAAAAATGAAATAGTTACAGTACAGTACGCTATGCACGGGTGGAAAATATAACACATACTATATCTCCCAAAATGGGGACACAGGGCCTTGCTGTGCACACACATCCACAAGGGTCTGATGCACGGAGACAATTGTACTTTCAACTGGTTGGACTCATACTGTATATAGCATAAAGTAAATAAAGTGGAGTTTGATCTCAAGTGTATCGGACTGGAAAATAACACCATAATATCCAAGAATAATAAGAAGTCTAAACTTTTCTCTTTGTTTTAGTGCAAAGAAGTGCATTATTAAGATGTTTACATTAATGAACTATCCTTTTGCAAAACATATTATGACCAACCTGAAATTTCTTGAGAAAAATGCATGTAATTTCAACAACATAAAGCCTCTTCTTCTGTCTTCTATGTCATTTTTACATCTGGTAAATTCATCCCGTGGGCCAGATTGGACCCTCTGGGTGGGCTGGTTTTGGCCCACAGGCCGCATGTTTGACACTCCTGGTATATACAGTAGGTTAACAGTCTTTATTCCTCACTCACAAGTCAAGGAAGTGTCATGTCATTGTTTTGTACATCAAGGTTTAATATCTCCATTAGATTCTTCACAAGATATTCCACAAAAGGTCCACAGATGATGCTTCAACAACTGTAACAACATCCTAACGGTAACATAACACAATGTAACGGTCAAAAAAACCTTTTTGCTCTGCTGCTAATCCACGTTCTGACCTCTAAACAGCCCTCCAGTGTGTTACAGTGTGCATGTGCAGTGCCTGGTGCTATAGAACAATATTGGAAACTAGGCAAAAAAATGGCATCACAGAAAAAAATACCAAAGTTTATAAAAACACATCATAAAATACAACAAAAAGTTCATCTATCTTTAACACAATATTGGCTGGCTCCTGCAACAATATTGCTGGAGAAGCACTGAACAGCGTTTGTATCGATGGCAGAGAGATTATGAGAGATCTTTTCTCTCTGCCCAGAAAGCTTAGAACTTATTAGTTTTGTAACAACCCTGGCAGGAAGAGACGCACCGGCTCCTCTGCCAAGTCTGCTGAGCCACCTTTTGGTTAGAGGGACCGTGTCGTGTCGTCAAGTTGTTGTTTTTTCCAAAATAATTTTGAGGTATGACTCAGGACGGCTTGAAACGTGGAGGAACCGTCCTTGGTTAATTTCTTTTTTACTGACGTCAGCCCATCAGACCGAAGAAGTGGTGATTCACTCTGTCGTCCCTCATTCAGTCAGCGTGACACTATGCGCAACACAGACCTAATTTCCATTTCAATTATTGGCCTCACGCAGAATCCCTAGAGGTTATCATTAAGAACACATGGAAGGTGGAGGCTGCGAGGAAACAAAGAGCTAAAAGTCCTGAAACTAGCTCCCGACCAGCTGCAGTGTCACAAGCTTCATTAACTCGGCACTATCTCTCATCGTTGGGTTCTTTTAATGGCTTTTTTTCTGAACAGAACATGTTCCACGAAGACATTTATTTGCCGTATCCAAACAGAAATAACCACTAAGTCCTGTTTTTTTGCTGTAAACAAACTGTGAAAACAATACTGTCATAACATAACCTCATGATGTAGCTCATTTCAGTACCAGTGGCTTATTTGGAGCAGATTAACACTATTTGGAATGAGGTTTTATTCTAATGTTATTGCAGGATTTTTCCCGTGACAATGCTACATTTTTACCCTAATTAAACAGCTTTGTGATTGATAATTAAATGCCTTGTAACTTGTTCCAGGGAGAATAGAAGCTCTCCACCTTCTACCTAGTGTCTTTTGGCCCAGTAACCTGTAATCTCTTGTTTATGACAGATAAAACTACACAAATATACACATCGTATATGATATATAACGTTGCACATGGCCAGGAGGAGGGTTAGCAACACAGAGGAGAAGCGACCAAGCATAGTTCCCCTTTAAATATCCACTCTTCTTTTAGCTAGAGGATACTCATCTAAGTTCATGTGGGTTGTCCTTGTTTACTCAGAGACAATACAAATATAATTTAAATTGATTTAAACAAAAGGGTGTTTCCTACTTTTGGAACAAAACAGAAACGTTCCTGTGTCTCTTTGTGTCTCACCATATGCACCATGACTTCCTAATTGATATCTATTCTAAGCTTTCCTGCTATATTGTTCCTTCCTAATAATCCTTTTCATCGCCGCTGTGAAACTTCATCAGCACTTCAGGGGCAATGTTGTGTTAAATTAGATCTGAGCCTCGTCAGTGGCTGTTTGGTCATGTGCAGATGTTTCTCAGTCTCGCAGACAGACTTTATATAAGAATGTATCTGAAGACTCTTTTCTTTTTTACTGTGCAGTAAATAACAGTGCTTTTCAAACCACGGTGTGATTGTCGGTCGTTTACTGTTGCACCAACCAAGTCAATACACTGTTTCTGAATGGGGTTTCTCTGTATTATTTTCAAGATGTCTTCTTCAGTTTTTTACTATTCAACCATCAGCAAATCACTCAATCATTTGCGCTACAATGCATCCCATTCTGGCTTGAACACAGCTACAGTTGTTATAACCACTGATGTATTCAAGCCCTTGGCAGCGAAGCAAAGAGGAAAACGAAAACTATATAAGCAGGTCTTGTACTGTGGGATATATTACAGCTAGAAGCATTTTTAAAACATTGATTCCCTGCCAGGAAAGTCTCAGAGCAATATCTTCAGCCATATGGATTGAGGAATGCATTCTGCTGTGGCTGGCACCAGGCTCTCTGACAGTATTTAATATAGACATACGGGCACAACCTGCTGGGAAATCATGCTCGAGACAACTATTGGACTTAAATGGAACCACAGTTCAAACAATGGCATAGTGAAATTCACAAAATATGTGCCTCTATTAGTTTCTACTTGGTGCAGTGTAGGCTACATTTCGAGTTTATATTAAAGGATTTGGCTCATAAAAAAAGTTTCAATTTATTCATGTAAGCACCGAATTGAAGCTAAGTGCCTTCTTATGCAGCCTAAATTGTCTTCATTCAATTAAATTAATATGTTTTGGTGCCTTCTGGTGTTCTGGTTTCATATCACACAGTTGAGCTTAAACTAAACAGTGCAACACTACCACCTCGTGGCTAAATGTTGAAACTGTGGCTACAATCACTCACTAAGAGATTTTTTTTTCTCAGTGTATGGTCCTATCTATTTAGTGTCAACTTTTTTAGTTTATGTTTATTACCCAGAAACAGAAGGGTTATGGGGTGAGGTGTGTTGGGGAATGATGGGGTATTTGTTTTTGCTTTTGTTTGTTGTTGTTTTTCTGCCTTTTGTTTTCAAACAATTGTAAATAAAAAAATATATAAATATAAGCACTTAGCATAAGTTTTATGTATTTCACTAGTCTCCACTTTATATCTGTGGACATGTTGTAATGTTGATGCTCAATAAAATGTATGGAGATATGTATTACTGCAATATTAATTATATTCAATGAAATCGAATAAAAACGACGCAAAAAGAAATAAAAACAGCGTCGCGATAAGCGGAACCGAACGTCTCTGGCGGAACTAATGACAACTGCTCGCGGACCGGAAGCGGACTTATATTTCGGTTGCACTGATACGAGCTTCTTCTTCCGTCGGGACTGGTTTTTGGCGTCTTTTTTCTTTTCTCCGCAGTAGTTTGGTCATGTTTCGTAATGTTTTGGGTAAAGTGGTGACAGAGACGCTTCGTGCTCATCGCTATGTGACACGTGAACCTCTGACACGGACGTTGACGCCGTCGTCGGTGTTTTTCGTCAGGAGCTTCACGCAGGTGAAGGACGAAGGAGCGTTTGACACGAGCCTGCTCGACTTCCTCGTCTGTCCGCTGTCAAAGAAGCCGCTCAGGTAAACAAACACACACATACATAACAACACATAACTACGTATGATATGACACACACACAACAGATTACATACACGTTAAATATACAGGAAATGCTGAAAAGGTCTGACGTAATAGCAGGCATGACAGTTAACTCTTCATATGTTGTTACACAAAACCTTCACCCATTAATTTACTCGGGGACATTTAACTGGACACAGATCATTTTTTGTTTTTTGTTTTTGTTTTGTTTTTTTGGAGGGGGGGTTGTTATACTGATGTGTAGCATATACTGAAAATATACTATACTGTCTATACAATATCTGTTTTATTGTATACACCTATAGTGGTAGGGCTGTCTTGAAATCATTTTCTAGGACATTTTCAGCTGCTACAGTCTGACAGACATCACGTTACTACACCATACACGACTAATGCATCCCCGTCCCATTCATGCTTTGGATAAGTGCATATTTTGACAGTTGTACCTTATTTTGTACATTTTACCAGTTTGTTTCAATGTTTATTCATCACTCATCCCCAGAAGTCAGACTTAAAGATGTGCAGTCTCACTTATCTATGTAAATAATCTCTTACATGCATTGAATGTAAGAGCCATGTATCATGGAACAACGCAACAACATGTGCGAATGAGAGTCACTTTTTAAACAAATGCATTCAGCATGTTTTCTGTCTGAATATTGAATAACTATTTTTGCAAACTTCTATGGAATTACACATCACTAGTTCTCTATTATGATCTAATGGGACACAGTTACCTCTTAGTGTGGGACGGCTGCAGAGGTCAAGAGGTATCGACTGACTGATGACATCATTTCTGTTTGTTTATGATCCCTCATATTTGCACATGGTAAACAAACATGACCTGCTGAAGATGACATGTTTACAGTATTTTATGACCTCACATCCCTGACAGATACGAGGCGAAGACCAACGAGCTGATCAATGAGGAGCTCGGCATCGCCTATCCCATCATCGACGGCATCCCCAACATGATCCCTCAGGAGGCCAGGCTCATTCAGAAAGACGCCGCCGACACCTCGACCACACCAGCTCAGGAGTAGGAGGAGGCACCAGCGCAAACTAAACCGACTCGAGTAACTGATTACTGGATTACATAAGACAGTTTGACTCTACTTAACCAACCTGTGAGACGTTATTCACTGATCCAACGCTGCATCAGACGCCACCATGTTCTCCCTGTCCATGATGGTGGGGCTGGTCCCGATCGTGTCTCTCTTCGGTTTGTTCTACTCTGCGGCCGTGGATGAGAACTTCCCTCAGGGCTGCACCAGCAGCAGCAGCCTGTGCTTCTACAGCCTGCTGCTGCCCGTCACCATCCCCGTCTACGTCTTCTTCCACCTCTGGAGCTGGATGGGGATCAAGCTCTTCAGACACAACTAGGCTGCGTACCTACTAGGCTCCATTCAAAGCATTTAAAGCAACAAAAACCCAAGCTCGAGTACCATTAAAGTCTATATTGAGAATGTAGTTTTGCATTTCTGAACCACCAACAGCTACAATGAGGGAGCAGGAGCTATGATAAAGAATCAAGGGTAGTTTTCTAACAGTTATTGGTTGCTGTGTATAATAACTAACAATAATATGAATAAAGGTGTTTTCTTTCTTTTGAATAGTGGTATTTGGTTTGCTTAATAGACGAAGTGACTCACGGTAGATCTAAACTTAAATGCAATTCATAATATGAGGTTAATTTATTAAGCTTAAGCATATCAAGGTGCACAGATAAGTTAAAAACAAGTTAATTACACTCAGTTCCTGTACAATAAATAAACTTTAATTGATTTATACAGAACAGAGAAAAGTTTTCAGAAACCTTTCCAACACAGTTTCAACACAAACAGTGTTTAATAACCTTTATGTTGGATAATTAAGTGCAGGACTGTTGTGTTAGGCTGCTTTAGTTTTAGCAAAGAGTACCTTAATAAAGAGACAACTGAAGGCACATCAAATAGCATCTAAAACTCCAAACACCAAGAATTCTGTCTTTAATTTTCAATGAGGTAAAAAAGTAAAAATGTAAATATGAACAGCTGAATTCATGCAGTGTGTCCAGACGTCGTCATCTCCGACCTCAGTGGCTCTTCCTGGTCTTCTTCTCTCGGCCCTGAGACAGTTTCATCAGTGGAGACTCAGGTCTGAGGCCCTGCCCCTCGCCTTTGGTCTTGAAGAAGAAGGACTCGTTGAGTCTCATTTGGACCGCTCGCACCTGCAGCCCAACAAGAGAGCAAAGACATCTGTTCATTTATAGTACGGTTTATTTTTATTCTAACATAAAAGTCTTTGTTTTATCTTAACTAAAACGGTCCCAAGCCCATTGATTATTACTCAAAATATTAATTTACTGGTAATTTTGTTTTTATTAAAGCTAGTTTCTTCTGAGCCGTTCTGCTACGAGTTATATTTAAAGAGCAGTAATTCAGAGTAGAGTGTATAAAACACATTGGCCTTCTTCATTTAGGATTGAAATGAAGTTGTTGAAATAGAACCTTTTGTTCATTATCATGTATTTGTGCTAGAGATGCATTGGTTTCATGATGAGGACGATTCATGTAAATGTGATACAAACTGATAAAAGGGAACCTCAGCTTGTGCCTCAGGGCGAAGAAAAATTAATTTACACCTTCTACTGATCGAATGCAGTTTCGGTTTTTGGTTTTTAAAGGGATAGTTCAACATTTTGGCAAATTGGCCCATTGCCATAATCCCTATAGTCATAGCAGTCGGTTCGTTACCTTTAATTCCCGGTGCAAGCTATTTTTAGGACGGCGGAGCAGAGCCATGAGCTGCTCGGGATTTCTTGGTTTCCCTCATCAAATTCACAATCCAACTATCTCATAGCGTGGTGAATGTGCAGGTCACAACTTGTCCACCAGAGCGTTTTGGAGTTGTTGGATTGTGTATTTGATGATGAGTTTGATGTGGGAAACCAAGAAATCCCATGAGCCTCCGCAGTGTAGCTCTGAGCAGCTCACGGCTCTGCTCCGCCGTTCTAAAAACAGCTTGCACCGTCAATTAAAGTTAACAAACCTACTGCTATGACTATAGGGATTATGGCAATGGGCCAATTTGTCAAAATGTTGAACTAAGATCTTTAAAATAATTTGTGGGCAGTCGGAATATTTTTAAAGTGTAGTGACTGTATGGACCAGTAGAGGATCATGTGGTATCACCTGGGTCAGGTCTGGTTTCCCGGTGCTGCTGTCCTCACTGGAGTTGAGAGACTTGGCCTCAGACTCCGACTGAGGGCTCGGGGTCGTTTTTCCTTTACTCCGTGAACCGATGGACAATCGGCTCCGACTTGAAGGCCCATCCTTCTTCGCCTCGACGTTCACCTCCATCCCCGAGGAACAAGATGGCCGCCGGCTGGACTCTCCGTGAGCAGCATCTTTTATCATCTCGTCTAGAGGCGGAGTTGACGTCTTCTCGTCGTTCTGCTCGGCTTCATCATCTCCGATCTCCGTCACCGACGCGACGCACCTCGCCAGGTCTCTCCTGACCCTCTGTGGCAGACTCAGGTCCAGCGGCTTCCCGCTCTCGGAACCTGAAGAAGTCGTCGCTTTTTTTTTTTTCTGGCAGAAGCTGAGGAAGGAGCAGAGCTCGGCGGTGAAGAAGTTTTCCGTCTGCGTGGAGATGTTCGCTTTTAAAACCTGGAGAAGCAGAGAGCAGGGCTCAGCGGCGTTTTGAGGATGCGAGGGAGACCGTCGGACGGGTGAACGGGCGTCTGGCTTCGACTTTGATTGGCTCAACACAACTGGTTTATTCAGGTACGGATCCACTACGCTGGGCTTCACATGCACTTTAACATTTTGGTTTAAATCCATCTGTTTCTGAAAAGACAAACTTTCACTCTTGGGATTCTGCTGCATCAAGTCTAACCTCTCCTCCTCCTCCTCCTCTTCTTCTTTTACCCTTTTGGGTTGAGATTGCTGTCCATGTATGTTTGCTCCTTCTTCTTGGGTTGTGATAAAAACACCTTTGTCGCCGGTTTCACCACTCGAGGGCTCTGAGGAGGGTGGCGACGACGGCCTGAACGTCTTCTGCGTGATGAAGAGGTCCTGGCTGTTGATGTCCTCGCCGGTGCACTGGGAGTCGTTGTCCTGCGGTCGACTCGTGGTCGTCTCTGCGGCCTGGCGGTGACTCACAGCTCCCTCCTCCGCTGATTGGTTGTTGTCTCTGGGCGTGGAAGAGACGAACTTTGGACGTTTGGCATGGATGTAGCGTGGTTGTGGTAAATCCCACGCCACTTTCTTTTTTCTTTTGCTGTTTTTTGAGTCTTCTTGAGTCGGGTCATCAGGGTTTCTTCTCTCCGTGCTGCGAGGTTTTGATTTTGCAGAAGAGCTGGGAACACATGTGCAACCCTGTGTGAATACAAGACTGTGCTCCAACCCGACTGGCAACTTCTTTTTCTTTTCCTTCTTCTTCTTCTTCTCTTTCCCTTTCTCCATTGCATCTGTGTTTTTGCATTTCTTCTTTTTCTTCTTCTGAGAGCTCTCTTCGGTCTTCGTGGTGATGTGGCTTTCGTGTTTTGCACATGTTGTGTCCTTTTTGGGGGTCTTTTTTCTCTTTCTTTTCACCGGTGAAATCCAAGTCTCCCAAAGGAAGTCTTCCTCCTCAAAGTCACTCATCAGTCTGTATAAACAAGAACATCAACTTATATGAAAGAAGAAAAGGCGAAACAGTGGATGGACAATCTACATTACTACTTAAATGTTATTAATGCAAACAAACATGTAACTACTACACCTGAAAGAGTTTGTCACGTTTCTGTTCTTTTCAAGGTGGAAAACTTGATGCCTTTTGCCTTTGTAAAAATACACTCGGTGGTGTAAAATCAATACATTTATCAATAGAATGGCTTCACAATATGAAAAAAAAAACCCACATCTTATTGCTATATTATGAACAGATATAGATTATATATTTGCTTTTGCACCATTTGGATACTGAACTTGGCCATATAGCTTTTATATATATAAATATATATATAACATAGTGATTAATTGTGCAGCCCTAATCAAAGTTAGCATACTGTATCCACCAGAGGGCGCCTAACTGAATATACACAGAGATAAAACAAAGAGCAATCATGGACATTAAATATTTCAGCGGGAATTATTATAGGCTATGTAAGAAGGCAAATGCCCACTGAGATGCAATAGCAAGCTACTGTGGATCTGTACTGGGTGCAGCCTATCTGTAATTGACTTGAATGACTTGTATTTTACATTTCTGTGATGTTTCGCGCCTAAACAAAAAAGAAAAGATGTTTTACCTCAACTAAATGATCACCGGCTGCAACAATATCAAGTTTGAGAGGTGATGTCGCTACAGAAAAATGGCAGCGTTGGTTTTACCTACTGTATCATTTTCACTTTTTTTCAACTTCAATCAAAGAAAACTAGTCTTTATGTCGCAATATCGACAAATCCTCCAATTTACACGTTAGCATAACTTCCGGTCCTCTTTGGACGTAGCTATGTTCGGCCACTTTTTCACGGTTCAAACGGAAACACGTTACATCAGTAAGTTATACATAAGCTGTAATATACAATGTAATTGTACAAAGTATATTAATTTTAATAATTACCTCAGCGTGGATTCAGCTCAGTCCGAAAAAATCAAACATCAAAGACGCCGCGACTGCCGCCGAGAAGTCGTGTTGCGTTCAAAGGGATTCGGTGAAAATGGGATTTCATACCAAGTAGGCAGAGTTTCCTTCAACAACAAGGCAGTTTGAAGAATAAAACACGTTTATTTGTGGTATTTTAAGTTTATGTTATGAATCTAAGGTCCACATTCAAATAGTATGACAACTCAGATGTCTCAATGTTGATGTTGTTTTATCCAAACATCCAAAGCATTAGGCTACTTCTTAATGTTGGCTAAAGCGAATATTCCTACGTTTTAACAGTGTCAATTTCAGACCAAAGGCCATAAATGCAACTTTGTGCTGATTCAATCGACCTTTCATTCCGGGTCACGCTGCCGTCCAAGATCTGAACGAAATTACAAAATAAGAGTATCTCAAATGATAGAAAGAATTAAAGTAAATTGATAAAACGGTTAATAATTGGAAAAAAAAAAAAGAAGCGCTGAAAAGATAATTCACTAGTTTACCTTTGACAAGTTATAGGTCCCCGTCTGAGATTTTAATGGGTCGTGGATTTGTTTACAATCGCAGTACTTTTATAACAGTATTGAGACTCTTTGTAGGCAGCACTAAACCTCTTCATGTTGTCTTTATGAGGCTAAAACCATTTGCCTTGATGAAATCTGTGGCCTCTGTGGAGAGTTTTTTTTTTATTTTTATGGCTGAATGGCTCATATAAAAGTAATCTATAGTTTAACCACTAGATGTCACACTGTACTATCTGCTATAGGCTGCAGTCCTCCAAACTCAGCTGATTATAGGCTGATTACTGGGTTTAAGACTGAGCTTTCTTCCTGAACAGGTAAACTTTCAACAAACAAACAAAAAAAACTACAAAATAAAACCATGAGAATAAAAACAGTTGATATTTTTTCCAGTTCTGCATCCATCTATTTCCATTTTGCTCTGTCATTTCTGTGCCAAACAGAAAGAAGAGATGGGAACATTTTGGCCCAGTTTTTTAAAAGTTATCCCTTCAGTTCAGCCTACATCAGACCAGTCTACTGCTGTGCTGCTTATACAGTTCCTCAAGGACGTGTTAGAAATATCTCTTTCTGTCTTTTTCCAGGAATATCCTCTTCTCACAGACAAAACAAGACTGTAGTAGAGGTGGTAAAAAAAAACAAAAAAACAACTATAGGCTACCTCAGTGGCTCCTCACCTCACATCATCTTAACTCAAATTTATTTATGTTGTTAGAGTCTATAATTTAAAAAAAATCACATCCTGGATGGCAGAGACATATTTGAGTCTCATTTCATTTAAGTTAAGTTATATTATGACAGCTTAATCGCCTCCGTGACAACTACAGTATGTCTGCTGAGGAAGACCATAAAATGTGGTTGAAAATTTTGTCTATTGACTATTTCTGAGGTGAAAAATGGGGATTCGAGCACTGCTGTACTTTAAATTCCCCCCATTTTAATTGAGTACACACTATATATGCTTCTTGTTTTAGGCAGTAATTAATCAAATGAGAGTTTTCTTTTCCAGACGTTTTCTTATTTTTAGGATTATTATTATTATAAAAGGCCTGTGGGAGGAAATGTACCTCAGCAAGATTGCAAGTATTTCCATTATAGAGTCTGTCTGGCAGTTTTTTGACCCATTTCTGTCACATCGCACCATTAGTTTGACTAAATCTGTCCAGGGACCGCGTGGTGTGAGACCATATTTTACTGTCTGATAGTTTGAAGGGAAGGGTTTTTATAGATCATCAGATGGATTGTTGAGCTGTGCAGTGAACTGGATTCTTCTTTTTTCTTTTTCTTTATTTTTTTGACCTATCATGAAGCCCAATGTTTCTGACTAGTTTCTGCCGTTCAAAGTCCCAAGATCTTCCGAGTGAATGAAATTACAAAATTAGACTTAGTTTCAGAGACAGAAATAGCACTTAAAGTAGTTAGAATAGTAAAAGCTTAAGAAATAATGAGAAATAAATAAATTAAAAAACATTAGAAAGATACCATAACCTTAGACCTGTCCTTTTTTAAAGGGATAGTTTAAAGCTTGCGGCTCTGCTCCGCCGTTCTAAAAATAGCTTGCACTGACAATTAAAGGAACGAACCTACTGCTACGACTATAGGGATTATGGCAATGGGCCTATTTGCCAAAATGTTGAACTATCCCTTTAAGGTTATGAGTAAGACTTTTTGTGCCCACGGTGCTAAATGACCATTATACATCTGTGGGGGTAGATAGGGCTATTAACACATACCGTATGACTCACAACTACTTTGCCACAGGCTGAGATATCCAGCTTTTCAACTCGTTGACAAACCAGCACAAAACAAAAAAAGAGGGGGGTGGGGACGGCTGCACTGCACTGCCATAGCAAACAGCAACAACACGACCCCTCTGGCTACAGAGACTCTACCTCTGCACCTCTAATTAAGCAATATCACACAAGAGGGAGTGGTGAGACTGTGATTCAGCAGCTACAAAATCACTCCCTCTTCTCTCATAATGCTTTTATTATACATCAGTTCTGAAAGCAAGCGCACACATTTAGTAATAAAAGCAACAGGTTATTATTATCATTTATTTGGGCTCTGCAACATTTGCACTGACGGCTGTAGGCGATGCAATTAGATTCACTTTTGCATGACAAAGATAGATGCTAATTAATGGTTAATAGACCAATTCAAAGCAGTGATACACAACTTAAAGTGCTGTTGTACATTTGTCTAATTGCATTAGTTTGTCAGAACAAAGTGTTGTTAAAGGCACCAACACATCTCGTACTCATTTAAAAACCGACATGGATAAACCTTCACCTTAATGTCCTCCTCGCTGTGCTCCGACAATATTCCCAACGAGGGCACATTCTCGTTATTGTCATCATCTGTGGGGGGAAGTTTTCTGTTGCCATGGTGACCACATTTAGCTATACCGTGGGCAGCACAATCATGAAACCATCACCCGACTCCCTCCCTCCATATTCCTCCTTATACTATCGCGCCCAAGACGACAACCCACATCCCTGTGTCATGAATGAAGGCAGCAGCTGAGCTCAGATTCCCATTAGATTCACATTAGACATTTATATACAGTTAATTATTAGACTATGTGGGTTGACAGCAAGTGATAATTCAAGAAGTGTGTGACAATAGGAAATTGTTATATTTGCTACACAACAACATCTATACAAACATTATAGCTTGCAGGTCAAGTTTCTGATTAGATCAGGGGTTCCCAAACTTTTCCATGCCAAGGCCCCCCAAAAATCATTAGCTTCTGGCCGGGGACCCCCTTTGCAAACCCACCAACAATGCTACAAAATATGTCACACGTCAACTTTAAGAACGTTTTTGCAGACGTTTTCTCTATTCAATACTGTAATTATTACATTTGTTTAGCATGAGAATAATATTAACAACATGTTTTCAACACAGAATAAGAATGGCAGGTAATGGCCTAAAATCAATATCACGATATATTGAGCAGTTAGTCTCGATAACGATAAATGGACGATAACTACTCCACCCCCACCCACCCCTGGCAAAAGAAATAGCATGACTCCCATGGATCTATTTTTGCTTTTTTTTTTTGTTTTGCTATCACTGCTGTATTTACAGACATGCCACTTAAACAAGACAGTACACTGTCTGAAAATATGTTGACAAAATGCAAATAAAGTAGGTTACTTTTATTTGTTATGAGTTATTGAACAACTGATAAGCACATAATTATAGCACATATCAGGCCCCAGAGTTTCTCTTTTGAACAAGCTCCTCTTTCTCCTCAATCATGATGCCTCAGCAGCTGCTTCAACTTTTGAACGTTTTTGCTCAGTTAGTTGTGTCTGCCGCTGCTATTTAAAATCAATATTTCATAAGACAATCTACTGTCAATTTGTAAACTTATTCAACTGCCTCGACCCGCGGGACGACGCCCTGTTCATCAATAAAGCACATCAACGTGGTTATTTCGGCCCATAAATGTAACGCCACATGTCCGGTTCTGTCTGTAACCTCTGTTTCACTCAGGTTTCACTCCCTTCACGCTGGTCTGTTGACAATATCACGTTCGGTACCCATTTTAAACATTTCAGCGAGGTGTTTTCTCATTGCTGTGGTGTGTGTGTGGGTGTTATTAACTCAGGTGAAAAAAAAAACAGTCTCGGTACAGGTCAGCGCGCTCGCCGCGCTGCAGCACAGCCTCTCGAGCTGCTGCTAGCTGCTACCATGGCTGCTACCTGTGGCTGCCGGTGGCTACTGCACACCGGAGGAGTCACGTGCCTACACCACACACGCTGAGGCTCTTAAAGGGACATGAACATAGCACTAACACACACAGCGCAAAAAAACAAAAACGACTTTTGTTTTTCTTGAATTTACCGACATGTTTGAGAAAATGACAATGATAAAAAAAATAATCAGATTTAAAATATTTATTAAAAAATAATTAGATTTTTTTTTTTTGTGTTTCCTTTTTTTTCTTATCTTCCCTAATTTTCTGAGGTGGATTAAGCCCCCACTTTGAAAACCACTGGATTAGATAAACAGCTTTTTTGACCAGATTTTGATATGGTCATGAAAAAATACAGGATTGTAAATCAATCAATCAATCAATAAAGATTTATTTGTATAGCCCTTTAAAACAGTCCAATGAGCTATGCCACACTGGCTGAAATCCAGGAAGTAGTGGTACTTCCTGGTTGGTACTTTCTGAATTTCAGAAATTTTCTGATTTTTTTTTTTTTTTTTTTTTTTGTCAGACACACCTGGATTAATAAGTTTGCCAATAATGTAAGGAAATAAAGGAGCTGGCTGAAATTCAGGTAGTACCAACCAGGAAGTACCACTACTTCAGCCAGTGGCATATAGCCTATTGGTGACCAAGGTGGTTTACAATAAAATAACAGCCATCAGTAATAAAAACAGCAATAAAAACACAGAATAAACATGGAACAACAGAGCTTTACAATAAAATAACAAATAATGTAAAAATCAATAGCAAGATATTCCAGTAGTAAAAACAGTAAACAATAAATACACAGAACAAACATGGCAGAAGAGTCTTAGCTAATTAAGTGCTGAGCATCTGAGCCACATTTTGTGTTTACAATGTTTGAGATATTATACTGCATCTGTGATCTATAGGTGGATTTAAGTACAGGGGATCATCATGGTTGAAAAGTGCGTAGTTTCTTGAAAGGTTCCCGGTTCTTGGGGAAAGTTCTTGCGATGTCAATGCGCCTAATGAACACAATTATGATTCATCCTCTGAGGATGTTGTTGAGATATTTCAAAGTGAGTTGACCATTGAGTTGAATATGGTTGTCAATGGAGCCACACTGCTAAATTGCTAAAAATGTATGTGTTCAAGTCATATTTTAACACCTTACATCTTTGGTAACTGCTTTGTTTCAGATTCACTCTTCTTATCGTTTTACTCTCATAGTTTGACTTTGAGTCTTGTGTCTCTCATGTTGACATTATATAAACTAAACAGGTTTGAGAGCAGAATTTGTTTTGGCTTTACCCTTACGGTTGTTTCGACTAATGAAAGCTTGAGCAAACTGACAATGACAACAACCCTTTAATGATGTGGATACAGAAACATAGGCAGACTGATCACTATACTGACTCATCATCATCACCCCGCTTTGGTCATTTGATCATCGCCAGTCAGAGAAAAAAAAGCTATAAGCACTGCAGCTAATTAGACGAAATCACAGAGGCAGATGGCTCAGACATTTCAGACACATGGCAAGAGTTATTGCCTCAAAGAAATCTGTTAAATTGGTCGAATGTGCAAAACGCCGGATCAAAGCAATCAACCCGTGCAGCTAAATGAGGGGGGATTTCAGCCTGTGGTAATGGTCTGGTGCGATGGTGTCTGGTGGCAGTAAAATGATGGTGCTGTTGCCTTTAGGGAGGCCGGACAAGTCAGTTCTGGGAAAAGGGGGTCAGGCGGGGGTAATGAACTGCCTGTAATGCCCATGAGCTCACTCAGGAGTTGACACAGCTACTGCCTGCGTAGTAAATCCTGTCAATCACACGGAGCTGGAGGGCAATGGGCCTACTACCACTACTTAAATATGGTGTTGGAGGGTTGTCTGAACTGTGATAATGTAAGATATGTAATCCTTGTTGAACACTATGTCTATTATATAGGATAATATACAGTAGATATAGGCCAGGCTACTTCGTTTTACTGCACACAGACTTGGCACTTTGACCTGTGGCACTTCTTGAACGGACTTGGCTTTCTTTTTATGATCTGGCACTTTCTTCAAAAGTGGGTTATGCCTCTCTCGTGCTGTTCTTTCATCTATCTATTTATTAACCTTAGCAGCTAATTACCTTATTGCTTTATCTTTTTTTTTAAGTGAATGTATTCTGTCTCTCCTTTTTTTAACCTGAATCTCCCTAGGTGGCTAAGGTTTCAACCAATCAATCAATGATGCAGATGATGATTTTTCAACTTACTGTTAGCCTATTTCTTTCTTTTTTTATATATATAAGCTACGTTTAAAGTGAAATGAGACAAACTGATAGGCTACGATTATGTTCGGCACTATTTCTTTCATCTTTTATTTTGAAAGCTTTCTTCAGCTTTCATTAATGCTAATGGCTAACAGTCATTAGCTAGCAGTAAAATAATGATGTAGGCTGTTTTTCAGGAGGGTAAAAACACAACTACACTCACCAGGTGGACAAAGACATATTTAATGACTACTAATGTTAATGAAAACTTTACAAGGTGGTGATTTGTTTTGCTTTAGCTTGTTAGCTGTTAGCAACCGACCAAACTGATCTACCAGAAAGTGTTTCAAGCATCGCAGTTTTCAAAATGTTTGATCATTAACATATTTTTTTAGATAGGCTACAACATGTTTTCTGTCTTTCTATAAATCAATTACCTAATCACAACAGTGCAAGCTCTTGTTTTCTCCTCGCTCTCTTTTGAGTGACTTGAGACGCGAAGCATCTGTGTGATGTTATTTATCTTCTCTGTCACCCGTCCGAGGACATGCTGTCACCCTCTATAAAAGTCAAAGCCTGGTCCGAAATAGCAGCTCCCCTCTCCTTATTTACTCCTCTCTAACTATTCTTAAAGTCTTGGGGACCAGCTTGTCTTACGGATGCACCTGACTTGAATAACTGTGAATGCTTGCGATGCCCGGCATGTTTGCTATTCCTTTGTTTATGGCCCCATTTAGCACAATGACTTTGAGTGTTACGATGAATCTGTAATTAAATATTCAGTCGTTGTATCTGTGTTTGTTGAAATGTGAGTTGTTGCTGTTGTGGCACCGATAACTTTTGACTCGTTGTAGCTTATTCCCTCACACATTGTTGCTTTCACATGCCATATAGGTGACGACATGCTGCTGCACATTGAGGTGGCATGAGGTAATGAGGACGACAAGGTTTAGGGTCCTGAGTCGAGGTCAGAGGTCGACGTGTTCAGCGGGTGTCATCTAAACAGGCCATACAGGGCCACCGTCGTCAGTAATAGTCTGACCAGCATCTCTGACAAGGCCCCAGGCCCCAGCGATCACTGTAAATCTTGTAAAGCTGGTATGTAAACAACTTTAATCAACTTTAATGAGCCATTTGTTTATGGTGCAATGAGGATCAATCAGTACTAGATGTTTCATGGTTCATCCACACCTGATAACTGCTTAAATAAAACAGCTCACAGCGTATAGTTACAGATACATTTCAATAAATTTACTACTGATCTCCTCTCATTAGACGAGGTAAAAATAAAAGTCATACGTCGTATTCCGGCTTCTCTACCGACGCCATCATGCTCTTTTTTGCACCTCCTGGGAGCAGAAGGAGGAGCCATAAGCAGCCTCTTGGGGATGATGATCAATACTTTCAGACCTGATCACTGTGGCATTGGCGCCTCAAAGCACTCAGACTTTTAAATTCCTCATAGGGTTTTTTATTTTATTTTATTATTTTTTTATATACTATTATCCATTCCAAGCTTCATGTTGTCTGATGTGTGCTGTACTGACTATTTATTTATTTATTGTATATTTATTGTGGGCCATTTAGGCTATATAAACCACGACAACCTGCTGCTCAAAATGAATTGCCCTATGTGGGATTAATAAAGTCGTTTTGAATTTGAATTTGAATTTAATTGAAAGCTTTTCACTCCTGCAGTTTGTGTAGATAAAACAATACATCTACCTTCCTGGTGGGTTCGTCCATTTGGAGACCTCATGCCCTCTTGTTTCCCTAATGTGTGGTTGTGTGTGTGTGTCAGACCATAATAAGTAGTAGGTCTCTTCTCTCAGGACCGTGCGGTGTGGTGCGGTGGACCCATCACCCCGAGACACCTGTGGCTGAAAGCTGAGCGGGGAGAGATGCCTGAATGACAGACGGAGAGGCAGAGTGGAGGCTGCTGGGATTTGAAAGGATGAGAAGCCTGGAAGCTAAAAAGGTCACTCACTCACTCACTCATTAACTAAAAATATAGCATATGCACCGATCGATCGACCATAACATTAAAACAGGTGAACATCGATTGTTGTGGCCTGTTAAATACAAGTAATTTCACTCAAAACTCAAATTGTAGGTAATTTTAATCATTTATCAAGATTTCATGGCTTGGACTTAGAGAAAATACAAAGATCAGTCACATCATTCTCTCACTGTATGAAATCTGATTTTTTTTTTTTTTACATTAACACTTTTGTATCAAGCTGTTATCTTAGGTTTTATTTGCACAAGTTTTAAGATATTCACCCACAAGAGATCCATCACCACTGACATATAATAGACGCCAGTGGGATTTCATTAGTTGCTCTAAGCACATGTTTAACAAGTGTTGCAAAGGCCGTGTGACATTGCTGTTGGGAAATTTTATGTGCTTCTTAAATTTTAAGAACCAAATAAAACCCACATTTTGTTTCTGTGTAAGAATAATAATAGTCCAAACTTTAAGTCTGAGCCTCCAGAAGTCAGAGTTTATCAGCTCAAGAAAAAGATCTTCCAATATTTCGGCCTTTTTTAGCACAACATTTCCCACTATATGCCACTGTGAGCTGAGAAAGGGCCGTGGAGTTTGTCACTTATTGCATGAACACTATGAAAGGAGAATGATTACAGCCATCACAGACTGTTTCAGCGTCCATGACACTGGTGATCATCAACTTCCTCCTCTAACAAATGTTCCTGTAAAGTCTAAAAATAAACTGTATAGGCCCAGAACTGACCAGTTTGTAATCCTCCAGATAATCACAGATTCTCAAATTAACACGCTCACACATCAGTCGTGACCGAGACAGTGACGACAACGGCATCACCCACTGACACAACTCCTGAACTCGCACTCACTCTTTGATTCAGGAAGTTTTCTCTGACGTCACGTTGCTGTAAAAGCTCTTTTTTTAGGAGGCAAACTCATTAAAACAATGTTAATTCCTGAGTAAGGCTCCTATGTAACCGCGGAGACGCCTTAATGGTCAATGAGCGTCATAAATCCATCCAAATGTTGGCACCATTGTTGTGAGACAGGCTGGAAGTCGGACAAAAAAGGTCACATTAGATGTGGAGTAATGGATCTGGAAACATAGAAAAAAATAAAAGACAAGCATGCAAAATTGAAAATGTGGAGGGAAGTTCAAAAACAAAAAAAGAAAGAAAAAGTTCCTGGGAAAGTGCAGTTTAGTATTTAAAAAATGGTTCGCCTCAAAGGGAAAGAGCAGTACAGTCTTCTTTGGATCATTTGTCTTAGATAATTTTAATAAAGACAATAAATATATGTTATTCTGCAGTGACAGAAATAAAATTACACCTGTCAAAATAAATGATCATAAATTGAAAAGACCAACAGATTTATATCAGAGAAGCTTGTGAAGGAATGTAATAACAACCCTGTAAAAACAGGGATATAGGCTATTATTATCACAAAATCGTGACACATGATCATCTGGATTTATGATGATGATGACCCACCGCCATTCATGACCTGGATCATGAGTCACCTGACCAGACGACCACAAACACACTCAGACCACACAGTTATCATGACTCGAATCACCTCCGTCTGAAAAACCTCCACAGCCAATAAATGGCCACTGACTTATGGTACAGTCAACATACAGTGGCCTGCATGGGGGGGTGCACAATGCCTATTATGCACCGACATTATGTTAATCTACTTAAACAACATACAGTATGAAAAATACTTCTGACTATTATTTCAAACATGTTGAAAACAGTCTTATAATATAAGCATTTCTATATTTTTCCATAGATAGCTAGACATGATTTTTTTTTTATTTTTTTTTTTTACTTTTTATAGGTTTTTTTTCTTGTATATTATCTTTATTATGGACTCAAGAAGAATGGTCCACTCGCATTCACATACATACTTAACATACAAACAACCAAACAAACAAATAATAAAATGTCCTTTGTTGACGATATGGACCACTTGTTGTGTCTGAAATAAAGAAAAATACAGTAATTTGTTACAGTTACTTTATAAAGGTAAAGGTATACTTTATTGTGCCATGAACCATGAATCCATCACAATTAAAATACATCATAATGCATATAGAACATATCAGTATGTAACATGGCAATCTCAATATCCAAATGTAGTTGCAATAAAAAAAATAAAAAAAAGAAGCAATCATAATATACAACAATATAATATCAAAGTGCTGCTCGAGGTTTAAGAAGGTTAAGTTTAGCCTATTCATTTCATATTCCATAATACAGATTTTGGTGGATGTGAAGGTAGTTGGGCTCAACGTTATGACACCATTCCCTCCAACACATGAGCACCGAGTCCTCATGTCATAACGTAGTAATGACACTGAGCACCCATAGGTCGAGATGTCAACATGTTGACGGGCGTCGCGGCTGCACAGTGTGACATCATCGCTGATCAAATGGTCTCCTCCACTTTGGTGCGGTGCATGAGAGCGGTGAAAGCCCGGAGCTCACATGGTGTTGGGGGGGTGGGTGAGGAGGGGTCGCCATTCCTGTGCCCACTCCTCCCCACCAAACCACCACCACCACCACCCCTCCCACTCTCTCCCTCCTCTCCCTCCAGGAGCTAGAGGTGTGACATCAACTGCAGTAATGAAGGCGGCTCATCAATGGCAGCCTGGGCCCAGCGCTATAAAAGGGAGTTAGGGAACCGGTGGTGGTTATAATAACTGATGGGAGCGAACGGGCCAAACGAGCCTGGCTACAACTTTTTTTCACCACTTTATACCTTTGTACAAAACCTTTAATTTCATCAGACTGAGGATAAACCAGCACCACAGGTATGTTCAGTATGGATTATCTGCAGGTTTATTGATTATTGTATCAGTTTTAGAGTGATTTGTTATAGGCTAATATTTGACGTGTGAGATATTGGAATAAATAATTGATTAAACATTGAATTCCCTACAATACAATTCTTGAAATGAATCATTTATTTATTTTTTCTGCTTTATTCTAACCAGGTCATCAAGGTCAAGATGCGTAACAGCCACTACAAAATCGTGTTCATTTCATTCTGTATTTTACACCTCTCCATTCTCTGTGAAGGACGTCCCATGAGGTAGGTCTCAGATCAATTAAGATCACCTTCACGTTGAGGGTCATTAAATCATCTATGCACTTAATTAACGCGCATCCTTGTGTCACAGCCAGGTAATTAATGTGCTCTATCTGTCTCATAACCCTGTGTACAGAAAAAGGACGGTGAGTGAGGTCCAGCTCATGCACAACGTCGGGGAGCACAAGCAGCTGCAGGAGCGCCGGGAGTGGCTGCAGATGAGGCTCCAGGACATCCACACCGCTGCGGCCCGGGGAGGCAGCGGCGGCAGCGGCGGCAGCAGCAGCAGCAGCAGGGAGCTGGGCCTGGGTCGGACCAGGAGGAGGCTGCGGCCCGAGGACCTCCCGGACCTGACACCAGAGGAGATTCAATACGCTGTGAACTTCCTGGAAAAGCTCCTCAAGTCAAAGCACTCGTGATTTTTGTTGATTTTATTTGATTTGTAGAAACTTTTACCACTTTTTTTTTTTTTTTTTAATTATTTGTCTTTCTTTCTTACTTTTTTCTATTTAATTTGAAATGTTTAGTCTAGATGTCTGCTTCTTTTTAGATTGCACTTTTGTTGTATTTTCTTGTTCATTCTTACATTATTTATTACACTTTATTTATGAACTGGATATTTATGAAACAGATTAAGGGAACAAGTTTCCCTGCTGTGTATGCACTTTAGTTCGACAGGTGGCGTTGTAAACCACTCCTAAAGTTACTTAGTGTACTTCAACAAACTGAAGGAGATGAAAAGATGGACCAACATTTGTTTATGGCTTGAATTGACAATGCCCTTATATTTGGGTTTCACTGGTGATATAGATTTAGCCTGTAAGATTGCATTGCACACCTATTCGCAATGTTAATAACTTCAACCTGAGATGTAGGTCAAGCTGAAAATGACATTAAAAAAACTGTATAGCATTTTTTGTAATAATAGGCTACAATAAAGTATGATATTTTATTTTTATAACTATGTTAGATGTATATTTTATGAATGTATACAAATAAATGAATAAATGTGTCTCTGTGTATGTGTTTTTATGCCTTACAAATCGGATAACCATGTTTGGCATGTACGTATGTGCACACGGGGTGGGCTTCCCGTGGAATGTGCTATCTTATCGCGATATCTACCAACGTGATCTCCGCTACCTCACAACCAAAACAAAAAAGAACCTACAACCAAGTGCAGCTACCAGTTGATATTAACCTAGGACTTGTCACGGAAACACCTTTTTGCTTTGGTTCCCGGTTGATTTCACACAGAGAAGCGACCGGACAAGAACAACGTTGAGTCGGAATGAAACGTAAGCAGGTAAGTTTTAAAAAACAACTCTGATTTACACAGCTAGCAGCCGTTAGCAGCTATGTGTCTAGCTTAGCGGCTAAAGCTAAGCTAACAGGCTAACCAAAAAGTCCAAAATCCTCTTAGTCGCTACGATGTGTTTGTGAAGCACGATGCCAAGGGACATTTCGCTTTTTTAAATAACCTTGCCGGTAAGTTCATATATAATCATTTTGTAATGTTTAAGAATGGAAAAACTGTCTCTTTCAGTGCTATCTGTCCATCAACGGTTGTAACGTTAGGTTGCTAAGGAAACTAACGTTACGTTGATTAGAGCTGCTGAGCTAAATGTAAAGTTACTGCTGTGAATGTGTTCATAGTTGAGCTGACATTGGGAAGCCTATAGAGGACTGTGTTTAACAGGAGTAACCAACCTCCCAATGGAAAGTAGTTGACTAAATACTATACAAGAAATCATAATATAATTCCTTCATATTCAATAGTCTAATAATATGAAACGATACAGACTTAGTCAATTTACACAGGTTCTTAATTGATCTATTATTACACATAATAGTAATTGAACATAGGTTGAAAGATTCGTAATTGACGTGATGATGCAAACTGGAATTTAAATTTATACTTCATTTAATTGTTATTTGTTCCATGCGTGGGCAATCTCAATTCATACATTACTGACAAAATTATAAGAGATTACAAAAATTTGCTCATGCCATGCATGGAAAGCAGCACGATCAATCTTATTTCCCTGCTTTTTAATCTATTCATTTTGAAATTAAAAGTAGATGATCTGCTAAATTACTTGTAAATAGAACAGACAAAAATAAAAAGAAAGCACAATCAGCAACTCAATTATGGCTGAAGACTTCCCTCAAAAATAAAAATAAATCAATCTAAATCTAACAGCCCAATCCTCAATTTTGTAGATTGAAAAGCAATGTAAACAATGTAACATACATTCATGGTTCAATATTTGAGTTATCATCAAATACCCACTTAAATTGAACATTTGGATGAAAAAAATGTGGTTCTAAAGCCAGAACAACTATCTTTAGTCAATATGTAATTTAGGCGGTTTCTCCGGCTCTGATGGAGTGAAACGTTGGTTCCTGCAGGGAAACATAGATCTGTGGGTACGTGCCCCTCAGGAAGAGGATAAACATGGGGAGTAAAACCAGCTGGTCCAGGAGCTTTGCCTGGATGATGGTCGGTTCAAGGCTTATTTCAGGATGAGTTGGGGTGGGGTGGGGGGTTGACAGCCTGTCAGTCACTACACTTTGTCCATACATGTCTTGCAGCTTGTCAGGGTTGACGCTCATGTGAGCTGACGTTATAGCTTAACATTAACCATGACCTGAATGCCATCGGTTAACTACAACTTAAATATCCTCCATGTCTGTTGTTTTCAGTCGAAGCCAGGGTAACTGCAGTGAGTGAAGTAATATTCTCAGTTAGTTCCTTTGTGATTGTTGCATTTTGTGACATAAGAGGTGACGATCTAAACCATATTCACTCTTCTGTTTCCTCCTCCTTCTTCCTCATTGTTTTTTTTTTTATGAATGCGAAACCCACAAATATATTCATGGTATTCAGATTTTGCCAATAAACCTTGACAATTATTACACACTGGGCCTTTAAATACATTTTATTCTCCATAATTTTTCATCTGGCTTAGGCACTGATAATGCAACACCCAGCAGGTAACAAGCTGTTTGTTGATGTGGAACAAGTTGGATGTGTCTGGACATGTTATTGATGTTTACTGATACACCCATGACTCTCCTGCTGATATGGACACACATGTTTTACAAAACATTTGTGTTATGTTTTATGTTTTGGACCTGAGATTTTTCTTGAGGCCTACAATTTTCATGTAGACTGGATGTGGACTCGATATCTAACTTTGGTTTAGTTAAAAAATTGCCAAATTTAGAATCAATCTGGAGTTCATCTGATACATAATCATATTTTACTGTCTGGAGGAGGACAGACAGTAAAACTGAGTTCAACTTGACCTATTGCTTATTCATGTGATGTTCAAGAAGTTGTTTCTTTGTGGACAATGGGAGGCTTTGGCATCTGTAGGCAGGCTACTATAAGTTGCTACAGGATGTAAGTCTCATCAGTGTATAGCAGCATGATTTATTCAGCTCCATGCAGAAGTCCCCTGGTGCCACAAAGGTGAGATTACCTGAGGTCTCTCTGCTGGGTCACAGTTCACAATTGATTCCCCCTTAAAAGTGATAAATGATTCAATTTCCTTATGGCTCTGAAGTTATCATGACGTTTTTGTTTTGATGGCTTGTTGCTTCCTGCAGTTGAACCGAGGAGATTGTGGGGACATTTGAGCAGTCAGTTAAAGGGCCAACGAGGAGTTTCTATTCGGTTATAAAACAGTCTCACGTTATTGTGGATGAATCTACGCTACCCACACTTGTTAATGGCTCCATTTTCGATCAATATATCGTTTTGTCTCTATCATTATTTTGTTATTATTAGTGGTGGCGGAAACGCTGGTCGAGCCGACCAGCACTTATTACTTTCGGTTTCGCGGACGCAAATGAGAATAACGGCGATTCGGGCGGCGTTATGGTCGGAACTACGACGGTAACTGAACCTCTTTGAACCTCTGACTTTAATCCTTGATGAATGAAAACATGACTACGGTGCGCGCGGAGGCAGCGTGAAAACACTTCGCTTCTCCAAAACTCCTCGTTGTCCCTTTAAGTTTTCTGTATTGACTCTTTAATGCATCTTTGATTAGCAGATGTAGTGCTCAGCAGGCTTTAATCTCCTGTGCTTGTGGAGCATATTTCCCCTCTATAACTGTCTGCTTGATGCTGCCTTCAAATGACATATGTTACAACAACTGACCCTGGATCTGGTGCTATCTGTGCCAACCCATTTACAATTTAAATGCTGATGGTCCAAGTCTGGATTTCCTTTGAAAATGTTTGGCCTATAGCTATTACAGATTCTGCTACATGTGGCGAGGAAAATGATAACCCTGTCCTGGCTCAAACCCTCAAAAATGGCGAGTGAGACTAAAGAAAGTTTATTTAGTGGAAAAGATAACTGCAAAACCTTTGGTTTTGTGGGTACCTGTCATCTCCCAGTTTGGATGGCGAGACAGATGAAGTGTTAACAGCTTGTCCTGAGAAGTTGTGTCTGTTTTTGTTGTTCAAGGTCTATTTTCTTGAACTGGGTTTGTATCTTTGCTGAGACACTAATTATTTCTTGGTTGTTGTGTTTTGTTTTTATAGGCATAATTTAAAAAAGAAAATTCCTCCAAAAAAGAGAGGAAATGTTTGGCTTGAGCATTATAATGTTCTGGCTTACTAAAATCTGCAGAGATTATATTTTTAGCGGAGTCCTTACTTACAATGTTCATTATTTACATAACATTTGCTACGTGCAGCATTTGAGAGTCTCCGGTTAAATGCCGGTTATATAGCTAGATGTCGTTATTAACGACCTGCTTCCCATTTAAATGCACTGCCGGTGCAGCGAGCACTCAGAAGTGGGAGCTTTACGAGGAGCACGTGAAGGCAGCATCGCTCTGATTCAGTCAAGCACGCGGCCATTCACAGTTTCAGGTCCCTCCGGTGACTCTTCCCATCTTTTTTTTCTCTCCAAAGCTTTGGAGTCGAAGCGGCGGATTTTTGTTGTGTTTATTTTCTTTTTCCATCTTGTCTGACCTGATGTTCCGGCAGCGACGTGAGGTCCGGGGGTTTTTAGTGCGCGATTTAAACGATGCTGATGAAGTTGCAAAGTAATGAGCGAGGATGCTGAAGCTGCCGGCAAGCCCGCTTTGTTCGCAGGAGCGCAAGGCTTTTGTGCCGCCGTCATCCCGCAGCTCATCCCCTGCTGCTTTGTCTTCACTTGGCCCGCTGACACCGACCGGTAGGTTCTGCACGTCCGCTGCTTTCCAAGCACCGAGGATTTAGCGCTGTCATTGTGTTACACGATGTTAAACACTTTTTTTTAGTGCATGGCATTGCTCCTCGGTGTGATTCAGTGTGTAATTTACAATAGTGCCCCGTAAAAGAAAATCACAGACTCTGACATCCACGCTGGGACTCTGTGGTGCTGAATTAGAGTCTTTTCTTTATTTATCATAGATTATAATCTCATATTATATCATATCTCAGTCATGTTAGTATAATAAAGGGGTATTTGCTTGTTTTTTCAGCTGCATATATCTAGATTTCCTCCACAGAGCAGCTCTGCTGCCTTTGCCCATCAGTGTGTCGGTGTCAGCAGCCCCTAAATAATAGATGGGACCCTCACCCCTCGGGGCTCTCACCTCATGCTTTTAATAGACTGCCGCCTTGTGTCTTTATACTGTGCCTTTAGATGAGCTGTTAAAACTTCTCCTCTTCGTATTTTTTAACGCATTAAACCGACTCATGTGCAGGCTTTCACTCAGCAAAGGGAAATTGAGGTATCATCAGGAGAGAGAGAGAGAGGAAGCCCCCCCAGTATCAGGAATCGTTAGCCCTCCTCCTCCTCTCCTCTCCACTGCCACCACTGCCGCCGCCGTGTGAAATCTTGACCGCCGTAGATTTGCACGGCCATGTGAAAGATGAGAGGAGCTGCCGGCTGCGAGTGAAATATTGCCTCCTCAGCTCCTTTGTTCTTTCTGCCCCGCTGCTCTGGCCACTGGCTGCCTGCCTCCTGTTTGTTTGGCTGGAAGGACGACCTGCTTTTTTTTTTTTTTAATTTGTGCTGCTCCTTTCTATGATCATTTCCTCATCTCATTCTACCCCAACATTAAAAAACATTAACATCCCATTTAGACATTAAAACATGTATTTACCCTCTAAGTGTCGGGTGCAGCACAACACAACACAACACATCAGTCGTGTCTTGCGAGGTCATTTAAGGAGAGCCGATTGTTTCATCAGTGGAATATTTAACCTTTTGTCTAATCAATAACAGACTGTTTGCCTTATTGTCTCGTGTGCTGTGTTTTTCACTCTAGATGTGATGAAGTAGTGTCTGTGATATCGGTTCATCTCTGTCCGTGTCAGTCGGTTCAACCTGAACACACTGAGCCAGAGAGAGAGGAGTGTGCGCGCGTGTGTGCACATTTCTTCTTTTCCTCAGCTGCTGTTTTGACCTGTGTCTTATGTTCAAGGACGTTGGCAGAGTCAGACGGTGCAGCAGCTCTATGAGCTGAGCTGTTGTGAACAGGAAAAAGATGAAGCTCCTCGTTGGCTGTTTTGATTCCTGCCATTTGATATTCAGAGGTTAAATAGCAGCCAGTGTGTTGATTGATTGATTGATTTTCTTAGCATGTATTTAAATATGGGGAAGAGGGGGTTACATTAATGTTCATTTAGACTAAACTGATCGTTGACAATCAAAACAAAAATTGATCCGTGACCTTGACTGTGTTGTTGTGTGTGTGGGTGTTAGTGGGAATTAAAGGTGATGTTCAGTTGTCACGCTGCTGCTGCATCGTGTTGTTGTTTTTTGGGGGCCTTGTTGCTACAGCTTGGTATCTTTTCTGTCTGGCTCTGCCCACCCAGACATTTCACCAATTAGCCACTCAATCAGGCCTTTAGTCAGCCGTCCACCCGCCTGTCCGCCCGCCCGCCCGCCTGTCCGTCCACCCGGCCGGTCCTCACATCACATCACATCACATCCGCAGCCGCTGGGCCGTCCAGCACGTTGAGATGTCAGTCAGTATCCAGGGAGGCGTCTCTCATTACTGGCTTTTGAAGCTCTGCCAAAACGTACACAGCCTGTCCACTGCGCATGGAAACACAAGGCATTCATTAAGAAATGGTCCTAACCCTGCACTGGATTGGTTTTGAGCTCTATAACAACCACATCATGTAAAAACCTGGGTAGTCCTTAAATTTACAGGCCGTTAATACGTGATAATGTCAAAAAAAAAGACAAGAAATAACTATTATTTGCGTCATAATGTCTAGAAATTTCATTGTAATGAAATGTGAAGAAATATAGCAAAGAAATAACAATTGATTGCGTAGAAATAGCCGAGAGATATCGTTCAATTGCAAGGACTTGGTGGAGAAAAATTACAGCCTCACAAAAAGCATCTTTTGCCTTTTTGAAAAAAATGTAACTGTTATTTTAGGCTATTTCTCGACATTACATCATAATTAATTGTTATTTCTTGGATATCTCTTGACATTATCATATAATTAACGGCCTGTAAATGAGGTTTAGTCTCAGCAAGCTCCGTCATGGCTCCATGTTGTGTTGTGTTGGTTTATTCATGTGTATCCAGTTGTGTGCTGCTGTGCGGAGTATGAGGCAGCACTCTGGCCTCTTTTTTTTTATACGTCACTGACTCCATTTTTATAAAATAATAAAAATAAGTCCACCCCACCGCCCGCCCCCTACCTGCTCCCATTTTTTCCATCTCACTGATGCCATTGCCTACAGTAGTAGTGGAGTCATCATCATATTTCACGGCGGCTCATCTCCAGAGAGCAGCTCCTCTCTTCATTAGTGAGACCTGGGAGTGTTTTTGGCCTCATAAGCTCGACGCTATTGATCAGATGGGATGGCCGCGCTGTCACAGTGGAAGTGAAACGGACGCGTTGATCAACACGACTGCAGGAATGTCATTTATCATAACAGAATAATACTAAAATAATTGCAATAATCCGTTTTGAAGAAATTATCAGTTTAATAATCACAGACAATAATCTTTATGCAGTCAGGATTTTTGGGGCCGATCACCGTTAGTAAGTTTAAATAAACCGATAGCTGATAACGATCCGATCATTTGAGGGAGCAATATGTCGATTTAAATAACTTGTTTACTATATACTTATGTTACTGAGTATCAGCAAAAGTATTCTTAAGCAATTTTTGCCTCAAACTGACTGAAATGCAATGGTTAAACATCAACGACCTCTGAAGGGCAGTGAAGGACTAGGCCAGATAATGTCAAAGTTCAGTCAGACACAAAGACGTAAAAAAACACATTTAAAGCAATAAGACGTGTCTATTTTGCTATGTTTGTTTGTTTAAAACTAAACCAGGACATCTAATTGGTTTAAATGTGTGTTTTATATCTTTGTTACATTTATCAGTCAGTTTTGAGCCTTGAACCAGTTAGCAACATCATCACTAGAAAACAAACAAACGGTGCCGGATTAGAAGGATAAAACACAAGCCATCTGCAAAACATCGATCAGATTGGTGAATTAAGACATTACAGCCGATCTGATCAATTCCATACAATGCAAAATATTGGCAGATCCGATACAGCCGATCAGAAAAGCCTGATAATAATCGTTGCAGCCGACTGTAAATGTCCACATGTGACCATAGGACGCAGTTTAAGTACTTCTAAAACCGTCCATGTCCTTTTAATTCACTCTTCTGCCTTTAGATCTTTATATATTTACCATCATTTATTTAAAAAGTCAGCTCAACAAAAAGGATCAGACTCACTCACATGTGCGTTAATGCATGCATGAAGGAGTGTGTGTGTTAAAGTCCATTCTGGAAATGGAGGGCAGGTGGTGTAACAGCTCTCTCCGGGCCGCTCTGCTCCTCCGACTCTGGAAAAACACTCGGAGAGCCACTCCAGGAGGAGTTGTGAGGTCGTTACCTATCAGAGAAAAAATCTCAGAGAAAACAGCGCGTGAAGCCGAGTCCTGTTTGTTGTGCTTCACCTAAGTGAGTTCCTCCTCTCGCTCTGATTGTTTCACTCGGATTCGTCGCTCTCTAATGGATACTGGTGGCGGTGGCGTGTTTGTGTAGCTGCGAGCTGACGCTGGTGGTTTGGTTTGTTGTCGGTCCTGTTCCTGCAGCACTCAGCCTCCTGTAAAGGTTCACATGAGTTGACTGCAGACTTTTTTTTCTTCTTCTTCTTCTTTTTTTTTACAGGCTCTCTTCTAGTTCCACAGCTCGGCACGCAAAAAAATAAACCCTTTACCCCCGGAGCATTTTTTTCTACTGCACAAGAGGTTGTGCGAGTGTGCCTAGAGAGAGTGGAGTCAGTGCAGCGGGTAATCTATCCACTTGTTCCATGAAGTCATGCATCAGTGCCCTTTGGTTTCTGTCTGATTAGTAATGTGTGATCCCACTTGAACTCCAAGTTGTGACCAAGTGCAAAAGTTGTGCAGCAGTTTCCGTCTTAACTCGGATTAAAAAAACACACAAAAAAATAAACATGACCGAAGATATTTCCATTCCTTTAACGGTCTGTGCACGTCTGTCTGAAACTGTATTACCACCCAGCAGTGAGCAGTTCATATACGTTGTCAGCCGGGGAGCGATCCGACTTCCTGCAAATAATCATCTTGACTGTTTCCATTGTTATATTGGTCTGGGGCACCAGAGCTGTATAATTAATTGAAATATAATTGAAATCGTAATATGGCGAGATGCAATATCCAAACCGCTGGAGCAGCAATTTTTTGATTAAGGCAGGGCAAGTTTATTTGAATAACTCATTTTTACAAACAGTTTGTCTCAAAGGCATTACACAGCATCATAACAACATCGTCTGGCCTTAGACCCTCACATCGACTGAGGAAAAACTCCCAAGAAGAAAGTGGGAGAGCGACAGACAAGAAATTGATCTTTGAATAACAAGGGGTGTAATTTTTACAAAACAGTTTGTCTCACAGAAAAAAATTAACAAAAGCTCACACATTACAAGACTATCTTTTTTCATTTATTTTGAGCAGACACAATTGACTGCAAAATGTAAAACATCTCCTGATATAAAAGTAATAAAAATAAATAGAATAGAACATATAACAAATGCATTGGGAGGGTTCTCATACCATTCATTCTGTTCATACAGAGGAAAAGAATCCGAAAAAAAAATGTAAGTCCATATTTTTTAATATAATTTGCTTTAAATGTTTGCTTGTGTGTTTTTGTGTTTTTCTTAAATATTTAGAATATAAAAATTAAAATGAACAAATGTGTGTAGCGCAAGGACTGGCTGCAGAAACAGCTGTTTGCCTGCCGGTCGCACGGGGAGCGGCTTCTCGTGCTCTCTCCGCGCCGTTCAAATGCGGCTCCACAGGTCTGTCTCTAGCTCTGTATCAATGTGTCTCATGTGCAGACGCAACTGACAAGTATTTATAGATGGACAGGCAACAGCTAAATTAATCATGTTAATTAGGTACTTTAAAAACTCCCAAGAAAAAGTGGCAGGAGAGCGGCTCACGTAAAGACACCATCAGAAAGAAATTGATCATTTATACAGACAAGAAAACAGTATGGAATACAGTCCAGTATCCTCAGGACGGGAGGGAGAGAGGGAGGTGGAATAAACATCTGCACATGCAGCAGTGACAGTGCTTTCACGTGTAAAGATTTTATAGGTAAAGATTTTATATTAGGTTACACTAAGGTAACTGCCAATCGATCACGGACTTCAGACCCCCATACCGTGACGGGACAGGTGAAATCCTGCAACACTGTTGTGCATTACTTGCATCACGAGTGTTGTGTTGCCATAGCTGCCTACAAATCATATTCTCAAGATGTAAAGAAACATTTGGTAAATAGAAAGGGTCCAACACAAATCACATCTTAATCATCATCATTTTAAAGTTATTCACAGTTAAAATGAAACACAAAGCCAACTGTTCAGCTGAAATCAGAATCACAAATGGCAATATCTGCTAAAATAGCTGCATTAATGATAGTGACAGTATGTAAAGCGTCTCAAAATATCAGCTTCTTACAGAATGAAGCTGAACAAATGCCGAGGTTCAAGCTGTAAGAAAAACACTAAAAGACTCAACTGTTGTGCAAAACAGAGTTGTTTTCCTAAAAGCAGCACGGGCGTTTCCCCGGATCTCCCAGATGTGCAGCGGACACATTTGTTGTGTGATTGTCTCAACGGCTGAATCCTGAACAGATCATCACTGCTGCTGGAAACTACATCAAAACAAGATCCGTCCCAGGCAGGATTTTTAGAGATGGGATCCATCCAATCACACACTTACTCTGTTTAACAATGAGTCCTGTCGTCTGTCACATGGGACGGTTTGAGTTGCAGGATGAGATCAGACTCTTTGTACAGGAAGCAGATGAAGCTACATCATCGTGAGTGTAACAGTAACAACCTCGTCACAAACCCTCCGCGCCTCAGCTCCCACATTTGGGAAATAAAATCACATCATTCACCAGGAAACTGTTGATGTGAGAGCAGGAAGTGAAATATCGGAAAAATATAGACTCATGTACAATCATTGATCATCGACACACTGATCCCACTGTGTGTTATAAACAATGTTTCCCACCAGTGCAGGTCAGGACTCTGCTAAATGCGGCCGATTCAGTAAAAACAGCAGCTGCTGAGTTCAGCACTGCAGAACAGGAACAGCTCATCGATGTCGCCTCTGATCCAAGAATGAGGCTGCAGTTTGTCCCAGACTTGGGCTGCGTCTCGTCTCAAGGGACCAGTCTGAGGAGAAGAAAGTCCTCTGTCCTGTCCACACTCCCTCCTTCTGCCACGACCAACCCGTGTCAGTTTTTTTGTCTGTCGGCTTTTTGCAGATTTATGCAGTTATGAGGCTGCTGCAGTGTCACGTTAAATTAGGTGACATGTTCCCTATTAAGGTTTTTTTTTTTGGTAAGATGCCAAGCAGTTTTGCCTCGATTGCAATATTTTTAAATAACAAGCTGTGAGCAAAGGCAAGAGAGACAGAAGTATGGACATTTTAAAGGTCCAGTGTGTGATAATGTAATCTCTGTAAAATAAAATTTGTTTTGTTTTCGTAGCCTCACAATTATTTTATAGCAAGGGTCTTGCTTTTTTTTTAGAGAGTGTCGCCATCTTGCGCCACCATATTTGTACGGCAGCCTGAAAGGAAAATCCAGTCAGCTGGAGAGCTTGTTTCATGAGTTCCGAGCGCATAAATAAACTATTTCCGGACAAGTTTTTTTGTCCTCGGAGGCCACCGTCACTTTGCTGCCAGGAGGAGTGAGTGCGACTGAGCACTGCGATCTAGAATCTGAATGCTAGATGTCAAGGTTTCCCCCCCTCCATTTTACACACTGGACCTTTAAAAGAAGCACTGCAGCTGCAAGATTTAATAGAAATATGGTACAAGATTTATAAGATGTTACATAAGAGCTGTTCTGATGTTGGTAAACTGCAGCTATTAGTTGGAATGTGTTAACCTGAGGGTTCTCCATGCTCCGTATCAAACAGGTTGACTGTTTTTTATAAACACGTCGTAGGATTTTAAAATCCAAGGGACAAATGATGGGAAAATAATATCTCTATCAAAAGCAGAGCCCTGTGCTCACTCCATCCATCTTTGAGAACTGCTGTCACTGAACGGTTTATTGTTGCCTCAAGGCAAGTTTCAGAAAAGTTGGCGCCAAGTTGGAACCTGTCAGACAAAGTATTTGCTGGTCCAAGCTTTTTTTTATTCAGGCCATGAAGTCCCAAAATATTACATAACCTCAACTTTTTAAAAGAGAAATAAGTTTGCAAAGCAGGTTTTGAACATTTTAAGGTGACGGTAATATTATTTTACAACAGTATCAAAACATTCATAAAAGAGTGACACAGTATTTAGCGGCATATTCGGGAAAAAATAATAATGTTCTCATAACTGTGTTCTTTTATCTCCACCAGTGACTGTCAGTGTGGTTTGTCAGCGTTGGACTGCGACCACCACCACCACCAGCAGCAGCAGCAGGTCAGCACCATGAGTCTGTACGGGGCCAATGCCGGCAGCGGCGGCAGCAATGGCGGTGCTGTCGGTGGCGCCAGAGAACGAGGAGGAGCCGAACATTACCGGGAACAACGGCGGCGCTCCAGCGACCGCTCGCGTGACTCCTCCCACGAGAGAGGAGAGAGCCAGCTGACGCCGTGCATCAGGAACGTCACGTCTCCCACACGGCAGCACGGTGAGGGGAGGAGACGGAGAGAGTTCAGTTACCAAACTGTTGTTGTAGTCTTAAAGGGATACTTCACCCAAAATCAATAATTCACCAATTTTCTACTCACCGTCATGCCAAAGAAGGGGTTGGAGAACTTTCAGAGTCATCAAAACGCTTTAGGAGTTCCAGGGGGGATCGGCTGGTGACGGCTTTTCATATAATGGCGGTGGATAGAGTTCACTTTTGAATCGTCCAAAACACACACTATCCTGATACCTCCATACTGCTCGTCTGTACTGACCCAAGTGTCCTGAAGCCGCCACATGAAAAAGTTGCATGTGCAAGATTTGCTGCACGCAAGCTTACAATTTTGGGTGAAGCATCCCTTTAAATGTTTGACCTGTGTTGATCCTCATGAGTCATTCTCTCTCTTTCTCTCTCAGATCGCGACCGTGGAGACGAAGGCTCGTCCTCCAGGTCGTCCAGCCCACGCCCCCCCAGGGTTTCTCTCCCCTACTCCCACATCGGAGGCACTCTGATCGGAGGACACATACCTCGGGCCCTGGGCCTCTCGGGGCTCGACCACCACCCCAAGAGCCTGGGCCAGGGCCCCTGCGACATGATCTACGTGTACGACCTCAGCGGTAAAGAGGGACACCGCAGCGGACTGAGACTGGCCGAGAGAGTGACGCTCATTGTGGACAACACGCGGTTCGTGGTGGACCCGGCCATCTTCACGGCTCAACCCAACACCATGCTGGGCAGGTAACCACCCACAGGGCCAGTGTACCAGTGTTGTTTCTCATTTACATGAACATTTTTCTCTCATTATATGTTTTATTATCTTTTAAATTCATTACAACACAAGTACATTCATCAAACAAAAACAACCACAGCACCAAAATAGGAAACAAACAAAAAAACAACCCAGAACACCTACAAAAACAGAATGACTGTCTCCATATGAATATAAATCATTCTGTTCTTTCTTATGATTGTAGATATGTATACATATAAACACGCACAAAACACAACAAAGACAATATTATGAATACCACCTCATGAAAAGCCAGACTATTATATAAACAGTTTTCTTACCTCCAGTTTGAATTAATTACATAAGACCACATACTTTCACTTAAAATATATCTATTATGTATTATATTTCGCTTTTCAGCTGATAGAAAACTGTGCTATGAACAGATAAGAAGTCCTCCACAGAGCAACTCATAGCAACAAATAGTTCCATGTAATGATCCCCCTATCAAAAGAAGGAGAGCTACTTCATGGTTCACATAGAGCCAACATATTGTATTTATTGTTGTAGTCAAGATAGAACCTAACCCGAGACCGAGTCCAGACCGAGACCATTTTCAAGAACATTGCTGTATTCAGTGCCAGTGCCAGTACTCATAATAATCATTTGGCTTGTTACATAACTCCTCATCTGAAAAGAAAAGATCATTTTATATGAAATCTAAACCATATTTAATTTAAATTCAAACAAAGTTTGGATTGAACAGAAGAACACAAAGTTTCTCAGATGGTTACACAAGCAGATAATTTGTTGTACGTAGAATTGCTGTACCAGTGGAGTTCTGTGGATTATGAGATTATGAGTGTACTTGATAAGATATATGATCATTTGGCATGTTTTCCTGTTTATTTATAGACACGTTACCAGAAACACGCCGTCCTCCCTCTCACTGCCCACAACCTATTGATAGAAGCATGACGCTGTCCGTGGTGCTGAAGCTACAGACAGACTAATACAAACCCCTCATCCAATATTAACTCGTCTCCGATGCAGATAGCAGCAGCTCTCAGGTCTGAAGAGACGCAGAGCGACCTCCGGTTCTCTGAGGAGAGAAACTGTCTGTTGTTGGAGTTCAATGTTGATCAGTGATCTTTGATTTCAAACAACAACACCAACAAGACACGGCAGCCGACACTGTTTAAAATAGGGATGCACATGGTTAACCGTTTAACCGTTAACCGATAACAAGAACTTTGACCGATTAATACTATCGGTTATTTTTTTAATTATTATTAGCTACTTTTGTGTCAACTCATGGGGGCGTGTCGACACGTGCCGACTTCAACGTGCCTTCAGTTATATTTCGCAGCAAAAAGTTACACAGGAGGACTGACAGTATGTGCAGTAGCCCCCATGAAGGAAGGTCAGACAATAAATGTACTGTAGCTACACAGACATCGATGTGCATCACCTGTAACTACGGCGCTGAAGAAAAAAAAAAAAAAAAAAAGATGTCGCTGCTCTCTCCAGCCTGTTCACCTGCAGCTCTCCTGCAGCTCCACAGAGGAGCTGTCAGAGGAGCTCTACTGTACCTTCAGCCTGGTGTTTAGCTGCACTTTGTATAAAAACAGTTCTATATTGGATGATCTGAGCACGATCAGCTGAGACAGAGCACAGTGGATGTGACATGTGCCGGTGATCAGCTGGCGCAGCGCACGTGTGTATTTCGGCAAAAAAAAAAAAAAAAAAAATGGAGCGATTTTTTTTTTTTTTTTTTTTCTTTAAGCGTCTTAATCTTATCGGTTAACGGTTAATAATCGGTTAACGAGCGTCGGTTATCGGTTAGGAAAAAAATTCAAAATGTGCATCCCTAGTTTAAAACCTATCATCTTTAATGATGAAGGTTTTTATCTCTTTGCTGGAGCTCAGACACTTGAAGAGTCGGTGTCAAGGAGCACTGAATTAAAGCTGGTGGCAACAGACCAGTATTTGTATGTGATGAAGGTTTAGATGTAAAAGCCTCACTGCTCCTTTGAATCTTTAACAGGAGACAGACACAGAAACTCTTCTTGTTGTGCTTCAGTCCTGATTCGATTCGATACAATTCGATGCGATATTGATTAATTGAGAGAGATTTCGGTTTTAATACCAGTTTTGCTTGATTATGAAAGAGAACTAATGCTGCAAAGTACAAAGATGTAACTCTCTAACCTGGTGCTTTATTAAAAATAATAACGTTTACATTAAAAATGGACCCAAAAGCAGCCGCATTAATGCACATTTATTTACCATGACCCACTCCACAGGTTTAACAGTGCAACTGCTTTAACAGTCGATTGCACGAGAACAACAGAGGAAATAGGAAATGGCGAATGATAAAAGATCGATATCAGATCTCTCAAATGAAGACCGATATGAATCGGAAAATCATTTTTTTTAAACCCAGCCCTATATGCAATGATCATAAACCCAAGTTTCGCTTCTTGTCAGGTGGTTCTTTGCCTTAAACCCGTACAACACACACCTAATGGTCGATTATCCCTCACATATTCAACAGCGGTTTGTTTACCTGCTGTGCCGCTGTCGTCTTGTTCCCAACTCTACGACCTCCAACAGCAGCTACGGCTCGCTGTCTGATCTCTGTCCTGACGGCCCAGCTGTTCACCGATGCTTCGCCACACATCGTCCTTCACTTCGTCCTTCACTTCGTCGTCTTTGTAATGTTTGTCAAACAAGACAAGGTGAAGAGAGACACAGGTTGTCACATTGTTGTCATGCTGTTGTGTTGTGTTGGGTTGTAAAGTAAACCTTCTTTCCACGCAACATGACTGGTTGATGCGTTTAGTCGCACTTCGAAAAAAAAAATTGTATGTTGCCTTTTTGCTGTGTGAAAGTGCCGTTCCTCATCACATGTGTGTTTTCAGGATGTTCGGTTCGGGCCGGGACAACAACTTCACGCGGCCCAATGAGAAGGGAGAGTTCGAGGTGGCCGACGGCATCAGCTCCACGGTCTTCAGAGCCATCTTGGTGAGGAAACATCTCAGTCTCTTGTCTCTTTTGCCCTTTACGTCTCTTTTTGTCTCAGTTTCTTGCAGCTTTTCTCTCTTCCCACTTCGTTACACTGTTCTCCTCTGTTGCCCTTCTCCCTCTTCCCTCCCTCCCTCCGTCTCTCTTTTCTTTATTCTCTTACTTACCATGGCCCCGTCTTTCATCTTCCCCTCCTATGTCTTACTTTCCTGATCTTTTTATCCTCATCTTTATTCCTCTCTTCTTCTATACCTCCCTCTCTCTGTCTCTATCCCAGTGAGTTCAGAGCCCTGGTGAAATATACAGCAGACTGCACTGCTTTATTCATCCTCTAATCCGTCGACTGCCCATCAGCTCCGTCTTTAGATGGAAATCCTCCTGTTAGGAATCTGGCTTTAGTGGCTTTAGAGAGTCTCTAGATATGAACGATTGATCGTTTATCTGCTCATTATTTTATCTATTCCGTTGTTTATTTCTTCTCTCCTCACAGTCTGAGGTGGGAAAAGAAAGAGAGAAGTTGTAAAAGCTGCTCAGTCGTTAAAAGATGTGCTGAGATTTTTGCAGAGAGTGTTGGAGTGAACAATAAAGAAGAAAAATAGAAAGCCTTTGTTAAATTAAGAACTTAATTACATTTTGTCAAGAGCCCTGTGTTATCTAGGTGTTGCTGCCATTTTTCTTAAAATTATAAAATAACATGAAGTTATATTTTACTGTTAAAGGGTCAGGGAGTTAACCAACACTATTTTATAGCATCTTCTTATTTAGTCCACAATGAGTTGATCTACGTTAAGTTGAGTGGGACTTCAGGTGTGGTTGAGTAGATGTGATGTTATAAAGCTGTGTCTGTACGTGAAGGATCCTGAACAGGTGGATCACTCAGGTTTCAGTGCGTGACGTGGATGTTTAACTCTGAACTTTAACATTTATTTATCATAAATCAACATTTGCTATTGTTTCAAATCAAACAGACTGAAAATGAGCGAAAACGATGATTCTAAACGGCTCTAGTGATGTTATTATGTATGTATTTTGGCCGATAGTAATCCGCCAATATCGACTACTTATTATCAGGCATCGCTAGTCAGGAGGCATAAAAGAAAATGTAAAATGGTTTTCAATAAAAGAACGATAAAAAACATAACTCATACATCGTCTCATAACAGAACTAAATGAAGATTCAAGCAGTCTTTGCTATTGTGAATATGAGCTGTTTTCATGCTCGTGTTTTGCTGCTGACGTTCACTTCTTCTCCACCGCGGCTCGGAGACTCTGCCTGCTCTTCACCGGCTCAGAGTGGAACAGGCTCCAGTGATTAGTGCGGAAGTCGAAGCCTCGTTTCATTTGATGTTCATAGGAAAACAAAACATGGCAGCGGCACAGAGACGTCAGAGAGTCACAGGAGGCAGAGCAGCAGCACAACACACTCCTCTGTCAGAGAGGGAGAGAGAGAGAGAGAGAAAGGCCTCGGAAATGTTTCTGGCCGGAGCCGAATCGTTTCCATTTGGACCGAAGTTATTACAGAGGAGGAGCTGATGAGTCGTTAACTGTGGTTTTGCTGATCTAATGGGCTGGTGTGTCTGTCACTGGGCTTTAAATACAAGGGAAGAGGAGGAGGGAGGAAGAGGAGAAGAAGAAGGAGGAGGAGGAGGAGAAGAAAGGAGAAATAGACGGAGGAGACGGAAGGAGAAAGAGGAGAAGGAGGAAGGAGAAAGAGGAGAAGGAGGAAGGAGAAAGAGAAGGAGGAATAGGAGGGGGAGGGAGGAAGAGGGAGAGGAGGGATGAAGAGGAGGAATAAGAGGAGGACGGAGGAGGAGGAGGAAGGAGGAAGAGGAGGAGGGAGGAAGAGGGAGAGGAGAGGTGAAGAGGAGGAGGAGGCCGGTTCTGCTGCCCCACGGCCTCGTGGGAAAGCGGCCGGCGTCTCACATGACACACACACAGAGAGGATGGAAAGTGGAGCAGGGAGGGCTCTCTCTCTCTCTCTCTCTCTCCTGTGACGTCGCTTGCTTTTACTTTCATCTCTGCTCGCTCTTCATCCCTCCCCCTCCTCCTCCTCTTCCTCATCCCTCTCTCTCTCTCTCTCTCTGTCTCTCTGTGCGAGTGGAGCTGAATCAATAATGGCGTCTTGTTTTTTCTCTCCTGCTCGTGTGTGCATGTGAACGTCCGCCATTTACCCATTCCCCTGTGTTTGTGTGTCTGTGTGTGTCTGTGTGCGCGCATACACTTGTTTGTGTGTGTTGCTCGCATGCGGGGGCGTGTGTGCGTGTGCATGTGTGTGCGCGCGCTGCTGAAAATGGCAGGATTACTACAAGTCGGGGATAATCCGCTGTCCTGATGGCGTTTCCATTCCCGAGCTGCGGGAGGCATGTGACTACCTCTGTATCTCCTTCAACTACAGCACCATCAAGTGCAGAGACCTCAGTGAGTATACACACCTCTACACACACACACACACACACACACACACTTGGTCTCGTACATGCTGCTGGTTTTGCTGCTGCAAGCGTCTCCAGTTTGAACCGGAGCGTTCGTAGTTGGTTCACTTAGTTTGGTGAGTGGAGCTCTGTTGTTGTTGTTGTGGTTGTTGTGGTGTAACTGCACCACAGTAGAGTCACACACACACACACAGCTCATCACTGTAAACGTTGTGTGTGAGTCCGACGCAGCTTTGTATTCACAGCTGATGCACCTGTGTCGTGTGTGTGTGTCATTACATCATGCTACATGTGTGTGTTCTGGATGTTTCTGTCGTTGTTGGTACCTTTTTATTTTTGTGTGTGTGTGTGGGAGGTGGAGCCTGAGCCTGCTGTGTGTGTTTGTGTGTGTGTGTGTGTGGCTGTAAGTAGGTCATGATTAGCTGGGAAGTGAAGCGGTTGCTATGGTGAAAGCTAAACAAACGTGAGCAGGTTTCATTCTCTGGTTCAGCTCCTCTGGATTTTCACAGCAGCCTCGTTTTAGTTGAAAGCGTTTGAAGCGTTGAGGATGGGTTCAGACGTTAAAGCAGCGCCACAGGCAGAGGTGATGATGATGATGATGATGATGATGATGATGATGATGATGATGATGATGATAATATTTAGGTCACGGCTGCTGCAGAGCTTTGCTGGTTGTGTCTCATGGCGAGCAGAGAAACCAGTAAAAACCAAGTCGCTCTGTAGTTGGAGCTAAATCACGGTTTCACAGGACGAGGAAAATAAAACCAGGACGAGTTCATTGATCGACTCGTGGCTGTGGAAAACCTCAGTGATGGGTGATCAGCTGCTTCGCTCAGCTGTGTGGAGTTTTCTTGTGAACAGTTTGTTGTTTATCACCCACATTAACACATAAAACATTTATTTCTGCCATGAAAAAAACATTTTCCTCAGAAGCTTCATGGTTCACATGACGTCCATGTTTAGATCCTCACAGTCGTCCTGTTATGTAATCGTTACATAAGGTTGGTCTGGTCGATACATTGTCTCTTTAAGCACAACAACACTAACACAACCGGTGTTTTGGTGGAAACATGTCAGAGTCTTGTTTTGGTAACACTTTACAATTAACGTTAGTTAGTACATTATTAAGCATTAATTAACTGTTTACAGATATATTAACAATGGTTATTATGTATTACTTGGGGTTAGGAAACACATTAATTAATGTAGCCTAGTGAATTAATATTTACGACTCAAAGTTAGTTCATACATTTAAAAGTTGAATAATGTAATTAGTTATCATTATGTATGCATTACTCAGCATTAATTAACATATTAGTACATTATTAATGCTTAATAATGTACTAAGGGACCCTTATTGTAAAGTGTTACCTGTGTTATTTTAGGGAAGCACGATAATAACTCCTGATACCGATAACCAATAACATTTTTATAAGTTTATATCCACACTTGAGGTTAAGAGAGGCAAAGATTTAGTTGTAAGCAGAGCTATGAAGTTTAATTTACTTTTACTCTGACATCACTGCTGTTGGAATCACAACAAAAACAAGAAGAGTTACGACTCATGATGAGTGAAATCAATCAAGGCGATGTTGGCTCTAGTCATGTCATCATCAATCATCATGTTCAAAACGCGACACAAAGTGAAGGAGCAGAATCTGACCCTGGTCTCCATGGTTTCTGTCCTCAGGCGCCCTGATGCACGAGCTGTCCAACGACGGAGCGCGGCGTCAGTTCGAGTGTTACCTGGAGGAGATGGTGCTGCCGCTGATGGTGGCCAGCGCCCAGAGCGGAGAGAGGGAGTGTCACGTGGTGGTGCTGACGGACGACGACGTGGTGGACTGGGACGAGGAGTATCCTCCGCAGATGGGAGAGGAGTACTCGCAGAGTAAGACGCCGACACTCCGTAGATGTAGTTTCTGGATTAACCCAGGAATCGACCCTGTTTGTCAGCCGGAACGCCGGGCTCATGCAGGGGTCAGGAGGTCAGGAGGAGGATTCCTGCTGAGTCACTGTTACTGACAGACTCTTCCTGAAGTGGATAAATGTGAACTTCTCTCTTCAGGCTGTTAGAGAGAAGAAGCTTTAAACCAGTAAGAAAATCTGCTCCCACTTTATAACAGACGACTAAAAACCCTCGACATGAGCTTCACTGACCCGATTAACTCACATCGTCTCGGTTGGTTCTGGTAAATACTGACCAGACATGTCACTGTTTTCTGACAGATATCAGATAAGAGTCACTTCTGATAGAACAGGTAAACAGCTCCACTACTTCTGTGTCTCAATTCGAATACTTCCTCATTTACACAAACTATTTTTAGTGTGTTAGTGCGTTCACACTTTCAAGTACTTACAGTACACAGTGTACTTCAAGAACCAGGATGTTGCACTCTTAACAGCCAAAAAGTTGAGTGTGAAACAATGGACACTTCGCACCCTCGATACTTTATTATCCACCATGGTGTAAAAAAAAACACATTCCATCAGAAGCACTGTTAAAACACATTAAACAAATTAAATAAATTAATATAGGAAAGAAAGAAAGAAAAAAAGGTCACCACAAAAATAAATAAAACAAAATAGAAGACGTTGGTTGTGATCGTCAGTTTCCACTAAGTGCACAGCGACAGTATTCACTTGAGACACTAACTGTCACAATTCAAGCACATAGGGTAGATAGATGTTATACTACATGACACATGGAAGTGTCCGAACCGAGACACAGCTTAGTTCACATGTTGGTCTGAACTGTTCTCCAGCGGTCGAAGCCTCCAGGTTCAGGATCTGTTTGGAGCTGGTTTGAGAGTTAGTGAATACATGTTCAAGTATTCAGAGCCATAAAGAGGGTCTGGGTTTTTCTACTGACTCTTATAATGACTAATACAGTTGACACAACACTTTATCCATGTGTGTCATTAATTGCTCATTGTCAAACTGATATAACATCTGGAGTTGTTCTTATCAATGCCCTGTAATTGGTCTATAAAGCACATGTAACTCCAGCTGCCTCATGTCCTGACGTCTCGTCCTGTCCCACAGTCATCTACAGCACCAAACTCTACCGCTTCTTCAAGTACATCGAGAACAGAGACGTGGCCAAGTCGGTGCTGAAGGACCGAGGACTCAAGAAGATCCGCCTGGGAATCGAAGGTACACCGTCCACAGTGGTTTCTTCCTCTACTTCTTCTTCTTGTACTTATAATAACGTGTGCAGCGGTAACTGTGTCTGCTCCAGATAAGAGCTTCAGGAACTTCACAGCGTGAACATAACACGTCTGAAGTCAGGAGGTTTTGTAACTGGGTCAGAGCAGAGCGTCTCACAACGGGAGTTTGTGTAGATCTTTGTCCTCGGCCGTCAGTCCTCACAGTTCGCCTTGAGAAAAACAACAACAGACCTAGAAGAACATTTTCACTGATGTAACTTGTTAAAGGGATAGTTCAACATTTTGACAAACTGGGCCATTGCCATATCCCTATAGTTTTAGGAGTAGGTTCATTGTTGCTGCAAGCTCTGGTGGACAAGTTGTGACCTGTACATTCACCACGCTATGAGATAATAACAGAACGTTACGAGACAGGAACGCGCATCAGTGATTTTGCATGAAACAACTCTGTCTGGTAACGTTGTGTTATTATCTCACAGCGTGGTGAATGTGCAGGTCACAACTTGTCCACCAGAGCGTTTTGGAGTTGTTGGATTGTGTATTTGATGAGTTTGATGAGGGAAACCGAGAAATCCCATGAGTCTCCGTAGCGTAGCTCTGAGCAGCTGGCGGCTCTGCTCTGCCGTTCTAAAAATAGCTTGCACCGACAATTAAAGGGAACAAACCTACTGCTATGACTTTAGGGGGGGTTATGGCAATGGGCTAATTTGCCAAAATGTTGAACTATCCCTTTAACATTAGTTAGATATAACGCATGAATACTTATTACTGTGTAGTTTATAAACACAGTTAGTGCTTATCAATATTTCCTGACCCGTTCCTCCGATCCTCGCCAGGTTACCCGACGTACAAGGAGAAGGTGAAGCGGCGTCCCGGAGGTCGTCCCGAGGTCATCTACAACTACGTCCAGCGTCCCTTCATCCGCATGTCGTGGGAGAAGGAGGAGGGGAAGAGTCGCCACGTCGACTTCCAGTGCGTCAAGTCCAAGTCCACCACCAACCTCGCCGCCGCGGCAGCAGACATCCCCCAGGACCAGCTGGTGGTCATGCACCCTCCCGGTCCGCAGGTGGACGAGCTGGACACTCTGCCGCCCGCCGCTGCCGCCACCGCCGGCGACCCCCTCCCCCTCCCCTACCCGCACCCACACCTCCAGCCGGCGGCGCTCGGGCCGGCGCTGGAGAGCAACACGAGCCCTCAGCTGCCGCCGTTGCCGCCACCGTTGGCCCACGAGGCTCAGGACATCCCGAACCAGGCGGCGGCGGCGGCAGCGCACAGCCTGGCCCATGGCAACCAGCAGCAGCAGCCACACGGCAACAGCCACACTCAGGCCACGTACCACTACGAGCCGGACCCTGACACGCCGTCACCGTCTGCATGAGACAGTGACACACACACACACACACACACACACACTCCTCCCCGTGTTCACACTGTCGGCAACAACACTTCATTATTACATCATTACATTCATTCGGCGCTGGAATCTCCTACACTGGGATGAAGCACTCGAACGCAGCACGACACAGAAACCTGATTGGACGATAAATTTAAAGCTTAAAACTCCACGTGAACATTGAGGCCACTTGTTGCTCCCAGTGTGAACACAAACTCTCCTCCTCTACTTCCTTTTCCTCCCTCTTCCTCCTCCTGCTCTTCCTTTTATTCTTCCTCCTCTACTCCCCCCTCTTTTCCTCTTCCTCCCTCCTCCTCTACTTCCTTTTCCTCCCTCCCCCCTTCTCCTCTTCCTCCCTCCTCCTCCTGTTCTTCCTGTTTTTCTTCCTCCTCTTCCTCTTATTCTTCCTCCTCCCCCCCCTACCCTACTTCTCTACTTCCCCCCCCTTCTCCTCTTCCTCCCTCCTCCACCTGCTCTTCCTCTTATTCTTCCTCCTCTTCCCTCCTCCTCCCTACTTTCTCCTCCTCCTTCTCTTCCTCTTATTCTTCCTCCTCCCCCTTCTCCTCTTCCTCCCTCCTCCTCCTGCTCTTCCTCTTATTCTTCCTCCTTCTCCTTTTCTAATCCCCCCTTTCCTCTTCCTCCCTCCTCCTCCTCTTCCTCTTTCTCCTCTTCCTCCCTCCTCCTCCTCCTCTTCCTCTCTCCCCCTCCTCCCTCCTCCCCCTCCCTCCTCCTCCTGAGTGGCGACACACCACTTTGCCTTCTGTCGCCTGCTGCAGCCTTTTTTCTCCTCACACAGCGTCCGAATGAACGAGAGCTGCTCGGCCGACGAGAGATAAAACAACAACAACAACAGAATGAATTTAAAAAGCACATCGACCTCGTCGCCTCCGCTCGTCGTCGGCTTCTTGTCTCTGTGTCCAGAGGAGAAGAAGTCGGTTGTTTCTTTTTTGTTTCTCATTTCAAAGGAGCATGTGTGTGTCGTACTGAACTGAACTGGACTTCAGTGCCTCTGAACGAGTTACGCTGTTTTTGTTTTTGTTTTGTCTCCAACACATGTGAAGGTCTTGTTTTGTTTGTTTGTTTGTTTTACAAGTCATAGAAGATTATTTCCATGTTTCACTCCTTCTGTTGTTTTTACCACATGAATTATTCCTCGTTTCACTCTGTTTCTTTTGTTTGTTTGTTTGTTTGTTTGTTTTTTTTACCCGTTTGAGTCACGACTGAGCTGCTCAGAAACTCTGCACATGTTCATCACCACTGCTGTGAGCACACGGGACGTCAGGAGAGATGTTGAACACAATGTTTTTCTAATAAAGAGTATTCACAACAACTGTGCGGATCCTGAACACCTCGTTATTTTAGATTATTTTCAATTCACGTCATTTGTTTCAGATGTCAACAGAACTATTAAAGAGGAACTATGCAGGATTTTTTACTTTAATTATGCTATAAAACAGCTTTGGAGGCACTGTGATGGTTAAATAAATGACTTGTATCTTGTTCGAGTAAAACTTTATAATAAGTACACACTATTAAGCATTAGTTAAGCATTAATAAATACTGTATTCATTATTTAACACATTAATACTCATTAGTATATAGTTTATGAACAGTTGATTGATAAGCAGTAACTGTATTTATAAACTACATACTAATGAGTATTGATGCGTTATAAAGGATTCAGTATTTATTAATGCTTAATAGTGTGTACTTGTTATAAAGTGTTACCCTTGTTACGAGTCCAGTCTGCTCTGTTATAATCTTACACATTAGAATAAGAATTATTGATACAGATAAAATGATCCATTAATCCATCAATGAAATGAGAAATACCTGGACTCTATTTTAAAGGTCGGGTCTGGAGTTTTGTGCCTAAAAATAAACATTAGACTTTTACAAATGAAATACGTCTTAATCAGTGTGTTAGTTACTCAAAAATAGTAACTAGTTACAGTTTCTCTTTACTTCATAAAAAAGTAACTCAGTTAGTAACTCAGTAAGTAACTTTTTCATTACTTTCAAAGGTTTTTTTTCAATGCGGTTGATTGAATTCCCCTCAAACCCCATGTCAGTTCTGTAGCTACTGATGCTGATGAAAAAAAACCCCATCATCATCATGCTGCATACACACTAAATAAGCAGAAAAAACTAAATATAGCGTTTCCTGGTGAAATATGGTTTATACGTGAACGTTGAATAGACGTCCACAAATAGACGTTAAAAAAACTTTCACTTTTGAACCAATTCTGAACGTCTTTTCAACGGTTGGCATGAATGTTTTTTAAACGTTTTTTCAACCAAAAAATGTTTGCTGGGACTGCTCAGCTCCACAGGTGATAACAGCTCGATGCACTGAGACAGTTTAGTCTTTAGGTTTTACCTGCAGAAAGTTTAAAACGAGAAGCTCAATAACACATTGATTAGAAAAAAAGGAGGAAGGAACTGAACATTTCAAGTTCTGTTATTTATTCATGAAGTAAAAATCTATTTATAAATGTTGTGTGGATCCTTTCATAAAAGAACAAAGTTTTTCTCTTTTTAACTTCCAGATTTTATCATTATAAAACTCTTAATTCCTGCATCACCACAACATCCATAGATAACAGTTAATCCAGTCACTGTTATCAGCAGCAGGTACTTCCATGTATTTTGACTTCAACAATTCCTATTTAAAGTAACACTTCAAGTAAGAAATGAAGTAAATATTTAATTACTTTTCCTCTGGTCGTCCATATTCTGACAGTGTGTGATGATCAGAGAGCGTTCGGCTCAGAGACGAGTGACTCAGCGTTTGTTCTGCATCACATCCTGCTGCTGGACGCCGTGTGTGTGTGTGTCCTGTAGCTGGTGCAGCGTTACACACTCTGCACTGCTCTGTCACCACATCATGACCCAACGACACTCCTCCTGAGAGTCTGACAACTTTATACTGTGACCTTCAGCCATGTCAGAGTGGAGAGTGTGTTTCTTCCTCTTCTTCTTCTTTTGTAGAAATGTGGCCATGTCAGGACGCACAAACTGAACCAGGAACTGTTTTTAAGTTTTTCATTTTCAGTTTCTTCTCTGCAGCTTTTTTGGCAGCAGATGAAAAGATTTGAAACGTTTGAAAGCTGGAAACGACCCATCGCCTCAGATCTATAGAGAGCAGAGATTAAATATAAATACTGCTGCTGCTGTTGCTGCTGCTGCTGCTGCTGCTGCTGCTGCTGCTGCTGCTGCTGCTGCTCGTGTTTTAAAGCGACTTCTTGGACCAGGAATCTAAACCACAAGACTCTGTGTTATATTAAATATCTATTAGAGTAAATTAAAACAAAGACATCTCTCTGTGTGAGGATGAGCAGGGGCATCAGAGCGCTGCTGACCTCCATTCATTCAGCTCTGTGGTTTAATAAGAGGAAGATAACAACGATGCCAACGTCTCCCTCCCTCCCTCCCTCCTTTCTTCCTTCTTTCCTTCCTTCCTCCCGTCGTTCTTCCCTTCCAGCGGCTGGATGGCAACATCATATAAAAATACCAGCGGGCTGCGGTGATTGGCTGCAGGAGCAGATCAGGTGTGAAGTCATGGACGACAGGAGAGAGAAAGAGAGAGAAATGTTGCAATATAAGACGGTTAATCTTATTCATTTCTCTTTATCAATTATCTTATTGTTGATACACACACAATTCTTCTTTTTCTTGCATTTTATCCCACTTATGAAGTTTATTGTTGTTTTGTTTCATATAGTCTTGATGCTTTGGCAACAGAGACTTCGACATTCGTGCCAATGAAGAGAATTTGAATTTTAGAGAAAGAAAGAGAGAAATGGAAAGATAGAAAGTAAATGAATATATATACTTTTTATTTGTTAAAGGGATAGTTCAACATTTTTGGCAAATTGACCCATTGCCATAATCCCTATAGTCATAGCAGTGGGTTTGTTACCTTTAATTGTTGGTGCAAGCTATAGAACGGTGGAGCAGAGCCGCGAGCTGCTCAGACTCATCAAATACACAATCCAACAACTCCAAAACGCTCTGGTGGACAAGTTGTGACCTGGACATTCACCACGCTATGAGATAATAACGTAACGTTACCAGACAGAGTTGTTGGATTGTGTATTTGATGAGTTTGATGAGGGAAACCAAGAAATCCCATGAGCCTCCGTAGCGTAGCTCTGAGCAGCTCACGGCTCTGCTCCGCCGTTCTAAAAATAGCTTGCACCGACAATTAAAGGTAACAAACCTACTGCTATGACTATAGGGATTATGGCAATGAGCCAATTTGCCAAAAATGTTGAACTATCCCTTTAAATGTGTGTATGCCAATAAAGCAAATTTTAATTTGAGAGAGAAAAAAATCGGGGAAAGAGAAACGGAGGCCGAGTCGAGCAGCGTTGACAGAAACAAATAGTTTTATTTTAAAAATATTTCACTGCTGATACATACAATACACTCATCATACTCATATATATTTGCATAAAGTATACTCTTAACATGATAATATTTAAAGATTTGATACATTATTGTCAGGTGGGGGGGCAAGGGAGGGGGGGGGGCAAGAGAGAGGGGGAGGGGACACTTTATTGTAGTGTGTAGCGTAAAAACATTGAAACAGAAAACCACTAGAACAGATACACAGGGAGGAGGGAGGGGGGAGAGGGGGGTCGCCAGCTGCTGCCTCATGAGGAAGAGGAGGAGGAGGAAGGGGAGGGGGAGGGGGGGTGGGGGTTGTTGTGTTTACAGAGCGACTGCATGTATGTGTGTGTGAGGAGGGGGAGGGGGAAGAGGGAGGGAGGGGGTTCTGCCCTTATGGAGGAAGAGTGAGTGTTGGAGCTGCGTTAACCCCGTCTGTGCCTCACGTCTGTTGTTACATCATCATCATCATCATCATCATCACCATCATCATCATCATACAGGAAGTCGCTCAACAACATGTTTTCCTTCAAGTCGTCCAAACAAAGATGTAAAAGACGTAAAACGACGACGACAACTGTCTCAGTTTTTTTAACCCCTGGTTTTTAAGTTGTTGACTTCACAAGAGTCGTAATAATAACAGTCACAACTGAAACGTTTAACAGTCAATGAAGTTGTTTTTTTTTTATGTATCAATCTGTTTTATCAGGGCTGGGAGGATGCGTATCGATCAGATTTGATTGACAGACGACAAATATCCGATCAACTGTCGCCCGATTCAGAAATACAAAACATTTTTTTCTCTTTTCTTTTACAGTTTTTGTTGAACAACACGAACAAACAACGTACAAACTGTTGTAACTTGGGGGGAAAAAAACAAAAACAAAAACAAATATTAAAAAGTAAAGTTTGAATATCAGCAGCCAATCAGAAACCTGCAACTCGATCAGCGTTTCAGTTTGATCAGGGGCTGAAAACCAAAACACAGTGAATGAACTCGTCTCTGCGACTCAAACGTAACGATAAAAACAGACGAGGCACAAACCGGGGTTCGTTTAAAACCTAGAACTGCAGGAGTGTGTGTTGGTGTGTGTGACACATAAACACACACACAGGGGATTAATTTTGAGTATAATTAAATAAATCTAATTACGTATTCCTTGTTTCAACACTTCTGTACATCTCACTTCACTTTTTTTTCTTTTCCTGCTTTTATTATTTCAATATTTATGTATTTATTTTTTTCATAAGTTTCCAATTAATGAACCTTCACATCATCAACGAACGCTGTGAAAATCTAGACAAAATGATCATTTCCAATACGTTCTTAAATATTTCACACAATATTTAAAAAAAAAAAAAAAAGGTCTAAATTTCTCAGGTTGTAATACTTTTATACTTTGTTATCAGCTGTGGGGAAAAATAAAACATTTTGTTAGAGGAACGTTTTGTTTTTCCCCACATTAAATTTTCTTCGGGATGAAGAGTTTGTGTCCAGGATATTCTTCATCATCATCATCATCATCATTATTATTATCATTATTGTAATATCAGAAGAAAAAAAATGAGGAGTGAAATGCAGGTTTTCATTCAGACGCTCGTCACCAGACGTGATCGGAAAATGCAGATCAGTCATCGACAGTCTCATTAAGTGCTGATTCAAATTTAAGATTGTAGGATTTTTTAAAACCAGTTTTTCATTCAGGTTTTTATTTTATTTTAACCTCTCAAACAAATTAGAGGGACTCGACTCTTTTTATTTGTTCCTTTTATTTGATTTTATTTAATTCTGGGGATTCAATTTAAGCCCAGAAACTGACGTCAGGCTTCTGCCACTTGGTTATTTAGTTATTTATTTTTTAAATATTCATATATTCGCAAAAAAAAAAGGCAAAGAACTGCGAGCTCAGAGAACTGATCCAGAGTCAGTTTAGTGACAGTCTAACTGTGTCTTTAAGTGCTTTGAAGTGTGCAGCTTGGAAGATGAGCAGGTTTTTCAACCACCAGGTGGTTTATGGGTAACGTGATGCTGTGGGCCTGTCAGTGTGTGTGTGTGTGTGTGTGTGTGTGTGTAGAGAGCAGTGTGAGGAGTTCCACCTCGGTCAAATGGCAGTGAAAACATCGGTTCCTCCTGGAGGAGCAGCAGCCACCGACACACCGAGCTGCTGCTGCTGCTGCTGCTGCTGCTGCCGCCACTAGATCCTCGTTAACCTCCTTTCCTCCATTAATGTCTTAATTCATATAATCTGCTGCAGCCGTGGCGACCACCGGGTTCAAACCGGCTTCAACCGGCTGAACAAACAGTGGAGAACAAAGAAGATCACAGGTCCAGATCCGATCAGAGCCGACCCACTCTCTGCCGTAGTAGTTATATACAAGTATAGACTGTTAAATTAAGTTTATACTCAATAATCCTGACAGGAAATGGTGTTAAACATCAGTTAAAACTGATTCCAGATCAGTTTTTTTCTGTTTCCATCAACTCTGAGCTGTGGAAACAACCGTTAGAAAAGCAACGGTTACCGATAGATCATTGTTTATCCAGATGTGACTCTTATGGATTTTATTAGCCAAACAGTTTAAATTGTGATGATAATAAAAGTTGAATAATTTCTCCTGAGGGCAGGAAGTCAGTCAGCTCAGTCTGGACCCGTGAACGTCTCTGTGTCGTGAATCATTCGGCTGCAACGAGCAAAGTTTAAAAATTTCATCAGTTTTGGTTGAAATTAATAAATTATTGTGTTTTCAACTCAGGAAAGACACTGAATCTGAATCATAATATGATGATAATAATATAATATTTCAGTCAATACGAACTTTAGAGTGGTTTGGAGAAAAGGTTGTTAACGTTCATGTGAGTTGAGGAAACAGCAGCTTGGTGACTTTTCCAAAAGAGGACGTTGTGATTATTCAAATGAACTAAAATACACCTGCATGTGGGATTTCTGAGAGTCCAGACGACCTCCTCTTCCTCTTCTTCCTCCTCCTCCTCTTCCTCCTGCTGCTGCTGCGTCTTCATCTCCCGTCGTTGGAGACGAGTGTTTTTTTAAAAACAGCCGGAGACTCAAACGCACAGTTTGCACAGAGCCGTGGAGCGGAGCGGCTGGTTTCCGTCCGCGCTCCACCTTGCGCCGCGCTTCAACTTTAAACAAGTGTCCTGCGGGAGTTTTTGTCCTGCTGTGTCGTCGTGGCAACTGCGGCGGCGGTGGCGGCGGCGGCGGCTCTGGGTCGTCCGTGACTGGGCCCAGAACCACTGTTAGACAGAGATCAGTCCCTGTGAGCAGAACACGTTAGCACCGCAGACCTACGTACAAAACAAAACAAAAAAAATAATACCAACAACTAACGACTCCGTTTGCTGGACTGTTTTTTCTTTCTTTTTTTTCCGTAAAAGAGTAAATGGTCTGTCACCGTGGCAATGTTAGAGAAGCCCTCGTCTACAGACAACCGACGCTGCAAACGCACGATCATCTCAACTCGTTTTGTTTGTGTTTTTTTAAATAAAAGGATCCTCCTTCCTGCCCCGATGAGACACAGGTCCACCTACAGGGAATGATGAGTCAAAGCAGTAGGAGTGAGATCTGAGCCATCCGGACTGAACCGCACTGAACAACATGAAGAAGAAGAAGAAGAAGAAGATGAGGATGATGAAGTAGAAGAAGAAGAAGAAGCAGCAGCGTCTCCTCCTGTGTGAGTGTCAGTTCAAAACGGGTTCAGATGAGCGTCGTTTGCAGCGTCGTCGTGTGCAGAGGGCAGGAAACATGGCGGCCAGAGTCCGGCCGCAGACTGAACTCTCTCCGTCAGTGGCTCTGGTGCTAAGAGGAAGTCTCTCTCTCTCTCTCTCTCTCTCTGTCTCTGTCTCTGTCCGTCTCTCTGTCTCTTGTCTCTCTCCTCACAAAGGCCAGGGCAGGTCGCTGAAGTCCACGGGGCCGCCCAGGCCGGCGTCCGCCTCCAGCAGCGACATGATGACGGCCATGGCCGCCTCGTCGTTGCTGGGGCTGCTGGAGCCGGGCTCGTCCATGATGTCTATGCTCAGGTGGGAGTTGTCGCCTGAGAGGAGGAAGGACGGAGGCGTCAGAAAACAACATGTAACACCAGGGGAAATACAGGAGGTATATGCTTTTTAAAGACTTTCTCAATATTTTTAAATATCTCGCTGCCACTTCAAGCTGTAACCATTTACATCAGTGACACTTTTAACTTAACAGTTTTAGTTTGTGATAAAGACTATATAGACGACTATGATACAACAGAATTCATAACAGGCTAGGATAATGAATCAAAGGGAAAGTTTATCAAAAAACAAAAACAATAAAACATTGCTCCACCCTCAAAAAACAAAAACAACAATCTTCTTTTCTTTTTTATGTACCGGTTCATCTTTGTTTTTTAATAAAATGAATAGATTCAGACACTTTCACTTTCATGAGGCAAAGTCATGAAAAGACTTTTAAATACTTTTTGAGGGTCTTAATTTTCCCAAAATTGATTGATCACTTTTAATACTTTTCAACAACACAACAAACAAAAAGAAAAAGTAAACAGAAAAACTAATAACGAAGTGCGTTTGGTGTTTGGACTCACTCATGATGGACTGGTTGGAGTACGGGTAGCCGACAGAATCGGGGCCGGGGATGATCCCTGTGCTCGGCAGCTCAGGTGTCCCTCCGTTCTGAATCTACCAGGTCACACACACACACACACACACACAGAAACACAGAGAAACACACACAGAAACACACACATATACATATATCAGTTTACTGTGACAACAGATCAGTTTCAACCTGAACTGAAAACGTCAGTCTTTGATAATCTTTGTTTGTTGGACACAAAGGATCATGGGAAAAAAAACACACCCTCAACATCACTCACTAATAGATTTTAATATCATTATCAATACAGTATGATTACTTTATATATAGTATGTTATATATATACTATTGTTATGGATATTGATTTACAATTATTCCAATTATCTATTTTATTTGTTTTTTTAATGTCATTTACTATTTTATTTTAAATTCTAAACATAAATAAGTATACGTTAATTGGTAAATATATACATATATATTGTGTGAATTTGGGAAACAACAACAGTTAATTAAAAGATCTAAAATGCAATATTCAAATTGCAAGAGTTGCAATAAAGATAAAATAAATGTCTTTATTGACATTGATGAGGCCAAAAAACATTTTATTTTTATTTTTTCCCCCTAAGAAAACGTGATTAAAACTTTTTAAAACACTAAAACCCTGAGTTATTTGGTTTTATCTGTCAAAATAATGACATGATTTATGTATTTTTTGCAGTGTAAACAGAAAAATGGTTCAGCTGAGGCTGCGAGGTCTTAAACCACTGATGCACTGAAGAAGAGACGAGTCTCTGTTGTTGACCCAGTTTAAGACACAGATCAGTTTTATACAAAGATTCACGTCCTCAGACAAAGAAAATAAACTTTCAAAGCGTTGATTCTTTTTTCTTTTTTTAATTTTACTGATAAAGAGAAACGTACAAATCCTCCGTTTCCTCTGAGACTTAATGATGACACTGTAAACAAAGAGTTTCTTTCACCGGTTTCATTCTTCACTCATGTGACCTGAATCGTCCTGTTTAGACTTTCTGTCTATTTTCCGTCTGAAACTACAACTGCAGCAGAAACTTATTAACCTACTTATTCATGTAACACTTTGTGGAAAAAGCTTCGAGTCCATTTAATGATCTGAGTCTAAGAGTTTAAAATGACAAACCATCATCGCTAATAACGTTTTACAGTGTTGAGTCACGTCCATTATGTTATGTTAAAATCTTCTCCATTAAATATGAAGCATGGTTAATCAACATTTAAAACTGAATTAGAGCTTCTGACGTATAAATTCAGTTCTGGAGCAAATGCAGGTGCAGCATGTAGCGAGGAAATGTACTGAGAAATGAGTCATTTTATACATTTATTCATTGTTTCTCCTTTAAATCTGGTCACGTCTGACACAGGCTCATCAGAAACTTAATTAAAAACGATAAAAGAGCTCAAACTGAACAGAATCTGAGGTAGCAAAACTTTTTTTCCCCCACAATATGACCCAGACAGGTCTTAAAAGTGCATGAAAACAAAAATGTGCACTGTTTTATTGATAATATACGATTCTATTTTGTCAATAAAATAAACTTTTTTAGTAGTTTGGCACATAAATATAGCCTCATTCTATTTAAAAACATGGGTTTGGCCATTTGGTATTTGGTAGGATTACGTGTGTGTTGCATTCATGGTCTGCTCTACGGTAGGAATTTTCTTAATTAAAGTTTGCATTAGGTGCTTTTTCTCATTATTTCTGTGTGTGTGTTACCTTTTTGCCCCCTGGGGAGCAGGTGTCGGGCGGAGGGGTGCTGGTGATGTTCAGAGGGCTGGAGCCGCAGCTGGAGGGGGAGGAGCCTCGAATCCTGACAGAAACAGAGAAACAGACAGATGTGATGATGTTAAAAAAAAAAAAAAAAAAAAAATCCTCCTCATATTCAAATTCAACGTTTCAGATCTGAAACCTGAAACCTGAAACCTGAAAGCTGCTCTGAGTCACAGAGTTTCAACATCCAGACCCGAGGAGGACGAGTGACCTACATGCGTCACACGATTTTTTTTTGGTACATCGGTTTCTAAAAATTTGCCAGCGTTGCCATGACAATAGGAAGATATTATAATGTATCCGTGGACAGACACACGACCGGTGTAAATGTTTTGGCAGCACGGCGGCGATGTGAGTCACCAGTTTAGCCTGGATTCAGTAACTGTGAACACGCCGTCCTACTTCTCGCTGCTCTGCTGCACCGCGTCACCTTCACCGACCAGAATAAAGCATTGAACATGTTTGAAATACAGATGTTTTTTTGTTCTCTTCTCACCTCTGGATCTCCATCACTTCCTCTGCGATCATGCGTCCGATCTTGCCGGCTCCTGCTCTCGTGCCGCCGGGGATGCCGGGCACCGTCTGCAGCGCCCGCCGCCCGCCACCTAAAACCACATCACACAGCAAGCAACCAATCAGGAGGAGAAGCAGGTTTTTATTCACGGTGAAGAATAAAAACTGATTCACAGCAGGAGATGAACGACTAGTGTGGTACTCCAGACCGATTTCAAGGTCGAGCTGCAGTGACATCTATTTTTATTTTATTTTACCACAAATGTCTCTGTCTCTCGTTCACTTTGGCTCATGCGATGTAATTCACAACTTTAAGATAATTAAAATAGTTTTACAAACGTATCTGCTCGTGTAACCATCTGAAAAACTTGGTTGTATAAAATAATGGCGCTACTTTTTTCAGTGACGAGTAATCAAAAAAGTTACTGACAATAAAATGCGCCATTACTGGATTCAACAAGTCCTGTCACAAAATAACAATACACCCATTAAAGGGTAGTATGTTATTAGACATTTTTCAGTCCATCAACTGGTAGGAAAAAAGACATTATTCCTGAGCATTTTACTTTTTTTTTTAAAGTAATGTAATAGCTCCTTTTCCTGGTAATTAGTTACTTTTATAAAGTAGTATTTCAGTTACTAACTTAGTTACTTTTGGGGGAAAGTAACAAGTGACAATAACTAATCACTTTTTAAAAGTAACGAGCCCAACACTGGTTGCACCAGCGTCAACAGACAGGTTCTGTGATGTTGTGTTATTCTGTTCAAGCCAAACTTTATTTCGATTAAATATGGATTAGATTTTATATAAAATTATCTTTTATTAGACTTCCTAGTGTGGAATAATGTAAACAGGGTTCCTACACATTTGAAATTCTATTCTGGAAAAATGCCATACTTTTTCCAAACTTGTCGGTGAAGAAAAATTCAAATAATTTGTGACATTTGAGTAAATAGATGTGTATCATGTAAATAAATTATGCAATAAATCGTTTGTTTTCATTATTCTGAATGTGCATGCCATTATGTCACCAAATAATTTCCAGGAGATAATGTAGGTCCAATAGCGCATACAAAATAATGAACCCAAATGACTTCAAACCCAGATAAATAAATAATAAGATAAATATATTTCATATAGTAGCTTCCATTTTCCACACTTTTCCAGACCTGGAAAATGTATAAAACCAAATTCCATACTTTCCATACTTGCGTAGGAACCCTGCGTAAATATCAAGCCTCATGATTATTTTGAATACTGGTACTGAATACAGTAATGGTCTTGAAAATGATCCTGCATTGGTTTGGTCTCGGTCTTGACTGAGTCTCTCGGGTGAAGAGGTCTCGAGTCTCTCGACAACAACACTAGAACAACAGTGGCCGTCTCTTCTCTTTCTTATTCCTGATATAAATCATCTAAAGTCGAAGCAGGATGAAGACGATTTACCCTCTGAGGTGAGGACGCTGTCCATACTCTGTGGTGAGACGGCAGACTGAGGGTAGTCTGATCCTTCCATCATAGGACACCTGGGAAATAGAACGACACGTTCCCAAGATTAAACGTCAATCAAAATAAATCACTCTCACAGGCGTGTGTGTGTTTATTGTGTGTGTGTGTTTGTGTTACTTACGAAACAACCGTGTTGGTGGAGACGATGTACTCCACCTCCTTGGTCCAGGGGTTCATGAAGCTAAACCACCGGCTCCTCAGCGTGATGAAGGAGCCGTCTTTGATCTTGAATTTGTAACAGTTGGTGTTGATCTTCTCTCTCATCTGCAGCACTGAGCGCAAGAACGAAGAAAACGACACGACACGATGAGTAAAATGAGAAAAAAAAAACACAACTTTGTATGATTCTTCCTGCAGCTACTCTGTGTGTGTGTGGACAGGTACCTTGTCTGTGACACTCTGCCAGGTGGTTGATGTCGTCCTGGTGGAAATACTCGTAGAAGGAGGTTCCCAGCAGCTCCTGGGGCAGGTAGGCGAGGATGGCTGTGGCTCTGCACACACACACACAAAAACACACACACAGATTGCGTTGCGTTAATGTAATGATCAGCAGCAAAAACAGGTGCTGTTTCCCAGAGCCAGCTCTTATTAGACATTAATATATTAAAACAGATAAACAGAAATACTTCAATATTTACATCACAATATTTATATACACGTGAATATTTTCAAATCCCCATTCCTCATACTTATTTTTGCTGCAGAGAAAGTTCAACAAATAATCACTCTTTGGCAAAAATAGAACATATTTCTCATCACAGTAAACACATGGAGCCATTAAAGCTCTGAATATAATGTCAGGACTCATTACTGGACTTTTTATTGCTTTATATTTATTATTTAGTGCTATTTTATGTTTTTTATTGCTGCAGTTCTGGACATTTCCCCATCATGGGACTAATAAAAGTCTCATCTTCAAACAAACACTGGCCATTCAAAGCATATTTGCATTATATAAATAACATACAATACACAAAATACTGTAGTAAAAAATACCAGATTGTTGTATTAAATGGATAATCATGAGATCTAAAACTAAAACTGGATCTAATCTGTTATTAGTGCCTGACTCTCTGCAGAAACCCAATGCCGGCAGATACAGATTAAAGTCATCGGTTAACTGAAGTGTCACGGATCTGAGCCGCTGCCTGGAAACACGTCGTCTCTTAGAAACTTAAATTAAGTCTGTGAGAGTTAAAAGCAGAGTCTGTGAAGCTATAAAATAGAACATTACAAATATACATCTGAGTAAAGAAAGAAAATTGAATCAATCCCTCAACGCAGAAGAGATGATAAAATTACACTGAAGTTAACGAAGCAGCTTGTTAAACACACACACACACACACAGCGCTGCGCCTCACCTCTGGTCGACGAAGACGAACTTGCCGTCGATGGCGTGTCTGGAGACGTACTCGGTGGGCTTCACCCTGATGTCTGCCAGGCTGGGCTGGGGGAAGATGTGCGGGTGGAGGCGGCCGATGGCCACCAGGCAGCTCAGGTTGCAGCCCTCGTTGTCGGGCTCGTTGTCCTCGTCCAGGCCCATCTTGGTGGGAGGCCAGCTCTTCAGGTAGCCCGTGCTGTGGATGGTGCAGAAGCTCTTACGGTCCGCTGTGACGAGGGAAGGAGAGAGGGAGAAAAGGAGGGAGAGAGGGAGGGGAGGGGGGTTAGAAATGATGATTGGCAGCAACTCAGCAGGAAGACGGAAACGGCGTTACAGCTCAGCGGTCTGAATCTGACAGCGATTGATTTATGTCATAACACGACATGACACATTTTTCTATTTTCGGACAAAAACGAATTCATACATAATCTTTATATAACGTGTACAGTCACGGCCCAAAAATACCGGCACCTCTGCACTTCTTTTTCCCAGATAAGGCTCCGATTTCTCCCCGGACAATCATTTCAGCTACACATGTTTTGGTTTTTATAAGTGTATTTCTTTGGTTTGCAATGGAACGACACGTGAAAAACTGTGGGAAAAAATGTTTGCACCTTTTTAAAACTGAGAGAAATCACTGGATTTCAAGCATGTGATGCTCCTTTAATCTGTATGTTAACTCAGCTGTGACAATTAACAGGACAATGTAAGATTTTAATTGTTTTGCACAGTTTTTGTGTGTGTGGTTTCACTGCAAACCAAAGAAACAAGACACTTCTGAACACCAAAACATTAGTAGCTGAAATGATATTCAGGGAAAAATTGAGGCACTGTCTGAAAAAAAAGTGCATGGTCATGATTAAATAACCTCCTCTTCTCATCGACAGAAACAGGAAGTCACAGGAAAAAAAGATGTAAGACGGGCTAAAGTGGCGAAATAACTAAATTATTCAATGACTGAATGAAATTTCATTTGGACGAAGGATCTTTCAGTAGTTTTAGTGTCATTTCAACACCTGCAGACGGAGAGTTTAAAGGCTTCTCCGCACCGTGACCCTGAATGACGGCGCCTGAACGTGCCCTTTAACGACTGAAGCTGTGTTAAAAAAAAAAGAAAAAAAAGAAAAACCTCTCTGAGAACCTGATGTAATCTGCAACAGAGAGCGAGTAAGAGTTCAGACAGACATCCCAGCTGGCTTTTGTCGGCCAAATTCAGGACAGAAGGGAGGGAAGAGGGGAGGGAGGGGGATCACTGGTCCTTAAAACTGGGGCTCTTTTATAACCGTGTCCACAGGGAAACATGTTGTGTGACTACAAACTGCTGCTTCTGCTGCCGTCGAGGACCTGAATATTTAATCTGCTGAATCCATCACTGCTGCTGCTGCTGCTGCTGCACATTCTGGCTCCGACGCTTTTACACTTGACCCGTTTTTTCTGCTTTTGGTAGAGTTTGTTGAACAGATGTGGACCACAGAACCGAAACCTGAACAGATGATGAGACCTGGTCGCCGTGGTGTGAATATCAAACGCACCAACCAAACCAACCAAACAAATAAACATCAGAGTATTTGTAGACGTTTTGGTTTCCCATCATCAGTGTGAGGCTAAAGCTGTATCATGAACTGTGTTGGAGAAAAAGGCAGCTAACTCAACAAGCAAACGGCGTAAGCGGATTAGATATGAATGCAAAAAACATGTGGTAACCATGGTAACGCCGCCCGGTGTGCATCATCAGCACCTGAGCGTTGGGGATTTTATTTTCCCACAACCCGGTCTCTTATCAATCTGAGAAGAATCCTCCAACAACACCAGGTGTTATAGCAAAAGAAGCTGTTTATTTCCAGATGTCTGCACCTTTATCATCATTATTATCATCAATAAGTAAAATATAAAATATAGTAAAATGTAAAATATAAGTTAAAACACACCTTTTGTTCTTAACCTTTGAGATGCTGACTTTTTCCTTCTGTTTTATTTGGTTTTCCTGATCTGGTTTCTGTTTATGTCACTCCTGTCTTTATTTTTTCCTTTGCACAGCTCTTTGTCGTTTTTAAGTGCTTTATAAATAAAGTTGGTGCAGTACAATGTTATGCATTTAAATTTTATTTTACCGCATGCACTGATCACAAAGTGCCGTGTTGTCTGTTAGTCTCTCTATAATCCCTGCTTCAGCATCACAGATCGTCGAGGCATCCGGCAGCTAACAGGTTAAAACAGCATCGTCCCAACATCTTCCGTTAATCTCTGGTGTAAAGACGTTCATTCATCGTCTCTGTGCTGCTGCTGCTGCGTTACTACTGTGTGTGAGAATTTGTGTGTCGACCTGGTTGGAACAACAAAGGTTACTGTAGGTAAAATCACTGACTTAAAGAGGCCAACTTCCTCGCTTGTGTAACTCGGAGGCTCCCGTGCTAACTCAGCTGTGATTCCTCCGTCTAATACGGATGTGCCTCTGTAACAGGAGCACCAGGAAACCAGGGCTTGTGCTTTTATGATAAAAGACTGAACGGAGTTAAAAAAAAAAAAAAAAAAAGTTAAAGTGGGAGTAAAAAGAGCTCAAAGAGGAAAAACTGATGGGGAGCTGCTTTGAACGGCACAGAGCTGCTTCTTCAGCGGCCGCTCTGGGAAACAAAGCTTTGCATTTTTCAGTGGGAGACGATTTTGACTGGCATTTATTATTTGAGGGGCGATCCCATTAGTTGAGAGGAGGAAGAAAGAAGAGGAGGAAAGAGAAAGTGAAAATGTGTGTTATTGCTGCACCTTTTTTCTTGGAGCAGGTGGAGGGAAAGTCTTTATCTTCTACTTTGACAGACGGCCGGTTGCACTTCATTCGGCAGAAGAACGACCGTCTGGCTCCAGAACAGAGTCTGGATGGACCGGGGGTGATGTCTGTCTTCACAGGAAGACCAGCTGCAAGACAACACACACACACACACCAGACACAAACACAACACAGTCATTACATTTCATTTCCAGCGCAGAAGCTTTTAAACTATTATTTCTTTCTGTCTGGGAGAAAAACATTTGGGAGCTACAGTCTAATAATCCCCCACATCAGTCAGACGCTCCCGTGGTGAAATTCAATTCTGCTCCGTCTCCGTGTCTCAGCCTTTTGATTTGCTTTTAGTAATATTCAATACTTGCAGATTTCCATCTCCACTTTGTTCAACTCGTTTTGCACAAATCACTAAACGAAAGCCGAGTGATGTAACTCGGAGGAAACACGCGTCAGGTTTAATAATGTTCTATAATAATAACGTCTCAGTTACTGGATCTTTACCTTCCGCGGACGTAAAGCTGCAGCAGCGGCAGAGCTAAAGAGGTTTGATCGGTTTTAAAGCGACTCAGCGGAAACAACAGACAGATACAGAGACGACCTTGTGCTGAAATTGACACTAAAACCATTTCATTGTCGTTGCGAGGCCTCGAGGAAGAAAAAAAAAAAAAAAAACAAGAGATAAAGATTCTGCAACGACGTGTGTTTGGGTTTTCTCACTTTTAGCATCGATGAGCCGCTCCCGTGGGGCCGTGTCGGAGGAGGACAGCTGCTCTTTGACCTTGGCGATGTCCTTTGGGTGAAGGTAGTCGAACAGGCTCTGGCCTATCAGGTCGTTCTAGATGCACAGAGGGTGAGAGGGGAGGGAGGAAGTGAGGAAAGCGCTGCAGACGATTATAAACAGTAAAGTAAACAGCTGACTAAGTGTTACCTGCGCACACAAATTCGAGCAACATTTAATTCTTCAAATCTGCACTGAGAGGAGTTTTATTTAAATGATTTTCTGTGGAGGTGTTTCTGGGGAAGTAGGAGGCAATTTAAAACTTTAAATCTGCCACTGAACAGCTGAGACAGGCAGAAGCTCCAGCTCAGGTAGAAAAAAAAACAAAAGTTGAATTAAATAGTTTTCTTGCAGAAACACAAAGTCGACACTGCAAGCTACTGTACAACTGTGATACGACACAGGAAGTATGTCAAAATAAGACTTTAACTGATCTTGAATTCATCAAACACATTAAGGTGTCTGTCGTGTACCTGGCTGTAGTTGAGGATTTTGTAGACGGATTCAGAAACAAAGAGAATTTTCCCACGATCACACCCAACCACAAACAGGAAACCATCAGCAGCCTGCACCAGAAAAACACAGGAATTAAAATGAGGATTTTCAAAATAAAACAATGGCTCAATAATATCAATAAACCCACAAAACAATTCAACTCTATGATATTTTAGTTTGAGCAGAAAAGACTCACCCTTAGTATCAAGTGCTTGAGTTCATCGTCTGAGAGGAAGGAGGGTTTGTAGTTGGCCTCTGTGTACGGGTTGGCTGCACCTGCAACAACAGTAAACACACCGCTCAGACCTGCAGGCAGCAGCTGGATGCAAGTGACCAAAACCCAGTGTTTCTGTGTCATTCTTCGTGTTATTGAACCTCTTATTATGCAGAGATGGCCAGTAGGGTTGTTGATCAATACAAAACCTATCATTGATCATTGGCTCTGCTGCTGAAATCTCCTTTTTTCATTATTAGTAGTCTTTTTGCAAACACGGTGCACACTCTCTGTTCTCCATCAAGACACTAAAATATATTCTGCTGCATTATTGCAGATCCCCTGTTAACTGGCATCGCCTCATGGTTATTTGAATTAATAATTAATCCGCCAGCTATTTTCCTAATCAGTCATTTTGCCAATAAAATCCCCTTGCATACGAGACAAACTCTGTTATTAAAAATACAGTTTAGACACAGAAACACAGACAACTGAAGCTGGAGCCAAACTAATCATTTACTAACAAACTGATGCAGCTTTTTTTCTGATCCAATCTGTGAAAATCTGAGTTTTTTTGTCTAATTATCATCTAACAAACCTCCTAAAAGACTTACGGCTCTGTTGACAGTTGTGTATTAACGTCAACCAATCACTATCTATGCTTCTGCAGGTATTAATTAAACCCAAATGATCCGTTCCTAGTATTTTCTACCGCCACCAAACATTCAGTATGTTCTGTACTGATCCCAACCTCTGAGTGTCTTCATGTGCTGGACGGCCATGCGCAGCACCGTCAGCTTGTCCAGCTTGCGGGACATGGCGTTGCAGGTGGGCACCAGTGACGCCAGCTCGTCGATGAAGCTGTTCATCTTGTCCCTGCGACGCTTCTCGATCTGGCTGTGAGCCTCTCTGTGTGGCAGCAAAAACAAAACAAAACAAAAACAAAAACACACATGAGCAGACAGCAGATGTTTTTTTGTTTTTTCTTCCTCAGTCTCCACAGAGCTGGCGTTAATCCAGAGTAAATATCTACAATAGTCACTTTGGCTGCGTTTTTACCTGCTCTAGAAGAAACTGGATCCTAAAAATGCAGAAATGCAAAGAGCTTGGATTCTTTCAGGCAGATAATCCAGCATCTTGTGGTTTTATCTAACATGATATAATAAATCTTAATGCTGAGAAAAACCTGCATCCTTCAGGACGGTAAAAACCGCATCTATCCAACTCTCAACCTGGCTGCACACAGGAAGTGGATATTCTTTCCATGCTAAATAAAAGGGAGCCTGTGATGAACTTTAACAGCTGCTCAGTTCCACATAATGCTCGGATCTATACACTTCAATGTATAAAGTTTCTTATTATCGACATACACAAAGCTCCCTCTGTCCCCAATCAGACAGAGTGACATTTAATTCATGTAAGGGAGATTAGAAAGCAGGGAGCAGGAGGAGGAGGAGGAGAGCGGAGGAGGAGGGGGGGGTGACACAGAAAGAGCAAGAGAGAAAGAGAATAAGAGGGAGAGAAGTTTTTATACCTGGCATTTTTAATCCGGCCCTGTTGGTCACTGTAAAGACAAACACAGAAAACATTAGAGAGAGAGGAAACCGGCAAAAATGATTCAGAGAGGAAAATAAACGTCAGAGGTTGTGAGGTTGAAATGAATGTGGCTGCAGAGACGGAGGGAGGGAGGGAGGGAAGGAGGGAGGGAGGGAGTGGGGCCGCGGCCAACATTACAGGTTCTGTAACCAACCTCATTTATTGGTTTAACAGCATCAAAGCTTATGCAACGAGGCTTCGGCTCCGGGCGTTTGTATCTGACTGTACAATCTGATGACTGATGTAATACGAAATATGACGCGCTCATGATTAAAATACAAAAAAGGATTCACATTCTTTCCCCATTTGGACACTTATGCAACATGTAACACTGAGCTGAATTCACACCTGACCCACTGGCACAGACTGAAATCTGGAGCAGTATGATTTTCCGATTAAAAAGTAAGAATGATCTTATTTATTTATAGCACTGGGGCTTGTGTTTGTGCTCCGTCTCCTCCATTCGTCCACTTTCTTTTAGATTCAGAAACTTAAATCTCTTCTAGTATTTGACCTAATTATATACAGCTTTAGTTTTATTCACTAAAGTTTATAGATGTTAAAGTTTCACTCGCTTCAGATGAATCGGCTGCATTCACGAACATTTCTGTATCTGTGAAAATGACACTTAACCAGTTCACTTTGTTTCTCTATTTGTATTATAAACACTGTTTGCTTTTTTCCATGAGGTTACCTCATACAAGCTTCTCTGCTCCTGGAGTTGAGTTAACGTTCTTGAAACTCAAGTCATTTGATGTATTTTCAAAGCTTGAAGTGTTGTTTTAGAGCAGATGAAGTCATACTTAGCAGCATCAGTGTTAATGAGACGCAGGAGACGGGAAATCTGACCACAGGTGTCAACATGTTGGTGTCAGACAGTCATGGTATGACATGAATTAAAAGGGAATTAAGTTAAACACAAAAGCAAATAAAGATCTTTTTTTTTTTCCATCATGCACTTTGAGATAAAAGAAAGTGAGGAGGATTTGTATGTCAAGAATAAACTTGACATTTGGAGATTAAAGTCGACCTTTTGAGTTGATATCAAACGGTGTGTTCGAGTGCCTCTACAGATACAGATGCAGAGATGAACAGGTGACACTGTAGCTACTTCAGCTGCGTCTTTTATCAGTAAAAACAAACAAACAAACTAATTCTTCCTGTTCTGCCTCATAATAAACACAGTGAAGCTGTCAGTGTTGTGCTGAAAACTGAGTCTGTTTAAAAAAAGGAGGAAGTGGCTGGATTTGTAGCAGGTAACGGACGACTGCGAGGATACGGACGGTCACACCTGAGTGTAGTTCACATCACACAATGAGACTGATCAGGTTGTTTGATCTTGATGTAACTGGTTTGAATGGAGAGGAAGGAGTTAACTTTGGTCTCAACATTCAACTTTTTTCTATTATTTCATCACTGGTCCTGATAGTCCTTCATAAAAACAAGTTTTCCCAAAGAAAACAAACAGCAAAATAACAACAACAAACGGCACTGTAACATTTTTATGTTATTTTATATCTTTTTTTTTACTATGTTTTAGTTGCTCTGTCTCCCTTTCGGTTTTACTTCTTTTTATATCTGTTTTAATTCTTTTTATTGTCTGTTTTTAAATAATGTTTGCTTTTATGTTCTTATTTTGCTCGCATGTAAAGCACTTTGAGTTGTCTTGTTGCGGAAATGTGCTATACAAATAAACTTGCTATTGCTATTGCTATTGCTATAATTATTACAAATTCATATACATAAATATGGAGTCAATTAAGTTTATTTTCCTCCACTTCTGGTGCACCACGTGGGTTTCGCTCCTCATCTCTGGAGATTTAATTTGTTTGACAAATAAAACTGCTCTCCAACAACTGTGCTTATTGTGAATTGGGGTAAAAACGACGACTATTTAGGTTGAGTTCAGTGATTTTAAACAGTGGGGGAAACTGGTTTAAAAAAAAAAGAAAAAGAACAAATGCACAATAAAGATTTAAGCTTCAGCTTTGTTGCCATAGTAATGATGGGCTCTTACCTTCCCATTTTATCTTTGTCTGGGTCCATGTCGCTGTGGAGGAGGAGGAGGAGCAGACGGGGGAGATATTAGTTTCAGGAGAGGGTTCGCTGCTCTCAGCTGCTTTTCTCTTTCATTCAACTCATTAGTTCATGTGTGAAATCAATTGTGCGTCGTCGGTATTTCGCATCGATTCATTTTAATCAAGAAGTCTGAACTTACTCGAACGAGAAGCCATCGATCCTGCGAAGAAACGTAAAACAAAATATTAGATTAGAGATGTGAAAATGTGCAGCGTGTGGGCTGTCAATCATTACACACGGTTGTAATTTCCAGTAAGTTGTAAATTCTGCTTCTCCATAATCACTAATGAGGTCAATAAGGCCAAACAGGCAGCATGCGTTGTGTTCACTCTGATAACCATCTTTCTTAACTTCATTATTCCTCCTTTTTCCTCCCTTTCTTTTCCTTCCTTTGTCCAATTTTCTGCCTTTAAACCAGCTCTGTCTTTTATCCTCACTGCCATTATTTCACTTCCTCCTTCCTTCCTTCTCTCTTTCTTTCTTTCTTTCCCCCCACTTTTGTCTCTTACTGGTAGTCGGTGGTGCTGCCCTTCCTCTTGCGGGTGTAGTCCATGCCGGGCGTGCTGATGGAGCTGGAGATGAGGTCGGTCGACCCGGGGGACATGAAGTCAGTCATTGTAGACGAGATGTCCATCCTTTGGTCTGCCATCAGGTCATCTGCAGAGAAAGAAACGCAAACAAACGCCGCCATTATTCACTCTGACACTTCCCAGCAGCCTTTGTAAACAAGAAATGGGCGGAGTTACAGGTGTTTGTAATAATAACCCACAACCACATCTGTACAGTGGAGCAGCAGATGATGGAGACACAAGCACACAGACACAGAGTTGTAACTAGAGATGTCACAATTACTTGTTTTCTTAAACGCCACAACTAATTAATCATGAAGATTCCTAAATACCGTCACTTTCCGAAAAAGATTATGTCGGACCTGTATCGTTAGATCAGTGCAACTCGCACGAACGAAAACAAAGTTGCACAACAACCACATGTGTGAAACTCTTTGCCCACAGTGAAGGTTAATGCAGAGTAACTGGGTCAAATTATGCTGATGTCAATTTACATATTGTAATGATGAATTGGTAAGAATTTAAATGTTATTTTGTCATTTATAATAAAATAAAAAAACTTAAAAACTTGGTATTGATGACAATTCATGATGGGAGATAAATAATTTGTCCTATATTAATAGATATTTGAACTTATCATATAATTAGTAATTATATTTTGACTATATTTGATCTGATTCAATTCACAGTGTTGTGAAATTTATTAATTCATAATAATCGTGATAATCGCAATACCATGATTATTTCTCCAGCAATAATCGTACCAAGAACATTTATAATGGTGACATCCCTAGTTGTGTCATTTCTGTAGCATAGCACGGACCGTTTCCATGGATATTAATTAAAATCAATGGAGGAAAGGAAAATGTTAATAAGTCAGAAAAGGACAGTCGCTCTAAACACAGCATGCATAAGTGAGTTAGACTGAAAAGCAGCTCTAAATGTAATGGATGTGCATTTAAATATGCAAATAATCCTCTAATAGCCAAGGTATGTGCAGGATTAGTCACGTTATTGTCTGCAGGATGCTGCGACTTGAAATCTTTGCAAGAATAAAAAGGTCAATAACATGGGAATATCATCAGTTTGGAGTTTCAGTCAGATTTCTGCAGGAAAAAATAAAAATAAAAATAAAAAAGATTTACTGGTCTTTGAGAAAACCGATACATGCACAGAAGGAAATAAAAGCTTGGGAAGACCCTCGGGATGAGCGGAGGCCAGGTCGCACTCACCACAGATGTTCATCACGGCCTCTGTGTTAAAATCATCTCCTTCCATCCACTCTCGAGCCCTCAACTGTGAACAAACAAACACACAAAGGTGACGACCGTGAACTTGATGACATGGCGAGTCATTCTGAAACTCAGCAAAGAAGACTGAAATCAAAACACCAGACACACACAGTTACAGTTGCCTGGACACACGCCGGCAAACATCATACCATCTAGGTCAGACGTGGCGGCAGAATAAACAGGAAGCCACTATTGTGTGTGAGTGAGTGCACGCAGAGAAGTCACAGTTATCATTCCTCCAGCAGCCGCGTCATCAGTCACATGAGGGATATGAATCTCATGTCTTTATTTGTTGGTTATTTATTTAAATAGACTAAACAGATAAACATCCAGTGTGTGTGTTGGGGGAGGCTAATATGAGCTATATTAGGTTCATCTAAATGTTCATGGGAACTGGGGAAGCCAGATGCTGCACAGTCCTGCAACACAAACCAGTTTGATGCCCCTGCTCCCTTTTAGCAAAGTGTGTGTTTGAAGAATTAAGACCGTTAGATATTGATTAAAAGATTCAAAGACCAATCAGAACAAACCAAAACCATGATTGATCTACAGTGCTCACATCCTTTTATCGACATCCACATGTTGTGTGGGCACAGATTCCCTCATTTCAACACAAAGAAGCATTTAAATCACAACTTTTAACTAATCTGATGAACTTTTTAACCATTTTTCTGAGACATTTAAAAGTCTGAGAGCTCAGAAAATTGGATTCAGCACTTATTTTATATAATCCATCAATTGTTTGGTCGATTGAAGGTCAGAAAACAGAAACAGATTAACATCACTCATGTCTTGTTTTTTAACTTTTGAGGAGCTGCAACAAATCAAATGTCTTGCAAATGTCAGGCATCTCTATCATCACTCACGCGGCTCCAGGTCAGGACGACCGTGAAGCAGCATGACCTCTCAGAGCGCCGCTGGGCGTTCCCGGGGGCCGGGCACTGGGGGGGAAGAGGAACTAAATGCAAACCCATGTTCCTATAATAACCACTGGTGAGTGAGGCCCCCAGGAACCACTTCCTGCAGCGGTTCAGAATTAGCTGCCTCGCTGCAGCCTGATGGACGATGAGGAACGACCACAAGTACAAGTCGTAGTTGTTGTGGGTTATTTACCACTTTTTTTTGTTTGTTTCTTGTTTTTGTTTTGTTCTGTGTCTGTTGTGTTTTTTTTTGTTTTGTTTTGTTTCTTTCCAGGGAATATGTTTGGATATTATTTTGGTTCTCTGATTGCTGTGAATGTGAATTTTCCAGTCCTACAGTAAATGGGAGCTCATTTACTGTAGGACTGGAAAATTGTTGCTTTTCTAACAATAGTTGGTAACCCTTTAATTTACAGGCCGCTGCTTACCGTCAAAAATCGACTTAAAACATTCTTTTTTAATAGAGCATATAATTAGGGATCTGAGAATGGCATCGTTTTATCTAGAAATAACAGTCAATTTCATAGTAATTTTTCATAAAGCCAAAAGATTACACGTGTTTTTCATGCTTTGAATTTTTTGGGAAAGGACAGAATTTTTCTCTTGACCATTATTTCTAGGCTATTTCTTGACATGATCAAGCTGTTGATCAAAATATGAAAAAGTATAATAATAATTTAAAAAAATCCTCCAATTCCAACTTTCTGTCACAATGCAACCACCTTTGCAGGACATTGTGTGTTTTCAGGAAAGCCGGGCTCTGTGTAACCCAGAAAAGTTGTGTTCAACTCTGTGACAGTTCCTGCACAAGTCAGACTGATAAACAAATATGTAAGTTACCTGGATAGGAAACTGGAACAGGCCTCCTGCACGGACCTGGTATCTTCAGTCTGGATCAGTCTGGTTTTGGATCAATCTGGTCTGGCTCGGTTTAAATCTGGTCTAAGTTCTGACTGGAGCGTGACCTAGTTTCATCCACTTTGATGTGATGTGTTGTCTTCGCCCGGTTACGATCTGATCCTTCAGCAGCTGGTGCAAAATGTCAACCTCTGGACAGAGAGAGAGATGAAGAGAAGAGAAGAGCGTCAGTCAAGTGCTCATCTAATCCTTTAACCTCATAAACAGAAAATGGATCAGAAACTCTCACTTGTACAAACCACTGTGTAAAGATGACAACAATCGATTACGATCAAAGCACCAATTACAAAAATTTAAAAAAAAAAAAAGTCATCAGATGCTCGTATCGTTTCCTGAAGCGTAATCTTCAAATGAAAGCTAAAAGCAGATTCAATCTCTGGTGTAACTTGCAACTAAACCTGAATTTGCAAACTGCTCTTTGATGTGCAGACTTCAGATCTCACTGCTTCCTCATTAGCCACTCATTAACGCCATGAAACGACCAGAGACCTCAGAGACCCGCCAATAAGGTCGCGTGGCCGCTGCTGCGACCGGGTCGTGCGGGTTTCTGGCTCAGTCACGAAGACATGAAGACGTGTCCTTGTGCAAGAACCTGAAGTTGTTTCTACAGCTAATTAATTAATGAATTAATTACAGTGTCAACAGTTTGAACAGTTTGTCCCATTTCTTTCTTTCCACCCTGGCTGCTGTCAAAAGGTTTCAGTTTCATATTCCTGGACTCCAATATGCTCCATATGGCCCATAAATATATATTATAATAGGCTACCTGTTTTATGTTTGGCAGAAAATAAATATTTATTAAATCTCATTTAAATCTCGATCTCAAGCTTGACAAAAATAGTGATTTGAGTTATATTGTGATATGATATATGGATATCGACTGATCTAAAAATAATTAGTGTGATAGATTTATTTCTCATATTTTCCAGCCTTAAGTGAAGGTGATGTGAGATTTATTCACATTTTGGCACAGTTAGTCCTTGATTTCAGATGGAGGAGGCAAAAAGGCTTAGAATAGTAAATCAGAAGTAAACATTATGAAAAGGGTATAATCAGATTGTTTGTTTGTTTGGCTGCTCATGTCCTTTGTGAATATGTTTCTTTCAAATTTTGAAATATGTGTTTTCACAACATCAAATAAATGCTTCAAGCGGAAAGTGAAGTGAAAAACAAGGAAGGATCATGACGTCTTGGGTAATGTTGTCTGAAGTGTGGACTACCTGATAAATCCAACAACAAGCACAATACACCCTCTGTAAAGGACCTTCAACTCTGCTGCCATATTCATGAACACAGCTTTTTTTAGTTCACCTGTCACCTGTGCTCACTCACGTTTGAATTAATGAATGGCTCAGCGGTATTGAAGTCATGTGAAAGTGTGTCAGTCAGGATGTTTTTCTTTAGTGAACAAGTCGTTAAGATAAGTGAGACGCAGCAGCACGGGCCCTTCAGATCAGGGTGGTACAGTATAATAAAGCTCAATAAAACAAACCTGCTCAGTCATGTTCAAGTCTCATGAGGAGATAAGGCGTGCGGACTCAGCGTCGGCTTCTTAAAATCCACTTTTACAGACTTGATTTTATGCGACGTCATCCCCTATCTTCCTATCACTCAGATGCTCTTAGTTTCACTTTACAACTTCTTCTGTTGTAACTCTTTTATCCCATCTTTTATCTAATTGTATATCATTGAATCTCTTTTTTATCATGTATTTATCCCCCTTTTTATTTATTTTATCTAATTTATGGCATCCTGCATTTTAATTTGACTCCTCCTGGTCTCAATTTGCTGTTGAGATCTCGTATTGCCTGTGTTGCTGTATTTCTTAGGCGGTCCATCTCTTCTGTTGTCTCTAATATGTTGTTTTGTAAAGCACTTAAAGGTGCTATATAAATAAAGTTATTGTTATTATAATTATGTTAAGGGGGAAAAAAATGCAGAAAACAAATAAAAGCTGGTGTAAAACTGTAACCACTTCCAGTTGAGGGTTCAGAGGAAACCCTTTAGGTGGGCAACCTGAATGTTTTATGTGCATCGACTACAAAATGCAGAGCTCAAGAAGCAGCGCTGAAGTAGCAGGCAGCCGGCTACTAGGTCAGGACAGGCTCGCTGAGCTCTTTTACTGGGACAAAGCTCTAGGCTAGGAGGGGAAAACCACTATGTCATGATTGAACACTGAAAGGAACTGGTTGCTGGAGTGGAAAGTGGGTCAGCCAGTCTCTATGGTCTCAAACCAGCCAGCCTTAATTTCCATCCACCACCACCTACTTGTACTTCATCAGTGAGTCAGCATGCCATTCAGCTTAGTCTCCCTCCGCTCTACGCACTACACCTACTTAGACGGTCAGAAAGGAAGCAGGGGAACATCCCAGCGGCCCCCGTTTCGTTTCCCTCCTCACAAAGGCGTCCGTCTTGACCGGCGGCTGCGGTGGGAACAGTGAAGGGTTAACTCACTGCACTAATGCTATGGGTGTCAAGTTATAGCAAAAGGGGACACTGGGGACTCGTACACCCTACATCTCTTAACCTTCAGAGGCATCCGGACCGGGCCGATCCTGTTACAAACTGTTTCGCCACCCAGTCTATAGGTCAGAACTATGTCAGAACCAAGGCGCAGTATCCGAGCGACCCAACAGGAGTCCAATATTGTTGTTATTGTGCAACAACACCGTTCAATACTGCGATAATTATCAACAAGGTTTATTAGCAAAATCTGAATATATTACCCATGAATATATTTGTATAATTGTATCTCTGCTGTTTTGTCTCGGCTTTATTGTAAATGAGGTTTAAATAAAGGTTATAATAATAATCGAATAATAATAATTAAAATAAAATTCATTTGGTTTTTGTAGCATTATATATACACATATAAATTTAGAGTGTCGTTGCCATGTTTGTACGGCAGCGCACACAGAAAATCCAGCCAGCTAGAGAGCACGTTTTGTGAGTTTCACGCACATAAATAAAGAAGAAGAAGGCTGAAGGAAAGGAGGAGGAGGAGGAGAGGGAGTGAGTTAGTAGTTTAGCTCTTCACCTCTTCGCTTGATGCTCCCCCGTTTCACACACTGGCCTTTTAAACAAATAATCAGATGTGCATTTTAACTTAGTCTTACTGAAAATGACTGAATAAGTTGTAGTACATACACCTGGCCTGTAGTGGCGCCTTAACACTGCCACACCAAAAACAGAGATGAAGAGTGGAACGCTTGTTGCTGTAAACAAACACCAAACATTATAAGTCGACAAAAACACGAACAGTCGGATCAGAACAAATGTGCCGAACAATTGCGGTATCCGAGTGTTAGAGGTTATAGATATGAGGTGTACAAGCGTGAAGGTAAAGCCGCTTGTAAATAAAAACATCTTCATCACATTTGTTGTTGCTGTTGTTATGTGGCATCTAGCGGTGTGGCTCAGGTTACAGGTTAGACAGGTGAGACTATGACATAAAGATGCCTTTTGGTTGTCCACATGAAAAGCCAAGGGCACAGTTTTGAAATGTATTCATTCTTGTTTTTTCAAAATCCCAAAATGCCATTTTCTAAATGGACCAAATGATGAAAAAAATTTGCAGATACTCATTAGCCCTTGTGATGGATAGATGATGTTGTTATTGAGAACTTGTTGCACCTCTTTACTTTTCTCCAGTTTACAGGTTGTTCAAATGTTGGTACAAAAGAAAAAATAATCTGTTGATCTTGGTATAAATGCCATATTTTTTCCTCATTCATATGTTTTTATGGATGTTTTCCTTTTTTATATTTCATGTTATTGTTCAGACAATAACAAAAAAGGAAAGTGCTCATTAGTAGTATGTTTAAAAAGAACAACTGCACTTTAGAGCTGCCTCCATCAAGTTTCAAACTGAGTCCCTTTGAGAACTTTATGTACAATTATCGGAGAGGAAAACATAAGTCTAGTGCAGTTTAAAGAGGTGAGGTGTGCAGCAGAGCCATTCACTGGGCTTCACAGGATGTACGTAAATGCAGTCGTGCTGGTTGAAGTGACGCACCCTTTTTGTGGTGGAGCAAGTTTCAAACACAGAGGCTGACCGCACCAACACCACTTGTGAAGCCACTTTATTATTGACATCACTGCCACTGAAAGAAACGAGTACGTAATCAATACAAAAGATGAAAATAGGAGTGTTTTCCATTACACAGGAAACCCTCCTGAGGAAACCTGCTTTTCTAGCCTTTATTGTGTTTTGTTGTTATAACGATAGTTAGTTTTAAATGTTTCATTCCTTTTATAATAGCAAACACAAGCATGTGGATTTGACATCAGTAATTACACTCCTGAACTCCTCGTTTAACCTTTGTTCCCGGGGGCAAAGAGCCTTCCAGCTCATTGATTGTTTTTTTTACAGCCACCAAATTCACTGTCGAGTTCAGTGTGTCACCAAACTGATCACCGAGCCCGATGCAAATGACCCGAAAACAAACCCCCCCAAACAACCGGACCTATGTTTGTCAGAGAGTTTGAAACACAAGTGTGAATATTGAGGCTGCACTCTATAAAACATGAGGTCATTAAGTTTGTTCTCTGCTCCACCAACACTATTACCTGAGCATTTCAGGTCAGTACATAGTCTAATGTCCTTCAGTGTCGTCTGGATTCATTCAAACCTTAGTTAGTCTTTCCCATACATTGATTTATTCATGGCGAACTGCAACGATATCAACAGTGAAGGCCAAACATTGATTTTCTTTTTTTCCTCCTTTAACCATTTCAAATTGGTAAAATCTTATTTCACCATGCAGCTCTGTGCAGCAGCGTATCGATCTGCTCAGTCCTTCGTTAACTTCTCTCTCTCCCTCGCTCTCTCACACTGACAACAGAACAAGCAGGAAACCGGCTCAGAGGCTGAAAAATGAAGACATTGAAAACTGCATGAAGAAAACCTGGAAACACCAAAAACCGCATCTCTTAAAATGTCCCTTTAAAGTCTGGCTCGTTCTCTGAATCAATACCCGAGTCTCCAGCTCCACAGCAGAGATAAAAACGTTTACAGCCTGGTACAAAAACATATTTGGTCTCTACAACAACTAATTTCTTCCTTCATAACGACGACTCCTTTGTGAATTTCTATACAAGTCACTCATTTGAATTTCATTAAAACTTGAAGCTAAGAAAACGAGCAGGTGTAACTGTACTGAGGCTGCGTTTACATGGAAACAATCTGAACAGAAAAAGCAACGCGGCGTTGAATTCTCACTTTTTATTCTGCGTTCTGCGGGCACATGTCTATAAATGCATGAGCAGATCGGAGAAGACTTCTGCGTTTTTACCCTTTAAACAGGAATGCGGCGGTGGAGCATTATAAAGGGATACTTCACCCAAAATTTAATCTCTGTTTTTAGCTTTGTTCTAGCAGTAGCTCCCAGTGGCTGTTGATGTTTGTGCGCATGCACGAGATTTGCACGCACAAACATCTCGCAGCAAATCTTGCAGGGGGAGCTACTGCTACAACAAGGCTAAAAACAGAGACCAAATTCATTTTTTCCAAACAATTTTTTCATGTGGCAGTTTCAGGACACTTCGGTCAGTACAGACGAGCAGTATGGAGGTATCTGGATGTTTCATACACGATTCAAAAGTGAGCACAATCCACCGCCATTATATGAAAATCTATCCCCCCCCCGAACTCCAAAAGCATTAAGTTAGCTCCAAAAGTTCTCCGAGCCCTTCCTTGGCATGGCGGTGAGTAGAAAATTGGTGAATTATCGATTTTGGGTGAAGTATCCCTTTAAGATTTCCACTCTGGAGGGTAGTTTCACTTTTTTGAGTTTTTAAGCCACAAAAACAGCAACTCAACCTCCAGCAGTTGAGCTACATCATTTACACACATAAACAACACTATTGTGTATTTGAGTATACTTTACATTTAAAAACAGTAAACAAACAAACATCAGGTATCAGCCTTTTCTCGCTCCAAACTTTAAAATCAGCCTTTAAAAACCCACTATCAATCAAATTTGACAAGTTTTCCACATTCCCTCTCTGAGCGCCTGTCAGTCAGGCTGCACACAATAGCCGCCAGAGCTGGGCTTATCTGGCCAATCACAACAACATGTAATCAACCCGCAGTGACCTGACCCAGAGCAGAAGGGCTTGGTATTTGTCTGACACAATGTAAAGCAGTGGAGATGTTTACACTATGGTCCAGCTATTTATGTATCACGAGGCAGCTGGCAGGAAGCAGTTAAAGTATTTGCAGTGAGTTCAGCGCCTCATATATGGTGTTATTGAATACATGAATATGAAAGTAAATAAATAACCAGCCATTCGCCTCAAATGGAGTCGAATTCTGTGGAGAAAGTGTGAACAAACCCTGAGACTGACATTTAAAAACAACAAAGAGCAGCTCAACTCTGCACTTTAGACAAGATTAAATAGGATGAACCGCCACAGAAATCACACTTTACATTACAACAACACCCACTCACTCCGACAGCTTACGTTCTAGTCAGTTTGCTTTGCTTCACACTGCAAGAATTACCCAAATGCACAGAGCTCAGTTCCTTACAAAGTCAATCTGAGATGAGAAATGTAACTGCAATCAACATCTAGTGCGGCGGCGGCGTCACAGAACGGGGAGGGATTTTGCAATCTGCTGTAAGATACTCAGCTCCACTTTGAAACATCCTGATATATCTGAGGAAACCTTTTAAGTCCCTGCTCTTCCTCACAGGTGTTTTCCGCTAATCTTTCTGCTTATGTCTCTAACACAGAGACCGACAGGCTGAACTCGGCGGCTGAAGCCGTGCTGGGAATCACAGTGTGATGTCAGGTCAGCGAACCCTCACGCAGGAGAGGTCCAAGTACTGCTGCACCTGTTGAGCTGCATGCACAGGACTGTGTATATTGTTGTTGCTGTGTCATTTCAGTCGCAGTTTTTTATTATTATTTTATACTTTTATTCTATTTCTATTTGCAATAAAGTTATACTTAGTCAGCTACTTTTATTTTGGTTATTGGACTTGCACTGAGACTAGAGAAACGAATTGAAATGACAATAAAGATAACTTGCATCCCTTGAATGCAGCGTGGACTTATAAGGTGAAAATACGTACACAATCAACAATCAACACTTCTTTTTTAACCTTTAACGAATAAATAAAAAGGTTTGTTGAACAATGATGAACACAAAAACTTGTTACAAATGGTTTCCAAAGGCAACACAAGTCACAGCGTCGTGAACTGGGGCTTAGGTTGTGTTTAATGTGACCGACAACTGCAGGGATTATACATGTCTTATCAGGTGTCAGATATCATCCTGTCATTTATCTGGCAACACCTCAGTTGTAATTATACACATGTTGTGTTCCTCGAGGGCATCTTCAGCTGGTTTTAATGTTAAAGCTGAATACAGCGGCTGTGAACTTAACTCAACTTTGTTCATAACGCACCTTAAAAAGTGCTGTACATAGAGACGTAAAACACTGAGTGAAGCACACGGGAGGTTTTCCCCCCATTTAGACTTGAGTTTGCATTAAATTAAAAAAAGATGTTTGCATATGGAGAAGATGAAAATAAGGCTGGATGGCAGCCAATTAGTCTGTAGCTCGTAACCTACTTTACCAATTTTATTATGATTGATTGTTGTAATAATCAGTCAGTTGTCAGTATTCAATGTTCACAATGTGACTGCTGACATTGTGAAAGCTGTAAATCAGGTCACCTTCACTAACACTTATTATAATAACCACAAACACTGATTATAAGGAAGTTCACAATGTGACTGCAGAAGTAAGTGATATATTTGTGAGTCATTGACAGCAATCACTTACATAGAGTGTTTGGTCTGTAAATCAGGTCACCTTCACTAACACTTATTATAATAACCACAAACACTGATTATAAGGAGCAGTTGCTGTGACAATAAACTTAACCTCACAGTATATATATATTTTTTTGGGATCTTAAATGATTGTCAACTCAAAACATGAGTTGACCTATTTTCACTCAATTGCTAATTTCACTATCAACGCCAACATCGGAAATATTAAATTGTCATAAATGCTACTTCTCAGTCTTATCATTCAAAATGTTCATAAACATAGACTTCTGTTCTGATAACTTATCATCACTGATAATCCCCTACAAAGAATATTCAATTATTCTGAAGACTCAGAAATCATTACAATGTTTGTTACTGTAGTTCCCACGAGTTGTGTGTGTGTTTTTTTCTTTACAGTACATTCATAAAAGTATAATCAAATGACTAATATGTACACAAACAAAAAAAACTTCCTCTCTCGTTTTGACTGACAGCTGCAAATCACCAAAATAATCGAGCTATAACCAGCTCCGACTCCGAGGCTGCGCTAACAAGTGTATAAATAAACTTATGTCTTCTGTTTAAATTTATCCTCTGCTGCTCTGCTGCTCTTTGTCTCCATCAGGTCACAGCTGAATAAATATATTTGAACATTTAATGCAACATACAGAACAATTCCAGCACTTTATCGTCCATTAAGGAAATTCAAGTCGGCTAAATAATGAATGAGTGGACTACGTTGAATGAATCCCATAATTGTTTTGATTTATTGTCTCTTTTCCTCACTCCGTCTCAGCCTCTATTACTGCTGCTGCTGACGCTGTTGTGTCTTTTGAAGATAAATGTGCACCACCACCATTAATACATCTTCACAAGAGAGGCTCTTATCTTCATTTACCCATTGCCACATTGTGTTGGAGCTCGACTGATGAAAGACTTTTTTTCCCTTTTACCACACACACTCACACACACTTAACTCTGGGTCTGAATCTAAATGTCAACTTCACAGACTTTGCAGCCTTTTGTCACGCACCAGGTGAAATGAGGACTTAATAGATTTGATGTTCACGGGGAGATTAATTGAAATTCCTGGCCCTGTATCTTCTGAATGATGCTAATATTAGTAATTTATAGATGATATGTAAATCTATCGCTCAGTGCTGAGTCTAATGCAGCAAAATGTTCTCTTTAAACGCGCTGCCAAAAACAATATTACAACAAAATTAAATCCTTGAATGATGATGACTTTCTGCTAAACTTTCAAACACTTCCACGCTGCAGTAAACTGTGCCACAGTAACCATGATGACTCAGGCCCAGAGCCAGTAGTTTTCCATACGCCAAGACGGGCTCAGTTGAAGGTGTTATGAGCTCAAATTAGGGATAATACGTTTCTCAAGCGTGTAAAGAGAGATGAACACAAACAATACCAAAGTCTGCAGCAGTAGTAAAACCAACCTGTAAACTAAATCCCAAATGTGTCAGTGCTACTCCTTCCCGGATGTGAGGCACAGAGATGAAACAAAAACTCTTCTGCTTTGTGATTGGTCAAATTTAAGGGATTCCCTCATCAGGTTTTGGTTTTCAACTTTTGACCCTCAAAATCTAATCTGTTCATCTTTTAATCCAAGTGAACCATGACAACATAATCCATTACAGAGTTATGGTGTTTAAATACAGATATTTGCTCACAAGAATGATACGGATGACCAGACATTATGCGTCCATGCCAAACATCAAGCTTTTCCTTTAAGGCAGTTTCCAGAAAGCTCATGTTTCTGTTTTGTAAAAAGTATTTCAAGGCATCAAGAGTTATTAACATAGGTTTGTTTTAGCAATTTGGTGAATAACAACATGCTCCAGCAAATCCTAAGTACGTCACCAGTGACCACAGACGCTTTTTACCTGGCTGAACCTATAACGTACAACCAAACCTGAGCACTTGACACTTGGCTGGCTTTACTCGCAGGGCAGGGCTAACATAATTATGCATAATTACTACTCTTGACGTAAAGTCACGCTAAAAATTTCCCTTTCACCTTACTGAGGCGGTGATGAGATGTTTATACTTCCTGTTACTAGCTGATCCTGCCCTGCTTGTGTTAATTTAGTCTGGTTGAAACGTTGTTGTTGTTGTTGTTGTTGGTCAGCCATACTAATGCTAAGACATAAAACTCTAAAGTATTTTGACTTTAATTGCCTACAAGAGGTTCAAGTTTGTAAATTAACGACTCAGATTACTTGCCTTTGTATTAATTTAAGACACCTGTTGTTTAATTAATATTCTCATCTAAGAATAAACGTGCCCTTTGTATTCTGGAAACATCTGGAACAACCAAAAAGTTAAAAGAAAGTTGTCATAATGAAGCTGAGCAATACCGAGAGAAAGCACCAAAACAAGCTCATAGGTCATAATTTGCATAAAAGTAACTTCCAGACACAATAATTAGACATAAGAGGTGGACAGGACTTCATTAAGTAATGAAGATTTGAATCTAACCAAACGGCCATAATTATCCACATACTGCTACTAAAACCTGCGACTGGCAGCAATGTAAGCTCAACTAAATGTTCTGCATGACTCACTGAGTTTCCAAACTGGGAGGGAAAAATCATATTACGATAATGATAATGCAGCAGACGGGCTGACCAACAGCACAGAAGCTGCTAAAAGAAAACAAATAATCAAAACTGACAAATCAACATCCTTTTTCCTAATGTTTCCCCTTTTTTTCAAGCGCATCGACCTTTGTACAATATTTCTTCACAGACAACGTTTCCTTACAGATATGAGTAGTTTGTTTGTCTTCGTGAAAAACAGTGTGGTTAATTGCAGCCCTGCTGATTCATCACAATGCACTTCCATTATCAACATGCCTCACTGTCAGCACAGCAGCACCGATAAGCCCTCATGTAGGTTGCTACCTGAATACCAGAGGAAAAATAAGACTTGTCAGTTGAGGTCTGAAGTTCACATTGGGTGTTCTTCTTTCCTTCTTCTTTTTTTAAATGAAAACTACTGATAACACTGCTGGTGCTAATGTTACAAGATACACTACCAGTCAAGAGTTTGGACAGTGTTTTCTTTAATTTCATTACTTTCTACATTGTAGATGCAAAACTATAAAGGAACAAAAAAGTGTTAAACAACGCAGAATATGTTTACATTTTAGATTCTTTGCAGTAGCCATATTTTTGCTTTGATGGCAGCTTGGACATTCTGTCATCTGCTTCATGAGGTTGGTTTTCCAACAGTCTTGAAGGAGTTCCCATTGCTGCTGAGCACTTGTTGGCTGTTTTGCCTTCAACATCTCAGTTGGGTTGGTTTAGGTCAGGTGACAGATACAGTAACACTTTGGTTTTAATTGACAGTTTTGCGTTCACAATATAACTCCATATCTGTTCTTGCATAGCTTTGATGTATCCAGTATGAATCTACAATGTAGAGAGTGATAAAAAACAAAAAAGGAAAAACCATTGAATGAGAAGGTATGTCCAAACTTTTGACAAATAGTGTAGATTTTTAGCAGAAATGACAATAAAAACATTGGAAGACACAAGTTGCACATTTAAAAATACAATAAATATATCTCTAATCCTAAAAATAGCAGCCACTGCAAACTGATATTCAACTATTACTCGACTTTTCCACATCAAGGATCCCCACAACACACCCTGAATCCACTGGAAAATAAATAAATAAATACAAATCAGAGTGAGGAGGATTCATGCTGGTGGGAATGACTCAGAAGATTAAATGACAACAAAAAGGCAAGCAAGATATACTCATGAAGAGATTTTTTTTTAATCCTTGCACCTTGAGTTGAAGTTTAGCTGCATATCACCCACCAACAGGCAGCAGAAAGGTGTCTGCTGCTGATACACAACAACGAAACCACATCCGAGGACAAAAAAAACGCACACAAAAAACCCAATATCATGAACATCTTTTAGGGAATCACTGCGGAAACTGCAGACACCGAGCGGTCGCCACATTTCCACTGCCAGTGCCAACACTGTGTCACGGATATTTCATAATAACCCACCATGGGTCCATCCATCATCCATCCAACCAACCAACCAACACTGCTGCGAAAGATAACAGCTAAGCTCGCGGTGGTGGTGTCCGTTTCTGGGCTGCACCTACCACACACACACATACACACGTTCGCTTGAGTCTTATTTTAAGAAATACGCGATGTGAGCTTTTAAGTTGGCGCAGCAGGTTGGATGCTGTCGAAGAAACCGTGTGCTACATTTAACCCCCCCACAACCAAGGCCTGTTTACATAGCTAGCATGCGTGCTAGCACTTGGATAGCACTGATGGGTGACGTTTCCCCGAACGTTAAACGCCGAATGGCCGTTAAAACCTCCCGAACGTTGACGTCAACAGTCACAACGGAGGTCGCACGCGGGGCGGTTTCCTTACCTTTTTACCCCCTTTTATTTGTTTTTTTCTTTCCGACGTTTAGTCCCCGTAGCCTAATATTAGCATACAGCTGCTAACTGTCAAGACTTGGCCAGCAGCGAGCTAATGTCCCTCCTCCTGCTGCTGCTCCAGAAAACCACACTGACATGACCACATCGCTGGGAAAACATCGACGATGATATCCATCATAGATTAAACCTCCCTCCCGACACCAAAGCCGCTGAGATGCAATATCGATAACTCATAGGCTGCCGTTCACTGTGTACTTACATTAGGTCCACTGAGAGTAGTCTATCCATTGGAAGCCGCCGGGTAATATGTAATAGCAACCCACACAAGTGTGACATAAACGAATTTCAATCGGTGACCCAGTTTCTCTTCACCGTCATGCCTGTCGGACCACTAACCTAGTTTTTCAGCCAATGGCGTGCGCGCTACTGCCGTAGGTACCCCTCCAACCAATCACAGGCAAGTTCACGCTAGGAGAATGTGATTGACGTGCCCATTGGCCAATCACAGCCGAGGTAGAACGGAATGCAGAGGCTACTTGTGGACGCTGCGTTACGAGTCATTTAGAAGGTAAGCACACACCAGGAGACATGAGGTGGACCGGTGCTGAACTGCATGTCGTTACGTTGCTGTACCAGGATCTATCCACTTAGCCTACTTATACTGATTAGAAGTGATATAAGATCTTAAACGATGTATGTAATTATCATTATATAGTAAAATAATTACCATTTCCCCTTGTTTGTATGTATTTGTATTATGTATAATATTTTAATCCATTTTATTCATCTTTCTCCCACGGGTTTTCCAGCTCTCAGAGTACCGGTAGCCTATATAGTTTAAAAGCAGGTAACGTTTACTCAACATTGTAAAGAAGAAAAGATAAACAAACACTGCATGAAATGTGAGGTGGCCTGGTGCTTAATTGCACACCACTTAAAAGCACATACTGTATATCACTTGCAAAGATGCACTTAAGTGTCTCAACTCCTTTTATTATGGTTCTTCTCCCTATAATTTCCCAACTGTCTGTGGCCTATAAAAGCAGGTGGTCGAGTATAAATCGCCTGTATTTTTCCTCACTTATACTAGTAGTTCAAAAAAGCACCTAAAGTTTACTTGCCAAAAAAAAAAGTACAATTCAAATGTGTCTTTACAATCAACTTTGAAAACTGGAGATATTCGTGAGAACAAGTAACATCCCTATTGTCTGCATACTTGCTCACACACGGTATAGACTGCATTTTTGCCACTTGCTGATCATGTTTCTACCTCCTTTACAAACAGAAAAAATAGCCACACAATACATACTGTAACCAGATAGTTTTATTTAAAGGGTCATGTACACATACTGTATTTGATTTCTTTTCCTTTATGATCTCACAGAAAACTGAGAAATGAAGTAGTCCTACAAAAGGAAAGGAACATTATACAGGTATACATAGCCCCATTCACCCACTAGGAGGCCATGAGAAGAAAAGTCAATTTACTGCCCCCTGCTGTTTTATTTTTGTGGTGATTTGGTTTAACTTGGTTAATTTTGACGAGAGGCTCTGAGAATACAGACAGAAAAGATGTGTAGCTTACCTTGAAGCTATTATCATTTGTTTTGATACACTCCTATGTGTATTTCCCAAAGTCATACTCAAGGGTGCACTTATAATATGTCTATTTTTATTAGTAGTATTATCATTTTTTAGCACTTTGTCCTCATTGGATGATTCACAGTGGGGAGTGACAGAAACTGATTTGGTTGGTAATTGTTCAGTGCACAGCTGGATCCCCGACAATGAAAGAAGAGAATAAAAGTGTTGTGATGTTGTTCTCTCACACACACTCACAAAAAATACATTTTAAGGATCATTATCTCACTGATGCTTTTGTTTTTCTGATGAAAGCAGTTTGACAAAATTGTTTCTTGACCCATTTTGATCAAGTCATCAAGCCAACTCTTTATATTGCTAATAAAGAAATAACCATCATCATGTTACATGAACATTAAAATCAAAACAGTACCAGTTGCACCATAACAAGAATTTAACTTTTCAAACAGTTTGGTGAAATTGATTTATCAATTTTCAATCAAAGGCAATAGAAAATAAAGAACTGCAAAATATCAAACTCACTTTTCTCTGACAACATGTATGATGATTTCAATGCTGTATGACTTTGGGTCAGTGCTTTGTATCTCTATCACTTTTTTTTTATTATCATTCCTTCTCTTTCTTATAACCTTCTGATGAAATATCACAAGTAGAAACCAACATACCTGAATCAGGTCTGACTCTAGCGACTTCATACATGTCTGTCCTGGTCGCTGCAGAGAAAATCTTGTATCAAGCTTGTTTGGGAAGAACAGGTGACTCAGATTTGGCTCATAGCACTTCGTATCCCCCTTGATCCAAGTAATTGGCTGATTTAATGGCTATAAATAAATATCAACATGAAAACAACTGCCTGGGTCTGCGTCCTCAAACAGTAACTTCGTTTTCACCAGAGATAAAGACAGTATTGAGTGTATGGGAATAAAGTAAACTTTATTTGACCTCCAGGGAACTGTAATTAACAACAATTTGTAACAAAGTGGCACTGTAATAACGTAAGCACATATTTCTAACTTCTTCCTCTCATTATTAGACAAATTATATTCACTCATATTGGAAAGAAATAGCTAGAAGGTCTGTGCTTGTTACAGGAGACGAATATGAGGTTTTGTGGCTTTTATTGCAAACACACATTCAGCCACTAGATGTCAGTGTTAGGCCATAGAAAAAAATGATGCATGGCTGTAAAGCTAAACTTCACACGCTTTAACCACGTGTTGTCGGTTTGCTATTGTTGTAGTTGTATTTTTATTGATCTTTGTTGTTTACATCTTTTTTATGAAAGCATTGACAAAGATCCATTCATCCCATCTGGATAAACTGTCATTTAGTTGAAGGTTAGCCTATTATATCAATAAATATCGCAGGTTAAGAAATAGAGAATGTAAAATAACCGTCTTTTATTTTGATTTTTTGTTTGTTTAAAGTCTTGAAACTCGTCATCCAACATCCAACCAGTTATTATTACAGTATTACCTTCTTGTGCTATTTTACTGCCTTCACAAACTGACGGAATAACTTTAATCACACATTGAATTCATTTTTCACAAATTAGCCCACTTCCATTGCGCCTTAGGCTATATATCTATTAGTCTACACAACTTTATTACACTCTTTTCATCTTAATTATCTCAAATCATTTAGAAAAAAAACGCACAAAGTCCAGTATGAGGAGCGGAGGAGACATGAAGTTGCCAGTTTCGAGGCGCTCCTGAACGCATCGCGCCTATCACATGGCAGGTGATCGTTGAGAGGAGCTCGCGCAGAGTGAGGACGCTGCTGGGTGCAACAGACGGAGGGGCAAGTGTTCAGTTCACGGCATCTCCCTGTCCGTGTGAATGTGTTACATGTGTGTGAGTGAGTGGTTGAGTGAGTGTGTGCGTGTGTGTTTTGTGAGTGTTATGTATGTTATGAGGAAGTGTGTGTGTGTTTGTGGGCTCACTTCATCACTTTAGGTGACTCTCTCCCGCACAGCAGATTCAAAGGATTTAGTTCCGGTAAAAGCTAAAGAGGAGTTTGCAGCGCCTGTCCTGTAAGTAAACTAAACTAACTGATAACATGACGCTCATTAACGCAAACACTGGTTGTTGTTGTTGTTGTTGTTGTTGTTGTTGTTGTTACACCTTGAGATAAATGTCATTGTTTTCCTTGAGAAGTTGAAATGAATGAACACAGTGGATGTCAAGTTTATCACAACATTAGTTTTTAAACTCAGCAAAAATATGTTTTTAAGCTAGCTGTGTTCGGTTCTTTCTTTCTTTCTTTCTTTCTTTCTTTCTTTCTTTCTTTCTTTCTTTCTTTCTTTCTTTCTTTCTTTCTTTCTGCTGTTTATATCATGGTGCCTCGTGTGTGTTGTCTGCAGACTTAATCATACCTTTAATCCTCTTGACTAATACTGGGATACTCTATACTTTTCTTATAGGGACTTATTGTTGCTTTTAATATCAGTATGTAGCCTCCTGTCTGGCTTTTTGATATGCATTTACAGTTAGTAGGATAGATGATGGTCTTTCCCACATGACAGTAAATGTGGCTTGTGCTGTGTATTGGTAAGAATATGGTGTTATGGCAGATATCTGAAAGGGAGGGAGGGGAAAAATCGTCTTTTTTTTGGGAATAATTCTCAGTTGACAGTTTATTTTCATGAATACAGACTTGTGTTTGTGTTTTACAGCTCCTATAACATCTTATATATCACTTTGTGTCATCTGAACAGAGCATTGAACACCAGTCAGAGGTTCAAATACAACACAAAACCACTGTCACCATGTAAACTGCGGATAAAATATCAATCGATACACTATCATGTCCTAAAATATCGAGATATTTCAGTGTATTGAAAATTTTCTCCCACCCCCTTTTTATACAAAGCCACACACTCCAGGATAGAAGACAGGCGACTTTTCCCCTTGTTTCTCCGCCTGCTCAGTCATGTAGCACCACCACCGCTGTCAGCTCGGAGATACAAAATGATGTTTAGTTGTACTGACACATGCTGTGTAATTGCAAATCATCAGCCTCTGACAGCGTGAGTAAAGGAGGGGAGGAGGGAAACAGAGAGAGAGAGAGGAGGGAGGAAAAAGAAGAAGGGATGCTGATATGCTAATGGAAGAATTACCAAGGCTGATGTGTGGCTCCCCTCTGCTAAAGCATCTGCTGCATCCAACGCCGGAGTTATAGGCTACACATGAACGCAACACCACACGCACGCACACACACACACACACAAGCAAAGCAGGAGATCACAGGCGGGCGGCTGGAGAGCTGAAGGAGCCTCCTGCCAGTGAATGCAGCAGGACGGTGCCTCTTTTCTATTGCAAATCCCATTTAAAAAAAAAAAAAAAAATGGAGTGGGGGGTGGGAGTTGAAAAGCATCATTTGCCACTGATGACAGTGAATTGATTAAAGCCGCTCCGGTCGGTTGGCAGTCGGGTGGCATTAGCAGCACTCATCATCAGAGACAACAGAGGAAATGAAAACACAAGAGGCTGAAGTGAAGTGGCGAGACGACGACGACGAGCATGTTGGAGCAAATTCAGAGTTGTTCACTCCAGCAGTTTGTTTTAGCCCCACTTGTTTAAAAGCCAAGCTTCTGCACCACACACACATTAACACACTAACACACACACACACACACACACGCTGGATCATCAGCAGATGATGGCACTCATCCCTGTGATCAAAGCGGCTCGTGTAATACCAAGAGCGGTGGTCTTTCTCTTGCAGTCAGATAGGTTCAGATGATTCGCCTGTCATCTTCACCGCCGCTGCTAATCACAGCGCTACACTGCAGTTCACTGGAGGTAATCCACTGTTCCCTAATGGGGAGGGGGGGGGGGATAAGAGAAGGAGAGAGATACAGTACAGTACAGGGTGGAGGGGTGGGGGGGCAGATTAAGTCAGAGGAATAGCTGCACAAAGAGGGATGAGATAGAAAGAGCAAGAAAAGGAGAAGAAACCAGGAGCAGGAGGAGGGAAAAAAAAAGTCATGCTGTTAATCTGCAGGGAGGGAAGGAAAGAAAAAAAAATCCTCAGAGAGAGGGTGGAAGAAAAGAAAGAGAGGGGCTGGAGGTGGGGGGTGGGGGGCATAAACAAAATGAAATGAGTGTATAGTTTATTAGAGGTTATCTTTAGTTTGCCGTCGAGCCGAGGGAAAGGAAATGAGAAAAAGGAGGTAGAGAAGAGCAGCAGAGGACGGAGGGGGCAGCGAGGCCGTGGACGGAAAACAGAGGAGGGAAGAAAGTAAAATAGAAAGGTGGAGGAATGGCGGCTTCTGTATTTTAGTTTTACATGCACGTTTCTTTGAGTATTTAAAAGATTTAACAGGTGGTGAAGAAAATGTAACGCTTCATCATGAAACTTCACGACTTTAAACTTTAATCCCCCTGTTTGAGAAGAGTCGTTAAAGCCCGTGGTTGTTTGAGGATGGAGGATTAGAGCTGATGCACTTCACTTAATTGATTAGTGAATCAAGAAAATAATCTGATGAGTGGGCGGAGCCATTTGCTTATTCTGTATTTACGCTCAGAGTCATCGATTTTTCACTTGTGTGACTGAATCAACTCTTCCACTGCAGCCACTCGCTCTGTTTCCTCATGTGTCTCCTACTGTCTCCTGCTTGGTATAGATGTATTAAACATATTTATATAGTACTGGATCTCCATGATGTGACTCCAGGGATGTTGATGTTGAGAGAGGGATGTGATTGGACGAGGACAGGAAGCGTTAAGATGGAAAATTAGGACGGAAAGAAGGGGAATCACTCAGCAGCTTGTTTGTTTCTGTCTCCATCAGCTCGACACGAGAAAAGACTGTGAGATGAGGAAGCAGCACTTTGTCATTTTGCACGTTTAAGGCGCTTGTATTTCAGTTTGTCTGTGATGTTATGCAATAGTTTAGGAAGTGACTGTTTTCTGTGCATAAACAAACACATGCACTGACACGTTAAACAAACAGCAGAGTTGTGCGTCCGCTGCTTTTTATCCCAGCGAGAAGAAAAACACATTTGCTTAAACGATGTATAAGAGTTGTCGCTGCTGCATTTGAACCTTTCACTTCCCCTCCACGAGTACGACTTCTGTCTTTTATCAGTGTGTCTTGTGCTGCAGGGACACGATCGTCAGTGTCGTCCTCACAAAGATAAAGAACCAATAATCACTGAAGGAGATGTGACTGATAGGAATATTTGTCACTTGTCTTAAAGGGATAGTTCATCATTTGGGCAAATTGGGCCATTGCCATAATCTCTATAGTCATAGCAGTAGGTTCTTTACCTTTAATTGTTGGTGCAAGCTGTTTTTGGAACGGCGGAGCAGAGCCGCGAGCTGCTCAGAGCTACGCTACGGAGGAACCTGCACATTCACCACACTATGAGATAATAACACAACGTTACCAGACAGAGTTGTTTTAGAGGTAAATACAGAGACTGCTTGCTGAAAAACTGCCCCTGACGGAAACGCATATCTGTTTTGCATGAATTTACCTCTAAAACAACTCTGTGTGGTAACGTTGTGTTATTATCTCATAGCGTGGTGAATGTGCAGGTCACAACTTGTCCACCAGAGCGTTTTGGAGTTGTTGGATTGTGTATTTGATGAGGGAAACCAAGAAATCCCATGAGCCTCCATAGCGTAGCTCTGAGCAGCTCACGGCTCTGCTCCACCGTTCTAAAAATAGCTTGCACTGACAATTAAAGGTAACGAACCTACTGCTATGACTATAGGGATTATGACAATGGGCCAATTTACCAAAATGTTGAACTATGCCTTTAACTCCGTCCTATGGCGCATGATTTATAGATACACATACCAGGCTGTCTATAGAGGAAGATATATCACTTTGCAGAGTTGCTGTTTAACTTTCTTATGCAAGAAGTCTGTGGTTTTCAATGAAGAGATAAAAAAAATGTGAATTAAGTGGAAAGAAAGAGCGAGATGCTGAATGAGGTCAGTGGATGTGGGTGGACAGAAATCCAAATTCTTCTTTTTCCAGATTAAAAGTTGAACCGTCATTAGTTTTAGTGTAAAAAAGAAAAAGTCAGTTTTTCAGCCTGTTGCATGACGACGTTTACCTGAGACCCTCTGGAAGACAAACGCACACATAAAGTGCACATACAGCCTCTGCTTATGTGACTGCAACATCATCCTGTAATGTGATCTTGACTCGGTGAAACCTTATCTCCTCCTGTAGAAGGAGAGCTGCTGCTGCTGCTGCTGCTGCTTTTCTGTTCTGTCCCTGCCCGGTCGGTCGGTCGGTCTGCATGCTTGGCTCGTCGTCATCGTGGAGATACAAGTCGTTACCACCCGGCGAGCTTCTTACACTCAGGAAGGAGGCGAATGAGACCGTTGCACAAAAAAACCTTTGAGCTCCGTCTGAATCAGCTGGCAGAGCACAAAAACACTTCAGCAGCTCAAGTTGGGTCTTTGCTCCAGCAGGAAGTGGCACTGGCTCCGTTTTATAGCCGACCGTCATTGTTTCTTTTTCATGCAACTGAAAGTTTTTGTTTCTTGCTCTTGTCACCTGACCCGACCGAGACGTTTCTTGGCTCCCTGTGTGTGAGTGTGTGAGTGTGTGTGTTGCAGTTTCTCAGAAATGGGAATGGGATGAGATCGGCCTGTGAGATAATGACAACAGTGGGTTTTATTCAGGAACATCTACACTGGGATTAAAAAAAAGCAGTTTCTGTTTTGACATTAAGTAGCGTTCACACACAGATGGAAAGGTCAGCAGAGGAGTGATGTTCGTACTTGAATGTGAGGAAATTCAAGTTTGGAGATTACGAAAGAGCTTAAAACTGGAGGTGGCAGGAAGCTTAGTCTATCAGGGTCAATAGGCCTATGGGAGTTATACGTTAATAAGATGTATAGAATAAATGGCAGGATCAAAACATAGGAACATCAATAAGTCCCAGATTCACACAATATGTCAAATGTCTCCAGCCATGTCATTAACTTCTATTTAAACACTTAATTAGTCTTATTTAAATTGATTTAAACAAAAGTTTTGCCAATGTAAAGGTCAAAGGATTTTGATGTTAATATCACCAGCAAAAAACAAACCAAAATCCCTCCAAACAGCGCTGTCACACTGAGGAATCATCAATGGATTAACATGCAAAATGTATTGTTGAGTTTTCAGTGGTAAATTTCATGCACAGTAACTTCATTGATAAAAACAAACAAACAATCTTTGACTTAACATGAATGAACCCCTGAACTGCTCTGTGCTAAAGCTGCTGAAATCTTGCTACGCTAATGCTAAGCTAATACTTTAAAATGAGTTTAAATAACAAATTTAACAGCAATAAAACCAATAGTTGTGCTAATTATTTGTTTTCTTTGTACTTCGTCCACCAACAAAAGCTTCAACTGTCTCATTCAACACAACGTCCTTGTTTTAATTTGCATCACGATGTGTGTGTTTTTTTTAAATGAGTCCATAAACAGGACGTGGGCGCTTCATGTGCCTCTATAGCCGCTATGTGTCCGACTGTTGCTCCCATGATGCTTTGCTGTGTCATCTCATCAGCTTCAGCACATGGCAGAATGAGTCCACTATCTAATTGTCCACTTCATTACTCACAGTAGCTCCCACTGTGTTTTCTTTCCCACCCCCCAGTCGGTCCACAGCTCGGTGCTGATTGGTTATCTCCAGCTGTCACATGGGTCCGTGTTGGTCTTTAATGTGTGTGTGAGTTAGTGTGTGTATGTGTGTGTGTATTAAGTGGTGTTGACATGTTGTTTTTACAGCACTGGCTTGCTGACACTGGTCTTTGAGCTCTCTGCTGGTTTCTACGCTCGGGGCCGCGTCGTCGGGGCCTCGAAATGAGCGTGGAGCGTGTCGTCTGCACAGCTGCTGTGCTTCCTAATCCAGGTGTTGCTTCAGAAAGAACCGGTTTCTTTTCCTGCTTTTTGTAGGTCGACAGTTAGAAGTTACGAGGAACAGTAAAAGTCCTGTTTTTACAAACTGCAGGACGTCCGACGGTTCGTTTCCTGCACATCTGAGGTTTTTGCATGTGTTCGTACTCCGTCCCATCTCCTCTCTAAAGAATCATGTGCGGTTGATAACGATTTATTCTCATCAGTGCTCTTTACCAGAGAAAATCCATGAGGAAAAAAATCATTACACACCATTAATTGTCGTCACGATCCCCGGTCAGTAATTAGAGAGAGGAGGTTGTTTTTTGATGGACTTCAGTGAGTTGATGTCCAGGAAGTAGTCAGTTGTCGGCTAGAACTTCCTGTTTAATCAGGAATTCACTTAAAAGATAATTACTTGATTGCAAGAGTGGTGATGTGATATGAAGTCTCATGCGTCATTAGTCGACTTATAAGCTGCACCCACACTGATCCATTGTAGTTTTAAAGGGGACATATTATGGAAATGTAACTTTTTAAAGGCTCTTAAACATATATTTGGGTGTTTGTCTTGTCTTCTGGCCCCAAAATGTGAGAATTGACAAAAAAATCTGTAATTTTCAGGTTCGCTAGGTTGAAATCCATATGGTTTTACGGGCTGTTCCTGCAATTGTCGTCCAGTGATGTAACTAGTTTTTGAATTTGCATAACCCCACCCCTACCTGGGACCAGTAGACAAGCAGTGGCTCATTTGCATTTAAAGGGACAGACACTGAAACCAGCCGCTCTGAACAGGACTGTTTTTAGCGGATGAAAAGAGCTGTGATGTTTGATACTTGGTGTATTTTGACCAAAGCATGTCACAGACACGTCTTTAAGACACCTGGCAACTATTTTAATTTGTGGAAAGGGAGCAGAATATGTCTCCTTTAAAACACATCACTTGTGCTGCATTGACACCTGTCGCTGAGACGTGGAAAACTGCAAAATGTTTTAGTTGTTTACAGCCATTTTAAACTTCCTGTGCATGTTTCAATATGTTGATGCAGAAGCTCAGATGAATGTGTTATATTGCACAGGGTATCGGATGGCCAGATACTAATAAACTTCTCCATTAGTCTGTGTCAACTTGTTGCTCCATTAGCAGTCTAGCTACGTCTAACACATCACCACGCTCATTGTTGTTGTGCTTGAAACTCATGCAAACAAACAGCAAACGAACCTCTGACTTTTTACATTTGGAAATGTCTCAGATGATAATGTGCATCATAAATCTGGCTGCAGCCGAGATGCCTCCTCTGTTATTTGAGAAGTTGTTCCCCATGAGAACAAAATCTGTCTCATAAACAACGTCCTGACTTCTCGGTTTTGTGCGAAGCTTCACACTTGGTCCTCGTTGTCGAACACGATTGTGCTGTGTGCGTTTAGCCGAGCGTTGTGTGACGAGGCCAAATATTAACACGATACAGGGTTTAAAGTATCGAGGCTCTTGTTGTTGTGTTTCGCCTGACAAACCCGCTCTCACTGCTGCTCTGCAGGCTCTGCATCTGTGTGTGAATGTGTGTGACAGCGCCATGCAACATCGACTTGTCAGAAGTCATTTTACTATGGTCATCACACAAACACACACACAAACACACACACAGGTTGTGTTGTGCAGCTATCCTTGTTAGGACATTGTGTTGACCTCCGACCCTGTCCAGGACTTTAGAGGTGAGGTGTCCACTGTCCAGGTTTTGTCTCCCACGAGGACGACTGGTCCTGACAGGGTCGCTGTTTACACCAGAACGTGTCCCAGAGAGGTAACACAAACACACACACAAACACACACAAACACACACAGACTGTGACCTAACCAGCGATCATTTCATCGGGAGCGAGGCTGTTGAGGTGGAAGAGCTAAATATAGACGTGGAGATGTTTGTGTATAAGTCAACCATGGCTTCAGCTTCATCCTCAGTGTTGTGTAGAAACCAGATACAAATCAACAACGTCCTTCAAAAACTGTGGAAAAAAGAAGTCAAAGTTATTATTTTCAAGTTTCAAATATCAGCTCAAAGTCAGATTAAAGAGACCCCGAGGAGTTTGCTTTTGGTTATAAAAGAGTCTCATATTAATGTGGATGAATCTACGTTACCCACATGTTAACGGTCCATTTTCAATAAATATATAATTTCGTCTTTATAGTTATTTTGATGTTATTTAGTGGTCGGCTCACCCAGCATTTCCTGGTTACGTGGACGCTGCCCAGTGGGTCATGGGAACTACGACGGTATCTGACCGTCTTCCAACCTCCGACTTTAGTTCTTCATTAATAAAAACATTCTTGGCAAATATTTTCACTTTTGTCCAAGAATTTCACCGTGCCCGGTGCTCATTGGACAAACTCTTTCCAAAGGTCCTCGTAGTCACTTTACATTTCTTTGTCACTGTGTGAGGACTTGAATCTGGAGCCTTAGTTTACATGTTCTCCCACGTCCTGCAGGTTTTCTCCCTCATTAATTTTTAATGGTTAATTTTGCGACTCTACAGTTCGATAGCTTGAGATGGCCTTTCTTCTGAGAGAAGAAATAGAGGTGACCAGTCTTGATCTGTGGAATACATAAATGAACAAATTAATTCATTATATTTCTTATGATTATATTTTTTGACTGTGTAAAATGTTTCCACAGCATCAAAACCAGCCAAATATGTAAAGACAGTGTTAGACAGTGTTCATTGAACTCTAAGAGCATTTTGGCATTTTTAGTTTACATAATGTATGTGTCTGTATGTATGTATCTCAGACTGTAGTATGAATACAACGTCCACAGTCTGTTTATTTATTGTTTATTGTTTATTGGATCCCCATTAGTCGTCATAAATTAATTTTACAGCATTTAAACAAAGAATTACATAAATCAATTAACCTGAAAATATTAACATGAATTTAGCAGTGCATATGAACATTAAATAGTACAATGCAAATTAATGTAAATTACAGAGTACAATCCAATGCACCGAGTACAATGTAAATTCATAAGTAACCTGATTGATAGCAATATTAACCTGAATGGATTCCCTTCATGTAGTTTTCTAGTAGACTATTGTACCATAATATCATGTCGAAACACAGCTTCTCTCAGTTTAATTTTGAAACTAGCCATTCCCGTGGTTGAAATCAAGTGTGGGGGGAGACTGTTCCAGTGAGCTATATTACATAACAGACCTTTTATGCGTTGGTTCTATAGGTGAAGTTTTTGCTGACTGTCTAGTTCTATAATTATGTTTCACATTTGTCGGATGAAGTTCAAAAAAAAGGTTTATGTAAGGTGTAAGTCTTTCTCAAAAACATTATGAGACTATAAGCCAAAGATCCATGTGAGTGTCAGACTGTCTAATCTGCGTGCTGCCCTGTTTTGAGTTAACTGCAGTTTAGAAATATCTTTCTTTGAGGCACTGGACCAAACTGTTGGGCAGTAGTTCAGATGGGACAGAACTAAGGAGTTAAGTAACAATTTGATAGTTGATTCATTCAACAGGTAGGTGATTCTTCTAATATTAGAAATATTGTAACTCATTTTAGACACTATACTATTGATATGATTTGACCAAGACAACGCTTCATCCACTATTACACCCAACAACTTTGACCTGTTCTATGGCAATGCCATTTAGAAAGATGCAGTTTAGGTTTCAGTGCATGATTAGAACCAATAACCATACATTTTGTTTTCAATACATTCAGCTTTAGCTTGTTCTCCATAACCCACTCTGAAGCTAGCATTAATTCCCGTTGAAGTAACTTTTCCACAGATGCAATGTTTTCTGCAGAGACATGCAATGTCGTGTCATCCGCGTAAATTGCTGCTCCTGCATGCTTAAATACATAAGGCATATCATTCACAAAGATGGAGTACAGTAGCGGCCCAAGGCTGCTCCCCTGAGGAACCCCGCTATTCAGCATTGTGATTCTTGAGAGAGTGCCATTAAACATCACACATTGCTGTCTGTTAGACAGATAACTTTTTAATAATCTGATAGCTGAATCATTAAATTTGTAAGATGACAGCTTTCTGAGTAACAACTCATGATCTATAATGTCAAAAGCTGCACTAAAGTCCAACATCACTACCCCTACAATCAATTTCTCATCAATACTCTTTAACCACTGATCTGTAAGAGATGTCAAGGCTGAGCAGGTCGAATAGCCAGTTTTATAGGCATGTTGGTGCTCAGAATTAATGCTATTCTCTTCAAAATACCTCTGAATTTGAATAAAAAGGATTTTCTCCATAATTTTGCCTAAAACTGGCAAAATGTGTCAACTGTTAGGTCCTGATAGAGGCTCTCTATTATTTTTCAACAGTGGAGTTATCTTAGCAACTTTCCACAGCTGAGGAAAGACACACTCATCGAAACATAATTTAAAAATGTGCAAAACCGGCTTCACCACTACTCTGGCCGATAACTTCTGTGTCGGTCTGAGGCCGAGCACAAACCATGAACTGACCTGAACTCCACCGGTTCCTCGACGACCAAGAAGTCCAAGTGGTGGAAAATGTGACAACACAAAAACCACAACACAGAGACACACACACACACATCCTTGTACTTCTATCTTAGTGAGGACATGTCATTGACATAATGCATTCCCTTACCCTAACCTTAACCATCCGAAACAAATGCCTAAAGTTAACCATTACTCTAAACCTAATATAAACCTGATTCTAACCTAATGTCATAACCCAAGTCTTAGCCTCAAAAAGCCCCTTGAAAAAGTGAGGACCGGCCAAAATGTCCTCACTCTGTTGGTTAAAAACTCGTTGCGGTCCTCACAACGCAGCATTTACAAGAACACACACACACACACACACACACAGAAAGAGAGAGAGGGTGAGGAGGAGGTAGATTTTCTGGCTGAACTACAGACCGGCACAGGGAACATCCTCGTCTTAAATGTCAGTGGTCCTGTCGCATTGATGTCAATTGGTGAAGAATCTGGTGTTTCTTGTTGGCTCGGAGCTGCACACGCACACGCACAGACACACACACACACACACAGGTTTGTGTCATTATCCTAGTCAGGACGCTGCACCCACTTCCTACCCCACAACACTGCACCATAATAACCACCACAACCACAGATCCATGCGTACAGTAACGCAGCCTCACCTCACACCTCACCCCCCCCCACCTCACCCCCCGACCTTCCCCAGGACCTCACTAGTGCGGTTTTGCCTGGTTGGGCCCGGGCCGCCGCGGTCCTCATGAGGCCGACTGGTCCTGACAAGGTCGGTGTTTAAACACAGTTGTATTTACCCCGTGTGACAGGACGGCCTCGGGGGCTTAGCCTGTTTGGATTAGTGTCACCAGCTAGAGGCCAGACCTCAGTGAAATGAGGAGGAACAGCAAACTCACACACACACCCCTCGCTGTGTGTGTTTATATATGCATGTGTATGTGTGTGTCTGTGTTTTCCTGTGTTAATGCTTAACCCTTCCTCTCGACCGTGCAGCTTCACATGCGTCCTTCTGGCATTTCCTCTCTCTCGTTTCTCAGGCTCATCATCCCAAACTAAACTGAAAACCCTGTGTTGCATGTAAAGGTTTCAGTCGGTGATGCTGGAATTTCAAACGCTGCCGGTTTCACCAGTTTTAGCGAAACAATGACAGGCCTGTGGATGTTTGACAGGTCGACTCGCTTAATTTTTAACATGCAGGGACCCCTGAGCTGAGCAGAGCTGAGCCGTGTCATGACCTTTTATCAGTGAGTGAAAGGTGAATCCTGGTCATTTCACAGCCTGATACTGTTACATAACTGTAAATAAACTTTTTTATATTTATTTATTTCCTGCAAGATGCATGATGCAGCCATTTGCATGTGTACAGTAATATATGCACATCCAAATGTCTTGGCTACATCGTGTGCGTGTGTATATATATATATATTTATATTTTATGTGAATACACTGGAATAATGTTTCCAACCTTCTGTTCCTGTCAGCCGAGTTAGGAAACAAAGTGCAGATGGAACATTTTCTTCTCATAGATCACAGCTGTTACTGCTCCACTGCCTCACGCCCCTAATATTTCCCCCTGAGTTATAATCAGCAAGGCAGCGATGGGTGAACCCACCTGTGTATTTACAAGAACAAGTAAATTCGTACTGCGTCACGTCTTTGTAACAGTAACATCACACATTTTTAAACTAGATGTATTTTAGTGTTCAAGATGGTGCGTTCACTGTCTTTATAGGATTTCTTGTGCAAAATTTGTCAAAATTGTGAATGAAAAGTGCAGAAAAGTGTAAGTAAAGGTGGACACGGCTTCTGTGATGTCGGTTTTTGAAGCTCAGAGCGAGCTGCTGAGCTGTAGTTGACTTGGCATCGTCTGGCTCCGCCCACTCTCCTGGCTGTTCCATATAATAATAATAATAATAATAGATTTTATTTGTATGGCGCCTTTCAAGGCACTCAAGGTCGCCTCACAGAAAAACAAAACATAATCACCTAATACATAATAAAGCATAATAAAGCAGAGCATACAGAACATCAAATAAAGTGTAAGAGACACAAGAATAGGACATTAATATAAGGGAAAGAGGAGGAGGAGCCTGAGACTTAGCATACGCTCAGTTACCTGTCACTCAAAGTGGCCACGCCCACAATTATGCTAATTATAGGCCTTAATGAAACTGAAATAAGTCTCTTACATAAAAATGTGTCTGTCGTGCCTTTTTTATAACGGAGGAAATGATCCGTACGTGTTTTCAACCCTCTTTAAAATTGAAGTTTTGGAGTTGAAACGTTTTGTTGCTTAAGTGTCGGCTTCATTTTTCAGTTGAGTGTTTGTTTTGGTGCTACACGGCGTTTAGCATCTGTGCTAACTGTTGTCTTTAGGTTCTGTTGTTTCGTGCTAATTTTTATTTTGAAAATCACAATGTCGGTTCAGTCTCTACTGAAAATCTCTGTTTATATTTTCTATTATATTTTACAGCAGCAGTTCCTGTTGCAGGGGGATTGATTGACATGAAATCAGTTAACAATAAAGTCTGACAGTGGATCAATCATTTTGAATGTCGAAATGTCAAACACTTCCTGGTTGGAGGTTTCTGATTAACGAGGATTTTTTTGCTTCTTGCTGTTTGATACCTGTGAAGGTCGTTTCTCCAACTCTTCACTCTAACAAACGATTGATCAAACCTTTTCCCCCCCGTATTGGTAGATGACACTTTGTAACCCTAACCCTGTTTCTGCTGCTTTTATCTCTTCCTTCATTATCTCCAGCAGAGATGAGCGGTGGCTGACATTGGAGAGAAATTAATGTGAAATGAGTTGTGTTTCGCTGACATACAGCTGTGTGTGTGTGTCTCCATCCTCCTCCTGATTACAGTATAAGTCAGTTTGATGATTAGCAATAAGTAATATGCTTATGTTAATAGTCCAGCGGCTAAGTGTCATACATCAATCCGCTTAGTGTCGGCTCATATCAGCTCTGCTGTTTGCCTTTGTTGCAGCAGCTCTGCCTTGTGGGTGAAATCGGCCACTTTATAGCTTATCTCTGACTTCCTCTGGCTCCGCTTCTCTACCCTTGTACAGTACATCACTGTGTGTGTGTGTGTGTGTGTGTGTGTTTTCTCACAGTAAATTCAGTTGCATCATGTTGTAATATTTTAATGCTGGTATCACAAGCCAGAGCCAAAGAGCCGGAGCTAAATACCATTTAATGTCCTAATGGGCGAGCGGTTGTGATTCACTGCAGCGACTTCCTCACGGACGCTGTTACAGGGTTTTTTATCCGTCCATCTCGGCTGTTGGTGCCTCCGAGGGGCCGGAGCTGCTCCAGGCCGGGGGGGTGATTAGCACAGGCAAACGGCTCTGTAACCGACACGACAAAAAATGTGGTCGTACTGGACACCTGCCAGGTGTGTGAGCGTGTGAGAGTGTGTGTGTGATACTGCAACAATAGCAGCCCTGTGATCTCTCCTCAGGCTGCAGCCTTGGGTTTAAATGTGTGTAGATAGAGACAACCTCTGTGTGTGTGTGTGTGTGTGTGTTTTATTCATAGTCCGGAGCAGCTGTTCCCTTTTTTATTTATATATATTTATGGAAACTTTCACCTGCAGCATTACAGGAAGTTAAGAGGGAGAGAAAGAACAAAACAGGCTCATTCATTCATTTAAATGGAAATCAGCTAAAGTCTGACTCAGCTTAAGTATTTAACTTAAGTGTTTCTCTTTGGTTGTTGATTTTGCTTATTATACCTTTTTAAGTAGTTTTTTTTTATCACTAGCACAGGGACGTCCCTCATGTAGACAGCAGGACTCTTTACAACAAATACATATTTAATGTGTTTGTGTGTCTTTCCTTCTAATAAGGCACAAATCTCTCGTATTGCCATAAGCGATAGAAGTGACTGGCGACATCCATCCCACACAGTCTCCACCATTTCCCTGATGTCTCTTCTGCAGAAGCATAATAATAATAATCATAATAAAAAACAAACCTTAAACTTATTGTCCAGCTAAATTCTTACCATGTCGTCGAACAGGTGTTGTCTTAAAGCAGCTTCACTGTAATTAATAACCACATTAAATGATTAATCGCTTCATCAATTAGAAAAACTGAAAACAAAAAAACTGTAAAATGCTCAGGAATCATTACAGGATAGTGAAGATTTCCTAACTGCGAAGCACAACAAAGCTTCTGGGTCAAAGGTCGAGTTGTTTTTGGCTGAAATCTGTATTTTTTGTCGGGTAAAGTTTCAGTGTCAGCTCGTGTGTTTGGAGCAGAGTTCGCTGCTGTCCTGTGGTGCGATATGACTCCTCTGCCTCGACCGTCGTTTCTCTCTCCTCCCTGTGACTCTTGTCAGTTGCACGTTAGTTCGGACTCAGTGCACCGAGCTGCAGCGTCGTCATCGTCATCATCATCATCATGGTCCGTGCTGCAGTTATGTCTTATCTTAACAGGGTTGGATCGTATGCAAACAACAAACACAGGTTATCATGATGAGTTTGGTGATTGTGGGAATAACTGACATGTTTGCGCTTCACTTTCAGATATAAAAATGCTGATGATGTGATTTAAGATCGTGAAAAACTATGATCAATGAAGAAATTATCTTTACGGATTGTAAAAAATAAAATCAGGCCTTTGTGGGTTTACATAATTCATCCATTTCCACAGTATGATATGAATTTTTCACTTTTATGAAGGACAAAAACTGTTATTTTTTTCAACCTTTCCTGGTTTTCTGATTATATGTCAATCTCCTTTTTTGAGATAGATGTCCAAAGTTTATAGTTTCAATATCCAGAGGGATTTCACATTTCAAAAAATATGTGTGTCCTTGTGTGTCCTTCACCAGGATTGTGTGGCAGTGCAGAAAACATGGACGTGCTTTGCAGTGGGACTTTTCCCCAGTATAAAGTGAGACTGATACTCAGTTTGGGATTTTTTTTTTAAGGTTTAAAGTGGATTGAATTATGGAAATATCACTTTCTGAAGGCTCTTTAACACATATTCGGGTGTTTGTTTTGCCTTCTGACCCCCAAAATGTGAGAATTGACAAAAAAATTCTGTAATTTTCAGGCTCCCAAGGTTGAAATCATGTGGTTTCATGAGGCGTTCCCCTCAGTTTGCATAACCCCACCCCTACCTGGGACCAGTAGAAGGGGCGGGGCAAGCAGTGGCTCATTTGCATTTAAAGGGACAGACCCTGAAACCAACCGTTCTGAACAGGACTGTTTCGAGAGGATGAAAAGAGCTGTGATGTTTGATACTTGGGGTATTTTGACCAAAGCATGTCACAGAAATGTCTTTAAGACACCTGGGAACTATTTTAATTTGTAGGAAAAGGGGCAGAATACGTCTCCTTTAATAAAATACCCGCTCAGTTTCCTGTGATTTCTTTGAGCTGGTAGGCACTTGTATTTGTGGCTTTATTCCATCACACAAATGGTTAAACCTATTGTCAACATGATGATAAATAATCAAGAACAACCTTCAGTGATATTTCACTACACTCCAGCTGCTGTGTGTTGCCCTCATGATGATCATTGACTGGAGGTCATGTGTTGTTTTGTGTTCTGCTTCATTACTCTAACTCTGAGGGCAAAATAGATTACAGCAGCAACGAAGTCAGAAGTCAAACTGGACGGATGAGAGCGTAACGTAACGAGGAGGAGGATAGATAATATGGAGAGAGAGAGAGAGAGGAAATACATGCAGAGCTGTGTTTCCTGGAGAGAACAGAATCAGAAGTGCTTCAACAGCGACTAAATAGGACAATAAAGAGCAGAGCGGTGCAACACGGAGCAGAGCAGCGCTGCAAGTCACATTAAAACTATATATTATTCCTGCACTGCACTCCCAGCAGCTATGCATCAGCCACGGTTCACAGCTCACACACACTCGACCCACAGCCATACACCAGAGGAGATAATCTAACCACAGACTCAGCTCTAAGATGATACTTTATATATAGCTTTTTATCTGCCTCTCCCTCCTGTGTGTGTGTGTGTGTGTGTGTGTGTGTGTGGCTCCACTTATAGAGAAATAATCTCTGTAAATAAAAAAAAAGTGGAGCCATCATGCTTCTTATGGCCTGGACGAAGCAGATACTGCAGGTGTTGGAGGTTGCTCTCTGACTAACTTTAAACACACAATTTGTGCTGTTCTCACAACATAAATCTCATGTGTCCAGAATCGTCATCATGTGGGCGACACACACAAGAGTCTTTCTCAGTGTTTCACGCTCCCACAATCGGACACCTCGTCCGCTAACACGCCGTAGCCGTAGCCTCGTCCCGTCACACTGTACTGTACGTGGGCTCGTCTCATGTTATGTAGCCTCTGTGTACAGTATGTCAGCGTGAAACCAAATGGGGTTTTTTAAAGTTCATACTAGAACAATCGATGATTATCTTCATGCATTAGAAATATCTGCAGCCGAAAGCTCGATTTATGCTCCTGCGTCAAGACGACAGCTCCTCCAAAAGATATTATTTATATACTGTTCCATTTCCCTTCTTGAAGTTTTATATTGAGTTGATAAAACTTAAGTGTGTTCCAAATGTTGAAATGCCCTTTAGTGAACAGGGGGACATGATAATAAGCTGGTATAAAGAGCTAAAAAAATAAAAACATATATATCTAAAAGGTCACATTATAACATTTTAGTCGAGCTGGAAGATGAATCTACAGTATTTCATGAATTCAATCAAATTAAAGCAGATATAATCAATTCAATCAAATTAAGTCATTTCTTTAACACCGTCCTTTGCCTGTGAAAGTCACTATTACTTCCGACCCGTGAACTCGTAGCAGATCGAACTGATACGACTTCACAGGTCGGAAAAACACAAGTTACGAGTTTCCTTGAACGCACCATGAGTTAGCAGCCCCCGCCCTCGTCAGGCAGCTATTGGTCCTCGTCCCTACGTCACCACATTCACGCGCACCCCTTGGCTGCACAGACAGCCCTTCATGCCGTTCTCTCTCCTCATTGGATAACACTTGTATCCCACAAGGAAAGTTTTCTCCTGGTTTACAGCAGAGCAGAGTGACTCGTGTTTCGGCTGAAACACTCCATGTAAGTGATTGCTGACGGAAAATAGGACTATTTAGGACTTATATTAACAAAAACATTCCTCTGATATCTGCTTTAAGTTGTTTCTTGCATTTGCAGCTTTAATTCATGATTGTTGGTTGATAGATTGATTGATGAGAGAACCAAACCGGCGCAGGTCCATGCAGCTGAAAAACAAAAACTGTTAAATCAGTGAGGAACCACGTCGGAGCAGCAGAGTTATGAAAGAAGAGATGTACACAGTGATGTAGCTACAGTATGGAGCCTTGTGACCGTCGCCGTGTTGTTGCACATAAACATTTCTCTATTTCTTATCTATGTCTCCATTTATGTCTGTGATAGAGGGATCTCTGTGTGGTGGGTCGGGGTTGGATGAGACTTTATGAAGCTGCAGCAGCAGCAGGAAGAGGAGGAGGAGGAGGGAGGTTTTAGGTTATATGAAGCTGCAGCGAATGAAGGCACTCGTTTGGTTCCTGTTTCCATATGTTGTGCAGGTGCAGAACATGGAAAAGATCTCATGATATGATTGTGTGCATCGTGACAGATGTTTTATCTCATCAGGATATAATAACAGAGCTGGATCGGTGCAGCTACAGTTTGTTGAACCGCATTTTCCACTCTGGATTTTTAATGAAACTACTGTTTTATTACAGTATGGAGCAGCAGGTGTTTGTATAGTGTCTGTATGAAGTGTGTGTGTGGTGGAAGACACTGATCCATTGTGGACTCTGTGTAGTCGATAACCTGCTCTGTCAGATGGAAAAACACCTTTCGTCAGGTGATCACAGGACGACAGCTCCAACAAATTGTTGGTTTCAGATTGAGTCGACTTCATTTTTGAAGTTCTTGAAATTCTTGTGGCGTTCAACTTTCCCAACAAACTCCTCCGACCTGAACGACCACACATCATGTTATCCCCTTTTATTCTCTGATTTAACCTGCAACAGCAGCTTATCTTATCTAATCTTGTGTTAACTTAACTTAACTTAACTTAAATTATCTTAAATTATCTTAACTTATCTTAGCTGAGTTAATTTTAAAATAGCTTATTTTAGCTTTATTTATTTTAGCTTAATTTAGGAAGGTTTAGCTTAACTTAACTTAACTTAACTCAATTTATCTTAATTTATCTTAGCTGAGTTTAGTGTAACTTAGCTTATTTTAGCTTTACTTAGTTTAGCTTATCTTAATTTAACTTAACTTGAGGCACAAAACTTTAGATAGGCTATTCAGGTTTGGCTCAGGCTACAATAACAACTTCGTTGAAGGAGCTATTTGTTTTGTTATTGCTATTTAAGCTGCTTTAAAATATAAGAAATCATTTCATTATTCATAACTTAGCTTTTGCATGTAATATTTATTTCATGTGCATTATTTCAAAACACTTAAATTAATATATTAGGAGTAATTTGGAGTAATCACATTTAATCTGCAGATATTCCTCTTGTTTGGCCTATAGTACATAAACGCACACATTTATAACCCATGCAAATATATAATGGAGCAATGGAACATTTTCCTGGTTTGACAGTCAAAAACTTTAATTATCCAAAATGGCCTACGGTAAACTCTTGGATAATGCAAATAAAAAAAACGTCCTACAGAGCAAACCTGTGTAAATGAGAATGAACACAGTATTAATAGCCTATATCGTTTCAATGCAAGGACATTAAACCCATTTTGCAGATAAAGGCTCAAATCAGCTGATTTAACCGTTGGGGATCTTAAATCTGCCTGATAATAATATCACCTCTCATGACTCTGCTGTGGTGTTTCCACCCTTCACACACACACACACACACAGAGCTGTCAGCACTGAGGCGGGTGTAGCTGTGAAAAACAGGTCACAGATTCTCACGACAGACAAACTAGTTTTTCTGGAGTGTGTGTGACTCTTCCTGGGAAAAGGTGTGTCTGTGTGTGTTTCAGTCGCACCAGAAAAAGATCCCGCCGTTTACTTCAACAGGAACTCTTGATCAATACTTCAACCGATACACAATGAGAACAAACTAATGCAGCGTTAAGTGTTTTAAAATGAACTCTTAAGTGTGTTTTGTTTCTTTATTACTCTTCTACTCGGCGCTAAAAACAGCAAAACACATTTTTTAATGCGTAACATAGTGGATAAACCTTGAGATGATAAGAAAATTTTTTATTTTATTTCTTATTATACATTTTTATTATTGTGTTGCACAGTTTTTTAGTCTCAGCTGAAACAGTTTGTGCGTTTTGTGTGTCCAGTAAAAGCGAAAGTGGCTCCTCGGTCAGTTTGTGAATCATTTTCATCATGAGGCGTTTCTGTTATAATAATAATCCAGGATCACAAGGAGACACAGATCACACACAGTTACTCTCATGCAGACACACCCTCGCTCTCTCACACACACACATATATACAAACTGTCTTTCCCTCAAGCACAAACACACACACTCATTTCCACGCACAGCAGTCGTGCAGATTGTGCAATATGGGAGCGACGGTGGATTGTAGCTTGTTGCAGTTTGTCTCGTCAGCCGGAGCTGCACAATAACCTCAGTATGAGCACCTTAACACACAACAGAGGCTCCTATACAACCCACTACTTCCTTTCCCACACACACACACACACACAGACACACACATAGATGGATAGATAGATAGCCTTTGTTCTGTTGAGGTCAAGTGTTGTCACAGAGCTGCTGAACAGAGTCATGTCTGTCATGTGTCTGAATGGAGCTGTCCCCCTTTGTCCCAACCAGACCATAATATGCAGCCATTGGTGATTATTATTAACAATAAAACTGAACTAGTGTATGCCACTTGTTTTCACAATTAATCGTGGTGTTAAAACGCCACAATTAATCGTAAAGATTCCTAAATACCGTTACTTTCCCAAAAAGACGATATTAGAACCTTATTGACAAAAATGAAGGTAAATGTAGAACTGCAACAGTTTATTCGCACAATAATCGATTATTAAATTAATCGTCAACTATTTTGATAATTGATTAATCGGTTTGAGTAGTTTTTCTTAAGGAATACAAAATAAATTCTCTGATTTCAGCTTCTTAAATGTGAATATTTCTGGTTGATTTGTTCCTTTATGGCAATAAACTGAGAATCTCTTTGGTTTGTGGACAAAACAAGACATTTGAGGACGTCATCTTGTGGTTTGAGAAACACTTATTGGCATTTTTCAACATTTTATTGACCAAACAACTAATCGATTAATCATTTAAATAATCAACAGATTAATCAATAATGAATATAATCGTTAGTTGCAGCCCTACTTGGTAGGAATTCAAATGTTAGCGTGTCATTTATAATTTAAAAAAAAGAAAAACAAAATAAAAATCCATTAAAATAAACTCAAACATTTGGTGACAATTGCCTATGACCTGAATATTTCAAACATTTCCCCTGGGGGATTATGGTCATATATTAATAGATACTTTAAATATTTTGTGTAAACAATGAGTAATGTAATTATATTGTGACTTTATTTGATTTTACACATGTATCGTGTTGTGAAATTAATTAGTGCATAATAATCGTGATAATAGCACCGTGTTTATTTCCCTGACAATAATCATACCAAGAACATTTATAATGGTGAGATCGGGTGAGATCCCTAAACTGAACACGCACATTTCCCCATGCATGCACACACAGTGATGCATCATGGGAAAGGACATACACACACAGCGATGGCGTGATGATTGCAGCGTGTTACTTAAACTGCGCTGGCTGTGTTTTTCATGCAGATTGTCGGTGTCAGCTGTCATGGCGGCTGTGAAAGTTGGTGCTAATGAAGACGAGCATTAGGGCTTCTGCTCTGTGTGTTTGTGTGTGGAGGGGGGGTGGAGGGGGTAGAGTGGATTGGGGGGGGCGAGGGGGGGTCTTTCTCTGGAGGCGTCAGTCGATTACATTGCTGTCATTCTGGGTGATTGCTGCACGTTGACGACGTCTGTTTGTCCGTTAAATCGGCGTGACAGCCGAACAGAGGGATGGGAGCCTTGAGGGAGAGATGACAGGGAGGGAGGACGAGTGCCAGGGAAAGACGGGATGACAGCGGCGAGGGATGGAGGGAGGGAGGGAGGACGGGCAGCAGCAGCGCGAGAGCCCGGAGACGAGGTAGACGGAGGGGAAACCACAGGCGGAGAGGAAGGATGGATGGATGGATGGAGGAAAGTCAGTCCTGCTCCAAGAAATAAAGTGTTTGAGCGACGTTACATACAACATGAGTGTGTAGTTGCCTCTGGATCTCTGGATACACACTTCATGTCCGCTTACATGCTTGTTTTTTGATGGATATGTTGTGAAGTCAAAAGAAAAATAAACACTGTGAGCACTTTGTTGAACTAAAGCAGAGCCAAACAAAAAGTTGCAACTGGAAATCTGTGAACTTTCTGGCCCTCTGCTGGCGACCGAGAGGAACTGCAGCAACGTCTGTAAAAATGTAACTCTTGCTTTTACTTTTTTTAAAAAAGAAGAAGAAAAAAAAAGCTGAGACAAGCAGAAAAAAGAGATTATTGGAAATTCGAGGCGGCTTCCTGCAGCTCTGCGCTAAAGGGCACATGGAGCATGTGATTTATACAACAACACTGCAGTTAACAGAGATGTTAACATTATTGCCCCTCCTCACCTGCTTTAATGCTAAATCTACACACAACAACTTCTACCACTGCTGTGGTGACCGCAGCTTTAAATAACCATTCATCATCAATCCATCACCACATTGTCACTCTCAAATGTTTAATTGTCTTTGTATTGATGACAGAATAAGAAAAAAAAGAAGAAAACTGGAGGTTTTCAGGTGTTTGTGTTTTTGTTTCTGAGCGTTTGATGGTTTTCAATGTCCATAGGAAGTTACTGAGCAAATGAGAAACATTATCCTGATTTGATTAGAGTTGTTTGCAGCATCCACAGCAGGATGGGAGGAGGAGGAAGTAGCGCACAGCAAATACAGACTCTGAAACATATGCAATGTTTATATAATACAATACAAGCTACTGTCGTGCTTCAAAATGCAGATGAGACGCACCTGCTGCCTGTCAGAGAACATGCAGTAAGTTTAACATTATTTTCTTTTCTGATTCTCTGCAGCTCATCAGAGTCGCTGAGATCTGATGCTTCCCGCCATCACCATGGAAACGGAGGCCAGTCACATGCTGGAGGCGGCGCTGGAGCAGATGGATGACATCATCGCAGGTACAGTAAGCGCTACTACTACTACAGAGTCTGTAGAGAGAGAGAGAGAGCGAGCGAGGAAGCAACATCTGCTTCTGATGATTGCAGCACAGCTGGATCCTCTGTCACTCTGCCTTAATGGACTCACTGCAGTGTTAAAGGAGTTAACGCCTTCAGAGCAGCAGCGTTTGTGCGTTGTTTTTTGTAGTCGTACTGCAGATTTCCTCAATAATGACAACCCGAGTGACAAACACAAATTAATAAAAAATCCAGAAATCCAGAAAACCAGAGCTGGTTTTAAAGGACTGGTCCACACAATGTGCAGTGGAGGCTTTTTCCCATTTTTATAGTTGTATATTTTCATTTTGTTTATGTTTTCCAACGGTTTACAGTGTGGCACTGCTGCACAGAAGCCATTTTGGATAATGAATGTTATTTATTGTTAAACAGTAAAATGTTGAGGCTCTGTTATAGATTTGTTTGTATTTGTAAATCATTGCAAAAAAAAAAAAAAGTATCTTTACTGTCATTGCATAAGTAAAATGAAATTGAGGTAAAAACTCTCAGCTCAACAATATAGTGCACATGTGTCATTTGAATGTGCATTTTAGATTTAAAGGGACAGTTCAACATTTTGGCAAATTGGCCCTTTAGACAAGTTGTGGCCTGCACATTCACCACGCTATGAGATAATAACAGATCGTCGGGGGCAGTTTTTCAGCAAGCAGTCTCTGTATTTACCTCTAAAACAACTCTGTAGCGTAGCTCTGAGCAGCTCATGGCTCTGCTCCGCCGTTCTAAAAATAGCTTGCGCCGACAATTAAAGGTAACAAACCTACTGCTATGACTATAGGGATTATGGCAATGGGCCAATTTGCCAAAATGTTGAACTATCCCTTTAAAGTGCAGAGCTCTGGGGTAAAAAAGCTGAAGTTTTTGCTCCCTGACAATAATCCCGAGTCATGTTTGCTGCAGCCACTTCGGCCTCGTCCAACAACATGAACTAACAGTGAAGTAAATGTTTAATGTGGTGCAACAGTCATTATGTGGGAAGAGTGACACACTAACACTTTGGACGAAACATAATCACTGGATATTAAACTGCAGCTCCGTCCGGACTGTGTGTCACGTCGCTGCTCTGGATCAACACACACAGCGACCGTTTCACATGAAGCAGTAGTGAACTAGTGAGCTGCGTTCACACACAGGCTCCACCGTCGCTGCTCCGTCTCTGTTTCACAGGAACAAAAACCCACTGACCTCATCTCATCGAGTGCTCTTGAGTTCCCCCGGCTCTCAGACAGTGACCGCAAACAGAAAGGTAACAAACCTACTGCTATGACTATAGGGATTATGCTGCAATGGGCTCTCAGAATTTGCCAAAATGTTAGAATTATCCCTTTAAAAGTGCAGAGCTCTGGGGTAAAAAGCTGAAGTTTTTGCTCCCTGACAATAAGCCCCAGTCATGTTTGCTGACAGCCAGCCATTCCGGTCTCTGTCCAACACACATGAACTCCTACCATAGTGAAGTAAATGTGTTAATGTGGTGCAACATTGCTGCATTAAGCTGTTCTGAGAGATGGGGAAGTCATGACCTAGCTTTAAGTGTCATGGTTCAGAGGTCTCTTCTGCTGCAGGCGCTGCATCTCACAGGCTCACTAAGGTGGGACTTCTGAGTGGCAACATTTAGCACTTCAGAGGTGGATATTAGCCAGCGGCTCACTGCTGCTGCTCCGTCCGGACTGTGTGTCACGTTGCATGCTGCACCCGTTTAAAACATAATTTCTGAGGTCTGTGGCAAGCTGCCGCTACACATAGCAGGGGCCGCTGGGCTTATAGGCTCGTTGGATCACGTCATCTGGACGACGGGGGGCAGTCCATCCAGGGACCGTTTCATGAAGCCATTGATTATGGTGAACTGTGAGCCTGCGTTCACACACGGAAGTCGGCTCCACCGTCAGCTGACAGCCAGCCCATTAGTCTCTGTTTCACAGGAACTATTTAAAAGGCTTCACTGACCTCATCTCATTGCTCGCTGGTGCTCTTGAGTTTGTTTGCTTTTTTTGGGGGTTTTTGTCTATTTTCTCAGACAGTGACCACAAATAGAAATACATTAAAAATCCCATTTGTGATAACATCAGCCAATCACTAACAAGGAAATTAGAGCCACTTATCAACAGGGTGTAGATATGTATGTCGGTCATATTACGTTCCATGATGAAGACTTTTCTCCTTTTCCCTCTGTCCGATTAAACATCTAGTGGGAATAACAGTGGAAGCTGCTCCATTGGTTAATGACTCGGATGCTGTTGATGGAACCGTGTTTCTCTACTTTTTAACCCCCCCTCCCTCCGTCCACTCTGCCCACTCCCTTCACTCACGCTGTGCAGCGGCCTCCAGAAAACACAGAGCAGGACGTCAGTCATCAGTCGCACACGGTTTAAAGGGATAGTTCACCCAAAATTAAAATTTCACTCAAATGTCGGGGCTTCAATACAAGAGGGACATTACAGACGAGCAGTATGGAGGTATTTGGATGTTTTTTGGTGTGTCTTTTTGGACGAAGAAACCTGGTGTCCATTGACAACCATTATATGGACAAATACTGCTGCACAGACCCCCCCGTAACTCAGAGAAGGAACGGAAGACTCTGAAAATTCTCACAGCTCTTAGTCGACATGAGGGTGAGTAGATAATGAGTGAAATTTGAATTTTGGGTGAACTATCCCTTTAATAGAAGATAAATATTAAATCAGACATAAATGTGCAGACAGTGTCGTCAAATATGAAGGTGCAATTAAGCATTATCCAGCTGTTTTTCCTTTTTCCGAAGTGTGGTATCTACAAAAACTCACATCACAACAGAAGTGTTTCCGGGGGGACACAATAGAGTGTCGGACCCACCTGTGGTGCAATGTTTTTCAACGTTTTTTGACTTAAATAGTTACAGTTAGTGGTGTAACTCCCATATTATTTCATTTTTCTTCTATTGTAAACAACAATGCAACAGTAGATAATTAAAGGCTAGGTAGGCAGCTTTTTTTTGACAGTATTAGGCAAAAACTTACACAATAACCTTGAGGATAATGTAAATGAAGTGATGTGAAAAAAGATCAGAGTGTTCCTGAAGGCTCTGTTTTCAGCCTGCAAAGAAATCTACCCGTGACGGTAGATTTTGACCAATCACAGAGCAGCAGCTCGTAGTCAGTGATTAGCCAGCCGAAATATAAATACTATGTTATCGTTCATGTGTTCAAAAAGGTTTTTCTCCTGACTCGGACATTATGGAGGATAACATTGAAAAAAGGAAATGAAAGGCTGTCAAGTTGGTTGGTTAGGGAGGAGGACAGAGAAGCTGCCATTGCCGATGAGCTCAGCTCCCCGGCTGCAGCCTCCACCTTTTCAGTGTCTCAGTGCTTTCTTCCACTCTGTGTGGCTTTAAACTCCTCCCAAAAGTCGAACAATACATACAGACGTTATTAGGAAAAACTGACCACGGATTGGGAATCTAAGCCGTCGAACTGTATTCCATTTGAAAAAATATAAATGGTAAGAAAGTGACGGACTGTTCCTGAGGGGATGAAATCCCATTTGGACTCAACATCAGGCTTTTTTCAATTTCACTAACTTTAAAGCCCCAGTATTGAGATTTATCATCAGGGTGTAGATTGCATGTCGGTCACGTATTCTTGCTGTTCCATGATGAAGACTCGGGCAGAAGTCAGAAAAACTTTTCCCTCTGTCCGATTAAACAATCTAGTGTAAACAAACAGTGGAAGCTGCTCCATTGGTTAATATGTTGTCATGGTGATGTCGTGTCCACATTTACTGTCTTTCTCTTTAAAATAACATCCAGTTGGTTTGCCCACTCTGCCCACTGGCGTCATTCAGGTGTCTGACTGCACCAGAAAACACAGAGCAGGACCTCCGTCCTTCCACACTAGCCTACACGGTTTAATGACATTTTAAATCAGGCGCAAAATGTGCAGATGCAGTATCCCCAGCCGATGAAGGTGCAATTAAGCATTATCCAGCTTTTTTCCTTTTACAGCGACGTGTGACACTGAACAAAAACTGGCATTCAACATGGCAGAAGTGTTTCCGGGGGACACCCTGTATGTTTGGACCCACCTTGTAACAACTCATTTTCAACGTTTTTTGACTTTAGTAGTTACAGTTAGTTGAAATAGGTATTTATTTCATTTTTCTTTTTGTAAACAAAATGCAACAGTAAAGATACTGTCCCTTTAAGGAAGCTGGATAAACGGGATTTATTTATGACTTTTGGAGACAGGGTGGGATTAACTAAAGAATTGCTTCTACTCACTCTTTCGCGTATATAATGATTATTCTCTGGTTTATAATGTTTTTTGTTCTATAACTTGTTTATATTATTTACCAAAAAACTTGTGCCTTATTTTTGCATACCTTACAAAAAACGTCAAATCAAATTCAAATGCTACCATTAGCTTAGCGTTAGTCGTTAGCCAGGTCCATCACTATTTTGTGCTCCTGTTGCAGCTCATGTGTTGACAAATCGATGAAGTCGGTTTCTGTATTTGAAGCACGTTTGCGTCCTTGGCGCGTGTTTTCTCAAATAAGCTGCAGTGTGTTGACCTCTCAGGGCCACCGTAGCTTTGTGCTTCTGTGACAGCTGCACATTTTTTAATTTAAATTTTAATTTAAAATGTGATTCCTTGAGTCGCTGCAGGGAACAACACACCCAGCGAGCGAGCACATCGCCAGTTCACCACCACAATGCCTGTCAGCAGGGAAATAGATGGGCTGCTCAAACCTGGAAGAAATTTAAATACATTTTACAAATGTCACAACTTCAGAAAGTAAAGAAATACATTAATAATAATGAAAAACTTTTGGTTTCTCTCTCAGCAGTGGAAGAGTTTGATATCTACTTCTATCTGCTCCTACAGTATATCTATCATACTTGTAGGCCTATATTATGATTTGTTGATACTTATATATTATATATTATTTATTTTAGACATGTTTGAAACAAAACTCATTCATTTATTCATTCCTCTGTAACTTGCCCATTGACCTTTCTGTGGAACCGATGATGACAGCGTTGCGTGTGTTTTCCTAAATGTACAGCAGAGCGGTACGTGTGCTGGAGGCGCTGCTGCTGCTGCTGCGGCGGCGGCGGCTGCAGATCCAGACTCAGCCGAGTCGACAGCGCATGAACAACAAGTTTTTTTTTTCTCTCTCTCTCTCTGTGCTCTAATAAACCGAAGCCTGGACGGATAAATGAACATGAGCTTCACGGGGTTCATGTTCTGTCTCAGTGTCTCTGCTCGTTTTGTGCTCGGATTCTCCTCGACCAGCCAAAACTTACTGGATTATGTAACAGTGCAGTAAAAACACGCAGCAGCTTCTCGCTCAGGACGTCTCAGCATCATTTTTAACATCCAGCAGCCTCGCACTGATACTCACAGTCTCCTGAAACTGAAAAATAAAACATAAACAGCACTAAAATATGACAAATATTCACTGTAAACCAAAGTTTTCATGCATTTTTTATGTTTTTCAGCGATGTTCACACTGTCATTATCCAAACTTGCATTATTCCCATTATGTTGTGTTTATTAATTGTGGACTTAGTGCACTTTATGCAGGCGCTGTAAAGTGTGGCTGTTTTTGCAGAAACGTTTGAGTGCATCCAGATGTGTATGTGTGTATGAGTGTGTGTGTGTCTGACAGTATGTTTGAGTTCCAGGGAAACGATCCAGGTGACACATGGACGCTTTGGAAACCTTCAGGAGGAGGATGTATGGCTCTGATTAGACTCAATCCTTCTCAGTGTTCAGAGCTTCGTTTGAGGGATTCTTGCAAAAAAAGAAAAGAAAAGAAACTGAATAAATTGATCTTTCCTCTCACTTCTCCAACCACAACTCTCCAGGTTCGAAGGCAGCGGCGGTGGAGTTCTCCAACAGCATGTACGACCTGGGCTCGCCCATCAGCGCCGGCCCGCTGCAGGTCGTCCAGTTGGCCGAGGATCTCAAACTGGCCCTGGAGCTGCAGCCCAACCAGGAGGAGAGGGACAACCTGCGGGCGCAGCTGCAGACGGAGACGGCCCAGGCGCTGATCGAGTGGCTCCAGAGCGGCACCGTGAGTCTTTCAACTCTCTTTTTCTACGTCAATGGAAAACGCGATTCATCATCTGCATCGTATCAAGCTGTTTTCCCAACACGAGTTATTTGAGTGCGGTTTGCATTTGTGGTTTTTTGCCATTTATGACCATCATCGTCTTTGGTGAGACGAAATATCTGAGAATGAATCAGCCCCAGACTGTGGATGTTTGTTTTGTTTGGCTCTCGGCGCACGAGGAGCCGCTGTCTGGTTCTTCTAATTCCCACAAAGCTTCGTATTTGGATGTTTCAGATTATTTTCTCACACATTTGTCTTGAATAAGGAGCCAACGCTTGAATTTATTCCGATACCTGTGAGAGAGTCCTTTGGTTTTATCTTTAGCTGCTGCCATATTTCTTAGGTGCTATGTATCACGTAACAAATTCACTAGAGGCAGTTTCTCCTGTGTGGACAGGGCAGCACGTTTCAATGTCATGAACTTTGCACAAGTGCGTTTGATCGCACTTTAGACTTTAAAGTGCACAAATTATGGAATTATCACTTTTTGAAGGCTCTTTAACATATATTTGGGTGTTTGTCTCACCTTCCAGCCCCCAAAATGTGAGAATTGACCAAAAAAAATCTATAATTTTCAGGCTCCTTAGATGGAAAGATGTAACTAGTATCAAATTGCATAATCCCACCCCTACCTATGGATCGGTAGAAGGGGGCGGGGCAAGCAGTGGCTTATTTGCATTTAAAGGGACAGGCACTGAAACCAGCCGTTCTGAACAGAGCTTTTTTAAGAGGATGAAAGGAGTTGTGATGTTTGATCCTTGGTATTTTGACCACAGCATGTGACAGACATGTCTTTGAGACACCTGGGAACTATTTTAATTTGTGGAAAAGGGGCATGATATGTCTCCTTTAAACAGAAAACAGAGGTGGCCTACATGACATCATATGATGTCGCCATCTGTGTGACACCACGAAACTCCAGACTAATACAAAATTAATCAAAGAGGAGCTAAAACTCTGTCGCATGTTCAGTCAGTCAGTCAAACTTTATTTACAGAGCACGTTTCATACAGAAAGAAGCTGCTGAAAGTGCTTTACACAAAACTGCAGACACAAAAGATATCCCTTCACCATCATACACTCAACAACCTGAAGTGAGGAAACACTAGAAAATGGATAAGAAATATAAAACATTAATAAAAAGTAGAAAGAAACAAGTAAATAACTGTTCAGGTCAAAAAAATGATTGAAAAAAATGGCATACATAATTAATGAATGTGGTTGGTGGTTGGTTTATTGCAGGTACATTCTCAACCAGCTCTCACTCAAAGTGACCACACCCTCAATAATGCAGAAGTTTGAACTTTAAGAAGTCGGCGTGAAGGAGGAATTCAGAGGAAATCGATTCAGTATTTATTAATTAATGTGGGCGGAGGAGGTTGAGCGTGTTGTCTGCTCACCAGGAGGGCGGTGGTTCGATCTCCTGCTCCTCCAGTCCACATGTTGAAGTGTCCTAAACTTTGCCTGCAGTGTATTATCAGCATGTGAACAGTTAGATAGAAATGCAGCGGATGTAACAAGTGGTGTAACGTTGCAAAGTAGAGACTAGAAAAGTACAATATAAATGCAAATCCATTATTTTCCATAACCTCTGCAATGACTCAGCAGTTTTTAGGAGCTGTGAGTAAACGTTGTTTCCACCTCTGCTCTCCGATCGCCTGGTGATGCTCACGTTACACAAGTGAAGCCGTTGTGAAGCTCAGACACACGACGAACTAACTGACGACTAAATGAAGCAGCTGTTTCACGTTGAGCGTAGATGATTATTTACGTTTAGAGTTACAGTGTTTTTCTTCCTGCTCAGAGTTTCTCAGAAAACACATTAGCAAACAGACGCTCCGTGTGTCTCATCAGAGGTTTTATTTACACGACCGCCAGCGCCGGCTCTTAAGACTCTTGTCTTACTGTGATGTAACTGAAGGGATGAAGGCGTCAGCTGCATGCGAGCATGAACCGTCAGTCTGTGGACGTGTCCAAGTTAAAGAGGAACTATGGTTCATTTTTACCTTATTTTTTTAACCTGTAATCTCTTGTTTATGACAGATACGACTACATAAATATACATGTCATAACATCATATATGATATATAACGTTATCCACCGCTCCATGGATTGGATTGATTGGCTTCATTGTAAACAAATGCACATGAAGGAGGGTTTGCAAAACAGAGGAGAGGAGCGACTGGACTAGTTGCATGTGTGATACATTTAACGAAAGTCCAGTAGCAATGAATTAGTCGAACCTTTTTACCACTTATCTGTTATCAATGCATTATAAAGGGGGATATTTCTACCCCTGTTGCAGTGAAGGGTAGATGACGGGGTATGAGTTGGAAATTGGATTGGACTCAAGTACAGTATTTTGGAAAACCCCATTTATTTTGTGCCAGTTCTTTTTTTTTCCTTTTATTTCCAGCTTTCTCCATTATATCTGCACATGGTACGAGGTCAGAGTTGGTCACGAGGTCACAGATGAAGATGCACAAGACTGCACAAAAATAAAGTTGTATTTGAGAAACTCCGTGTTAATCTGCAGATGACGTCAGTGTTTCCTCGGCAGAAACAAATGCACATGGCCGAGAGGAGGAGGAGGAGGGTTAGCAACACAGAGGAGAAGCGACTAGACTTGCATACAGTAGTTCCTCTTTAAATATGGGACCAAACTCTGAGGGTCAGACGAGAGGTCAGAGGGAGAGGAGGGAAATTTTACATCTCTCTGTGAGGATGAACTCACAGCTCATTAGGTCTTCCTTCCTCCTTTCCTTCCTTCCTTCCTCCTTTCCTTTCCCTCCTTTCATATACTATCCATAGCGCGACAGAGAGAGTGAGGGATGGAGGGGGAGTGAGAGTTTGGCCCTGGTCCACACTCTTCTCCTCAGGGAAACTATTACAACTCGGCTTATTATCAACTTCCTGTGCTGAGCCGAGCTCCCTCCCTCACACCCTCCGTCCGTCCTGGAGCTGCTCTCACTTGTTTACATCCCTCAACATTTTACATCTCTCCCTCTCTCTCCCTCCACTCTCTCTGCTTTCCTCCTCTCTCCTTCATTTCCTCTCACACCCTCCCTCCATTCTCTGTTTGGACACGAGGTGCTTTAGTTTGACTCTTTGTGAAGGAAACTGAGCTGCTCAGGACGGTCGAGGTAAGAAACAAACTTCTTCAACGCGCTGCAAGAATCCAAACAACTCTTTATTTTTTAAACCACATCATTCGGTGCGATATTTTTTTCCTATAACTTATTTAAAGTGTGTCTCGTTTAATTCCTGTGGGTTCACTGACCTGCAGCTGTTGCTGTCTGTACAGACGCTGTGGCTTTGTTGCTGTTGCTGAGCTTCGTCCTGCAGAGGCTGCTGTTCTCAGTGCAGCGCTGGGTTTAAAAAAAAAAAAAAAAAAGGAAAAGTGGATCCTGGATCTGGTTCAGCTGCTGTTTCAGCTCCTACATTGTTTCGACAGCAGATGTCTCACATGTTGCACCGACCGGACTCGCTCCGTCTGTTCTCTGTCTTTACTTTCTAACTTTGATCGACCTGCCTTTTCTTACAACTCATTAATCAGTAATTAAGTGTCTGTTTCACTCCACTGGAGCAGAAATTAAACTTATTTAAAACTAATTTCATTCAAATTAAGCAGCAGAACATCAATGTGACAACTTGCAAGTAATAAAAACTCAGTGTTTTTGCAGTAAAAATCCTCCAGATGTGTTTATGGTAATTAGTCACACAGGCTTGATACTTGATAATGTTTCTGTGCAGATGTTTTTATTCTTTTTAGTGCATGAGGTTTTCTCATTGTATGTGAAAAAGCTTCTGAAAATACAAACAAATCGGAGCCAGATGCAGATTATGGATCAGATGATGTAGAGAAAAAACAGCTGCAGGAGGTGTTTACTGGTTAGCTGTTTAATTTCTTAAATAAATAAATATTGGACAGTGGAGAAATGAAGGAAGATCGAGACGATGAATGAATTAGAAGAACAGGTCATGTGCTCCTCATTCAGTTACAGAGTTTTGAGTCAAGTTTTTAGCCCTCAGCCCCCCATCGCCTCCTCCTCCCCCCTTCTGTTTTGCATGTACATGTCAACGGGGTAGTTGTATCATGATGGGAGGGTTAACTCGGCCTTTCTAACCAAGGTGTTAGATGACCACACAATACAAACGGAGAAGTGCGACAAATCTCCCAGAATAGACCGATTACACCAGCAAGATGGCTGAATAACCTGTAATCTCTTGTTTATGACAGATAAAACTACACAAATATACACATCCTAACATCGTATATGATATATAACATTGATTTCTTGTTGACTTTGTTGTAAACAAATGCACATGGCCGAGAGGAGGGTTTGCAGAACAGGGGAAAAGCGATAGTTGCTGGATATCATGACTTCTTTTTTTGCATATTTTCATGTGTGATACATTTAATGAAAGTCCAGTAGCAATGAATTAGTCGAACCTTTTTACCACTTATCTGATATCAATGCATCATGAAGGGGGATATTTCTACCCCTGTTGCAAGGGGCAAAGAGTAGATAACGGGGTATGAGTTGGAAATTGGATTGAACTCAAGTATTCTGGAAAACCCCATTTATTTTGTGCCAGTTCTTTTTTTTTACACCCAGAACCTGCAGTTTTTACATTTCCTGCTTTGCACATGGTCACGAGGTCAGAGATGAAGATGCACAAGGCTGCACAAAGATAAAAGTTGCATTTGAGAAACTTACAGAGCAGAGAGACGGCGTCGGTCCGTGTCGCTCCACAGACGTCGTCAGTGTTTCCTCGGCAGAAACTTCACGTGGTCGGTGAATTTCAATAGCTCATCGTGAACAAAAGCCTGGCAGATTATCAAGGCGGTCTTCGTGTGCGCGGGGTCGGCTGCTCCCTCTCATCCTCCTCCTCCTTTCCTGCCCCTCCCCTCCTCCCTCCTCCCCCCTCCTCTCCCCTGCTGACCTGGAGCAACAGGATTAAAGCCACTTGTGCTCCTCAATTAGTCTGCACCCTGCAGGCCTCTCTCCGGGGGATAATCCACTGTGAAACACACACACACACTGACACACACTGATACACACACACTGATACACACATGTAAACACAGGAAGCGTGATGAGTGTGTTACAGGCAGGAAGTTGAGACCCTGTGACGAACGTGTCTTCAGAGGATCAAATCACACAACTAGTGAAACTCATACAGGCTGCAAACGAGCATGAAGTCAACAGTTAGTGTTGGACTGTGTGTGTGTGTGTGTTTGTGTGTGTGTGTGAGAGAGAGAGAGAGAGCACAATATCTATAACGGCAAACAAAGACGAACACTAACAATGTACAGACTCACCGACCGACCACCGACTACAGGTTGAGAAAGGTCGGCATAAGAAAGAATGGAAACGTCTGTAAACAACAACAAGTCTGTCTGGGAGGAAATCCACAGTTTGTAAAGTTTTGTTTTTCTCCCAACATCTTTATTGAGTTTTCACAATGTTTCCAAAACACATAAATATACAGAAATAAGATTATTGTCCAGCATTTACATTGTCTTTTCTTGCAAGTCAAGTATTTATGAGACAACATAGAGCAACACGTTGGTGTAAGTGTATACAAAAAAACATAAACAACAACAACCTGAACAATAAAGGTTTCTCTGCTTTATCAAGAGTTAGCTCAGGTTATTTCACTCACAATTTGTAAAGTTAGTTCTTTATTTTATGTATTATTATTATCATCATCATTTTATATGAACTGTATATGTATTTCATTATATATAACTTAAATAATGACACCCAATCTGAGACAGCACTGCAGCACAGACACATGCATAGGGTATATACACTGTACAGTATTAATGTACTGTATATATACTTTTTTTTCCAAATAATTTTGATTCTGTGAGTTGTATTTGTTTAGTTTCATTGATTCTTGACGCTTTGGAAACATAGTTCTCGTAACATTCATGCCAGTAAAACCAGACAGAGTGCAAACACAGAGCCTGTCGTTCAGAGTCACAGCAACAGTGAAAATACACAGAAAGCTGGAACCTGAGCAAATGGATGCAAACATGAGACGGACAGATGGGCTGGAGAGAGAGACAGAGAGAGAGAGAGAGAGAGAGACAGAGAGAGAGACAGAGAGAGAGGGGGAGAGAAAGTCTTTTGCTCCTGCAGTGTGTTTGTGTTTTGAAGTCTCCAGGCTCTGTGAGCGTAACTTAATTAAAAAAGAGCATAAGCGAAGGAAGAGGGGGAGAGATCTGGCAGAGTCGGTGTTGGTGCTGACATCACAGCTTTGTCTGTGGGTCCGACATTAGATGCTGCTGATTTAGGGTGTGTGTGTGTGTGTCTGTGTGTGTGTGAGAGAGAGACTCAGATGCAAACAGATGACAAGGAAAGAAGAAAAACACCACCAGCCCCCTCCTCCCTCCCTCCCTCCCTCCTTTCTTTCCTCTCTCTCTGGGCTTGGCCATTTGGCCGTCAGACGGACCTCAGAGAGGAGGAGAGAAGAAAAGAGGGGAAGCAACAGCTCTGAAGTGAAGCAAAAGAGAGAGAAAAGAAAGACAGAAAGAAAGAAAGGAGGAGGGGAGTTTGGCAGGAGCAGGAGAGGAGGAACGACTCCAACCAGGACATGGGTGAGAAGAGAGGAGGAGGAGGAGGAGGAGGAGGAGGAAGCAGCGAGAGAGAAAGTGGAGACTAGAGAGCGACGGAGCGGAAAGAGTGATAGTAGAAGAAGGAAAAGAAGAAAGAAGCGTTGAAAGAAGAAGAAGAGGAGGAGGAAAGAGAAAAAAGAGGAGGGAGGAGGGAGGAGGACAAAACACGGGAGGAGTTGTGTGTCTCACTCAGAGATCGTAAAACGCCCTCCTCCTCTCCCACAGCTGTGAATGTCGCCGTCACGCACACACACACACACACACACACACTCACTTACACACTTACTGACTTGACAGTGCTCACATGCTACAAACTCAAGAACACACTCAGGCTTTGTCCGGTGCATGCACACACAAACACGCACACACAGACACGCACACACACACAGACACACACAGTGAGGAGATAAAACGGGACCTCCAGCCGCAGCAGAGAGGAGCGATGGGCCGGGAGCATGGAGACTCCTATTGACTTCTACAGACACTTCTCCTGGCTCAGAAAGGTGAGAACCACAACCAGGAGCTGCAACTTCACTTTAACTTCACTTTTTTTCACACTTTTGTGACTTTCAGCCTCGTTGTCGTCTCTGTTTTTCGTGTGTGTGTTGGAGGAGTTTGACAGTGAGTTGAGTGTTTGAAGGAAGAGGACGAGCTGCTGCTGCTGCTGCTGCTCTGTCCCCGTCAGATAATCACTGCTCCTCCGTCCTATTGTCCTGTTTCCCGGTGACTTGACTGTTTTCTGATGTAATTTCCCTCAAGACTTGAAGAGTAGCGTGTGTGTGTGTGTGTGTGTGTGTGTGTATGTGTGTATGTGTGTGTGTGTTATCAGATTAAAAGCATTATCCATCAGCTGGTTGTTGTTGACAAAGCAGCGGCGTCTTGATAGGAAGAGTGAGATTCAATCAGAGGGAGAGAGACTCCTTATTGTCTTATTGTATTGTGTTGCCTTCAAATGCAGATGTAAATCAGTAATAAATAGCTCTATTTATTTATTTATTTATTTATTTATGGGATGCCTTCAGGGTCGGCTTGGAATATTCAGCGTTCACGTCGTTCATTGGAAAACTTTTCCCGGCGCCGGCGATTTCCCAGTTTCAGTTTCACCAGTAGACGCCGGTGACCTTTAATGTGACCTTCTAGAGGTCGTTCAGGGACACGACCAACAACAACTGTTTGGGCCACTACACAAACACAGAGACACACACAGAGACACAGTCAGACATGCACACTAAGAGCACATTGTGTGAAACAACATCTCAGTTTTAATCAGATTTTCGATCATCTGATTTGCAGAAAGCGATCAGGTGTTCTTGTTGTCGTCCTGCAGAACTCTTATTTTGCTAACCTCCAGCTTTTAGGATTTTCACAATAAAAGCCCAAGTAAGAGCAGAAATCTGACAGGTTGTGGTGCCCCCCCCCCTTCCTCCTCCTCCTCCTCCTCCTCGTTGGTTCTTCGCTCTGCAGACGATCTCTGTTCCTCTGATATCTCAATCAGTGTCGTCCTGCAGCTTCCAGCTCGTTCTGCTCCGTTTCCCCGTGAACATCCTGACGCAGCAGATGGATAGATTGATGATGATGATGATGATGATGATGATGATGATGATGATGATGATGATGATGATGATGATGATGATGATGAAGGGGATGTTCGGCTCTGAGGTCTCAGAGACAGTGACAGTGACTCTCTGTCGACTCAGAGGATGCAAAACATGAAATAACCTGACGTGGAGTTTATCCTGTTCAATCACACAACAGACGATGCGTCTGTTTCTCATTTTCTCAGTTTGCGGAAGTCGTCCACTCATGTTTTTTGTAAACTTTTATTTTTATGCATCAGTTTTTTTTTCCATTTCGTAAATTTCTTCAGTAATTAAATTCAATTAGATATTGATTCCTTGGTCGGTGCTTCTTCTTCTACTCTCCCAGAGTTTAATGTAATTGCTTTTACAACAACAGATCTGTCGTTCCCCATCACACTTCTTCACATACGTACGTAGTATTTGGTGCAACAGTTCACACATAAATCACCAAAACACATAGTTATGTAGCTTTTTTTTCTTAATTGAATCCATATATTATGTTTAAAATTGAAAAAACCGAGGAATCTGAACATAATTGACTTGCAATTTGTATTTTATGATATTTATATTAATCACACGTACACCTCATAACCAGTAAAGGTCGAACAACAATAGACCGGTTTAATTCTCATGGTTAAAGAGACAAATGTAGATTATAACTAACTCCACACATGATGAACTTTACAGGAAGAGTTGTTATTAGTATTCAGTTTAAGATTTAGATCAGACATTAATTCAGACTTTAATCTTGTGGCTGATCAGTGGACGTAACTTTACGTCACGAAAAACTTTTGCCTACTGCAGCATTTTCAGTATTTTGCAACAAATGTGATATTTTTCCTGTTTATTGTTTAATAATCTGCGCCGATTCAAACCCACGGGTGAAATTCAGATCTGCATAAACAAGTAAATGACAGTTCATCCCTGCTGTGGCTGAGTCACCTTTAAATTCTCTTTGCGTACACACTCTCTCTCAGTCGATTGTTGAACTGCACAAACATGAAATTGAATTTAACCAAATTGGATTTAGCGTCGGGGTGGTGTGACTGCAGAGAGGCCGCCTGCGCCTAATGTGACACACACAGCCTGCACGGCCAGAGCCACAGCAGCAAGAGGGGGAACAGGAACGTATATGTTTATATATATATATCTACAGAGCAGTGGTTGTTAGAAAGAGCGAGGCTTTTAGCTGCGAGTCATTAAAAGTAGGTGTTGTCCTGCGTGTTGTCAGACATTCTTCGACTCTGGGATCACACTGTAAACTCCACTGTTCGTCATGAGGACGACACACCCACTCCACTGGCCACAGCTTTTATTGTAAACACTGCAGAGGACGGGACTGCAGGGAGCGTAACTCATTCTCTGACGCCCGAGGACCGTTTTCATTTTGCATGATATAATGTGCAAAATATGTTACGTAACAGTTTTCAGAGCAGTTTCAACTCTTTCTGTAGTCGGGCGACTTTCATTCGACTCCAAATGCTGAAAACATTGAAGTCTGGTTTAGACTTCTTTTTTATTGTGAAAGCAAACTTGTAATTTGGACTTCGCTGCACGATAAAACATCATATTGAGATTATATGTCTAGATATTACAAGTGTAATATGCAATTTCAGTTGGAATTTGGTTGCTTTTGCTTTTAATTTGTGCTTAGAAATATTTAAAGAAAAAAAAACACCCTACAAAACAACATCATAAAAACATGTCCCTTGACTTTTAAGATTCAGACATCCCAACAGCAACACACCACTTATGGTGCAATCAGTGCACAATGATGATGAGTGATGTTATTGCACGTTTCATGTTTATCAAACTTGCAGCTGTAGTGCAACTGTCATCAAACAGCCTGACTTGAAGTCTCCACCAACATCTACAGGTTATAAAGTAGTGGATTATATCGAGCAGTGGTTCTCAAACCTTTTTACATCAAGGACCCCTAAACTGACACAAATTACCCCACAGACCCCCACTTCAAATTTTGAAGCAAATAGGGTGGCGTTTAGCTCAGTGGGTAGAGCTGCAGCCCCATGTTGACGCTCAGTCCTCGGTGCAGGCGGCCCCGGTTCGAGTCCCGTGTTGGACGGCCCTTTCCTGCGTGTCATTCCCCCACTCTCTGCCTCCCATTTCCTGTCTCTCTCTCAACTGCACTATCAATTCAATTTCAATTTATTTATTTGGTAAGGAGGGACAATGCACATCGTTATGCATTTAAAAACAAAGGCAGATGTACCCAAATGTAGCCTATGGGCTAATTAAAGGCAATAAAAGCCCAAAAAATATACTTAAAAAAAAAAAAAAAAATTGAAGCAAACACCAGAAATAAACAAATATTTGTTCTGAGGCTGAAGAATGATATTTTTTCAAATTAGGGCCAATGGTATGAAATGTTGGAAATATTGTAGAGAAATTTCTGGGGGAAAAGTAAGATTTATAAAAAAAAAATAAAAAAAAATTAAATAAAAAATTTCTGGAAAAAAGTGGTTAAATTCCCCCACCCCCAAAAAAAGTGGAAAAAAAAATCTAGAAAAAGTGGTAACATTTCTAAAAAGAATTTCTTAAAGAAAAAAAAGTTAAAAAATTCTACAGTAGAAAAAATTTCAAAAACATTTTTTTTTCAAAATTTCAAGAAAAAGCTGGGGACCCCCTTTAAACCTCTCAAGGACCCCAGGAGGTCCCCGGCCCCCACTTTGAGAACCATTGATGTTGACCACAGTAGTTTATAAATAGAAAATAATGAATATTACTGAGTTGTAAATCGTGGAGCCTGTGAGTGAGAATCATATTTCCACTATAAGATATGAATGGAAACATAAACAATATTTCTTCGGCTGCACCGTTTGTTGAAACATCCAGGAGAGTGATAATGTGTCGCCCTGTTGCCCCCCTCCCCCCCTCCTCCCCCCCCTCTCAGTCCAGCAGGCGATGACAGACAGACAGAAGCAGAGCGGCCTTTTTCTTTTTCTTTTTTTTTTTACTTTATCAGCCTCTTCAACTGCTGCAGCCTGACGGGAATATCTGTGATTACAGCACATTTAACGCACTTCCTGGCCGCTCCCCCTGCACGCCGCACTGTACAGTAACATTAGTCCAAACAAGGAGGGGTCACGGGGGGCGATGCTGAGATATAAACTCTCTTGGCTCTTCTCTTGGTACCTTTGGTGATACATAATCCAAATATGGCGTTGGTGAGGCGTTCAGGATCTCAGCCCTCCTCTATCTATCTATCTCTCTCTCTCTGTGTTTCCTTTGCTGTCTTTTTTAGTTTACATGATGTTAATGGGTTTAATGCGTCGTCCATATGGTGGGCGACAGGAAGCCCAGTGTGTATACGTAGGCTACATCCTCTAGTCTGAGCTCAGCTGCAGCCAGACAGATCCTGGAAGATTACAACACGCTGCTGCTGCTGCTGCGTTCAGGGCCTCTTCGTCTGCGTTGTTCTTTAGACGCTCAGACGAGCACATGAGGTCAAGTCTCGGTGTCATTTGATCCATTGTTTGTGTATAAATATGGTTTAATGCAGCTTGACGTCTCAGCTGCAGCCGTGATTGTTGTTCTCTGCCGATGAACGTCAAGTTTTAACCTTGATAAGACGTCAATAGAGTGTTTTTATTTTATATTACACAGGACAGATCTGTGTGTTTCCTGCTTCGATCTGCAGTGAACCAGTGACAGATGATAAACTCATGTGCAGAGAGCAACAGTTTGCATCAGTTCAAACACCAACACTGTCTAAACCGCAAGCGAACAAACAAATAAAAGATGCTAACAGCTCAGATACGTCTGCTAGGATCTGATCCAGGTCAAAACTATGGTGGCCCAGAGAGCTCAACCCGCTGCAAAAACAACAAACAACCCTGGAAACAGTTTCTGTCGTGCATGTGTTGTCAAACTGACAAAGTTGTTTTCTAAAGTTGCAACATGTTTATGTCTTTGCATCAGTTTTTTTGTTTTTATTTTGAGCTCTCAAGGCCACCGTACAAAATCAGACCTTTCATCTCCAAATGGGAAATGAAAACAATGCAGTTGTAATGTAATTTGTGGTTATTACAACTAGAAAATATTTAAAAAGGATTTTAAAAAGACTCATAATAAGTGATAATGATTCTGCTACGTGTGTTTATTAGGAAAGTTTTAGGTGAAACATTTACATCATGAATGAATGATTACCAGAGGTGAATGTAATGTACACAACGTGCAACGCGTCGCTGTGAAAATCACAACACGAGCTCCAGCGACATGTCGATAATTTGTTTCCAATGCCGAGTTATTTCTGGACAAATTGGAGTCAGATGAGTCAGATGATCTTTTCATAACTCTGCGTCATGTGGCTCGGGAAGTGAAGTCGGAACAGGAGTCGCTCTGTCGGCCGCCGGTGCAGCAACGAGTCAGCAGTTTGTACCTGCAACCGGCTGCTCGACAACAGAGGCAGCTCACAGACCATAAACACACTGAAATACGCTTAAACGTGAAGTATTTAGATTAAATAAATCAAGAAATCCTCGTCATAATTTCATCGCCACTGGTTTCACTAGAGTTAAATGAGATAAAAGTCAAGAAGCTGAATTTTGACGAACGAGTTTCACTCAAACCAGATCGTCAACAATCAGATCAAGGTGAAGTTTGTCGAGAGGAGGAGACGGTCCAGAGGGAAATGATGACAATGTCTAATGATGTTTTCTCTGTGTGTGTCTGTGTGTGTGTCTGTGTGTCCAGGTGAACCTGTGTTCTCCAGCCAACAATGAAACCTACCAAGAGCGACTGCTCCGCCTAGAGGGAGACAAGGAGTCTCTGGTGCTACAGGTATGTGCCGTGTGTGCGTGTGTTTGTGTGTGTGTTTGTGTGTGTGTGTTAGTTTATAAGTTTGCTCTGAACCGTTCACACACATCTCACAGTTCAGCGAGTACATTTAAAAACACGTACAGTCGACTGATTCCCAGCTCAACGTGTCCATGTACAAGACAGTGAATCCCGAACTGATGAATCATAATTAAAGGAGAATTCCGGCCATTTTTGACCCCTAAATCGTTTTCCTGCTACTGATATGACTGTAGAGATCATGGTAATAGGCGAGTTTGTCAAAATGTTGACGTAAATGCAGAGACTGTTTGATGAAAAACCGCCCTTGAAGGCAACGTGCATCAGCTGTTTTGCATGAATTTACCTCTAAAACAACTCTGTCTGGTAACATTACATTATTATCTCATAGCGTGGTGAATGTGCAGGTCACAACTACAGCATTTTGGAGTTGTTGGATTGTGTATTTGATGAGTTTGATGAGGGAAACCAAGAAATCCCATGAGCCTCCGTAGCGTAGCTCTGAGCAGCTCACGGCTCTGCTCCGCTGTTCTAAAAATAGCTTGCACTGACAATTAAAGGTAATGAACCTACTGCTAAAAAAAAAAGATCAACTATCCCTTTAAGAAAATAAGATTTCATTTCATTTAAATGAAAAAGAAAAGTGCCAGAAAACATAAATCCAGGTCCATTTAGATTCCTGTGGCGTTGACGTCTGAAACACCACGAAACATAAAGATCGCTGGTTCGATTCCAGCTGGGAAGACACTCTGATAAAATCTTTGCTTCAGATCCAGTTTGTTTCTTCTTCTTCTTCTTCTTCTTCTTCTTCTTCTTCTGTCCTTCTTCTTCTTCTTCTTCTTCTTCTTCTTCTTCTTCTTCTTCTTCTTCTTCTTCTTCTTCTTCTTCTTCTATTGTCGAGGACTTTTTTTGTGTGTTTTTCTTCTTTTTTCTTTAACTTCAAAACAAAACGTGCCTGGACAACTTCTTCACATCATCTTGAACACACGTTTACTGATCGCTATCACCACAGCAGGAGCCACAGTGGGGAGGACGAGGATGATACATGATGTTGTCAACGCACACACACACACACACACTGGGCTCTTTAATAACAGCTTCACTCTCGGCTCCCGATCTCCACAATTTTCACATTCCTCATGTTTAAATCACAGTTTTCAGAACAGCTCCTCCTCCTCGGGGCTTGTGTGTGTGTGTGCGTTTGTTTTATCCCACGTTGAGTCAAAGTGCACCACCCGCCTGGACGACTCCTACACACACACACACAGAGACACTTACTAGTTACACATTCCTCACCTGACGTCAGCTGTGATTGGTCGACGTCCGAGGTGGTCGGGGCTTGTTCCTCCAGACGGACGGTTTAATTGGCCGTTGACAAGTTTTTTACTCACTTTCTCTTCACCTGCCTCTTATTCTAGTAGCGAGCTGCCGTCTTGTAGGTGTGTGCGTGAATGTGTGTGCGTGTTTGTGTGTGTGTGTGTTAGCATGTCCACACTCTGTCTGTATTAACTGACCTCAGATGGAAACTTTCACCTTCCTTTTCAGAGGTAAGAGACCGTGTTGCGTTCATGTTCTCCTGTCAGAGTCGGACTTTGGAGCGTCAGGTTTTTTGTCGGCAGAATGACATTCGTTCATTCATTCATTCATTCACTCAGTGGGTCGTAGTTCAGCCTCGTTGGCAGTTAACAGGCTGACGGATCATTCAGTTACTCACTCACTGTGCATTTTTTCCTGCATAATGTGAATTTTTGAAAACCCACGTCGACTGTGAGACAGGACGGAGCTGAAGTGACAGAGATCTGCAGTGATTTAGAAAAAAAAGGTTTTCTGTTTATTATCGTTAACTAAAACTAAGACTAAAACTAAAACTAGCAGTGAGAAAATAATTTAGTGAACTTGAAATAAAAATGACAGTTTTTCCAGGAACGAGAACTAAATAAATAAAAACTACAATGAAAAATGCAAAACTATCTAAAACTAAACTGAATTGCAAGCAGATAACATCATCTTAAATTTAGTTTTCTTAGAGATGTTTAAAGGAATAGTTCAACATTTTGGCAAATTGGCCCATAGCCATAATCCCTATAGTCATAGCAGTAGGTTAGTTACCTTTAATTGTAGGTGCAAGCTGTTTTTAGAACGGCGGAGCAGAGCCGTGAGCTGCTGATGTTTTAGAGGCAAATGCAGAGACTGCTTGCTGAAAAACTGTCCCTGAAGGCAGCGCGTATCAGCGGTTTTGCATGAATTTGCCGCTAAAACAACTCTGTCTTGTAGCGTTCCGTTATTATCTCATAGCGTGGTGAATGTGCAGGTCACAACTTGTCCACCACAGCGTTGTGGAGTTGTTGGATTGTGTATTTGATGAGTTTGATGAGGGGAAACCAAGAAATCCATAGCTCTGAGCAGCTCACGGCTCTGCTCCACTGTTCTAAAAGTAGCTTGCACCGATAATTAAAGGTAACGAACCTACTGCTAAAACTATAGGGATTATGGCAATGGGCCAATTTGCCAAAATGTTGAACTATCCCTTTAAAGCTGCAGATTAAAGCTCTAGTAATCAGAATTTCAGAGCCACAGGCTGAGAGACAGGACGGAGCTGAAGTGACAGAGTCGGATGCTGTCGGAGGGATTTCAGCTGCTGAATGGGAGAGTTGTGTTGTGTTGTGTTGTTGTGTTGTGTTAAGTGTGTGTGTTTTTTATGTGCAGGAGGTGAGTGAGTGTATTGTCAGGGAGATTATAGTAAATGTGTGGCACATTCCTGAGTGACAGACCGCTGAGTGTGTGTGTTGTTGTCGGAGCTGCAGTATTTCAGGGTGAAGTGGAGAGACGGAGGGACAACATGCATGTGTGCGTGTGTGTCTGTGTGTGTGTGTGTGTGTGAGACTTATATTCCTGTTAATTTCCCACCAGTTCCCCTTGTTTCCGTCTCCTCACGCCGTGTGACCTCGTGTCTCTCGACAGGTGAGCGTTCTGACCGACCAGGTGGAGGCGCAGGGAGAGAAAATCCGAGATCTGGAAAGTTCTCTGGAGGAGCATCGACAGAAACTGGCCTCCACTGAGGAGATGCTGCAGCAGGTACGGCTGCAACACACACATACACACACACACACACACACACACGTGAACACACAAGGAGACGTGTGTGGTCAAAGTATGAGTGAAGGTTTACAGACCTCCAGGCTGTTAATAACTTTGTTACGACATCGTTCATGTGTCACATTAAGGATGATTACGCGCTGAAACACCATGTTTGTGACTGTAAACTCTGATTTTATTCACACTTCATTGATTATTTGGTTGATGTAACTTATGTTGACGGATGTTTCTATTGGTGATTAATGATGATGTCATCGTGACTCACGTCTGTGCAAATGCCACGATGCCATTTCCCACTCGTTTTCCATTCATGTGTCTAATGCAACTTATTATTTATGGTTTTAAATAAGTAGTTATAGTAAATATCATTTGTTATTTGCCTGACGCAGTTTAATGAACTGTACATCTGCATGCAGCCATGATTGTAACACGCATGTGTAAACACACACACGCACTGGTCAGCTGATTGTTATCAAGCGCTGTTTCCTGTGTGTAGGAGAGACAGAGGACGTGATGTCACAGTGGGGGCTGGTGGTATATTCTTCTTTAGGAGGGGGTTAAACCAAACAAAAAACAGGATAACTGATTAAAATACCTAATGTTCAGTTATATAAATATCTATTTTTCTTTTATAAAGAAGCATTTTATGGAGCTAATTTATTCCCTCATTGATGGGAAAGATGTACTAACTGGTGTGGGCGTAGTTTGTGTTTTGTTTATTTTTGTTTTCCCTAAATCTTTACAGCAGTACAGCACCATACTGGTGAGGGAATATTAAAAAAAGAGATATTTAAAATAAGTTCTGTACTGTATGTACAACTTATAACAGGAGTCAATGGACAGAGAAAACTCAGCTCAGTTTGGAAAAATGTGGCTAATCATCATAGTATTGTACCGTAGATCTGCATTTTATTGCCGATTATACATTTTACTCACTAAATATAATAATTTGTTTTTTAATGTGTCATTAAAAAAAAGTATACAAGTGATTTAAAGGAAACTTAACCCATAATCGGAGATGATTGGTGAATTATTGATTTTGGGTGAAGTATCCCTTTAAGAAGTTGACAGTGCTGACTACTGCACCACTGTCAGGTACAACATGTAAAATACTGCTCTAGTAATATTAAAATAATAATCATCACAGTTTCTAATGCATTGTGGGAAATCTCCAGTGACTCTGTGTGAAGTCGCTTCAGAGGAAATTAGAGTCTGAAGATCAATGAGTGTTTGTTTTAATTCAATTTCTACTAATCAAGTCAAAACATAAAACATCACACATGTTCTCAGATTCATCCACTGAAGCTGAAAATGCAGTTAGGACGATGAAAGGTCGTAATTATTAAGGCGACGTCTGGTCTGATGGAGCGATGACCGGTCTGAGCAGGAAAAAGACGAGTGGATGAAAAGAAATGGGAGTGAGTGAATAAATAAAGGAGCGGCTCAGTGTTTCATTCACTCCGTCTTCTTGACTTTATTAAAGTGTTGACCTCACCTGCGTGGAGGCTCTAACACAAGAAGAAGTAGATTTCACAGGTCGGAGGGCGACGCTTCCCTCGTGTTATTAGATTAGACAAAGTTTATCTGAAAACAAAGAGGTTGAGGGTGACCTAAGAAGATAAAGAGCCACTGTTGTTTCAGCACAAAACACAAACAGTGACTTTATAACGTCCTGTACAAACTCTACTCTGGATGTTTTGTGTATGTTATGAACTTATAATCTTCATTTATCCAGAGATCAGACGTAATATTACGACTTTGCTGCCAAAACAGCTCTAAAGGTGCAAGTAAATCCTTTAAAGTCCTCTAGTGTGTTTGGAGGTGGAGCCTCCAGAGGTCGAACCTGTTTGTCCAGCAGCAGATCAAAACGACTGAGATCTGAGTGAATTAGAGGCAAAGTCGATCTCATGTTCCTCAAACCAACTCAAAAAGCTGCTGGAAACATTTTTTTTTAAAGAGGTTTTGGTCCACGATGACACGAGAGCATCGTTTTACAGCTGCTGCAGGTTTTGTCGGCTTCACATCTGGACCGAGATCTGGGGACTCATCGTCATGTTCAAGAAACATGACATGAAAAGTGTAACGGGGACGCTATGGTGTTATATTTTACTAATAAATAAATAACTCATACATTGGGTTTTCAGAGTGTGAATAGTAAAATTTAAAGGGATAGTTCAACATTTTGGCAAATTGGCCCATTGTCATAATCCCTATAGTCATAGCAGAAGGTTCATTACCTTTAATTGTCTTTGCAAGCTATTTTTAGAACGGCGGAGCAGAGCCGTGAGCTGCTCAGAGCTACGCTACGGATGCTTGTTTGTTGAAAAACTGCCTCCAACGGGAACGCACATCAGTGGTTTTGCATGAATTTACCTTCCCGCAGCTTTATCCATTACTAAGAAAAATAAAACTGAGCCGATGTTATCTGCAATTCAGTTTAGTTTTAGTTATTTTGCATTGTTCATTGTAGTTTTTTATTTAGTTCTGGCTTTTAATCTTAGGTTCAGTTAACTATAATAACCTTGAGAACAAGAAAACTATTTATTTTTTCTAAATCACTGCAGACACGTGTGGATGATAAAAGTGGGCTGGACGATGAAGATGATGAAAGACGATGATGATGGTGGTGGTGGTGGTTCAGACCCTGGTGGCTGTGGCCGTTTTTATCCCGAGTGTTGACAGTGACGAGGACAAAGAGCCCGTTGAGAAGTTAAAACAACAACAAAGAGGCTGATTCTCCAATAACACAGAAGTGTGTTGTTCTTGTTGTGTTTGTCCCCGGTCGAGCTCGTGGGTTTGTCTCACGGCTGATGTCAAGGAAACATTTGAAGACGTTCATCTTCATGCTATGTTTGTGGGATGTGTGCGGCGTGGTCTCCTCGACAGTAAAAGTGTCCTACAAGCTTGAAGCGCGGCTGTATGGGCTCGACTGTTCATGCAGATATCTAATAGATCGATCACATGGCAGCAGCTTAACGCATTTAGACGTGTAGACATGGTTGAGAAGTTCAAGCTGAATGGAGAAGAGAGCTGATTTAAAGGAGACATACTATACAGTATTATGCCCCTTTTCCACAAATTAAAATAGTTCTCTGGCCTGTTGAAGAGTTGTTTTAGAGGCAAATGCAGAGACTGTTTGCTGAAAAACAGGAAAATAGGAACGTGCATCAGCTGTTTTGCATGAATTTGCCTCAAAAACAACTCTGTCTGGTAACGTTGTGTTATTATCTCATAGCGTGGTGAATGTGCAGGTCACAACCAAGAAATCCCATGAGCCTCCGTAGCGTAGCTCTGAGCAGCTCACGGCTCTGCTCCGCCGTTCTAAAAATAGCTTGCACCGACAATTAAAGGTAACAAACCTACTGCTATGACTATAGGGATTATGGTGATGGGCCAATTTGCCAAAATGTTGAACTATCCCTTTAACTCCGTCCTACAGTATGGTGCATGATTTATAGATACACATATATTACCAGGCTGTCTATAGAGGAAGATATAGCCTATCACTTTGCAGAGTTTCGGCCTATTAAAGAGTTGTTTTAGAGGCAAATGCAGAGACTGTTTGCTGAAAAACAGGAAAACAGGAACGTGCATCAGCTGTTTTGCATGAATTTGCCTCAAAAACAACTCTGTCTGGTAACGTTGTGTTATTATCTCATAGCGTGGGGAATGTGCAGGTCACAAGCTCTGAGCAGCTCACGGCTCTGCTCCACTGTTCTAAAAATATCTTGCACCGACAATTAAAGGTAACGAACCTACTGCTATGACTATAGGGATTATGGCAATGGGCCAATTTACCAAAATGTTGAACTATCCCTTTAATAAAATAAATGAAAAATACTACTACAACACCCTTCCTCTGTTGTAATGATTTTAGCGCTGCGCTCCTGTTAATATAATAAAACCTGGAGGAGCCACAGTTGTTTTCTGGCTCCGTGACGTTTGTGAGCGACTGCAGATCTCCACCTGCCGCCGCCGCCCCCGCCTGATCTTTACAATGCAACATCAACACTGATTGTTGTGAGTCTGGAGGTTTTATTAGGGTTCAGCCTCGGTGATCTGCAGCTGTTGTCCTGCCCTGGTGTGTGTGTGTGTGTGTTTGTGTGAGTGTGAATGTGTGCGTGTCCCATTTCACAATTAAGAAGCGCTGGTGAAATAGTTAATGTGATGCTGTGTGAGATGTTTGCAGAGGGAGAGTGTGGAGGAAGATAACGGTCGTCCTGGTTCTGGGCGGGTTCGTTTTTGTGCGTCTGTGATGTGTCGGTTGTTGTGTTGTTTTCTGTCGAGTCTTTTGTGTGTTTATCCTCGCACAAATCTGCGCCTCTTAAATCTCGTCAATATATAATTAGAAAGCAAGTTTGAAGGATTTAAAAGGTGACAACATGTCTGGTCCTGCAGCATGAAGGAGGAGAAGGAGGAGGAGGAGGAGGACCGCTGTCTGTGTCACTGTGTGTGTCTTTGTGTGTGTCTGTGTGTGTCTGTGTGTGTGTGTGACTGAGAGAACAACAGAGAGAGAGAGAGTCCATCCAGCCATGGTAACATTGTGTGTCAGTGTCGCAGGGCTGCTTCTTACTGTGGGAACCACGACTAATCTAATGAGAAATAGTCCTGAGTCAGCGCACGCACACAGACACACACTGTACACACACACACACAGATACACACACAGATACAGTGCACTGTTCTCATGCGAGCTGGGATCCACCCACACATGTATCATACTGTGACTACTGTGCCTATATTTGGTGTCCTGAGCAACACACACAGAGAGAGATGCATAAACATGAAGTCATTATTGATCTTTTATGCATTTACAGACAAAATTAATCAACTCTGCAGCAAAAATCAATTAACATAATCCTCATAAGTAAAGTTTCAACAGTCGGTTTCAGACTCAAATGCAACATAGACATGAAAGACCTTTACATTATGAACATGACCTGTCACCTCGCCACTCGTCTGCTTTGATTTAAATCATGAATAATTACTGTAAGATGATGCATGTTGCTGAGCACAACAACAACAACAACAACAAACACAAGGTGGCAGATTGATGCAGCATGAATGGATGATTAATATTGTCCAGAAACGTGATGCACAAGTGTTTGCAAATGTGTTCCCCATAAAAGTTTAATAAGGTTAAAAACAGAATAAATCTGACAGACAGACAGAAGCTCATGAGGTCAGAGATGATGTAAAGTGTTTATGAGTCTTAATTAGTCAACTATGATCTGAGTGTCAGCGTACGACATCAACATGGAGATCAAATTATCATCCACGGCGACCAAATCAATCATTTTCTGAGACGAAATGTGAATATTTACTTTTTAAATTGTGTTTAAAAATGTATTTTTATTTAAATAAGATTTTTTTGTGTGTGTTTCAGTCCAGATGTGAGTTGTTCTGCTGTCGAACCTCTGTCGTATCTGACACAGCTCAGTTTCAGAGATGAAGATGAAGTCCCAGCTCTTTTATAAAAGGGGATAATTAGTCACGTGTTGCCGCTGCTGCTGCTGCTGCTGCTGCTGCTGCTGCTGCTGCTGCTGCTGCTGCTGCTGCTGCTGCTGCTGCTGCTGCTGCTGCTGAAGCTGCTGCTGCTGAAGCTGCTCATACTCATAATGTAGAGAAAGCAAATGTTTGGCAGCTGAGTTGTGGCCACTCAGTCCTGATAAATTAGCTCTAAAGACCAGAGCTTAGTCGGCTGCAAGTGACACCGGAGCTGCAAACTGACGGTCAGTCAGCTGCCATAACTAAGCAGATTCCCCCACTCTGTGTGTGTGTGTGTGTCTTTCTGTGTGTGTCTGCTGAGCTGGAATGATTATGGGGTATTAGCTGTCTGTCTGTCTGTCTGAGGCTGTGGTGTTGACACAATGTGTTTGACCATGTGATCTTTCCATTTGGAGGGTACGGTGTCCCGCTGTGGTCAAACAGCGTCATCGTACCAGCACGCCGACTATATGATGTGTTTTCATTCTGCAACGCTGCACTGTTGCATTGTGGGAGATGATGATGAGTCTTTATAGATGGATCTTTTTTTGGGGGATCGTTTTTTTTTGGGACATATGCAATATACATTACTTTCACTTTCATTTTAGTTATTTATTGTTTATTATTTGTAATTATTTCATAGTGAAATACGGTAACCCTTTAATTTACAGGCCCCTAATTATGTGATGATTACGTGATAATGTTGAGAAATAGCCTAGAAATAACAATTAATTGCGTAGTAATGTCAAGAAATCAAGAAGTTAAGAAGCAGTTAACGGCCTGTAAATTAAAGCGTTACCTGAAATACTTATGTACTGTTATAAGACCATTTCTACAGTGTTAGTGCTGTTTGTTTCAATGTTATTATTTGCAGAAAGGAAGAGAAAAGTGCTTCATAAATAAAGATGATGATGATTGTATTGTCATTATTATAGTCTCTGATTAGCATTTATCTGCAAGCGAGCACCACAGCCTCACAGAGCGTTAGCGTGACTGACTTCGACCTCATGGTTGTGTTACTGTACATCACGTGCATTTACATTTGGTCACATTGAGTTTGATCTATTTGAATATTCACAGTTAAAATACAATGTAAAAGTCAATATGTGCATATGAATGAATGAATGAATGAATGAGTGAGTGACGTCCCTGAAGACTTGATTTTCATCAAGACGTTGTTTTTTCTTCACATCATTTCACAGTAAAATCATAATTTGTCGGCTCCAAATCTGGAATAAACACAATTAACTTCATGTTTTTCTTTCTTTTTCCTTTTTTTGGTCGCAGTCTGCATCTGAAATATTTTCTATTTTACCACGGATGGAGGACAGAACTTGGATGTCAGACTTTTTTTTAAAATCAAAGCAACAAACCAGCCCTGAAGCGAAGTGAAGAGGAAGTGGGATTGGATGTAGTTTTAGTTTAGATGAGGAAACGAAAGCAAGAGACTCACTGAGAGTTTGGCAACGAGACGAGATCTGGGTCTGGTGTGACTTACAGAGAGAAAAAACACACGTCATGTTAAGTGGCCTGCATATCCTCTCTCTGTCTCTCTTTTTAGACACACTTTCTTTTTCTCTCTCCCATGCCAAAGAAGCGCAGATTTATTAATAGAGTCCTCAGCTCGCCCGTGTGTGTGTGTGTGTGTGTGTCTGTGTGTGTATATTTAGCGTGGTGGGGTCTGGGCCCCCGGCCTCAGTGTGGGAAGACCGTCGCAGAGCGGAGCAGCATGCTGACCTCTCCACTGAGCTGATTCATGTGTGTGTGTGTGTTTGACATTTCCTCTGAGGCGTGGATTGCGTTTAGTGTTTTCCATGCATCTAACTCTCAGCGTGTGTGTGTGTCTGCGTGTGTGTGTGTGTTTTGTGCAGGAGCTGATCAGCAGGACGTCGCTAGAAACCCAGAAGTTGGACCTGATGGACGAGGTGTCCTACCTCAAGCTGAAGCTGGTTAGCATGGAGGAGACGCACACCGACGCACAACAACCTCAGGACACGACGGACACGAAGCAGAACAAGGCTGAGGTATGGACAGGCTTGTGTGTGTGTGTTTGTATGTGTGTGTTTGTGTTTGTGTTGCACTGAGCTGAAGCTGCTCAACTCAACTCAACACACCCAGAACTGTAACTGCTGCTGCTTTGATCCACAGATTAACAACAACAACGTAGATAAAACCTAATGAATGAATTATACTGTCAATACAAGAAGGTTAAAGCTGCACAACTTTTAATACAATATAATTGTATTGTTTATTGTTTATGAGCCTTTGAATGTAGCCCTCAGTATCTCTCAGTGCGCCTAATAACTTATTTTCCGTATGTGCAAGGTAGATAATTTACCAAAAACAGACATTGTGTCCCATTATAAAATGTTTTTTTAGCCACACTACAGGTGTAACCTTGCTGTAAGGATGGGGATGCCAGTCTGTTATGAAATCATCTCAATTATTCAAAAGGTTGACATGAAGTTAGTTTCAGACATCTATTAATCCCGAATTTAACATATTATCCGGTCAAATACCTGCAAAAAATTGGACTTTTTCACATGTGTTGTTTAGAGCTCCTAATAATTATGTCTCAACCATTCAAAAGATCATGAATAACTCTATCTGTGTCTCATCAGGTTAAAAAAATACTTTTCCCAGTGGTTTATGATCAAATATCTGCCAATTAGCTTGTTAAAAAGCTAAACCAGTGCTGTATGGTGAACCAAAGACGTTACCTGCACTGCAAAAATCTTACCAAGAATATTTGTCTTATTTCAAGTCAAAACAAATCTAATTATAGGCTACTTAAAATAAGACTCATCACATTAAAAAGTAGCTTGTTTTAGACACTTCTTTACTTCTTTCAAGCATATTTTCACTTGAAATAGGTAGAAAAACCTGATAATGCAGCAGATTTTGTGAAAATGTGTTAAAACATGTAAAAACAAGTTAATTTTTAGATGATGAGTCCTATTTTAAGTGGAAAGAGAGTAGTTTTGACTAGAAATTAGACATTTTGACAATAAAAAGGACAAATATTATTGGAAAGGTTTTGAGTTTTTGCAGTGTGTAACTTCCACCTGAGACAGGTAAACATCAGGTAAACATCAGGTAAACATCAGGTAAACATCAGGTCACAGCAGCGCTACTTTAAATCCTCCCATAAAGCCGAGTGGAAAACTTAAAAGTGCCGTTGTCTCTAACCTCCCAGAGCGAACTCGTGGCTTTTAATCTTGTTTTCATATTTCCCCCCTCATCTAATGCTGTTATGTAACCGTATAATGTGATATGATCACGTCCTAAATAATAACATGGTGAACTGAGCTCAGTGTTTATCTTGTTACAATCCTCCCAGTTGTCACGAAAATAAGACTCAAAAACTCCAACGTGCTTTTTTTTTCTTCTTTTCTTTCTTTCTTTAAGCCTTTTTAGTTCCTGTTTCTGGGTAAAACAATTACACTAACACTGTTACTGTAGGTCCAGTGGGTTTTTCTGTCGCCACCGCGGCCTCATCGAGCATCTTGGATGAACAGACGCCCCCTGAAATGCTCAACCTCAAAAAGGATGATTTTATTTTATTTTATTTTATTTATTTATTTTTGCATTATTGTTAAATTAAAGTATAATAAGATGAGGCGCGCGTTCTTCCAGACGGTGGATTCCTGTTGTCTGTGAACCAGAGGGGAGACATGGAGGACGCGGCGGGGTGACGCAGGGACACAGAGCGGCTGAAACGCAGTATAAGGATATCTGTCTGCTGGTTGTCTGTTTTCAATGTTTTCATTGTCTGAGCCAGAGAGAGAGACAGAGAGAGGGGGGGGTGAGGGGGGGTGAGGGGGGGTTGAACAGTAACAACAAGTAACAACATACCGATCTGGCTGCTGTGGTCACACACACTGCCACTAAAATAGATGGTTTCATACACACACATTAGGGTTTTTCGGGAAAAGAGACTTTCTTGGCTTCTAAGTACGTTTCTTATCTGCAAAATCTAAATCTTTCCTTTTACTGTGATACGTTTGTTTTGGGTTTTTATTTATTTTATGTTCCACCATCTTCTCCTTAATCTGCAGCAGCTGCATCAGGAGCTGGAGCTGCAAGTAAACAGTCACAATTTAGCGACTTCAAACCTATTTAAACAAGCCTGACTGGAACAAACTGCTTTTTTTTTTTTAACTCTTCGTTTGTTGTGTGGTGATGATGATGTCACCTGTTGGCTGACGGCAGATGATCCCATGACTGAAGTGGTCTGTTATTGGTGGTATGTGCGTTTGATGTGGACGACATCTGTTTCTGCAGCTCAGTTATGACCTCCAGGGTGGTCAGAGAGCTGGTCGTAGAGCAAAACGCTCCGATAAGTGTCCTATTATTAGACGTAAATATCACTAAAACGCTCATTATGGATAATAACCCTAATGTTAATACGGCTATTAGTTGTTGCGCGATTTGCAAATAATCAAATTGTGATTATTTTGGCAGAAGTTGTAGTTGGATTAATCATTTTGCACTTCATTGTTCCAGGCTTTAGATTGATGATGATGCGATTTTTGTTTGGTCTTTCTTGTGCTAAAATAACCTGAAAAATGTCTGGAGAACATGAGTTTATGGTCTGCGGCGTCTCTGGAGCAACACAACCCTCATGATGATTGGAAATCAGTAGGGCTGGCCAGTCTTTGTCGACCAGTCGTCATCATTTTAGGGCCATTAGTCGACTACTCATCACATATCATGACTCTGGTTTGCATGTCGCCTTCTGGCAGTCGTTCCTTTTTCCTCTCAAAATGATCCCAGATTTTAGATTCGTTGCCCGACGTGATGTTAAAGGGACAACGAGGAGTTTCAGAAAGCGAATGAAATTCTTGGACCAATGCGAAAACATTTGCCAAGAGTGTTTTCATTGATTAGAACGAAAGTCAGAGGTTCGAAGACGATCAGATACCGTTGTAATTCTGACCATAAACGACTAGCCAACTAGCAATCCAGCGGCGTAATTCCCATGACCGGGAAACCGAAACTAGGAAATGCTGAGTCGACCACTAAATAATAATATCAAAATAACTATAAAGACAAGTGTTGATAACGTAGATTCATCCACATTAATATGAGACTCTTTTATAACCAAAAGCAAGCAAAAGTGTCACAACATCCTGTATCTGGCCCTTTAAATAAAAGTGCTTGCCTTTCATATACAGTTCAGTCATATGCTAGATCTTGCAACCAATAAATTTAGGCCGACGATTTTGATCGACTATTTGGGGGCAGCCCTAGAAATCAGGATATCTCACTGGGCCGTGGTGTGACTTCAGATACATGTTTGATTGATTATGCAGCCTGTTTGTTGACCCGTATCTTTCCAGGTCAATAATGGATAACCCCCAAACAGGAAGCTCAAACTTTGGGCCAATTCTCCAGTATCCAAACCGTCAATCTGAAGTTGTTGAAGCTGGTTTTAGTCAGTGAACATGGTGCAATAACCATCCTCAGTCTGTCACCCATCGATGGAGGTGGTTTGTCCCGACGCCGTAGATCTGACGGTGAAGCAGCAGACAAACGGTGTGTCTGAGTTCACTGGCAGCGGCCGTGATGAAATGTGTCTGGATGAGACGCCAGCTTCCGTGTGAAGGCTTTAAAACAAGCCAGGACTCATCATCCAACACGTCCCGAAACAACACCCACCCAGGCTGCAGACAGGCTGCCACACACCTGACACCAAACCATAAAGTCAACTCTTAAAAGAAAAGTCATTTAAAGTGTTGAGTGAGGCCGTGTGTTCCTTATAATAGAAGCTGTCTTTTACTTTGAAGGCCCTGAAACTTGTTTTCGCTGCATGAACGCCACATTTTCTGATGATTTTGCATGAAAGACTTCAGCTTTTTTTTTTATTATCTACATATATTTATTATTTTTGTTGCTTTGAAACTTGTGTCACACGCCACGGTGCAGTTGAGCAGTCTCTCTCTGCTTGTCGTCAGTAGTTTCTTTGTGGAGACTTCATTGTGACATCCAGCTGCTTCCCACTGGCACCGCAAGATACTGAAGCTGCTCTTGTGGTTTGCATGTGTGTGTGTGTGTGTGTGTGTGTTAAAGTGTGTATGTGTGTGCTATCTATCACAAGGCATCCAGCACCCAGGGCTGTGCTTTCATTGAACAAACACGATGCAGCATTTTTGACATGCAGATGCCCGTTTTCTGCTCGCGCACGTGGACGAGCTGTGATAAGCATCAGAGGAAGCAGCAGCAGCAGACGGAGAGAGGAAGAGGAGGAGGAGGAGGAGGGAGAGGGAGAGAGGGAGAGGGGGGCGGCGGCCTGGCAGGAGAGAGGGCAGCACGGGGCGGAGAGAGAACAAGAGGCACAAGACAGTGTGAGTGACGGATGCAGAGATAAAGGCCGACAGGACGGAGGCTGCCGTGCAGATATTGTTTTCAGACACAAAGTGAACATGCAGGACGTTCACGCCACAGACGCCTGCAGCGGAGCGGCTGTCACAGCGCCGTCGACCTCTGTGCACAGCAAACCCGAAGTGCCAGGATGTGACTGTGGATGTTTCTGCCTCCTGCTCACGTGCTGAACGACAACAAAACAGAAAGTTGGTTTTCAAACTTTCAATCAGAGTCACGCTCTGACAGTAAAGTGACCACAGCAGCGTCTGTGATGCAAATAAGAATCATTCATATAAAAATGTAACACAGTTGATCATCATTTATTAAATTTCTACAAACAATACAAACAAAAGTTATATATTAAGCTTAATAAACATTGGAACAATTGCATATATTGACATACAGGCCTATAGAGTTGAAGACATCCATCCATCCAGTCATTGTCCTGCACCAGCTGAAACAGGGTGACAGCAGGGTACAGCCTGGGGATCGAACCCACAACCTTTTTGCTATGAGGCAGTTGTGCCTGAGCACAACATTTGTGGCGCCCTTTTAACTCACATAAATATATACATCCATCCCAAAGCCTGTAAATATATGTTAGATTACATATGTTGTTTTAAAACATTTGCATAATTAATTCATTAAATATCTATACCGAACATCGATGCAACATCTTACACCAGGGATGCATGATACAGAAGTTTTTTGCTGAGTTGCCGATATTTTCCAGCCAATTTTGGCTCATTATCAATGTCCGTTTTTGAAGCTTGTCACATTAACATCACTTAAATGTCACCCAGTCAACCAGAGACATCAACATTTTTATATCTGTCTATGATGGCAATGGCCTTTATTTTTTATCAGACAATACCAATGTCGTGCCGATAACATCATGCATCCTAATATCAATAAAAACTCATCATATAGATATGTTTATATACACATTTTACTACAGGTTTTCCATATATATCATAATATAGAGAGAATGTAGATGTGTGACATATACATATATACATATACATATAACGACATGTATTTCATATATTACATCTTTGGATCACGATTGAGGACTTACAGTTAATGTCTAATAATAATATGTCAATCCATCCAATGGTTAATATGACGTTTCATATAAAACTAATGTGGTGAAACAATCAGTAGTTTTATCCTCCGTCCTTTGCAGCAGTAGACGTTCAGATGTTCCAGTGGATCACGGTGGTCGACCGAGGTCCTGTTATATTTAGCTGCTGCTGCTGCTTTTGCAGAATAAAGAGCGGCTCTCATTCATCTGCTCAGGTTCGATTTGTTCAGTTTATCACGAGGCCGCTGCTCCGAGCCGGAGGGCGGTAGGGAGGGAGGCAGGCAGCAGCCACTCGCTAACAGGCTAACAGGCTAACAGAGCCGTTCCAACACTGACAGGTTGACGCTCAGTTGGTGTAGTAACGAGATACTGTCCCCAAACCCGACATATCCGATGTGCAGCGGCGGCGTTTGGCTTTGGTTACGTTACGATGGAGACTCACTAGTGGTCTGCATTTTTGTCAGGAAAGTGTGTGTGTCTGTGTGTGTGTCTGCGAGTGTGTGTGTGTCTGCAAGTGTGTGTTTGTGTAGTAACAGCTGCAAGGCTCTGGTGGGCTGGAGGAATGACTGGCATCCCTTTGCAGCATTCCTCAGGGCCAAACACTTTCACCTCCTCTGGGAAACACACACACACACACACACACACACACATGGACGTCTGATGAACACCTTAAACTTGGGGATGGGTGGGGGAGAAGGAGGAAGGGGGGGGCAGCTGTGACTGGTCTGATAATCACATCACAATCTTTGGCGTCCTCCTGCACTGCAAAAACTCCAAATCTTTCCAAGAATATTTGTCTTATTTCTTGTCAAAATGTCTCAATTTTAGTCAAAACTAATCTCTTTACACTTAAAATAAGACTCATCACCTATAAAGTAACTTGTTTTTAGATAATTTTAACTTGTTTCAAACTAAATTTCACTTGAAATAAGTAGAAAAATCTGCCAGTGAAAGATAATGAGAAAGACAAACTTGCTCCACTGTCAGATTTTTCTACTTATTTCAAGTGAAAATCTGCTTGAAAGAAGTAAAACGTGTCTAAAAACAAGCTACTTTTCATGTGATGAGTCTTATTTTAAGTATAAAGAGATTAGTTTTGACATTTTGACCAGAAATAAGACAAATATTCTTGGAAAGATTTTGAGTTTTTGCAGTGCATCCAAGGAGCTTCATCAGTTCATACGTATCGATCTCACTAGTCTGACAAATACAAGTCCAGTTGCCTGCAGTACAATTCACTTTGAGTGTCGTGGAGGTGAAACCGACGTGTGAATCACTGAAACACATTTTCAGAATCAGGAACAAGGTTTTGAATTCGATGAGGCTGCGTTTTCCAGATAAAGAAACGATTTCACAAGCCTCCAGAAACGTTGTGACATGTCAAAACTCCAAAGAAAAGAAAAGAAAAGAGAAGTTTTCCATGTTTGCGTCAGTGATGGATGTTTATGGTTATTATTTCTCTTCTTCTTCTTCTTCTGTCTGGGCCTCTGGGCTCAGATCCTGGATCGAGTCCCTGTGTGGAGGTTTGAGACCCCGACAGTAGGATAGTCTGGATTTGAAACAACACAACAACACATCTGGTTGTCGTCTGGACTGAGAGATACAGATACAATAGAAAAACTTGAACTCTATATTTGTTGTTGTTGTGCACATTTTCTTTTAACCACGAATGTCCACAATTATTATTTTTTTCACCATAATCATGTTTTCCACATCTGGCCTGAGGCTGCTCACCTCGGCAGAAAGCCTCATGTTTATATTTAGGGAGTTTTTTTTTTGTGTTCATTTGTGCTGCTGATGTTTTTCTTCCTCTAATCAAGAAGTTTTCTTTTTTAGGCCCAGACGTTTCAACCAAACTGGTCCAGATATTTACAGAGATTAACATCGAGGTTAATGTCTCCTCCTCTTCCTCTTCCTCTTTCCCTCTCACCTCACCGCTTCACCTCCTCCTCCTCCATTGCCCTTCATTTATCCTTCCTCCCTCCCTCGCTTCCTCCCTCCCTCGCTTCCTCCCTCCTCCTCCTCCCAGTGTGTAGTAAATCTCATCAGTGAGCTCCAGGAGCAGATGTGCAAGTTTCAGGCAGAGATCAGCACTCGCATCCAGGAGAAGCGGGCCCTGGAGGAGCAGGAGGCCCAGCAGGGGGCGGAGCAGCTGGAGCCGCCGGGCTCCGGCTCTGACGCTCCGTGGATGCACAATGGAGGACAGACTGTACACGTAGGGAGACTTGATGGATGAACTCATCTTCCCCCTCCTCCTCCTCCTCCTCTTCCTCCTCCTCTCCATCATTTCCTCCTCTTCTCCTTCTCCTACTTCTCCTTCACTCCTCCCCTTTTGTTTAACCCGTCCACACACCACCTGGTATTTGGATATATTTTCCACAGAATCAAACTAACATCCTCTCGTGAACTTGTGTCTCACGTGTGTGTCGTGTTCATCGTAGGACGCTGGGGTCGCGCTGTGCTCTGGTTCTGATCTTTGCAGATTTGGAGACTGATGATTGTTTTTTTTTTTCCCAAATGCCTTCAAACATTTGAGGAGTTGCTGAGCTGAAAATATGAAAATACAACTTCATAGAGTCAGGAGATTAAAGGGATAGTTCAACATTTTGGCAAATTGGCCCATTGCCATAATCCCTATAGTCATAGCAGTAGATTTGTTGGCTTTAATTGTCGGTGCAAGCTGTTTTTAGAACGGCGGAGCAGAGCCGTGAGCAGCTCAGAGCTACGCTACGGAGGCTCATGGGATTTCTTGGTTTCCTTCATCAAATTCATCAAATACACAATCCAACAACTCCACAACACTCTGGTGGACAAGTTGTGACCTGCACATTCACCACGCTATGAGATAATAAGACAATGTTACGAGACAGAGTTGTTTTAGAGGTAAATTCATGCAAAACCGCTGATGCACATTGTCTTCAGGGACAGTTCTTTAGCAGGCAGTCTCTGCATTTACCTCTAAAACGACTCTGTCTGGTAACGTGTTATTATCTCACAGTGTGGTGAATGTGCAGGTCACAACTTGTCCACCAGAGCGTTGTTGAGTTGTTGGATTGTGTATTTGATGAGTTTGATGAGGGAAACCAAGAAATCCCATGAGCCTCCGTAGCGTAGCTCTGAGCAGCTCACGGCTCTGTTCTGCCGTTCTAAAAACAGCTTGCACCTACAATTAAAGGTAACAAACCTACTTCTATGACTATAGGGATTATGGCAATGGGCCAATTTGCCAAAATGTTGAACTATTCCTTTAAACCTTCCTCTTGTCGGATGATGAAAGACGTAATAAATCAGATTTTGTTGCACCTTTCTCCTCAAGTATTTGAAGCATTTGGGGGAAGAAGAAAAAAAACGTGTTTCAAACCTGATCTGGATTTTGTCTTTTATAAATCCTGTCGCCTTGGGGTTTAGTTTGGGTTTTTTTTCTTTGGATCAGGAATAATGTTTTCATCTGATTGGACATAGTCTGCCTGCATGACGGTGGTTCCTCCCTCTACTAACAACTACAGTTTTACCTCCTCCTCCGTTTGTTTCCTCCTGCACCGACCAGGTGGATGATCATTGGTCATTTTAACGGTTTGTATAACACACACAGGGGTTTTTTTCCCCCCCTTGGACAGCGGTAACCTCACGGCAGCCTGGATGGCTTGTTCTGGGTTGATCCTTCTTCTTCTCCTCCTTCTCTCCTCTGGCTGCTGATAACTGCACGTTGTGGTGTCTGTTTCAGGAGGATCAGGTTTTTCCCTGTTTATTAACCTCTGGACTGTTCGGCCCCTGGAAAACCTTTATAACTGCACTGAATGTGAACCTTGATGTTTGAAAACCCTCCCGTCTGTGAACTGTTCAGTAATACAAATATGAATAATTTGCATTGAAAATAACAAAATATGCATTAAACTGTGTGTGTTTGTGTGTGTTTTTTGGTTTCCCCCCCGCTGCAGGATTTATTACAAGAGGTGAAGCAGCTGAAAAGCAAAGTGGAGGAGCTGGAGGGAGAGAAGAGCCAATATGAGAGGAAGCTAAGAGCAACAAAGGTACATGAAGCAGCACGCAAACCCCCCCCTAAAAAAAACATCTGCACACACGACCTGAACATCTGTATCATTACATTAGGACGATAACATAACAGATAAAAACATTGTGTAGATTTTTCAGTGTCAGGAGAGAAAAGTGACGCTAATGATAATGTGCAATAATCAGTTGGAGATGACGAATGTAAATGTAAACACAGCTGCAGGGTTCATGTGAGCGCATTACAGTGAAGCTTTACAGTCATTACTACAATACACATGTAGTACATCTGAGAGGAGGAAGAGGAGGAGGAGGAGGAGGAGGAGGTAATGAAGGTCATGAGGTCACAGCTTATTGCCTTAGATCAAAGCCTGAACATCTGCATGGCTTATAATGCTGCAGGTGCATGGGTACAGATGTGCAGCTGTTGAAGAGCTCTGTGGTTAAAGACATATAAACTGCAAAAACTCCAAATCTTTCCAAGAATATTTGTCTTATTTCTTGTCAAAATGTCTCATTTCAAGTCAAAATTAATCTCTTTTCATTTAAAATAAGACTCATCACCTAAAAATTAAAAGCAATTTTTTTTGTATTTGTAATAAGAAAGAAAAACTGAAAATAGGCTTGAAAGAAGTTTTAAAAAGTGTCAAAACAAGCTACTTTTTAATGTGACGAGTCTTATTTTAGGTATAGTGAGATTTATTTTGACTAGAAATAGGACAAATATCCTTGGTAAGATTTTGAGTTTTTGCAGTGTAGTATAACAGCATTGAACCCTTTATTGGACCTTCTGACAAATAATTAAGAAATATATAATTAAAAACAAAAATTGCATATCAGATTTGCATAGAAAATGACCATCTATCTATTTTGATACACACATTTTCAACACGGTTCTACTATAAAATAAGTTATGAAATATTAAGTCGTTTTACTTTGCATCAATGCAGTAACTATTCCTATTGAAGTTTCTGTAACAATTTTTAAGTTTTTCTTACCTCAACTTGAACTGAAAATTGGCAAAAATATCCATGAGACAAAACATATTTGGGTCAGACTGACTGACAGCGGCCATATTGGATGTCCCAAGTGAAGGAAGGCTCTGGTGCATAAATAACCGCACCCTGGTGGATTATCTGATCATTGCATGTATCTGATTGTATACATTCGGTTTTTCAGGGTGGAAAAAATGTTTCATGTATCCAATTTGATACAAATGGCGACATGAGGTTAAGACGATTAGTGACGATTTTTGCAGAAATAAGAGCATTGCATTTGATTTTCAGTGATAAACATGATATTAATTAGATAATTTGCTGATTTTTTCTCTCCAGAATGACATTTTTATTAATTATTAAAACATATTTCATTAATTGAATTGATGTCCCAACACAAAAAGCAGAAAGACAAACAATAATCAATAATCAAAGACTGACATATTAACACTTCTCTCTCCTAACTCCCTGTTTGTCCCTTTTTAACTTGACGCAGGTCGAACTGCTGTTGCTTTCTCTGTGCTTACACGGCTTCCTTCCTCCTCTCCCTCCTCCACTCTCTCTATCCTCTCCTCTTCCTCTTCTTCTCCATCTCTCTCTGTGGCTTGCTCTCTTCACTCTCTTCCCCGCTCTTCTTTCCTCCTCATCTCTCAATCAACCCTGTCATTACTCTCTTCCTGTCTCTCTCTCTCTCTCTCTCTGTCTCTTCTAGCTCTCTATCTCTTACTCTCTCCATGTGTGTTACCAGTCGCTCATGACCCAGCTGTCCAGCCTCAAGCTGACTGTGGAGCACACACAGCTGGAGAAGCAGCAGTGGGAGGAGCGCTGGCGCAGCGCACAGGTGCCTGCTCTTCCTCCTCCTCCTCTTCCTCCTCCTCCTCCTCTTCCTCTTCTTGCTTGTGTTCGTTCCTTTCCTTTGATTAATCCTTTCCTTACACCCTGCGTCCTTCTGTCCTCTTAACCTTCCTACCTTTCCCTCTCCCAGTGTGTTTTATTTTGCACTTGCAGCTCTTCTCTTCCTCCTCCTTGCTCTGCTTTTTTTGTTGGAGGCTGAGTTTTTGTTACAAATCAGTCATAAATATATACACATATGATTTGATAGTAAAACATCCTGATTGTGCAGAAGCAGAAGAAAACCCATCCCTCTGCTTCCGACCATCTCTCTCTTTACTTTCCTTTTTGTTTGCATGGACAATATAAACCGATACAACTGTGATTGACTACAGTTGTGTGATGTTTGTGTTTCACTGTGGATAAAACCCAGACACTTCCTCAGTTTCCTCAGAGCTGATAAGAACAATTAGATTAAAAAAAAATATATTTATATCTGGTGTCAAATCACATTATGATTTAGTCTCTTTGAATTGTAGCGCCTTATTGTTGGCTTCTTCAAGGCTTTTATTGTGAAAGTCTTCTGTGTACAAACACCTGTGACGTTGATCTGAGTGAACTCACACTGCACTAACGCAGGTGGACAGGTGGAACCAAAACTCATAATTGACTCTTTAATTGATCAGCGATGTGGGACTGATGTGGAGGAGGACAAACGTTTTATTTCTCAGACGTTTGGTTGAACGGTGAGCGAGACTTTATCACGGGCGGTGAGTCACCGACACCACCACGTCGATAGAGATGTGATGAGATGCTGGAGTTGGAGGTGCGGCTCTTGGAAATGGTGTTTTTCAAATTCAAAATTAATCACAATATGTATTTTATCGCACCTTGTCCAGAACCACTGCAGCTTCATTCATGTAGTTTATGTTGATATAGAGAGAGGAGAGAGCATCAGTGACGCATCCAAAAGAATCCAAAGGTCAATGATCAATTTAAAGGGATAGTTCAACATTTTTTTCAAACTGGCCCCTTGCCATAATCCCTATAGTCATAGCAGTAGGTTCGTTACCTTTTATTTGTCGGTGCAAGCTATTTTTAGAACGGCGGAGCAGAGCCGTGAGCTGTTCATCAAACTCATCAAATACACAATCCAACAACTCCACAATGCTTTGGTGGACAAGTTGTGACCTGCACATTCACCACACTATGAGATAATAACACAACGTTACCACACAGAGTTGTTTTAGAGGGAAATGCAGAGACTGCTTGATGAAAAACTGCCTCCGACTGGAACATGCATCAGCGGTTTTGCATGAATTTACCTCTAAAACAACTCTGTCTAGCCTAAAAAATGAATCAGTAAAAAGCGTTGGAGAAAAATGTAATCACAAAACATTTAAAGACAGAGTGACTTGGAAAATGTGGGACTAACACAGCAGGTGAAGATAAAACAAAACGGCCATTGGATTAAGAAAAACAGGAGACTGTAATAAATAAACGACGTGTTATGAGCGTTGGGCCATAATAAATAAAAGCCGCCTCCTTCCATCTAGTCGTGACCTCAGGAACCTGCATTTACAGCCGTTCACAAACCTCAAAGTCATGAATCTGGACATGTGTCTCTCGCATCCTGATTTCATCATCTCATCTTTGACTACATACTCTCGTTTCTAAGACGACGACTCATCCAGCCCAGTTGCCTTAAAACTGGTGGCTGCTCAGTGACCTGGAAACTCTGTCGTCTTCTCTTCCACAGGCTGAAATCTCGGAGCTGCAGCAGCTCCTGGCCTCCAAAGACGCCGAGATCGAGTGTCTACAGACGCAGCTGCTGGCCCGACGAGACGGTTCGGCCAACGACAACGCAGAGAGAGGTAAACGCACAACCTGACAGTCCTGCACCGTCACATCAGATCCAGAGAGATGGGAGAGGAGAGTCAGTGATATGCTTGTCTGTCTGTCAACTCTGATAACTCAACATGTTCCTCTCTTGACTGGTTCTTGCCTCTCTGCTGCCCTCTGCTGTAGAGGAGGTGTATATCAAGCAGCTGATTAACAAATGTAAGGCTTGATGGTGGTGGTGGTGGTGGTGACCTGCTGCTGCTGCTGCTGCTGCTGCTGCTGCTGCTGCTGCTGCTGCTGCTGCTGCTGCTGCTGCTGCCGTGGTGACGGGTCTGAGATCCAACCAAACTGTGCCTGTGCAGACTCCTGACAGCTTGTGTTTTTATCATCAAGTGTAACTTCCAGGGCTGGGTTTTTAAAAATCTTCCAAATTTTCCATTTCATTTGGATCTTCAAGATGTGGAGCAGGTGCACCACGTGTAGCGAATAGCGGCACATTTTATAAAGAACACTAGTCGACATTCATGGTTGCACATATTTACATAATGTACACATTGTCACCATGAACAAAAAGGAGCAGGATGAAGAAAACTTATAGTACCCGCCCCTCTCTGTTGTTATAATTACATTGGCTTACTTCAACACCAGTATTATACCTCTATTTCAAAATATTAAAGATGATGAAACATACCTCTCATTTTGATCTTCATTTGAAAGATCCGATATCAATTCATAAAACATAAGACTGTTTATTTATCCCACACATGGGGAATTTGGTTGTTATAGAAGCATAAAAGGCAAATATATGCAAATATAGAAATATAAAACAAACATATAAAAACAAAGACAGGAACATTATGTACAGTTTTGCACCAAATTATTTCAAGAGTATATACAGTTATTTACAAGAATAGAATAAAAATTATATAAACACAGTGTTGACAGTTGTGAAGCAGAAAAAGAAAGAAGCTATTGCACAGATGGAGGGTATATGGGAAAAGTTATTCATTCACATAATTCACAATTGATAGATCTTTCTGTTTCACTAACTGGATAAGATCACACGTATTGTGGTGTCCATTCACTGCTGAAATGTCCACATTTATTGCAACTTTAATGTTAAATAGATGTGCATTAATGTAACGGCTTCTGAGTCAGTTTTCAATGTAAACGTTAATATTTTTAATAATGCACCAGTTAGCAGCATTAGTTCTGTGAAAATCTCTTTCATAAATAAGAGAAAATTTGTTATTAAAACTGAAACATCCCTGAACGGATCGACTCGGAAATCAAAATCCAGTCGGGACATTGTGAATCAGAATAAAATCTATTCAGTGAATCGGTAGCGATGCCCAGCCCCGGTAATTTCACACATTCACTCCGGTCTATTATCAGGTATTTGTTCATCTAAACTCAAAGTGTTGCAGCTGAGTGATCATCAGGCGTCTGTTGGCAGAGTTTGGTTTCAGACTGGACCACAGCCGAGCGTCGCTTTCTGTCCGTCGTAGTAAAACCGTCCGACCGAAACTGTCTGCAGCAAGACTCTTGTGTCCTGTTACTGTAAACCCTCCTGTTTGCATGTTTCTCCACGCCGCTGTCCTGAGTGTGTGTTGTGTGTGTGTGTGTGTGTGTGTGTGCAGCATGGTATGCACAGTGTAAACTTGGAGGGTATTATCCTGCTTATAACGAGGCCATCTGCCCACAAAGCGCCACATGGGAAGTATCAAGTGTCAAGTTATGTCACTTATAACTCGATTTGATCTTTGTTTACAGTCGAGCTGAGCCGACAAATAATAATCCTGTTATTGCAATGATGATTTTAGCACAAAGGGGAATTTTTGCATTTGATTTTCACAGAAAAACGTTATATGAATTAGATTTTTTGCTGTAACAAACCGAACCTTATGTCCCAAGAATGCATCTTATTTATTAATTACATTGATTTTAGATTAGATAGATAAATAGAATTTGATTTTGATTGAAAAGGAGCAGAAAGAAGAATATTCATCAAAGAATAATATGATTTGGAACGAGAGAAATCTCTTAAGTTTACTTTTATCAAAGAGTTGCAGATGCTGCATGTTGCATTGGGCTGAAATAATATAAATAAACAATATTTTTTGATTAATTGTAGTTAAAATGCTTCAGAAAACACTGTCTTCCTCCGTCAATTGTTTTTTCTTGTTTGTTTTTTTATTTACCTTATTTTGACTTGCATGAATCCTTAACTCCAAGTCATAGTTGATATTTTAATACCAGTCTTGCCTTACATTATTACCTTCTTTTTCAAACCCTGATTCGACCAATCAGAATTGAGGATTCTCAGTGGCCTCTTTATAAACATGTTCTTCTCTGTATATCTGATTGTAGCTCCGTTTGTTTGTCTGGTCTGATCATTTTAAAGGCTGCTCCAACAATTTAGTTAAGTTAATCAAAGACAGAATAAATGATATGAGGTTTAAAAAGCTCCTCCAAAGCCACAGAGGACAATAAACAAACTGATAAATAGATAAATAAACAGAATTTTCCTGTTAAATTGTTGGAGTTCACCTTTAAAACACGTTTATGTCTGTACTTTGTGCTTTAAACTGATGCCGGTAAAAAGCTGCAGCTCTTTATTCCTATATTTTTTAAAGGAATTCAGAGGAGAAACCTTGTTTTTCTCTGTTGGTATCAGTGCCACTGCTGCACACACACACACACACACAGACACAGACACACACACACCTGCTCTGTCCTCCATCTATGAAAACGCTGCAGTGTTCGTCTCAGGTGATGCTACGTGGGCAGTCGCGCTGTCACTGTGTATTTGTTGTGCTTGTTTATTCGTATTAGCCGGGCTGTCGTGTCCGTCGCCAGCATCACATCAGGCACCCGTCAGACGACCTAAATTAACTCGACGTGAGGCGACCGCGAGTCCAAACTAACATTTTAATGCCTTGTTTTTTGTTTTGTTAGACCAAGAATACCAGAGGCTGAAGGTCGGGATGGAGTCTCTGTTAGCGTCAAATGATGAAAAGGTAAAAGAAACTTGTTTTATTATTCATTGTTTCTGTTATTTAAGATCCCTATTTTACACTTTTCATGAGTTTTACGTGAAGTGTTGATCCATTAGAAGATATATTTGTGGCTTTAAGAACAAAAAACCGACAGTAGGAGCTTGAGTAACAACAGTTAAGTGTCAGCCAATCAGAAGAGAGGAGGATCTGAGCCTCTCTGTTGATTGGCTGACTGTGTTTTATGAGTAATCTTTTCCAAACAGATTAGATTTGAGGTTAAACATCCAGTTAAAACAAAATCCTGCAGGTACTGGATGGTAGGTCCAGGTGGGCGGGGCTTAGAGACTGCCTGCTTCGTTGTGACATCACAAAGTCACAGGAAGTCATGACGGCTCAGTCAGAGGCTTTGATGCTTCCTCAGTATGGATATTATAGAACCTAGAGAAGATCTATAATATAAAAACATGAAAACATTTACACAATATGGAGCTTTAAAATGTGAAACGTCCATCTTTTCTTTTTGACTCGACAGGATCGTCGTATCGAGGAGTTGACCATCCTGCTCGGCCAGTACAGAAAGATGAGGGAGGTCATGGCTCTGACGCAGGGTACGAATCACTTCCTGTCTCACCTCCTCCTCCTCCTCCTCCTCCTCCTCCTCCTCCTTCCTTTTAAAATCAGCATCATCATCATGGTAATGTAATATGTCTTACCCATCAGGCAGCAGCGAGGAGGAGCTGACCGGCAGTTTAAAACTCAGAGCCATAACACACAAAGCACACTCGGACATCCTGAGGTCGGAGGTAAAGATCACAAGAAACCACTTCCTCTTATTTCCACTGTTTTACTTTTTTTTTAGCTCCTTAATTGTTTGTTTGGGGGTTTTTGTGGTAATTGATGTTTGTTTAAGTTTAGATGGCACATGCATAATACATTAACTTTCATATACATTTTAATTACTGTTCTATTCCTCAGTGCAATTTTGATGCTATTTGCACATGTAATTAGTAGTTCTTTTTAAAATACATAAATAGGATGGTGTTGTATATTATGTGTGATGAGTGTGGGGATGCACAAAACATTGTGTGTATTTTAAGTTTAATGGACGAGAGATGGAAATTAGCTTTGTGTTAAATCTGGTGCACGCGTCTATTTGTTTTATTTTTTTTTCTTTTTCTAATGATTAATGTTCGTGCACAATGTCCCTAAATAAATAAAAAAAACTAACTAAATTAATCATTAAAAAAAAATAAATTAGTTTCTCTTTTTCTCTGCACAGATGTCGTCAAGAGGATCTTCTCCACTTATGTTGTCTTCTTCACCTTACCAGAGAGACCTGGACATAAGGTAAACACACACACATAGAGACACATACATTCACACACTGTCATCATCACACATGACATCATTTTTTATTTGTACTTTTATTCATTGCAGTCTCCAGAACTCTATGGACACGTCGCTGGTGTCGGCTGGAGACACGAGCTTTTTAAACGGATCATGGTGAGAAGAAGCAGATTTTATGTTGCCCTTATTTATTTATAATACATACTAACTTTACTACTTTATAATATATATAACATAAATATACAGTATATATCTGGACAGTGATGATGTCATGTGTTGATCGTCTCCAGGCACCGGCGCAGGTTGTTGTCCAGCAGCCTTGAAGAGTTGCAGAGTGGATCTTTACAAAAGGTTTGTTAAAAAAAAAAAACGCTTTATTATTCTGCTGCTTCCTGCTGCTACTGATTCATGGCTTCAATAATCTAATAATCTATAATCTATATAAATATTTATATATTTAAATGATCTGCTTCTGCTTTTTAGAGAAATAATCTGAAGGAAAACACTAACTTTCTTTCTAACGAAGCATTAATTGGTCTTTTAATCTGAACTGTGCGATTGCTAACCTGCTAACTCTGGTGTGGTGGGTTTGTATCTATGTGTATGTGTGTTGTGTGTGTGTCTGTCTGTGTGTGTGCGTGTCTGTGTGTCTGTGTGTGTTCTTCTCCTCCGTCTGTGTTGGCTATAGGCTGTAGAGATCCAGCCAGCTGAAAGTGAATCAGATGTGGGGGCAGAGGTACTGATCTGCTGCATGACTTCACACAACCCCAACCTGCTGCTACACACACTACACACACACACACACACACTGCACATGTGTACACAACTGTTCATCACATTGCTCGACCCATGAAACCAGATCTCTTCTTACTGTCTTGAACATGAGCTGCTTGCTTTTGTTTTTGTTTTTTTCACCCATTCATCTGTCACAGTGAAGCATGGCATGATGGTTTTTATGGTTGCATTGCATTCTGGGACACCAGGTCCTCCTCGCACTTTCACGTAGGGAACTAACAATAGTGAGGAAGGGAGGACCAAACAAATAAAAGAAGATGCACTAAACTCACCATGAGAGAAATTAGGTTAACATAGTCCAGCCTCCCTCTCCAGCTAATTGGATAATTGCGAGTGTTTATGAGCCGATGCTGCATGTTTTATTATGTGAAATGTGCAGAAACTCATTCAACATGCAACATATTCTGCTTCAAACACACTCTCACACTCACACACACAGTTGAAGCACTTTAAGGTTGAATATAAATGAGACATTGAGCAGCAACATGAGACGTTGTGTAGGTTGTTTAGTTCAATAACAGCTGCTGTAGAAATTTTGTATTCATGAATTTAGTTAGTTTGTTAAATCGCCATTAGCCACTACAACACAAAACTAAAGCATACATTAACCCTATAATTTAATTTCTTATGCAAGCTGCTCAACATGCACCGATAATTATGAACCTACTGTTATGGCGAATTTGCAAAAATGTTGAACTATCCCTTTAATAAATATAAAAGAAAACCTTTATTCAGTAAGATAAAGATAAAAGTAGGATGACATACCACTTCTTGCATTGTTTTCAACAAAATAAATTATAATATTCATATTTTAATACTCGATGAGCTAAATATATAAAACTCGTTCATGAGACTCGCGTTGAGTCGCTGAGAAAGTTACATAACGCTCTCTGTGCCCTTTGACCTCTCGTTCCCCGTCCACAGCTGAGTTTCTCCTGTACGACCGCTGCTCACTTCACAATTCACACACACACATTCTTGTGCAGGCGAAGCACACAACCATGTACACACACACACAGAGAGACACACACATGGCAGGGTTCAAGACCCACCTGAAGTGGTTGTCAGTGTTGCTCGGCGTCACGGCTGCCTCCCAGCTGTTTCTTTCTGCTGGCCTTTCTCCTGTTATTCCTGCAGAGCCCTGGACGACTTTGATGCCTGAGTCCAGAGGAAAACACTGTTACGCAACGGAGCGAAGGAGCAAATCAGACACGACCCCGCTGCTTCCTCACGGAAGACGTTCAGACAGAGATGACTAGAGACGCAGAGGAAATGAGAAATAGTTTAACGTCGTGCATGCAGCGAAAAACCTAGAAAACCACAGAGTGTCCGACACTTAACCCTCCTGTTGTCCGCCTGGGTGAAGGAAGGAAGGATGAAGGGAAGGAAGGGAGGAAGGAAGGAAGGAAGGAAGGAAGGATGAAGGAAGGAAGGGAGGAAGGAAGGAAGGAAGGAAGGAAGGAACAGATTGGGTCAGTTGGGTCAAAAAGGAAGGATGAAGTAAGGACGAAGGGAAAGAAGGAAGGAAGGGGAAAAGGAAGGAAAGTAAGATTCAGGAAGGGAACAGATTAGTTCAAGGAAGGAAGAAGAAGGAAGGCCGAAGGAAGGAAGGAAGGAAGGAAGGGGAAAAGGATTGTGGAAAGAAGGAAGGAGGGAACAGATCAGGTCAATTGGGTCAAAAAAGGAAGAGGAAGAAGAGTAAGGACGGAGGGAAAGAAGGAAGGAAGTACAAAAGGAAAGATGGGAGGAAAGAAGGGAGGGAAAATGAAGGAAAGAAAGATGGAGGGAGGGAACAGATTGGGTCAAGGAAGGAAGAAGAAGGAAGGACGAAGGGAAAGAAGGAAGGAGGGAACAGATTGGGTCAGTTGGGTCAAAAAGGAAGGATGAAGTAAGGATGAAGGGAAATAAGGAAGGGAAAAAGGAAGGAAAGAAAGATGGAGGAAGGGAACAGATTGGTTCAAGGAAGGAAGGAAGGGGAAAAGGATTGTGGAAAGAATGAAGGAGGGAACAGATCAGGTCAATTGGATCAAAAAAGGAAGAGGAAGAAGGGTAAGGACGGAGGGAAAGAAGGAAGGAAGTACAAAAGGAAAGATGGGAGGAAAGAAGGGAGGGAAAAAGGAAGGAAAGAAAGATGGAGGGAGGGAACAGATTGGTTCAAGGAAGGAAGAAGGAAGGATGAAGGGAAAGAAGGAAGGGAAAAAGGAAGGAGGGAGGGAACAGATGAGGTCAATTGGGTCAAAAAAGGAAGGAAGGAAGGAAGGAAGGAAGGAAGGAAGGAAGGAAGGAAGGAAGGAAGGAAGGAAGGAAGGAAGGAAGGAAGGAAGGAAGGGAGGGAACAGGGGTCACAGGGTCAATGTGACCCAGACGGACGATTAATAAATAAAGAAGGAAAAACCAAAACATTTGTTGCTAAAGTCGTGAATAAAAATGTTGTGTTTCCTTTTCGTTCTGCAGAATCCGCACACGGAGCTGAGCAAGTACCAGACGTTGCCGGGGAAACGGAGCAAGAAGAGCGAGATGAGGGTGGAGCTGAACGGAGACGGAGAGTATTTATCTCCCGTCCAGCTCTCTCCCGTCCTCAGCGGCGAGCAGCCGTACAGACTCAGTGAGTTCAGCTTCCGCTTCGCCGAACGCCAGAGCGCTGATTCGATTAGGACGTCTGTTCTCTGCTGTGGAAGCAGGAAGTCTCCGCACTTTCTCTTTCTGTAATGAACAGTTTGAGAGTTAGATGACGACGATGTGAACAAAACTCACATCTGTAAATCCCAGTAACGACTATTTATATATTGTAGGTGTGAAAAACAACAGGTTGTGTTTTTATAGATGTTTATGTGGCAGGTTTTGCAGCCGGGAGCAGAGTCTCTTTCTCTCTCTCTGGGTTTTATCAGAGGCCTGTGCTACGAAGCAGGTTTAACAAACCCAGGATAACTTAACTGAACCTGAACGATGAATCACTGTTCAATTAAAGTGAAGCCAAGATAGAGACCATATATTTAAAATGAAGCTAACATAGTAACCATTTAATTATCTAGTGTGATGAACTCTACATGAGAAAGAGCAGAGCAGTACCACTAATTTATATAAATGCATTGATAATTATTATTGATCACTTGATCACAAAGTCTTTTATCCCTGTTGGGATCCTGTAGGAACGATGCTTCTGTGTTTGGTTTAATAAACACATTTTGATTTGATCCTCTGAGATGAGGAGTTAAAATAAGATGAATGGATAAAATAGAATAAAAATAAATATATAAAGTAATAATAAATAGGTAAAGTAAAATAGATACATGTGTATAATGTGGGCGGCTGTGGCTCAGGAGGTAGAGCGGGTCGACCATCAGTCGGAAGGTCGGTGGTTCGATTCCGGCTCCTCCAGTCCGCATGTCGAAGTGTCCTTGGGCAAGACACTGAAAAATGTGCCCTCCATGTGCCATTGAATTTGTGAATGATTAGCCTCCAAAGCCTGTCTGCGAACAGAGCTGTATGAATGTGTGTGAAAGGGTGAATGCGACCATTACATTGTAAAGCGCTTTGAGTGGTCCAAGAGACTAGAAAAGCGCTATATAAGTGCAAGTCCATTTACCATTTACCATTTATAATGTATATAGATCAAGGGGGTAGAGAGATAAGAATAAAAATAATAAAATTCACTTTGAAGCCAAGCTAAAAAGGTAGCTCTTCAGTTTGATTTTAAAAATGTCCACCTTCTGCTCTCCTCACGTCTTCGGGCAGGCGTGGACCAATCACATGACCTGAAGTTATCCTGACAACCTTAAATCCTGCTCCGTAGCACAGAGCTCTACTCAGAGATCCTGGTATCGGTCGTCTCATCTACTTCGTGCATGAAATCCTAATAATGCTGTGTTTTTACGATGGGAGAGAAGAGATCCTTTAATGCAGGAAGAACTAATGAGCTGAATAACTCTTTGTCAAACTAACTGTGCTCCGTCTGCCTCCCTCCCTCCCTCCCTCCCTCCCTCCCTCCCTCCTTCTCCCCCTCTGCTTGTCGCTGCTGTCGGATCGCTCTTTCTCTCTGTTTGTGCTCTGGCTGCAGTTCGCTGCAGGAGCGCCAGCGCTCCGGCTTTAGGTACTGTATACGCTCAAACAAGAAAATTCAAATGTCAACATTGCAAAACGCGAGTCGACTCAATAGGCTAATGTTGTTGCTCTGACTTTGAAGCCATACAAACTTCCAACCGAGAGGGGGTAGGATGAAAAAAACAGAAAAAGAAATAAAGAAAGCATCACATCTGTTATTATATATCCTGAACAAAACCAGATTGTCCCAGTCACGGTCAGACGTCAGAGGTGAGGAAGTGCTTTTCAGCGGAGGATCAGGGACCTCTAAAGCCAGGATTATTAGGACTCCTTCATGAGTCAGAGAGCTGTCGAAGATAATGCTCAGCTTTCTCACATCAGCGTTCACCGAAAGTAACACACACACACTCACTCTTAGAGCTAATAGGCATATAAGCACAGCCACTCATGTATCTGCCAACGCAGAGCCGAGAGCTTAGAGCAGGAGGGTAATCAGAGCTGTGAGAGTGCAGGCTTAAGGATGTGTGCAGTTCAACCAGCGCAGACATCCCACAGTAAATAAACAAGGATGCAACCTGACACTGACACAACCACCACTTCTTCTTCTTCCTCACCCCCTCACCCCCTCACCCCCCCGACCTCACCCGCAGCCTCCCTCTGCTCTCACTGACAGGGAGCGAGTCGAGTAAGTGCTCAGAGCAAACAGGAAAAAAAACATAAAAATTCCCACATCCAGTTAGCAACACGTTGTGAGGATACCTTCTCAGGATGTTGCAGGTTAAGGAAGCTTAAAGGGATAGTTCAACATTTTTGGCAAATTGGCCCATTGCCACAATCTCTATAGTCGTAGCAGTAGTTTTGTTACCTTTAATTGTCGGTGCAAGCTATTTTTTAGAACGGCGGAGCAGAGCCGTGAGCTGCTCAGAGCTGCACTACGGAGGCCCATGGGATTTCTTGGTTTCCCTCATCAAACTCATCAAATACACAATCCAACAACTCCAAAACGCTCTGGTTGACAAGTTGTGACCTGCACATTCACCACGCTATGAGATAATAACAGAATGTTACGAGACGGAGTTGTTTTAGAGGTGAATGTGCAGGTCACAACTTGTCAACCAGAGCGTTTTGGAGTTGTTGGATTGTGTATTTGATGAGTTTGATGAGGGAAACCAAGAAATCCCATGAGCGTAGCTCTGAGCAGCTCACGGCTCTGCTCCGCTGTTCTAAAATCAGCTTGCACCGACAATTAAAGGTAACGAACCTACTGCTATGACTATAGGGATTATGGCAATGGGCCAATTTGACAAAATGTTGAACTATCCCTTTAAATGAAAATAAAAGAACAATCAAACCTACCACCCAAACCTCCACCTCTGGCTGTGAGACAATCTTTAGGTCGTCCCTTGACCTCTAACACCGGCTCCAGGGCTCACAAGGCGTCACCCACGCCTCCTTCCAGTATCTGTAAAGTAAATATCAGCCTCTTGTAAACAAGCTGACTGCGCCTTGTCTGAGTTTTTCTGGGAAACTGCCTGGGGCTCGTAGGTTTTGCATGCTGCTGCTTTACATATTTAACATGTATAGGCTACATTACATGTATTTATTTTGGAGATAGAGAGCGGTGTGACTAATGCTGGCTACTGATTTCTTTCTGCTTTGCTTTCTTTCTTCTCACTCCACTAACCTCCTCTGCCTCAGGATCTCCTGGAAAACATGACCTCTATGATGTTGGTGGGTATTTCGTCTTGACCCCCCAGAGTGTAGCCCTCTTTCCCACTGTTGGGATGAGTGATTAGATGGGTTACATCTGTGTGACGACTTTAAAGGTCCCATATTGTATTGTTTTTCCATGTCTTTTTTTATTTATACAGGAGCTCTATGTTCCTTATTAATACTGTGACAGCCTGTATCCAGACACTGAGTCTTTAAAACCAGCCGTCAGCACTTCCTGTGACTTTATGATGTCACAAAAAAGCAGTCACCAAGCCCCGCCCACATGGACCCACCATCCATCCATTTAACGCTTACAAGATTTGGTTTCTTTGAGTGTTTCACCTGAAATCTGGTCTATTTTTATTGCCTAACTCAAAAAACTGTCAGCCAATCAGGAGAGGGGCTTGGAGCCTCCTCTTTTCTGATTGGCTGACACCAACTAGAGCTCCAGAGAAAAGTCTTAGGAATGATTTTTGGTTCCTAAAGCCACAAATATATCTTCTTAGGGTTCAACACTTAACATAAAACACAGAAATGTAGAATATTTGACCTAATTTGTCGTGCTTCATACAACATTTTGTGGTAGAATTAATTAAATTTGATCACATAGACCAAAATTGTCCGTTAGACAAATTGTGACACTGCTCAGTGTTACATTTACAGCCATTAGAAAGTAGCAGCCCAGAGGTGATGCTTGTGTATTACAGTTTGACAAACATGCAGTAATGGGAGTTACTGCTCTGGTGCATTGTAGTCAACCATGAAATATATGGTGCTTTGGATTAACTATGGATTATTATGCACAAAGTCATAGTTGCCTTTAATGTGTTTAAGCTCGGAGGTGGTTCGTGCATTTGTTCCATACCATGTTTAAAAAACAAAGAAATTTTCCTCTAGATCTGAACGTTCCCGTGTGTTTTCCACCGTTAGGGCCTCCAGAGAAGCAGGAGGAGAGCGTCCTCTCAGACCAGTCCCCTCTGTCCTCGGGGGTGGACTCTGGACAACAGTCCCCCGTCTCACCAGAGAACAGGAAAACTCACAGAGGCATCAAGAAACTCTGGGGGAAGTAAGTTTTGAAGATGCACAGCACTTTCAATATCTTTCATGTGCACATTTATACTCTGCATGCATCAAAAAAAATGCAGTCAGTAGTTACATGATAATAAAACTGACACCTTCAGGCACTCATGAGTCTTTCTTTCTGTTCGCTCCTCCAGGATCCGTCGCAGCCAGTCGGGGAGTCCTGTCCAGGTCCACGATCCAGAGCTGGGAGAGTTCAAGAGAGGAGGCTTCAGAGCCACAGCTGGACCACGACTGTCCCGTCCAGGGAACACACGGTACGCAGACGCACAAATACACCAACACATGCTTATAAATATTAAATAGGAGATATGAAAAATGTCTGTTTAGATCCAAACACTGTACTGTATCTCTTTGGTGTTTCCTCTCAGAGACCTGAAGATGCCTTTTTCCAAGTGGAGCACGGACCAGGTGTGCGACTGGCTCGAGGACATCGGGCTCGGTCAGTACAACGTCCTCGCTCGCCACTGGGTCTCCAGCGGTCAGACTCTACTGTCGGCCACGCCACAAGACCTGGAGAAGGTACAAACACCCAACAGCACATCACTGAAGCTCACATCCTAATGATGTCTTCAACCTCTCTCATCATGGAGCTTTAAATGACAGATAACTCCATGATAACAATCTGAAAGTGACGATGAGAGGATTGAATCGGTCGTTTCTCTGCGTCTCCACAGGACATGGCCATGAAGAATTCGCTCCACAGGAAGAAGCTCCAGTTGGCCATCAAGACGTTCAGCAGCAAACAGCAGGAGAAGTCTGCAGAGCTCGACTACGTCTGGGTCACTCGTACGTACTCAAACGGAAAGACACAAAAACACTCAGAGACAAAACTTTAACCTGAATTTAAAGGGGTAGTTCAACATTTTTGGCAAATTGGCCCATTGCCATAATCCCTATAGTCATAGCAGTAGGCTCGTTACCTTTAATTGTCGGTGCAAGCTATTTTTAGAAAGGCGGAGCAGAGCCGTGAGCTGCTCAGAGCTACGCTACGGAGGCTCAAGGGATTTCTTGGTTTCCCTCATCAAACTCATCAAATACACAATCAAACAACTCCAAAATGCTCTGAGATGGACAAGTTGTGACCTGCGATTCACCATGCTATGAGATAATGGCGCGATAACAAGGGTGTTTTGGAGTTGTCGGATTGTGTATTTGATGAGTTTGATGAGAGAAACCAAGAAATCCCATGAGCCTCCGTAGCGCAGCTCTGAGCAGCTCACGGCTCTGCTCCGCCGTTCTAAAAACAGCTTGCACCGACAATTAAAGGTAACAAACCTACTCCTAAAACTATAGGGATTATGGCAATGGGCCAATTTGTCAAAATATTGAACTATCCCTTTAAAATAAGATGTTTCATGCTGCAGGTTGGCTCGACGACATCGGACTCCCTCAGTACAAAGATCAGTTTAATGAGGGACGAGTGGACGGACAGATGCTGCAGTACCTCACTGTGGTGAGTCTGCAGAGAAGAACATGAAGGTTCAATAGGTGACAAGTTGAATATTCATCTGACTCGTGTTTCTTTCATCTCTCGGCTTCAGAACGACTTGTTATTCCTAAAAGTGACGAGTCAGCTCCACCACCTCAGCATCAAGTGCGCCATTCACGTTCTCCACGTCAACAAGTTTAACCCCAACTGCCTCAAACGCAGGCCGAGCAACGAGGTGAGTGGTTTTCTTATTGTTTCAACAGAACATCATTTTACGTGCAATTCTGTGTAACTTTTATTTTAGCCTATTGTTATTATTATGATTCCTATGTAAAGCAACTTGCACCGACTGAACAACGATCATGTCTCAGATGCCAATGCTCATATGTTTTTTATTTTATTCTATGCCTGCAGCACTACTGTATGCGCCCAAGACAAATAAGGACAATAAAGTTTATTTGATTTGACTTTTTTTTAACCCATTACCTTGTGTTTCTAATGCAGAACCAGTTCAGCCCCAGCGAGGTGGTCCAGTGGTCCAACCACAGAGTCATGGAGTGGCTGAGATCAGTGGACCTGGCGGAGTACGCCCCCAACCTGAGGGGCAGCGGCGTGCACGGGGGGCTCATAGTGAGTCCACACAATATAGTTGCAAGTTGTTGCATTTATCACTTGCTTCGGTTCCACTTTCACACTGGTATTTCTGACGCGCACACCAAACTTTCTGAATAACGTCACACAGTTGAAAGGGGCGCTTGTCGATTGGACAAAGTGGAAAAACCTAGAAAGACAAACAGCAAACATGAAGCAGCTTGTTAAAGGGGACATATAATGGAAATATCACTTTCTGAAGGCTCTTTTACATATATTTGGGTGTTTGTCTTGCCTTCTGCCCCCTAAAATGTGAGAATTAACCAACAAATCTGTAATTTTCAGGCTCCATAAATTGAAATCCATGTGGTTTTACAAGCTGTTCCCTCAGTTGTCTTCCAGTGATGTCATTAGTTTTCGAATTTGCATAACCTCTCCCCTACCTGGTAGAAGGGGGCGGGGCAAGCAGTGGTTCATTTGCATTTAAAGGGACAGACACTGAAACCAGCCGTTCTGAACAGTTTTAACAGATGAAAAGAGCTGTGATGTTGTCTTTTCTTGTCTTTGAGACACCTGGCAAACTATTTTAATTTATGAAAAAGGGGCATAATACAGTATGTCTCCTTTAAGTTTCATATTCGGTCAACACGCCACAGTAAGTGTCACTCTCTCTGAGGTTGACCCATACGGTGGCGTGTTGACCGTCATTCATAGAACATTTACGTCTGTAATCCACTTTTGGGATTGTGTTTGTTCGTCTTTTTATTTATCTGTCTGTTTTGTGTATATGTGTTTCTGTTTTTTGTATTTTTTATTGTTCTATGGACCGCCGCTGTGTCCGAAATAAAGAATTGAATTGACATTGAATTATCAGATCTCAGGTCTGTTTAAAGCAGATCAAACAGCTCTGGTGTGAAAGCGACCTCCGAGTCATCTCTCTCTCTCTCCTCTTCTCTCTCTTCTCCGTAGATGCTGGAGCCTCGGTTCAACTCGGACACGCTGGCCATGCTCCTGAACATCCCTCCTCAGAAAACGCTGCTGCGACGCCACCTGACCACCAACTTCAACAGCCTGGTGGGCGCTCAGGCCCAGCAGGAGAAGAGGGAGTACATGGAGGCGGCGGGATACACCCCGCTCAGCATCACAGCTAAAGTTAAGGTAAGAAAATATAAACACACACACACACACCTGTCCTCTCACCCCGTGTGTGGCATGTGTGTGTGAGAGAAAACACCTCAATCCGCGGTGAGACCTCCCTGCGTCAGCTCGGTTTTAAGCCGTGAGCCCCTCGGTGTTTTTAAGCCTGTGGGAGCAGAGTAAACCCCGGAGCTGCTCCGCTCCTCCTCGCAGCTTTAAGACTCGACCGCCAGCCGCCGCAGCCTCGGCGCTAAGTCGCTCCGTGCTCTGCTGAGGAAACACTGGAAAACATAATCCACAATCCGCCACTCGCTCGCTGTTGACCCACTTATGACCTTGGGACACCTCACACTCCCGTTTCTGAAGGTGTACTCCATGAATGTCTTGTATGGAAACATTAAAAAACCATTAATGATTTGTTTTTGAAACTTAATTTGTAGTTTCAATTATTTTCCGCAGCTTTTTGTGGCTCAACTCAGTCGGGAAAAATGCACACCATTAAAACCAGTCACCGGTTTTAATGTTATGGCTGATCGGCGTAATAACCTGCTGTGTTAGCGTGGATCTAAAAAAACACCAAAGGAGGTTTATTTTTGTGTGTGTGTGTGTCTGTGTGTCTGTGTGTGTGATATCCCACAGTGCTTTGTGATAATATCACAGTGGCTTTAGTCAGCAAGAGCGAAGCTTAGAGGACACATTTATAAAAGCTGCTGTGTCGTCGCTGCCTGGTGGTGTCACTTGTTACCCAGAGGCACTAAGAGCAAATAAACTGTGGCTATAACAGCACGTTGTAGGTACACATACACACACACACACACACACAGAGACAGGGCGTTTTACCAGATTTTATATAGTCAAGATACTACTGTAAGATCATGTGTCTTATAATAATTATCTCACAACAACCAGTTATGTTCACGTCTACGCTGCCTTTTTGCTTCTTTTCTTATTTATTGAGGTGGTACGATACCCTGTAGCTACACAAATATATGTTTTATTTTTGATTGTGTTATTAAAAGACACTTAAGTAATGTTTTTGTGTCTTAAAGTTACAATAAAATTGCACTGACCAAATTGAGGCTGAATATAAAATTTAAAGGGATAGTTCACCCAAAATTCAAATTTCACTCATTATCTCCTTGAATTTTGGGTGAACTAGCCCTTTAAAGCGAAACAAGGTTAGATGCCGATATAAAAAGAAATAAACTCCTCCTTCTGAGAATGAATCAGTCTGTTCTTCCACTATGTGCATTTACAGTGATGTACAATAATAAATAATTCTATACATAACTCAAATGCATTCAAACTGTTACAGCATGTAAATAAGTATATATTGTTGTTATTGATAAAAATTTTTTTAGATGTATTTCCAATATGAGGGGACTTCTATTATTTTTATTTAGTTTGTACGTGCAGAATGAAGCATTGTGGCCTGACAGTTTCCAACGAAGGGTTAATCAATTATTCTGATTCTGAGAACTGACAGCGATGACGTCATAATTAACAACAGTCTGTCATTATTTCACCGCAGCCAAAGAAGTTGGGCTTCTCCAACCTGACTCACCTCAGGAGGCGGCGGCCGGACGAATCCACCGACTACGTCTGTCCCATCGACTCGTCGTCCTCGCCGCAGTCGGGACAGTCGGCGGCCGTCAACGGCGTCCAGATGCGTCCCTACAGCGGCTTCAGGGGCCTGAGCCCCATCCTGGACAGAGAGCCCGACCGCTCCCGGGACCAGGTGGGGCTCGACCACGACCACGACCACCACAACAACGACCACCACCACCACCATGACGACCACGACCACGACCGCAGCATCAGAGCTGACCCGTCTCCATGACATGTGTCGACGCCCATGGACGACTGTTGTTATCATGCTTTCAATCAGCTGCCACTGCTACTGCTCCTCCTCCTCCTTCTTGCTTGCGGCCCATAATACCTCAGCCCCCCCCCCGCCCCTCACCTACTACCCCCCCTCTGCTCCTCTAAACCCCCGCACATCAGCCCGACCCTGTGCCTTAACTCCTGCAGAGATTCAGAGACGCCCAGACAAACCTTTTCGTCTTGACGGGCGTAAACGAGACGATGAATCTCGACGCACACTTGAAGCATTTTTATTTCATCCTCCGGTCAGATGCCGAACTCACCAACTAACCAACTAACTCACTCACTCACTAACTAACTAACGAACTAACGAGCCCGACCTCAGCCTCAGACCTGTGCCATGACCCGACCCCCCCAGGGAGAGAGCAGCAGCTTCTCTCTGGACTCCTCCTGACCATCTACTGACATCACGTCCTCTTACCCACACAGTATATATATATACTTATATATATGGACATCTCTTCTTGTACAGTATTAAAGCCATTGTTCTAACCTCTGTGCACCGCTTTTAGATGATTTTATATATATAAAATGTGTGTGTGTGTGTGCGTGGGTGAGTCGGCCCCAATAATTTTACACCTTTTCTTGATTTTCTCCCCCGTCGTCGTTTGAATCCAGTTCTGTCACATCGGTCGAAATGAACTTGTGCAATATTTGCATAATTATTATAAAGGAGGGATTTTATTTAATATTTATATAATTGCAGAGCCAATTATAGAAAATAGCATGTTTTTTTTTTTGTTTTTTGTTTTGTTTGAAGCCTGAGGTGGTGATTTTGTACTACTGTTATTTTCATATTTGACTGTAATAGTATTTTTATAGTAATTAAATGAAAATCCTGCCCCATGAAAGGAATCTTACATGTGCTCATGTAAATGTAAAAAAACAACTAAAAAAACGAATCATTTAATAAACAAAAATTATATGTGTGTAAAGTTGGTTCCTTAGATTTTGTTTATTTTCTGGCTGTAAACAACAACAATAAACGCACCGAGCTGCTGCTGCCGCCGCCGCCGTCCCGGCTCAGTAACCTGCATCAGCCATTAACCTGCTTCCATCATCATCATCATCATCTTCACCATCTTCATCATCATGATCCTCATCATCATGGTGGCCGTCATCGCTGTTTATGACGCCAGCTCCCCCCCCCGCCCCTTTATGTGGCTGACCAATCTGTGGCTAGCTGGCTGCTGACCATCACCATGGTAACAATGTTAAAGTTGCATTCAGTTTGTTTTGGATATAATACAGTCGACTTCTGTTTAATCATATGACGAATAGTTTGATTGCACTTTAAAGGACAATTCCGGGCAAATTCAACCTGGGGCTCTAGTTTACTAATATTTTAGTTGTGTTGTAATAGAAAGTCTCGAACGTGAGAGTTAAGTTGACGGTTCAGTATGTTTACAGGTAGAATAAACAATACCCAGACTTACTTTTACTGCCACGAAAACATAGCCTGGCCAACACCAGACCTCATCTCAATTCGGTCTGGGAACCACCCGTTCATTTTTTCATGTTTGAGTTTATGAAAGCCAAGAGCTGCTACGAATGTCTATCACATGCGTCTGTACAGTAGCTTATAGCCAATCGTATCAATCATACCTGATGACATATGTAGAGTGACAGAAAAAACCCCTAAATGTTGCTCTTTTTTCAAAATAAACTTGCAGTATTGAACTACTTAAAGTAACATTGCAGAGTTTTTCGGCCTTAAAATAATGTTTCCAGACTCATTGCAATGGTAGAAAAATGGTTAATAGGTCCCTCCCCCGACCACCCGCCACAGTCTCCTTGCAAACATGTGGGAAATACTGTCGTTTATGGGAATAAACGCTAGATGCGCTGGCTGATTAGTTTCGTTTTCGTTAAGTTTCGTTTTTTCCCCCCAGACGATAGCGCTTCTCAACCAGATGGTGGAAGCACTGAGCTGAAACTCTGCAATGATGCTTTAAAACACTTTGTAATGCGCTGCATCGAAAGGTGAAGCGTCTGCCGCCATGTTGGATCAACAAGCTATCAACAAAGTATCTTCGGTGTGTCGCCATCGTCTTGCTGCTCTGTTTACAAACATATCTGCTGTCTTGAATTAAACAAACCCCTCGGTGTTTGTTTGAAGCCATCTGATGTTGTCTGTGGGGGAAAAAAAGGCGGTTTTTTGGGATGTTAACGGCCTAAACAGTGTAAGATCCGTCTGCTCCCGTTCATCGCTGCGGTGGCGAGACAGTAAAAAGAAAATGTTCCGCTTCATTCTTTTAGACCTAAAGTATTAGGAAACTAGAGCCCCAGGGTGAATTTGACTGGAATTGTCCTTTAAAGTTTAAAAAGCTCATCATTGTTTCATTACATGCATGTCTGTAATCATTATGTAACGGGTTCATGAGACCTCGGGGCGTGTCGTGTGTGTGTGTTTGTGTGTGTGTGTTTGTGTCGTGTGTGTGTGTGTGTTGCAGATGGCGAGCGCAGAGGGAACCATGTTGCAAATAGAAGCTCTGTCTGAAAGCATCAACAACCTCACAGTAAGCACCAACACACACACACAGACACACACAGAGTAAATGCTCCTCGTGGAAAACTCCTGGGAATTTATTTATCTGAGGGAGAAAACACAAAGTAATACTACGACTAATAGCGTGAAACCTGGCTTGCTGGTACTTCATGGCTGTTAAAAGGCCTCGGGTCATTTGTTCAAGTCATCTTTGTAATTGTGCTCTAAGGCTTTGTCTGGTTATATCATTAATACATTTGATTTTTTTTTTTTAATTTTCATAAATAAATAAAGCGTAATTACATTTTTTACACTGCAAAAATTCAAATATCTTACCAAGAATATTTGTCTTATTTCTAGTCAAAATGTCATTTCTTGTCGAAACAAATCTCTTTATACTTAAAATAAGACTCGTCACATAAAATGTAGCTTATTTTTAGACACTTTTTATTTCTTTCAAGCATATTTTCACTTGAAATAAGCAGAAAAATATGATAGAGGAGCAAGTTTTCCTTCCTTATTAAAAAACCCTGCTTTTACTGGCAGGTTTGTCTACTTAGTTCAAGTGAAAATTAGTTTGAAACCAATGAAAATGATCTAAAAACAAGTTAATTTTTAGGTTTTGAGTCTTATTTTAAGTGGAGAGAGATTAGTTTTGACTAGAAAATTAGACATTTTGACAAGAAATAGACAAATATTCTTGGAAAGATTTTAAGTTCTTGCAGCGTGTGCTTCCTCTGGCCTATGATGTATTAATAAAACTGACTGGTAATAAAATTTAGTCCCTTTTCACAGAAGATATCCTGAGATGCCACAGCATGAAAAGCACAGGTGTATTTATAAAGACAACAAGCTACATGTAGCTTCATGACCTTAAATTGTGCAAACTTGATGTTTTTTCTAAAAGCAACTGTCTTGGTTGGTCGGCCATACGGTGAAGCCACGAGAAGAAAGAGGGAAGGAAACAACAGGAAACAACTACTGTGACTGTGAAACTGGCTAATTAGCATATTTAATGTTATTTATTTAGTCCATACAAAGCCAAAGTGTTGCACAAACTGTGGTTTTGCAGTTGCAGCTCAACCATGACCTAGACCGATATAGTTCAGACTAATTAGCTGTTTATAGCCTTTGTCTAAAATACCAAAATTAGAAAATGTTTCCGTTTTCTGGGTGGAAAGATTTCGTAAAAGTAGCAGAAACAAACACTCGGTAAACTTTAAGTGCTGAATAAATCTTCATCAATAAAAGTTTGGAGGCTAAGCTAAATGGCTCCAGTTTCTTTAGCTTTATATTTAGCGTGCAGCCAGAGCAGCATTAATCTTGTCAGCTAATTTCACCGGCTCCTACTGTGCTTTTCCTGCCGTGACAAGTCACAATGTGTTCTGTGACAAATATGTTTTGTTGCTTACTCTGCAGTGGAGCTGGTTTTGCTGACTTGGGATCATCAGGCACTTTATGCAGTTATGATGAAGCATCTTTTTTTTAAAACATAATTATACTGATTTCCAGAAACTAATGAGGCTTTTTGTTGATGCAATTGGAAGCATTTTTTTTTATAATGACATTATTCTCAAAAAAGCAAGATGTGATTTCCTACCCACAAATTTCTGAATGTCAAAAATGGAGACCGGGGTTCTGTCGATTTCTGCTACTTTGTGGTTTTTGAGCATTTGCAGAGCCAATTTTCCAAGTTTCATTTCCACGTCCATATTTTTTTGAAACCCTGTGTTGCAGCTCGTCAGTCATGTTCCTAACTGTACGTTTTGTCCAAGAGCGGAAGTCAATTCATTTTTGAGAGCCCGGCGACAAGCGTCCAAAGCGTTTCATTTCCAGAGCGTCCACAGACTTTTTGAGCCCTGGTCAACCCTGTGTTGCAGCGATAACCTGTCAGAATAGAGATGTCCGTCGTCTGCCGTTTTTTTTCCTAATTGGTCCCCAATGCGATTGAAGTTTGCCAGTGCGGCTGATGCTTTTGGTGTGAACGTGAGTTGTTTTTGACGCTTTGGAAGCTTTTGATGTGAACGCACAGTAACGGTTGTTGTTGTTGAATGAGTTGTTAAATGTTAAAATGGTATTCTATGCTGCCATTCATCCTACAGTGGCAGTGAGGTGGTCATAGTCTTACATGAATGCAAAATTAGACCGAAATTAGATCAAAATACACTAAACCTGAAGTAAATTTAATTACACTTTTTGTACATTAGACACTGTGGTAAGAAAATATTTACTTTATGCTTTTATTTGAAATATAGAGGTATAAAACAATTAGTATTAATTTATTGATAGGTTAGCTTGAATTGATAGATACTGTAGAGTAGCAATTAGCAATAGCAATAGCAATTTTCAACAAAGCAGCAGAAATCGACAGAACACCGACTTGCTTTGTTGGCGTTCAGAAAAAAGTGGATAATGTCATAAATCAGGTGTTATGATGAATAAATATGGTATAAATAATAAAATAAACACTACATATAACTGTGTTAACTCAACTCAGTGATGAACACCAGCTTCCAGGTTCTCTAACATGTCCCCACTCCCATGATGCTTTGCTTCCAGTACCTGCTCAGCCGCGAGGAGCTGCAGAAGGAGCTGAGGCGGTCTCAGACGGCGCTAGTTTGATGATGACGGACAGAGACCACCCGGTGCTGTTGGCTCGCTAATGCTGCCAATCAACCACAGAAAACACCTGTAGCAGCCAATCTCACACCTGTACTGTACCTCAACCCCCCCCCCCCCCCCACCGGCCCCTAACACAGCTGGTTACAGCTACTTCTACTAGCCGCTGATACCTCATGTAACACCTGCATTGATTCTGCAGTCACGCTGTAGATGCAATGGACCAGTGGACTTGAACGCAATCTTCAAGGGTTGCTTACATTACAAAAGACACCTTTTTTTATTTTCTATACTATGACGACCTGAACTGTTATCCATAAGCCACTGAAGGCGTTTCTTACTGTTTTTCTTGTTTCCCTATGCAATGTAGCCTCTAATGATTTTTGACCAATGTACATACTGTGTACTGTGCTGGTATCTCTGAAGGGGGCAACAGGGCCAGATGAACTTATAAGCTCTTATTCATGCAGCCAAAGGAGAGTCAGGTGGAAGTTCATTCTTAGTAGCAGGGAAACATGACAACTGGGTTGAGTCAGTTTTCTTATCATCCCCATTTGGAAAAAAAAAAATTACATCATGTAACAAATAAAAGTTTTCGAAAATGGTTTTCATTGAATAAACATGAGAAAGCACTGAATGGGGCAGGAACCATGTTTCTTTAAGTTATAGAGGTCTGCGTGCTGTTTAGGCCTAGTCCACTGGGTTGAGCAGACAGACCCTAGTTTGATTCCCCCTGAGTGACCCTTTGCTGCATATCATCCCTTCCTCTTTCTCTGCCTCCCCATTTCCCATCTCTTTCAACTTAAAGGCTAGGTAGGCAGCTTTTTTTTTTGACAGTAGCCTATTAGGCAAAAACTTACACACTAACCTTGGGGATAATGTAAATGAAATGATGTGAAAAAAGATCAGACGTCTGCGTCTCCTCTAGGCTCTGTTTTCAGCCTGCAAAGAATCTACCCGTGACGGTAGATTTTGACCAATCACAGAGCAGCAGCCCTTATTCGTATTATTTGGACGTTTTAAAACGTAAGAAAGTGACGTTTTTTCTCTACTCGCTGCTCTGGCTGAGGGGATGAGAACCGTGTGGACTCAACTCAAAGCTTTTTTCTAGATTTCTGCCTCCCTTGCAAAAAGCCATAAAAAATATATTCGTAATTTTTTATATATATATATAAGTAGGAGAGAACAGTGATATGACTGAAGAAAAAAGTTTAGGTCTAGTGGCTAGTGCTCAAACAACCTCAGTTAGCCTACCTTTAAACCAGGCGGTTGTAACCACAGTGTGGGTGTGTAGTTTCATGTATACATGAAAGTACTAGTCTGTTACAGCTCCATATTCTGTTTATTATTCATAAAAGAGAGGATCTGTTAGACAGAAGCTCCTTTCCAAAGCTAGTGTAGGCTAATTCTTGAAATAACCATAACAGGCTACAACCTTTTTTGTGTATAATTAATTCAAATTACACAACAAAGTCCAATTAAAATTTACAAAGAAAATTTTCAAATGCTAAATTTCAGCTTGAGGTCAGCACAGCAGGCTACAACCATAGACTGGCTGCAGCAGCTTTGAGCAGACATTTGGGTTTTGCTAATGCTAACGATGAGATGTGTTTCATGAGCCAAGATGGCGCCCGCTACGTTGGATTGTAGCAAATTACTTGGAGCGTCTCTGATAGTAGCAAGATGTAAAAGTCATTAGCTGCCAGAGGTTGACATTATGCTCAGAAATCATAATCTCCCAGTTGAAAGCTCCATCCGACTCTAAAGGATTCAAGACGCACCACCACGCCAGAGTAAAAACATGGCGGACACGGACAGAATTTGCATTCAAAATGCTTCACGTTAGCGTCACAGATCATTAGAAATAACAACATGAACTTACTGTGTTCCACAACAGCAGGTAATCTGCAGCCGTAAGTAAATCATGTTGCTATATTTCATAACGTTTGACTATGTTTGCGTTTATGTTTATATCCGGTCTTCCTCTGACTTTCCCCGAGAGGGCGCTCCGACTTGAGGTGCACTTTTTCAAGTATGAGGTCGGAATTTCCGAGTTTTCTCGAACGCATCATAAAATATCATCAAGTTAAATTATTGATTTAACTTAACTAGACTCAATTTAAGCAGTTTTTCCTATTGTTTTTGTTGTTGTTTCGTTAATCAACAAGTGTTAGCTCTAAACATGCTACATTAGCATCAGATTAGCATGTATGCACTGCTGCACAAATGATGGTTCATTGACCCTGTTCCTCTCTCTAGTCTAGGTCCCAGCACAGCACTGGTTTTAGTGTATATTTCTGTAACTGGCACTGTCCACTTTAGAAAGATAATATGTGTGCGGTTTTGTGGTAACAGAAGGGTACAGTAGATGATGATATGTAGTCAACAAAATAAAAGCACATTGACTGACTGGATCCTCTCAGTTGTAAGCAGATCATGTGTTGAGATTAGAAGAATGAGCCCATTGTTGGTCAATAGTATGCCTGAATTAACACAGTAGTAAAGTAAACAACCTTATCAACACCAGATCCTACTGCTGTCCTCCTGACCATCCACCCCACCCAGCTGAAAGCTCCTGACCCAGCCCACATGTCCTCATTCAGGCTTCTTTCTGAAAAGAGACAGTTAAGCATTTTGTTTACCCACCAAACCCTTCAGGCTTAGGCCTACCCCAGTCCTCAAGCTGCTGCTGCTGCTGCTACCGCCGCCGCTGCCAGTTAACTGGTAAGATGAGTCTTTTGTTGACTTACCTAAAAATTTAACAAGTCACAAACACCACACCCACCCTAACGCTGTCTGTCAGAGCTGAGGAACCTGGGACAGAAAATCCTCTTTATTCTAGTGAAAGTCTTGTTCACATCAGGACACAAAACTGTGTCTCTCAGCAGGGCAGGGGACAGGAGCGGAGGACAGACAGTGGACGTAAGACTGCAGAAACTTCCAGACCCATCCTGGTGAGTGTCTTTCTTGATTTATCACCCTTTTAAAAAATATGACAAACTATATTATTCATACTATGATATTGCATCGCATCAGGAAACAGAAGATTAAATACTATTGTTTGACTGATATCATAATGAGCAAAACAATGGCACCATATAGTTCTGACATATGTTTCTGGTTTTGTTTTGTACCTTAAAGAACTCAGCCATGCTTTACCGGCCATATGTTTATTTTTTTTATTAAGGCGAGGCAGCGAGAGACAATTTTATTTTTATGGTTTGTCTAAAAAGGGCTTTACACATCATAATAACAGGATCCTCTGGCCTTAGACCCTCACGTCGACTGAGGAAAAACACCATAGAAAAACCTCTCAACAGGGAAAAAGTTGGAGAAACCTCATAGTGAGCAACAGAGGAGGGATCCCTCACCCAGGACGGGCAGACAGACGTGCAATAAGATGTTGTATACAGACAAGAAAACAGTCTACAACTTATTATTATACACTTTCTGTCTCCAGTGCATCAGGGAGACCACCCTCTGATCCCCCGCCCTGCGTCTTCAGTCCGCCATGGGGCAAGTCATCGGCAAACCCGGTTCTAACTCCTCACAGAACTCCAAATTCTCCTTCCCTTTCAAACGCAACACCCCTCCCCCGCAACCGCCCTTCGAGCAGAGCGTTTCCCCCCGACCGAGCATCTTCTCCACGCTGAGGAGACCGCCCGCCGTCAAGCCCAACGACTTCATACCGCTGTTCAACGACTGCATCTCCGCCGCCTCGTCCAGAACCCAGGAGTACATCGTCTTCAAGGACCCCGAGGACAAGTTCCGCCCGAGCCCGGAGGTGCTGACTCAGGTAGGTGCCTCCATCAAAGACACACAATGATAATTAAAGGGATAGTTCAACAATTTGGCTAATTCTCCTATCACCATAATCCCTATAGTCATAACAGTAAGATCGTTACCTTTAATTATCGGTGCATGTTGTTTTGAGATCAGCAGGGCAGAAATGTGAGCTGCTCAGTGAACACAATGGAGGTGAACAGTGCAGGTCCCCTGTCCCTCATCAAACTCATCAAATACACAATTTAACAACTCCAAAACGCTCTGGTGGACAAATGTTTCCCTTTTACTCTGAATTTTGTCTGGATTCTGGGTCCAGTCTGGAGTGGGATCTAGAATTCACCAAAGTAAAAGTGTTCACCAAAATAAAACTTATAAAATAGACAATAACTTGTAATACAGCTAAATATAATAAAAGAAAAAGGTTACCTTGTAAATTATATTCTTTAAAATTAAAAAGTTTCATGGCATTTTTATTAGCTTGGTGCTTTTATTTTGACAGAAATGCCTGTCTCTCTCTCACCATGGTTCCAGTTGTTTACAAAAACAGCCACTAAATGGCCCCAGACTACTCGAAAACAACTCTTGTCTCGTGACGTTACATGATTATTTCATACCGTGGTGAATGTGCAGGTCACAACTTGTCCATGAGAGCGTTTTGGAGTTGTTGGATTGTGTATTTGATGAGTTTGATGAGGGACAGGGACGAAACCTATATAGGGATTATGGCAAAAGGCGAAGTTTGCTGAAATGTTGAACTATCCCTTTAACCAATCAGGGGTATCCAAGTGTTTCATGGTTGATATCTCCACCCAGGTTTTCCTGATGACCTACATCACCCAGAGCGTCTGCCTCAACCTGACGGACACCTTCAACTGCACAGCCATGACGCCCGAGCAGCGCATCCTCCTGGGGGCCGACTGGGTCTGGGCCGTCCTGGAGAAGCCCACCAAGAACCCCAAGATCCAGATCGCGGTGCAGGTCCTCCACCTTCCGGAGCGGGAGGAGGCCGAGGAGAACAGCATCTCCCCGGAGCCGTGCAGCGAGTCGCTCCAGATGGCCCAGATGGAGTCGTGCAACAGGACGGTGCACGAGAGGCTTGTGGACTTCTGCACCTCCATCGGCAAGGACTGCTACGCCCTCTTCCTGTTCTTCGGGAAGAAAAGCGACAAGGAGAACATCTACGGAGTTCTCAGCAACAACTTCGAGGCGGCCATCGGGAAGTGCAACAAGATCGACCGGCCGTTTATCGAGAACTTCTTCAAAGGCTCGAGGTATCTCCACACACCCACGGGAATGATGCAGGCTATCGTCACCAAGAAGGAGGGGGATCCTCTCACCCTCATGATTAAATTTAGCTGACCCCCAAAGAGACTGCGTTACTACGACGGCCAATAACAGAATACCAGATCACGCTAATTCAAAGTATATGAAATAATTATGGAGGTTATTGATGTTTTTCATTGACAAACAACATCAATGTTGAGGTTTAAAAGAAAAAACTGTCATTTTCAACCTGTGCCAGCTGTTGCTCTTAAACCTTTGAAGTACGTCCGTTGACCTGTAGAGCCTTGTGTTGTTTACTTAACCTCACTTATCTCACAGCTTCATCCAGAAACAAACACAGGAACAAATAAACTGCAGTTACAGTGCAAGTTTAGACAGGATGGTACTAGGTGCTTTTATGTCCCGTGCCTTGTGAAAACTACAGTTTATTTCACATTCGACATTACGATTCAGGTTTGACATGTGACGAAGATCATATTATTCACTTAGAGGTCCTTGTTATTGCACATAACGCTTTACTGGTTTGACTAAACCTTAATGGATCTGTCATCATCGATGCTGTTCAACAGGTCAAAATATACATTAAAAAGAAAACCTGTTAGATGTGGTTTGAACACTTTAATCTCTTCAAAGAGAGACAGAGAACTAGACAACCATTTATATGCAAATGTCACAAGATTAAAGGGATAGTTCAACATTATGGCAAATTGGCCCATTGCCATAATCCCTATAGTCATAGCAGTAGGTTCGTTACCTTTAATTGTCGGTGCAAGCTATTTTTAGAACGGCGGAGCAGAGCCGTGAGCTGCTCAGAGCTACGCTACGGAGGTTAATGGGATTTCTTGGTTTCCCTCATAAAACTCATCAAATACACAATCCAACAACTCCAAAACGCTCTGGTGGACAAGTTGTAACCTGCACATTCACCACAACGACACCACCAAAGCATTTGGAGTTGTTGGATTGTGTATTTGATGAGTTTGATGAGGGAAACCAAGAAATCCCATGAGCTCACGGCTCTGCTCCGCCGTTCTAAGAATAGCTTGCACCGACAATTAAAGGTAACGAACCAACCAATTTGCCAAAATGTTGAATTTTCCCTTTAAATATGTGTGTTTTAGTCAAGTATAATCCCATTTACTGGTAAAATTAACTCTGAAAAAGCGTGATAATAAAACATTAGATCGCCTTCATTTCAGCCTATTGCTGTTGTGTGTTCACGTGAACTCCGGCTGCCCTTTCCAAACCTCCCAGGGAACCAGGAGCGTTTCCTTTTACGTCCCCAAAACAGAAAAAAATAATCATAAAATGACTTTACACACTTGGACTCCACCATGTTTTTGTTTTTTTTTCTAACCAGCTACCTGCTGTGTTTTGGACAATATGTAAATCCGAGTTGAATCGAGGCTTCCTTTACAGTGAGGTTTAGCATAAGCAGCTTGAGCGAAATGATTGTGCATGAACTGTTCTGCCTGGTTGCAAGAGGGGGCTTGATTAGTCTCTAAGTACTTTTACCTGGAACAACGGCTCTTGCGGGGATTTTTCTTGTGTTCAGTAAATTTGCATCACAAATTGCAGCAGGGGCTTAAAAATGGAGGCTGAGCTGAACCGCTTTCTGTGAAGAGCGAGCGTGTGTGGTTTGGTTCATTTTCATTTTAGGTGCAGTGGCTGTGAAACATGGTTAAAAAGGAAGTGAAGTGTCATTTCATTTGCAGAGAGACTCGCACAATGGCACAGAAAACACATTTAAAAATAGAGAGGGTTGGAAAACACCCTTTTTAACGTCTTATCTGTTATAATATTATATTATTTTAGTTTTTTTGTCTGTTATAATATTGTTTTTTTTATGTTTTTGTCTATTATAATATTATTTGAATGTTGTGGGAAAAGCACACTATTAAAAATACTTTTGTCCAACATTTCTCTCTAACAGTGCATTGTGTTTTATACAGAGAGAGTTTAATAATAAATTATTTTTCACATGTTTCTGATTAGATCTCAAAAATGCACATGTGAAAAAAAAAGTTAAACAGTGTAAGAAGATAACGAGGCTTTATCAGCCACGGCAAATAAACAACAGAGTGTTTTGTCATTATTCAAATGCAGCATGAGAAGTTGAAACGACTGCAGGCTGAAGGCTTATTATCCCTATTTAAAGTATATTTATGGGGTGAAGAGCGTGAGAAAGAAACATTTTCATTATTCCATTCATTTAAATATGTCACATCATAATGTAAAGTAGTTAGGAAGATTTATTTATTTAAAGACCATTTGACCTCAGGTTAACGCTGCATACAAAAGTCCAAGGAAAAGGCACGTTTACAAAATATCAAATACATTCTCACATTACTAAAGAGAGCTTAACAAAAGGTACAAAACAACACAATATTTAAAAAATAATAAAGAGTGGGAATGTGATTTTTATTCCTGCAGCTTCACATTTGAAAACGGCTCCTGTTGAGAGTTGTTGTTGTTGTAAACCTGTCCTACAACTGACTGTTATACAAAATAAAGGCAACGATTAAAACTGTAAACGGTGAATTCGGCTTTTTCTTCTGTTCTCATCAGGAATATTCAAGGTTTTTTCCCTCTTTGTTTGTCAGGAATGATTCAGAGAACAAAAACAACAAAACTAAGGACGGACTCCATCATAGTTCATCTTTCTTGCTGTGGCCTTTCCGCTCGCACGTGCACGCGGCGGTGTGGTCGTCCGGCTGAGGCACCGGCTCCATGTCCGGATGTCGTTCGGGCCGTCCCGTCTGACGCTCCGAGTACGTGTGCAGGACTCTGTAGTAGTAACAGTACAGTCTGCTGGGCTGCAGCAGCTCGCGGGCCGCTGCCTGACCCGCTCTCGCCATCTCTTGCGCTTCGGCGTCGTTCTCTTTGCCCCATTTGATTTTCTCCAGAAGGTCCGACAGGTTTCTCTTCACGGGGATGAAGTGAGTTCCCGCCGTTAACTGGCTGTAGAAGTGTTCGTAGTACGGAGAGTCCTGCTTCAGCACCAGGCTGTTCCCGAGCATCAGGTAGGGAAAACGATACGCCGCCACGGTCCCATCCACGTTCACCTGGTACTTGAACTAAAACAGAGGAAGAAAAAAAAACATGTTTAAAGGGATAGTTCAATATTTTGGCAAATTGGCCCATTGCCATAATCCCTATAGTCATAACAGTACCTTTAATTGTTGGTGCAAGCTATTTTTAGAACGGCGGAGCAGAGCCGTGAGCTGCTCAGAGCTACGCTACGGAGGCTCATGGGATTTCCTGGTTTCCTTCATCAAACTCATCAAATACACAATCCAACAACTCCAAAGTAAAACAGCAAAAATCCAACAAAATGAAGGAAAAACAACATGAAGATCAAGTAAAAGGACAAAATCGAGTACATAAAGAGGAATTATATTTCTCCTAACCTTAAAGAAGTCAAAGAATCCAACGAGTGGAGCTTTGCCGACTTGTTTCTCTCTGTCTCTGAAGAAGAACCATCCTGTGATGCCGGCGTCCAGCAGCTCAGGGTGTTTCTTGGACAGAGACACCAGATGAAGACGCTCCTCTCGACTATCTCGGCCACGGAAAAACGCCTGCGCCGTCTTGTTCACCCACGGAGGCCCTGGAAGAAAAGTTAGTAGATAGTAGAACAGCTGGAAGTGTAAAAGTGTAAAAGGTTAAGGGAAAACATTAAAGATTAACAGTACTTCACCCTGGATGAATAAAACATACAAATGTTTTCTGATATTTGTCAGGGTTCAACTTGTGCCATGAGGACAAGCTCAGCCTGAAGCCAGGGTGTCTTCATATCAAGACTCATTAGATTATTACATTTATGACAGTGACAGTTTTTCTCACACTAAGTCAAAGCCTTAGAGATGTACGTCTAGCTGTATAAACCCTCCAGTGTCTGACAAGAGCATCGAAGATTATTATTGACTTATTTATTTGTCTATTTCTTCAAAACAGTCTCCAAGTCAAGGCAGTTGTGGTTTTATTTGAGGTTAAACACCAAATGTCTCCACAAATAACTGGTAGTAAGAAAGTGTTTCATCTTTATCAAGCTGTGTATAAACCTGACAGAGTAAAGTTGTTGTTTATTTATTGTCTTGCTCTACTCTGTTTTTTTTCATTTATGCATGTATCTTTATTGTTTTACAATATGAATCAATACTGAATTAACTTAAAATAAACAGATGAACAGATATAAAATCACTGCTGCAGTGGATCTCACAGCGTGTCCTATGGTTTGAATATTGTACTAATACCTGTATCGTAATTTTTGTTTTATATTTTAATTAATTGTGCAGCCCTGAAAAATCTACAAATCAGTTTGCCAGTTTTAGTACTGGAACTTGTCGGTCACAGTGAACTGTACTCTTGGCTGCACAGGGATGAATCTATGACCTTTGAAATGAACTGATAGAGCGGGTCACATGGTGTCTCAGCAGTGTTGTCGATGTTTTCAGCTGCTACAGTCTGACAGATATCACATGTTATTATTACATCATACACTAACACATGCCCCGTCCCATTCATGCTTTGGAGGAGTCTTCTTTTCCACAGTTGTACCTTATTTTGTACATTTAACCAGTTTGTTTCTCTGTTTATTCCTCTCTCATCCCCAGAAGTCTGATTTAAAGATGTGCAGTTTGTGGCTCTGACTTATCTGTGAAATAATCTCTTATGCTTAGAAATGATGACACATTTATCATAGAACATTGCAAAGACATCCACTACGGCTCTCTGCTGTTCCTCTATCTGTCACTCAGCAGAGGAGACAATAGGTCCAACACTGGAAACGCTATAAACTCAAAGTCTCTTGTTTTCTCACTTAGGCACTTTGTGTGTGAGAAATACCTGTGTTTCCCTGGACGGACAGCAGGTCATTGGTGACGCCCCTCATGGCCTCCAAGGTGGAGTGCGTGACCTCGTACGTGGGGAGGATGATGTCGCGGGTGTCCGTGGAGCCGCACCACGACAGGACGGGAACAGGGTTGGAGCTCCTCGACTCCAGCGGCCAGTCGCCGACGTTGATGAAGAACTCCACGTCGGGCACCCTCACCTTCAGCAGACAGAGAGAGAAGACACTGAAATCACCATTCAGCCTCTTAGCAGTGATATTAAAGGGATATCCCGGCATAAACGTAACCCATGGTGTAATGCACCGTGAGACCGAGTACAACACCCCCTCGAGAGACGAAGTTTGACGACCGCAAACTTCCCTTTAATCCCTTTTTAAAAATACTGCACAGTGAGTGGGCCTTGAACTCACCTTCCTTGTGAGAGAGAGCAGCATTTCATCAGAGAACATCTTGAAGTCGGTGTATTTGCCCAGAGTGCGGCGGTACACCTGGTTGTCGATGACAGCGTAGTGGATGAGACCTCCTCTGTTTGAGAACCGGAGCGGCGCTTCCTGTCTGATGAACTGCAGGTCGACCGCGGGAAAGGTTTTAAAGTCGGCCAGAATCTGAGGCTCCTCATCGGGACACTGCATGACGCTCTGCCAGGCAGAGGCGTCAGGCTCGGGACAGTCGCAGTACTCATGATAGACAGGACCTGAGCGTGAAGAACAATCACACAGTCACTAACCAGGTTTCCACCCACATGTTTTTATTGTGCAGGTCACAACTTATCCACAAGAGTGTTTTGGAGTTGTTCGATTGTGTATTTGAAGAAATCCCATTAGCCTCGATAGTGTAGTTCTGAGCAGCTTGCGGCTCTGCTCCGCCGATCTAAAAATAGCTTGCTCCGACAATTAAAGGTAACAAACCTACTCCTAAAACTGTAGGGATTATGGCAATGGGCCAATTTGCCAAAACTATCCCTTTAACTTGGCTGGTGTGTGTATGGCTCAGTGGTTTCCAGGCAGCTCGTCACACTTGGCCTGTGCGCAGCCCGACCTCCGATAACTGGTTAAGGATGAAGGATGACCAAAACAGCACATGATGTCATTACGCACAGCTTTTTAAAGGTCTTTGATGGCAATGCACTTGAACCGGCATCATTCACATCAATATTTTATCGATCTTCAGATAATTTGGTCGACAAGTTGATGGAAACATTGTCATTCCTGTCATGGGTCGAACCAGGGCCACAGTTGCAGACAGCTGTAGAAGCTGCGTTTTTGAGATAACTGTCTAAACAGGAAGCTGGTGTGAACCCTTCTGCATGCATTCAACACTGACCACAGAAACACTGCTAACCTATCTATGAAACAGAGATGATGATGTCAAATCTCTCAGACAGGAAGTTGCACATTCCCTCGACATGTTTTAGTGTTAGACTGAATATGAAAATGACCATGACATCCTCATAGTGTGGTGCATGTGTGAGGTGTTTTCCCTGGTACTGAAGGTGGAGCTTTCTTTTCTAGCTCTTACTGAGATTTCTCTCTGTTTTCCACCTTTTAAATGTGTTTTGTCTTTAAGGTAAAGCTGTTATTTAGGGCTTTATAAACAGGCAATAAACCCTTTTGTCATAAATTGTGATCTAATCTTCATCTCAGTGACATATTCAAACACAATGGGCTCCAGCTTTGAACAATTAGTCTACTATCTTTTGTGTCTGTATTGTACAAGCTTGATAGACGCTCACAGCACTGGTGCAAAAAGTAGGTCAACCCTCGGATTGAACAACCGGTTTCTGACTTGTGGGTTTTCTTTGAGACCTGCTGTGCATGTTATGAAAGAAGTTTTCTTAATATGTTTGTGTTTGTTCTGTTCACTTGTGCACAGATGCATCTTAAGCTGCAGCTGTGCACTGAGGGTTCACACGCTCTTAACCTCACTAGTTGAAGACTGTTTCAACTAGTGTTTCAACTTTGTTGATCACTGTAACTTGGAGATCTGACAACATTTCAATAAATGCAAAATCATTCCCCAGGTTTCACTTACTTTTCTTTAGCACTTAACATACAATCGCCTGTGTTTCTTCATGCATGTTGCAACACTGACCTTGCACGCTGTAGGGTGACTTGGCCACAGCAGCATCTCTGTGCAGGACTTCAACCTTCAGCCCCTTGAGCGCTGTGCCGTAGAGCCGGTACCTGACCAGGAAGGAGCCGTCTTCTCTGTCCAGAGGCGGGGGGACGTGGATCCGGATGTGCTCCGTCTTATCCAGCGAGCTTATCTTCACTTTGAACGTGTCTTTACCTGCAAGATAGCACATAAGGGCATTTCAGTGTCACCTCTGGCTCAGTTTCTTATTATTATGATTTTTCATGGTTCACATGTACAATTCACCATTCTCATCCATTCACCTGTAAATTACAACTGAATCACACAGCATATGAATGACTGGTCCACCCACAATGAAAATGAAACTAACTCCCTAGAACAGGAATGCTCCTTTATGAGTCTATAAAAACAGATACAAAAGGGCTAAACATAAAATAATAAAAATTAAAATGGGAAGGAAAGAGACATAAAACTCAGTTTCATCTGGCTGCACTGCTGGTCTCAATCAACCCACAACAAACAATAACAATTTTGCACAAATAGACCCCCCCCCCCAGCCCTGCTGTTAGCTGAACAAACACACAAACACACCCAGAGACTTTTTTTCCCTCAATCAAACAAGCACTGGAACTGTTGCGTCGTCTTATCTTGGTAGCACGCTGTTTAGAATTATTACCCTCTACGTTGACGTGTTGACATCATCAACCAGCTGCGTCCGTTCGATAATGGCCAGAAAGAATGAAACCTGTTGCCATGTCAACCGTGGGGGGTTAGCTTAGAACGTTCCAACGGTTGTTCAGTTAGCAGCTCTGACCACGAACTGTTCTCAGTAGCACTTCGCCGACGACAATGATTAACAACTACAATAACGACAACAAACAACAGACACCCCTGGCTCGATATGCGTGTATGTTAACGTTTATTTACCTGGAGACAACGTCAGGTTTTCTCCCTTTGAATTCACCGCCTGTATGTAGAAGTAGCGGACCGGTAAGACCCTGCCGGGGTCCAACCCGCAGCCCCAGATGAGGCATCTCTCCGGGCTGATCCCCTCACTCTCACACAGCCCGAAGTTCGCACTAATAAATACAACTAAAACTACAAACCTACTAAATGAACCACGTCGAAAATGTTTAAGTAGCTCCGCGCTACTGTCGCACACCATGTTCCCGTGATTGCCGAGTGCTATTTACGTCCAAACTAACTAAATATTCACTGCAAAGTTTTGATTGAAACTCCTACGCCGACATGTTGGTGACGAGAGACACGCCCACTATCCCGACGATGCGTTCAGGGAACGTCGGGAATGTTGATTGGATTGTGAACGCAACACCAAATAAAAGACACATGGTACAGTAAAGTACTGACAAAAACGACCACTCAAGTTCCACTTATTGATTCGTGGTGTAGTTTCTTAGCATACATGGGAAAATACCACACATTGTTCCTCATTCATAGAAAGAAATGCAGTTTTCTTTTCATCTAACAAGATTATTTGGTGTATAAATTACATTGTTTGGTCATTTTAGATAAAGTAACTGAGGTAACAGTAACCAGACATTGAAATCAGCACTTGTTTTCTGGTTTTATGTTGTCTTTATTTTACAAAAGTTTAGCCTCGAAAACAGATTTTTGTATCAAAAGTAATAAAACAGGCAGTTTGATACTGTAAAATGCATTATGTCATTTAGCATTTAGGATGGTATTAAAAACCATCAATATTTTCACAGTGATTTGTGGATTTATGACAAAAGAGCAGCTCTGGAGGCAACCAGAAAAACACTAGTAAGAAAAGATGTTTTCTGTTTTGTGTCCCAGCTTGTCCAGATTGGGCAGACAGGCGTTCTGTATCATTGGTGGAGGACCACACAGGACAATAAGGACATCCGTGGACGGAGCAGGGAGGTGGTCCTTGATCATGTCATAGGTCACGAATCCTGAGCTGTATCTCCAGTCTGAAGGACAAGACACAAGGAATAGATGGTTAAATTAGAGAAACTCACTTTGCAGCACAATATCCTGATAAATCAGAATAAAAAGCTACTGTAAATGTGACAACAATGGAAAAAGAATTTAAAGAGTAATGAAATTATCTGCTTATTTTTGATCTCCTGGGAAAAATAAAGATTTCAGCTGCCGGTGTCAGTGGAGTCATTAATAATGAGAGACGTGAGGCGATTTGTTCGTCTGATGTTTTCAACCACAGATAGTCATCGTTCCCTCCAAGGCAACCAAATAATGACACCGCTAATGAAGAGCAAGCACACCTCTTGAGATGAATAATGATCAAGGGCTGATGAGTTTCTTTTTTTTCTGCGTGGAGGAGGCGACGAAGATGCAACGAGACAGAATACAAGGGGCCGTTCCAGGCCTTCACAACAGAGATTATGCAACAATATTATGTTCATTAATTTCTGCTCACTTTTCGGGATTATGCAAACGAAGACATGAGCGTTTCACTAATCTACTGTAACACCCCGGAGGAGCTATCTGCCTCCTAGGCCTGCGAGGATTTTCCTGCAGCGGAGGAGTCTTTGTTTGGTTTCTCACTTTGAATATTCAGCAGCAAAACCAGCACCAGGCTTTAAGGTTTAGTCATCCTCACGCAGCCTGGTACCGCACTAATTCTCACACACACACGTATATTTTGTATGGTAACATGATAAAATTAGCCATGGAAAATGTTTGCTCCAGACCCCACATTACGACGAGTACACATATCTCACTGTACTGTTTTCATGTATTTTAAGGCAGTTTCCAAATGAAGGGTGAGATATAAAACAATAAGTATATCAATTAGAATCAGTTTAATAATTTTTCACATTAACTGATGAATGTATGAACTGTAACACCTTCATCCTTTAAGAATTAAAATAGCCTCCGTAGCGTAGCTCTGAGCAGCTGATGGCTCTGCTCCGCCGTTCTAAAAACAGCTTGCACCGACAATTAAAGGTAACGAACCTACTGTTATGACTATAGGGATTATGGCAGTGGGGATATTATATTTAAAGATTTGACACATGACAATAGAAACAGAAGGAGACACGATACCAGATAATCACCCAATTAACAAAATAATACCAACAACAATGTTAGGAAAAGAGTTTATATTTAGACTAAATACCTCTTCTGTTACCTGGTGCACATTTAATACATGAACCATCTTATATTAGGTGGAAACCAACCAGATGCCTTGTTGTTAGGCTCATAAATGAAGAAATCCTTTCTCACCCTGTGGAGGTTTGTCGAGCGTAAACCAGAGCTTGACTTTGTCGGGATGACTCTTCTTCACCTCCTCCAACTCTGCCCTCAGTAGAATATCCTTCTCAGTCTGAAAGAGAGAAAGAGAGAGTAGAGATTTTATTTCTCCAGAGTATTCTCCACTCATGTACAGTAAAACAATAAGACACACAGAGAGAGATTTCCTGCAGCACACAGACACACACAGCTGACCTGGTTGGCAAATATGAGGGAGCAGCGAGTGTTGTCAGTGGGGTCGGCTGTGATCCGGCGAATTAGCTGCAGCATGGGAGTGATACCTGTGATGGGAAAAAGACTGAAGTTGGTCTCAGAGGATGATTTATATCTAACTGAGCGGAAGACAGCCGAGGAAAATACTGTCTTTTTTCATTTTTCAATAAGACGATATTGTCACCGGTGGAGCTGCAAAACAAAATGTCATAAAGTCGTTATTAAAGTTAAACTCCTGGAGTGTAATATTAGTGTAACAAGAGAAAAGAAAGGTACCATGACACTTGCAAGATGACAGCAGGCCAGATGTTATAATGTACATGCATATAATAGAAATACATAGAAACATGAATGAACCTGTGCCTCCAGCGATCATCCCAACGTGCTTGTACTTCCGAACCTTGGGCTCTGACTTCTTGTCCGGGCGGATGGAAAACTGACCTGAGTAGACAAGAGTTCAACATTATATTGTACCACAGTGACATCTGCTGGTGACAGACAGTCACCACAGGGCAAACGCATCACAGTTTTTCTCAATTGCTAAGACACATTTCTTGAAACCTTCCCTCCTTTTCTCTAAACTGTAAACACAAAACCCCAATTTTCAAACTACACTCACAAAAAAAAACTGTGACTCTTCCTGCAAAACCAACTATCAGATCGTGAAGCTGCAGAAATAATCTTTATGTTCACAATAGGAAAATTCATTTTGCAAAACAAAACAAAATTCCTGTTTAAAAAACAAAACAAGAATCACATTACAACTTCAAAAGTGCATACTGTACAGTTTCTACTGTACAGTTATTCATCAGCATCATGTCGAGTTTTGAGTTGCAGTGTTTAATTTTAGACACCTGGGCTTTGATCGAGTTTCACTTTTGCTCCCTGTGCTTATCAATATGCAACACAAGTGCATCACAGTGCAAAATGTGTTTAAGTGGGTGAGAATAGGTTTGCAAGTTGTGTCTAACGAGGTGAAAAGTGTTTAAGGATCCGACAAAAGGGCAATTCAATTCAATAAATAGGTTCAGGGCTCTGAGGATTTGGTTCAGACAATAGGGTTTAGTGTTTTAGCAACTGAGAAAAACTGTAAGTGTAAATATATGTATTCAAATATACAATGAAGTGTCTTTTACAGTTCTTTCTTTTCACAAATACACATGCCATACCATGTCTCTTATACACCAGCAGTCCATTGGGTCCTCTGAAGTCAATGGCGTCTCCAATAGACATGTTGTCCAGGTACTGAGACATCTTCCCTCCCTCCGGGAACGAAGGATGACAGTTCTTGTAGTACACCTGGAGAACAGATATAGTAACCTTAATGGATATTTTTATTTATTTGTGCCTTGTTGAGTCAATTATAGATAAGGAAGGAGAGTCAACTGATGATGAGGCCACGTGTGTGTTTATTACCTTCACCACGAGGTCAACATAGCCTTGGTCCTCATCACTGGAGACCGGGGTGTAGGCTCTGACCACCAGGCTGCCGTTCACCTTGGCGGAGAGGTACACGTGTTGACCTGAGGGAAAAGTTAAAAACAGGAGACGGCATGAGAAGAGAAGAGAAGAGAAGAGAAGAGAAGAGAAGAGAAGAGAAGAGAAGAGAAGAGAAGAGAAGAGAAGAGAAGAGTTTCCGTACCAATCGGTAGTCCAAGGATATGAGCTCCAGACGGAAGGCCAAACCGAAATTTCTTAGTGTCATGACTTATTTCCTGTAGAAGACAAACACACACAACATGAATAGTACATACACTTGCAAGGCCTTGATTTATGTTTGCTTGTATATCAATACAAATAACATGAAGTTTAACATTTTGGCAAATTCTCCTCTCCATATAATCATAGCAGTAGGTTCATTACCTTTAATTATCGGTGCATGTTGTTTTGAGATCAGCGGGGCAGAGACGTGAGCTGCTCAGTGAACACAATGGAGGTGAACGGTACAGGTCCCCTGTCCCTCATCAAACTCATGAAATACACAATCAAACAACTCCACAACACTCTGGTGGACAAGTTGTGACCTGCAGCTCACGTCTCTGCCCCGCCAATCTCAAAACAACATGCACCAATAATTAAAGCTAACGAACCTACTGCTATGACAATAGAGATTATAGCAATAGGTGAATTTGCCAAAATGTTGAACCATCGCTTTAATATATTATATAATTCATGTAGGGTTCAGCCACAATTAAAGATGACTCAGATGAGATCATTTGAGGCAGTCAGACTTGATAAAACCCCAAGACTATAAATGACGGACAATAATTAACATAGATTGATAAGCGTATAATGTATCAGTTATTACAACCTACAGAGAAACTAGAGAATGAGTGTGTGAGTAGATTTTCTACATGAGTCTGCATGCAGCCTACCTGTTTGTGTATGAGGGGAAGTGAATATTTGACCGTGGGGTCCTGCAGAGTGACAGGTGTCTGTTTCTTTGGTTTTCCTGAGCCTCGCAGGAAGAGAAAGTACACCGTGACCGCCACCACGACGAGGGCCACAACCACTGCGATCAGCTGAGAGACAAAGATCATGCACAGGTTGGACGACTGTTGCTCAAACTGTCTGTCAATGTTCACATATTGTAGGCTAAACAAACACACCACACATGACAATACAGAGCAGACAAATGAAATCTCAGCATTTGACTGAGATCAAATAGATCAATAAAGAATAGTTAGGAAGTAAATTCTTACCATGTCTGGGGCCATAGCTTTAAAATGTACCAAAGTGTGTCAGAGCCTTGTTATCCTCATGCAGCCTTCAGTTTCTCTCACGCATGGCACTCATTCATTCAGAGCAAAGGTCCTTTAAGGGGGCGTGGCCTACGCTGGGGAGTGGGAGGTGACACATGATCCGAAGCACCAATAGGAAGTGAGATGTGATCATGGCACTACATAGTCCAGAGGTGGTATGTACTGTACGGCAGGCAGTGAGGAGCAGAGCCTTGAAATCACACCACAGGCCGAGGGGAGGGGAGACGCACACATGGAGGTTACATAATGAACTCTGGAGCTGTTGAGACCCGCTGGAAACGAGAAACTATGGTTTATTTATCACACGATGAGCCGATTAAACTTTAAAAAAAAAAAAATTCATTTACTTTTTTATTTTGAAACAATCTGCGTTTTGGTAAAGAATGTTAGAAAAGTCTGTGATCAAGTAGATAAATAACAGTTGCAGGTAAAACAAAAGAAAGTCAGCAAGGCCTCATGTTTGTAACGTAAATCAGTCATCCTCATGTTAAAGTTTGGTCTTTTGGTCTGGTCAACATTTATGTTAATGTGAACAGTTAAAGCAGATATCAGTGGAATGTTTTTGTTAATATAAGTCCTAAATAGTCCTATTTTCCGTCAGCAATCACTTACATGGAGTGTTTCATAAACTCTGCTCTGCTGTAACCCGAGGAGAAAATTTTTCTTGTGGGATACAAGTGTTATCCAATGAGGAGAGAGAACGGCATGAAGGGCTGTGTGTGCAGCCAAGGGGTGCGCGTGAATGTGGTGACAGAGCACGAGGACCAATAGATGCATTACGAGGGCGGGGGCTGCTAACTCATGGTTTCAACTTTGTGTTTTTCCTTCCTGTGAAGTCATACCAGTTTGATCTGGTACGAGTTCACGGGTCGGAAGTTACGAGAGGCCGTTATAGTGACTTTCACAGACAACAGGACGGTGAAAACACAAGCTACGGGTTACCTGGAACGCCTGCCTTGAACGCAGCATTCGCCGAAACGGCCGAACCGCTGATATCTGCTTTAAACAAGTGGAAGATGTAATGATCTCCAAAAGGTATAAAGTAACAGATGACATTCCCTATTTTAAACAACATACTTTTTTATTTTCAACTTTGGAAATGAAAAGGCTGCACAGCAAGGGTTTGTTTCCCTTTTTCACTCTGAAACTGTAGAAAATGAAAATATAATACACTGACGTTGCTTAAAATATTGCAAAAACAGTGTTTCATGTTTAACTTTATGCCTTTTGGAGATCATTTCATCTTCAACTTTCTGGGGTGGGAGCCCAAACTGTTGCGTGATGCCGCTCTATGTTTTCTCATAGTTTTCCGGCTACACTGTCCCTGAGGATTCTCCGTTGTAGTCTTCGTCGTCTGAGCCCGTGTCCGCGCGGCGGCTGGGATCCTGAGGACTCCTCTGGTCCACGTCACTCTGGTGGGACAGGGCTCTGCTGCTGGACCGCTGCACATCTGGATCAGTGACATTCAGATTCCCTAAAACACAGAGAATAAAAAAACAACAACTATGAATTAAAGTTCATTAGTATCATCCACCACTGATCCACAGCTACAGTCCAGAAAACACAGGAATTTAAACTGTCTCACTTCCTTTTTTGACTTGTAAAAACAGCAGAAACTATGGAAGCCCTGAAGGCATGGAGATTTTTTTGCATTAATAATTTGTTTTTTTTCTGTAAAAGCAGTGCAAGCTAAATCTTTCTTCTTAAACCAGTGCACTGAAAGGCAAAGTTGTATAAAATCACCCAGGGGGGGTTTCATGCAGATGAAAAAGAAAATCAAAAACTTATCCCATAAAAAAAAAACTTGTTCTTTACAGACAAATTCAAAAATAAGAAACATATTCTCCTCCAGCGTATCCAATGCAACAGACATCGCTTTACTTTTATTTCACTGTCATTAGTTCCACATGTGTCTGGGAGCTGCTGCTGCCAGCGTGTGCAATAAAAATTAAAGAGCCAATAATAATAATAATATCAACGCGTTACGAAACTGCAACAGATGCACATAATCACATTCATTCATCCACGAGACTGAAACAGTCTTATTACAATGAACACCATTGTTATATCATATGTGCTTCTTGACCTCACTAACACTACACATACACACATATTTAATCCTCTTTTTTAAATAAATACATTTATTTATATGATATATTTGAAATTGTATATAAAATCTAATTGATGTAACGTTTACATTTTTCCTATTGTAGTTCCTATAAAGTGTCACTAGAGGGCGCTGTGCATCATAAACCTGTATTATACTGTTGTCAGTTCCTGATCAAACATTATATTAAAGTTTGCTGGTCAGTGAATCAGTGTTTATATCAGTTACATGTTTTGCAGATGACTTCTGACTAGAAAATGATTTACAGTATGTCAAAAACTACAAGCAATAACTAATAAGTGTTATAATTAAGTTCAATTCAATGCATCATGGTCACAACAAGTTGGCTGATCTGTTATGAGCTCATAAATTAAACCTTGGCAGCCGTGAAGCAGCTGATCACAAATTGTTCTAATGAGTCATAATAATCGTGGTTTTATGATATGCAGCGTGTTAATTTATGTACAGTCCGCTGTGAAGTGAATATGAGGATGATAAACAACATGTCTCTGGGGCTGCATGAGGAATCAGAGGGAAAATAAAACCGTATTCAGAGGAAACACATGAGCCACAACACTGAGCGAGTGTCTAGCTGCATCATGTGATATCCGTCTGTGTCTGCTGCTGCTGCTGCTGCTGCTGCTGGACGTCCAGCGGGTGTTGGTGTTGAGTTCACTGGCAGTTCGACAGGCCGGTAAAACACAGAACTGTGGAGCAAAAGAGTGAGCGTGTAGTGACGGTACAGTTTCCTCGACTACACAAGAGACACAGGAAGAGAGAAAGAGCCTAAACAAAGCAGCACGACGGCCCCGAGGGAGCTGGGTGTGGCGAGGGTGGACCCTAGAGAGACGACAGAGAGACAGAGAGACAGAGTGCAGAAAGGAAGAAGTCAAATGAGAAAAAAGAATAAAGTGTTGGAGAAAAGCCGACTTTCAGATGCGACGGCATGATAAATTCACAGTGTCATGAAAAAATACTGCCGCGCTGCTGCTTCTGTTCTGTGGGAACACCCAGCAGCCGACTCTGTGCTGTCTGTAACCCAGTTCGATTCCTAATTAAAGACACACAGATTAATAATAAATCAGAGTGGAACAGGAGAAGAAGAGGAGCAGGACAGACAGACAGACAGACAGACACGACAGAAGTGCAAAGCCTCTGAAGGAAAGCGCAGCTGCAGCCACCTGTTCCTCCGCCTGTTGAAAGACTCAGTCTCTGTGGAGACGAGCGGAGATGTTTCTACTGTTCTGTGGTGTAGTGGAGGCAGCGGAGAGGATGAGGCTCACGCATGTCATTACATTTCAATAGATGGATTCTCTGAGCCAGAAATGACTAGAGAATTGGGAATCGGCATAAGCAGAGCTGTTCTTGTTTCACTGTGAAGGAGGAAACTGAACATTAAAATCTGACATAAACAACAATACCGTGTGTGGAACAGCTTGCTTTCAATATTTAGATTCTCGTTTCTCAGAAAACACTGAGAAAAAGTCAAAAAGGAGAGAAAAATATGATCTGGATTAAAAAGAAACTGACAGAATACGTTTTATATTTGATATATGACAAATTCAGTGTGTTAAAATCAATATTTGTGCATTAAAGGGATAGTAGCATTTTTTCAAAGTGGGGTTGCATGATCTACAAATAGCCCCTAAGTACTTTAATTGCAGCAGAAGACTCTCTGCACTCCTGCAGATGCAGTTTTTATTTGGAGCTAACCAACTGCTGATCGGCGGGCGCTAAACCTGGGCTGGAGAGATACGTGAGTTGGTTAGCTCCAAATAAAAACAGCGTTTTTCCTGCACTTTGAGAGTCTTGAAAAAATTATATTATAACAGACAATGGAACTGTTTTTTTTTTTCCAGGTAAAACCTCTTTTAGGGCGTGAAAATAGGCCGTTTCTTTGGGTCCATTCACAACAATGTGTTGTAAATCTATGGGCAGGGCTATTATGGGCTGGCGTTGCTAACAGGAGGAGTGCAGAGAGTCTTCTACTGCAATTAAAGTACTTAGGGGCTATTTGTAGATCATACAACCCCACTTTAAAAAAATGCTACTATCCCTTTAAGGAGCGTGTGTGTCTGTGTGTGTCATTCCTCTGTTAGTATGTTGTTGAAGGCTTCTCACGCCTCAGTCAGTCGTAACTCTGGTGTTAAATGTCTCATCGATGCTCTAAATGCCACTTCAAGCTACTTTGTTTGGCTCCTCACACTCACTGGAGTAGGTACGGTGGCCCTGAGGGCTCAGTGCAAAGCTGCAAACACAACAGACAGATCGTGTGCTGCAAATACACACAACACAACACAACACAACACAACACAACAGAAGTGTTTCCAGGGGAAATTAAAAAGTGATGCGCTTGTTGCACTGATGGTTTGATTTAATTTATTTAGGTATTTTATTGTTTATCTGTCTTTATTTCATTTACTTATTTTCGTTAACGTCATCCACCCTGTTATTGCCTCGTGTACTTGTTTAATTTGGAACTCCTTTTCTTTCTTTTCCTTTTCTTTTGTGACGTCTTACTGAGCACTGTCGTGAGCTACGTCATTTTGGTTTGGATGGAGGTTTGTTTTCCTTCCTGTTTTGATATCTTTGTGAAAACAGAGAGCACTTGTATGTTGTCTATGTTTTGTTTCAATAAAAATCAATAAAATCTCATTTCATTGTGTCCAGTTGTGACTGTTAAAAGCATTGAAGATCAATAATGATGATAACACAAGATAAAAACACTAAGGGAACGTATTGACTGAACAAACCCCGGTTGCTTGATGCGATGCGTTGCCGTTCAGTTGTCAGATCGCCATGGTTACGTCTCCAGGCTCCTCGCTGAGCCTCTGAACCAGCTCCGTCTCCATCACGGTGCAGGTCTGCAGGGAAAAAAAAGGAGAATTCAGCAGCTGTATGTTTTTATTTTATTTTTGGGTCAGGGTTTCTCTTTTTTATCTTGGTTTTATCTTCAACGTGGTCGTGGTAGTTTGATGTTTTCAGCTCGTTGGGCGGAGCTTCCTGTCTCTATAAACGACTTCAACTTTTATTTTTCAACCAAAGCTTTTATCTGTCTGAATTTTAACTTTACTGTTAAAGTGTTTTCACCTTTTTGTGCAGCACTTTGTGACCTCGTTAAGAGAAGTACAACATCAATAAAGATTTCTAGTATTACTTTAGATTCTTCCTCTTATTATTATAACTTTATCTGTCTATCTATCTATCTATCTATCTATCTATCTATCTATCTATCTATCTATCTATCTATCTATCTATCTATCTATCTATCTATCTATCTATCTATCTATCTATCTATCTGTCTATCTATCTGTCTATCTACTGTATCTATCTATCTATCTATCTATCTATCTATCTATCTATCTATCTATCTATCTATCTATCTATCTATCTATCTACTGTATCTATCTATCTATCTGTCTATCTACTGTATCTATCTGTCTGTCTGTCTGTCTGTCTGTCTGTCTGTCTGTCTGTCTGTCTGTCTGTCTGTCTGTCTGTCTGTCTGTCTGTCTGTCTGTCTGTCTGTCTGTCTGTCTGTCTGTCTGTCTGTCTGTCTGTCTGTCTGTCTGTCTGTCTGTCTGTCTATCTATCTATCTATCTATCTATCTATCTATCTATCTATCTATCTATGTGTCTGTATACTATCTCATCATCTACACACAGACGCTGCTGTACCTGCTCTGCTGATGAACGTCACTGTGGCTCTGAATCCTCTGTGTGTGACGCTGTCGTCGGTGGAGAAGTGAAGCACCATCACGCTGTGGTAGGACAGGACGGGAGGAGGGACGCTGCTGCCGCACAGCACCGCTACACAACAACAACAACAACATCAACATCAACACAACAACTCTCGCTTCAGGCGGAGACACTTTATTTCCTGGCTTCGAGTGGAAGAGAGGTTTAATGAGTTTCTTTAGAAATATGTGTTACAGTAAGGAAACCAAACTGTCTGTAGCGCTCTAATAATTTATGTGAGATCAACATTTCAGTTGCTGAGTGATCAGGACCCCGGGGAGACGAGCTGCTGGAAAGCCCAGCGGCTAATGGGAGTCTTTAATAAACATAAACACACACAACTGCACTCACTATAATGGACTGAGATATGAATGGATGGTTTTTTAGTCGACTTTGTTATGGAAATGTTTGTAATTTGACTTGTTGGATCAGACAACATGACACATAATAGATATCAGTTATCTATATCATGTTTTTGTAATACTTTGTAGTGGGACCCCAGTGGCAGCTAATGAAGGTCAGAATAAAGAACAAAAAGATGTAGGAAATCCAGCCGTCGTACCGATCTCCTCCGTCTGCTCCACGTCTCCCAGGACGACGAGGGAGTCGTACAAACATCCGTCCGACTCCTCCAGCTCCACATCAGAAAACTCCAGCTGAAACACAAACCCCGCCGTCAGCCTGACCGCTCTACTCTACTTAAGGTGGAAAGGTTTAAGGTGGAAAGTTTCAGGGTGTCACCTTAACAACGTGACCCTGTGGAGCGTAGACGACCCACCGCACGACACAGTCGTTACCGTAGGATTGTGGGTAGTTTGGGCTGTGGACGACAGTCTGGTTTTCCACCAGGACGAGTGTCCCACATCCTGATTACACACACACACACACAGATGTGCACACACACACACACACAACAGAAGACAAACCAGTTTAACACAGATACACACACTGAGAATAAAAGACTCATTAATAGCGGCTGAGTTCATCCTCTCTGCTGCCGCTAAGTACATATCAGAGTGTGCGTGTGTCTGTGTGCGTGTGTGTGTGTGTACAGTAAGTGTGTGTGTCTTGTGCAGCTCATTATTGTGTCATGGGACATCTGCCTCGGTTGCTACGAGATCCACAACAGACACAACAGTTGGTGACACTGTGTCTGTACAGCATCAAGTGTGTGTTTCATATATATACACAGTATATAGACACTGTATTTGTGTGTGTCTGTGTTGTGTGTTGTGTGTGTGTGTGTGTGTGTGTTTCCCACCAGGATCAGAGAGTCCCTGGACGACACGGTGCTTAACGACAAAGCCACTTCCCGTCGTGCTAATGTCAGAGGAGAAGAGGAGTGTTGCATTCTGGGAATGAATTAGCAGCGCCGGGTGGCGAACGACACTTCCACAGAATATTCCTGTAAAAACAAGGATGACAATAAACTGTTGTTGTTGTTGTTATTGTTTAGTGTTTAGGTTTAATCTGTTCCTGAATCGTAGGTTGTTGTTGTTTAGTGGCTCATTGTGACACATGGTGAGGATTTTTAAGGAAACATCTCAAATTAAAGAGAAAAAATACGACATAAACAAATATATAAAAGCAATTTAATGCCAATATAAATGCAAAATAAATTCAAATCCATTAATGAAAAATGCTGTTTGGTTTTTCATTTATTTATTTCTGCATTTATTTATTTATTTATTTATTTACTTCCACTCTTCTGCTCTTCTATTACATCTCTGCTTTTGATTATTTCTTTGCTTCTGTGTCCGTGTGGTGATAAGTTATGTGGTCCATATAGCCACTGAATCGTCCTCTGAGAACAAATAATTCAGTGTGAATGTGTGCGTGTGCCTCTCACCAACAGGCCTGCGGGTTCCTGCCGACACAGTGAGTCGATCGAAGCGACAGTGAGAATCGTTCTCCAGATCAAAGTGGTCAAACTCCAGGAGGAGACTAAAACCTGGAGGAACACTGATACGCCACACACACAACCTGAGGACACACACGGGCACACACACAAAAAGAGATTATGGGGTTAAAAAACGATTTTATTTAAAGGTCCCACATTGTAAAATGTCTATGTTTTTCAATTATTGATCAGCTCTAGGTTCTATATTAATACTGTGAAAATATCAAAGCCTCAGTCCACAGAGAAATGCACACAGCCTGTATTCAGAAACTGAGCTTTAAAACCAGCCGTCAGGACTTCCTGTCACTTTGTGATGTCACAACAAAGCAGTCACCCTAAGCCCCGCCCACCTGGATCCACCATCCAACACTTGCAGGATTTGGCCCAGAGCTTCCTCTCTCCTGATTGGTTCAACCATAAATATATTTTCTCATGTATCCAAATCTAAAATATGGAAATGGTGATCAATGTGAATTATGTTTTTATATTTAAATTTGACTTGACTCACTCATTGTTTCCATAGCGATCACTGGAGAGGGCGGGGATTCTGATGACTCCCTCACTGTCAGTAACAGGTCCATCTTTCACACTGCAGAGTCCTAACACACAGACACACACAGTGCAGCGTACATCAAAGAGTCATGTGCACATGATGAAATATAGATGAATTCGGGTTGCTGTGATGAAAGAAAAACAACTCACCCGATACAGTCATTCCCTGCTGCTGCTGATGATCGGCTGAAGAGGAAAATATTAACAAGAAATAAAACTTTTATTCTCCTGTATATAAAATATTCTGTACGTACAGTGCATTCAGAAAGTATTCATACCCCTTCTTCGCCTTTTCAAAATTGTGCTAATTGGTTTCTGTGAGCACTGTATTATCCAAACATAAACTACTCAACAGATCGCATCATATCAATGACTAAAAACCAACAATCAAACAATCAGCGCCTCGTGGAGCCTCATAATGACTTCCTACCAACAATCCTCTTGGCTCATTTAATGATAAAGCTTTATCTTTCTCACCCTCTCTCAGTTTCCGTTTGATCCAGGGCAGCAGCAGCCTGACATCAGTGAAAACCCCTGGAGATCCTCGTTTGGTCGGAGGGCGGCTGCTGTTGTTTCCCCAGCCCCGACCACATCCCTTACCCCAGGAAGTAACGCCCAGCGCCACCCAGTGACCTCGGCCTGACCCCGCTGGACATATGAGAGGACCCCCAGAGTCCCCCTGCAGGGAGGACGAAGGCCACGACAAACTAAATGGGCTGAACTGTGTTTTTTTTTTTTTTACTAAATGTATGTGATTTGTCTGTAACAGGCTGATAATTACGCAATAGTGTCAAGAAACAGCCAAGAAATAACAATTAATTGCATAGTAATGTCAAAAAATAGCCAAGAAAAAGCAATTAATTGGGTAGTAATGTCATTTTCATAAAGGTAAAATATTACACATGCTTTTTTGACAATTATTTCTGGATAATATACATTATCTAGTAATTAGTGGCCTGTAAATTAAAGGGTTACCGCTTTGTCTACCTGGCAGGCGTCTCTCCCTCCTCTCTCCGGACCGGCACACAGGACCGTCATGGCCGCCGCCGGAGCTCGGGCCGGTCCTGGGTTCAGAGCTGAGCCTCTGACCGTCTGGAGGACGTATTTACACTTGGCTGGCTCCACCAGGTCCAGTCGAACCTCTCTCAGAACCGCAGGAAGACGCCCTTCTACACAACAACATGAGACGCTGAGGTCGACTTTAACAACATCTGGTCGGGTTGTGGGAAAACTATCATTCAATCACATTTTATTTATATAGCACCTTTTAAGTCAATAGGGAGCAATTCAAAATGTTTTACAGTTTGAACAAAATAAAGCAATAACATAAGAGGTAAAATCGAGACTATTGCACACGAAGGATCAAGAAAAAGAAGAGAAATAATCAGTGAGATAATTAAAAAAACAGCAGTCGTATATGAAAGAGACAAGATCAAGAATACAAGATAACAATGATCAATCATTGAAAACAATATAATACAACAAATACAGATAAAAGTTTTCGTGCAACTACTTACTTTCCTTCATCCTGCCCCATCCTCCCACAATGCAACTGGTTTGAGGAAGGATTTTCTCATCAGGCAGAGGTAGACACACTGGCTGGACGTAGACACCTGCAGTTAAAGTTAAATATGACTTAATAAAATGTGACGAGTGTTAACATCTCATCATAATTTAATCAAACTAATCATCAGAAGTGAAACCTGCCCAGTCGGACGTCTCCATCCAGCTCCACCAGAGCCAAGTCGTAGATCATAGGTGAAGCGTGACTGTACTTCTCATGCACCGACACCGACTTGACACGAAACACCTGCTCCTCTTTGTCGTCCACTCTGCGATCGAACTCTCCCACGGCCACTCTCACCCCGCTGAGAAACTCTCTGCACAGAGGAGGAGGAGAGGACAATCGACTCAGTTCAACCTGGAAATGTTCATACAATCATTAATTCAAGTGGATGAGAACAGCACTTGGAGACTGATGTGAAGCAGTGTGCGGCCGTCATGATCCAGCGGCCGGTCACGATGGCTCCTCCACAGAAATGAGAGTCCTTCAGCCGGAGAGAAACCTGAGCGTAGAGAGTTAAAGGTGTTAATTCATACTGTATATACGAGTTAATTCATCAAAACATACATTTACAGTGTTTATACTCATATGTAATTATTGTTTACATATTTACATGTTTTAATATTCACAGTCATAGTAACCACTGTGTCCATTGCTATCGTTTCCTCTTATTCACCTCAGTCTAAGTCCGTCTGGCCTCTGATTGGTGCGTTAGGGACACACATGGCTCAGAAACAGGAAGTGTGGAGAAAAGTAAAGGTAAAGGTGCTGCCAATTCAAAATCATACATCAGACTTTTGCACATCCAGTTAAAAGTTCTTAGTAGTTGCTTTAAGCTAAAAAATCTTGCATAGTTCCTCTTTAATACACTGCAACATTGTCATGCAGTTAAATGGCTGAGTTCAGACAGTAAATAATTTGATAAAAGAGAGGTGGTGATTATTCAGCAGGACATCTTTCTTCACTCACTGTCAGTCTTTTTTTTCCTGTGGTGCACAGGAAGCAACTGTTACCGCCGGCAGCAGGAGAAACTGTGGTTAAGTTTGCATGATATGAAGTGATAAGCTTAAAGAAACCAAAACTGCAGCAGCAGCAGAAAATGCAAATTAAACTGTATCACTATCTGGGACACCTCATCCTCTGACTGAACACATTAGACAAATTGACACAAATTAGACCACAGACCTATAGCCTAGAAATCTAGATGCACCCTAGCGGCAGCAAATATATTTGCTCCGTATGTGGGTCTAGAAAGGAGCCACAGGAACTTTTTAAGTCTCGAACACCGATTATGTTCACCAATCACAGCGCTCTATCTGTTTAGAGAGTCGTTGGGCGGGCTTAACGCGATGACGACATACATTTTAATTGGCTTGTCAGGCAAACATCATCCTGCTCTTTGCTCTGATTAGTCGCTCCGCTACCTAGCGCTACCCTATTGCATGCAGAGGCAGTTTGAAAGACAGCCGTCATCATGAGCCGAGGTCTACCGGTCGTTGCCAGACTAGACATTTTAATGATATAGTCTGGCTTGTCAGGCTACCACGGACCCCCATTGGACCAAATTTAGAAGTAAACAGCAGAAATACACAAATATTTGTTCTGAGACTGAAGAACATTACTTTTTTATACTTATACTACCAATGGCATGAATTTTTGGAAATATTATAGAGAAATTTCTGGAAAAAAGTGGTCCAATTACTCCCAAAACATTTAAACATTTCTAGGAAGAAGTGGTAAAAATGCCAAAAAAAAATTAAAATTAAATTTTTTTTAAAAAGTAAACATTTTCTCAACAACAACAGAAAGAAACTTCTAGAAAAAAGTGGTAAAATTTCTTGTAAAAAATGTTCAAAATAAAAAAGTAAACATTTTCTAGAAAAAAAAAGTGGTAAAATTTCTAAAACAAAAAAGTTTTTAAAGAAATCTAGAAAAAGTGGTAAAATTTCAAGAAATAAATTGGGGGCCCCTTCAGATCTCTCAAGGATCCCTAGGGGTCCCCGGACCCTACGTTGAGAACCACTGGACTATACTGACTGACCAGCCATGGGTGTGATCCATACGAGGCCTCGGACCCTCCGACCACCCTCAGAGACTGAACCACGGGGCTCCACCGATGAGGAACACCACACTTTGACCCTGATGAGATGAAAACATCACATTGTTTAGTGTTGTATCGTCGATTAAAGTGCAGTGAAGCTTGTATCACTTACCCGTCTGAGCAGCATGGATGACGGTGTTTATACAAAACCAGAGAGAGAGCAAAGCGGCAGTGGTCTTCATCCCTGGTGCTCACAACAAGAAGAAGAAGAACAACAACAACACTGGGTGCTACTGCGGAGACTAAATGTTTTTTTGTAGTGGTAGTGGTGAGTTCAAACCAAACGTCACAGCAAAATGAAGTGCAGGATCTGAAAGCTCAGAGCTCTCAAGGTCGACTGTGGCGTTTCTGCAACAAAGACACAAACATCCCCACTGCCGCTGTAAAACAACAGTCATAAAACGCAGACAAAGAGAGGCCGCACACACACTGACGCAGATGCAGATCAAGACAGAGGGAAGATTACAATCAACTTTATATAATGGTTGCATATTTGTCTTCAAGGATTTTTAGGTTTCATTCATAAGGTTTATCTACAGCAAACAGCTCAGAGTGAAAACACAGAAACTAAACAATCTGTGACCTTTGAGGTAAAGTTTTATGGAGACAACGACGCAGCTGCACATTCACTTTGCAACAACTTAACGGCGTGAAGAAGAAGAATGAGTCAGATCTGCGGCCGGAGCCGATCTGACCTCACACATTAGAAAACGGCAGCTTCTGCGTGTGTGAAGCACAGAATATAAACCATCAGTAAATTCAGTGTGTGGTGAGTTTGTGCTTCCTGTTCACTGACACTGGCAGAGTAACAGATAAGATCCTGCAGCTATGAACACAACACAGTAGGTGTGGTTGTGTTTATGATTGTGATGGATACGACAGCGCAGATAAAGAGTTAGAAAAACTCTGGTATTTCTAGAACATGAAGTGGTTTCTCTTACTCATTAAACCCGGACCAAAACCACCTGCATGACCCGGTATCATTCGTTGTAAATGATTTTTCTTAAAGGGATAGTTCAACATTTTGGCAAATTGACCCATTGCCGTAATCCCTATAGTCATAGCAGTAGGTTCGTTACCTTTAATTGTCGGTGCAAGCTGTTTTTAGAACGGCGGAGCAGAGCCGTGAGCTGCTCAGAGCTACGCTACGGAGGCTAATGGGATTTCTTGGTTTCCCTCATCAAATACACAATCCAACAACTCCAAAATGCTCTGCTAGATAAATTGTGGAGTTGTTGGATTGTGTATTGTGCCGTTGGTTAATAAATAAACTTGGCTAAACTGAGTTTAATTTGAAAAGAGAGCAACAGAGCTCGACTTAACTTCAAACTTTGATTTATATAGGTTTTGGTTTAATTAAACCTTGTTGGTGTGATCGAGCCTGGGGAGTTAGTTCATTATGGTTTGTGGTGAAACAGCAGGTGAGGAGGCGGAGCATCATCATCAGTGGACCCTGATCCGATGATGATGATGTTAAATAATATCATCAGGTGCAGCTGTGAGTGTGCGTGTTGTCAATCTGCTTTCTGTTCGCTGACATATGAACATTATGGTCTGCACAGGAGTGTGTGTGTGTGTGTTTTCTGCCTCGGGGCTCCCGCTCTAAGCCTGCTAAGCCCCTGGTTCCTGTTTATGCAGCCCAGTGGCCCTGGCCCCGCTGGGTGTGCACGGCTGGTTGTGGCTCAGCGCTTGGCACGGTTGCCGGGCCACAGTTGCCATGCGGCTGTTGCCAGGTGTTACAGGGGAGGAGGAGGTGGAGGAGGAGGGTCGAGGGAGGGTTTCCCATCACTGTAGGACCGTATTCTGAGTCAAACAGGCCATTAAACAAACAGGCAGTGGTCAGAATGAGTAAATATTAAAGGACACAAACCAAAACTTTGATTTAACATTCGATTAATTTGTTTTTGTGGCTCATTAATTTGGGTTTTTGTTTGTTTTTTAACACAACAGATCAACAGTTTCCCTGCTGTTCCACTTCAGTTTTAAGTTAACACTCCAAACTCCAAAGTGAGAAACTTCTTCTTCCTCTTTCACGGCCGAAGAAACAAAAAAACCCCTCTCCTCTCCAGAGTGAAACTGAACCCAGACACAATCTCCAGCGTCACTTTGCTTGGCAACCGAGCGAGTCAAGCAAGGACAACACGGCAGTTTAGTGCAGCAGTAATCATGTTACCTGCCCCTGTGTGGCGTCGTCTGATTCAGATCCACCACAGACTTTAAAGTATATGATAAAACTACAAAAACAAAACAAACAAAAATCTACTTTTTACACTGAATATGAGAAATGTGCTGAGGTTAAAGGAGAAAAAAACAAAACAAACACCTTTAGGGTTAAAACGGAGCCGCCCAGATCGAGGACAACGGGGGCCGATCCTCTCCATTCATGGAGTCGAGTATAATCCTGAATGGCAGCGTTAAATCTTAATGGAGCTGTTCAATAGCGCTCCACTTTAATCTGGCTACCAGGGACGGCGGCGTGCGTGAAAGTGGAGGGACGGATCTGTTACGCACCACAGGAAACAGGTCAACTGGACGGACGGATCGAGACCTGAGTCGATTTACCTGAGTAACCGTGTCAATAAATAAATGAATGAATGAATAAAAATCAAACATGAGAGACAGAGGGAGGGGATTAAACACCGTTTATTCCTTCTTTTTGGTTTACAAACAAAAGGCACCATTGATTTGTTGGTTCAATTTTTTTTTCTTCCTCTTTTGGAGATTTACATTGACACTGATGTGTGTGTTTGTGTGTGTGTGTGTGGCAACGACTCCTGTTCCACACACACTTTTTTAAAAAGGTCGACGCTCTCTGTTTGTGTGTGTGTCTGTCGGCCACGAAAACACAAGCAAATGTAATGTTTGAGCCCTGAAAACAAGAAGCAAAACAAAACAAAAAAAAGAAGAAGAAAAGACACAACTCCTACTCAACACACAGATCCAGGAGAACATGTAACATTTCTACTTCATGAAAAAATAAAACAGTGCAATAACACAAGATTAAAGCAACAAAACACTTTAAATAACCGTTATAAGAACAAAAATAAAGCATATATTTCCTACAAAAAGCCTGATGGGGGAACAAAAGAAAGAAAGAAAACCACTTTAAGTGCCAAATCCCTAAAAAAAACAAAGCCACAAGGACTTCAGGTCACGTCAACTATGATTTATTTTTCTGTTTGTGCTCAATGCTGGTTTGAAATGGGGTAATAGGAAAAGGTGATGTCACAAAATCTGTATCCACCAATCAGGACCAAGTGATCAAACCACACCTGACGAGTCCTGATTTTAAAAACAAAACAGGAAACAAAGAAAAGCAGATTAGCTGCATTTTTTTTTAAGCTTTGCCATCGTCATTGAATAGTGTGGGAAATAAAGTTTTCCACGTCCGAAACTGGAGCCAGACGAAGGTTTTTTAGATGTTTTAGCACGAAAAACAGGAAATAACCCCGTCCAAAATCCACCGGAGCAGCTCGTTCACTTCTGTCAACAACACATAGTGCATCAACATCTGGATAAGATAAGGATACAGGAGCAGGCTTCCTCTTAACGTGTTTCCCCACTCTTTATGCTAAAAAAATTCCAAAATTGACTTCACCTCTCACCGATTGTTGCATATTTTGTGATTTATATCTGAATGTTACGCGTAATGTTTGTAACGTACACATTTTCAGGGGCTTTAACATGTTTTTATTTAGGGTTTAATCCGAGCAGAGCTAATGCTGATGTTGCGTTTGTGTGTAATGCCCCGTTTGGTTTGACCACTCATTGGTAGATTCAGTAGTTCCTGACATGAGAACATGAAGAAGAACCCGTTCATCCAAGTCAGAAAAACATTGTTTTGTTTGTATTTTTGTCTTTCCCCCACCAAACACACAACAACCATTCACCCCCACAGAAAAAAACAGACCTAGACACTCACACCGCCATGAAGAAAAAGGGATTCAAACAGCAGGAATTTGTCGCACAGCCTTCACATGAACACGCACACACTTTTGCTTAATATTTAAAAAAAAAGTACAGGCATTTATGATATTGTTAATTAGTGATGAGGAAGAATTTCAGGCTGTAACAAAACACCAGGCTGTGTCGTTCTCCTACATTCAGAGAGAGAGGAAAAAAAGAAAGTACATGTACATTTACAGCAACACACATACACTGCACTTATCTTTACATATTGACCTTTTTGTTTTTTCCTTAAAGTTTTATTTACAGCAGCTGAAGTCGGTTCGTTAAGCTTTGTGTCAGTAAAATAGCCACGCAATGTCGTCAGCACAAAAATACATCGTTATACTTTGTTGTCTACCTAAATAGAGCTGTACACAAAATAATTAGAAAACATAGATCTGATTGCTCTTTTCACATTTGTTAGAATATATCGACAAAAAGTTCAGGCACGTTTCTCACTTGCACACGTCTTTGTGTTTATTTATTTATTTATTCATTTATTTTTTTTATTTCCCCCACTTCCACTGACGACATGATCCCATGGAAATCGGCTCATGCTGTGAGAAGAAGTCAAAGCCACATTCATTATTATTTTTATGACTCCTCGATGACATTCAGACGGTAAAACAGAGGCGAGTCATTAAAGTCGCTGCAGCCTGAGACGCATGCACAACAACACAACCAGACATCAGTACAGACATCAGCCTGCTTCTGCTGGGGGAAAATAAACCAAAAAACTCAAGACTGAAAACAGCAGCGAGAGGCGACTCCTACAGAAACTCAACGTCTGATGTGAAAAGTGAAGTTTCTGATCTAAACAAAAAAAAAGGCAAAAATAAGAAACGATGAAGGCAACCGATGATGAATCCTGCAACAATCACAGGCGTGAAGATGAACCAGAAAATGACAACAGACGTATCGAAGCCTTTCTCAACCACGCTGGGTTTTATGTTCGGCTCATTACTCTGCTCTTCATGTAGCTTTATCACATCTGTTGTAACTTGTGTAAAATGTTACCCAGTGATGACACTAAAGTAGATTTGCGTGAAACGTGACGAATAATCTCCCTCTCCTCTCAACTCTCAACCTGTGTCTCATCCTCTGCTGAGCTACGAGTCTGTTATAGCTAAGAGGTAATTTGGCAAAAACAAAATCTCTTCAAAGATTGTCACAACTGACTTTCAGACACAACAATGACTGAAAAGAAAGAAAAAGGAAACTGTAGAAGACGAAGAAGCAGCTTGATTTTGATTTTTTTTTTTACAGACCTGCTGATGCAAGAAGAACCTGGGAGGCACCGGCTGAAGCCGTCGTGTTACAACAATCTACATTGTGCTTGGTTGAATTTAGGGAACCGGCTCCGTCTTTGCCGAGTGGGAGCAAGTGAGCTTCAACAACAACAACAACAACAACAAGGTTTAGCTTTATCTGAACGCCGAGATGTCATCGGTGGAAATGGCTTTGGTCTCAGGGAAACGGGATGGGACCAGAATCATTCCTCAACTGCCTCCAACCAAATGTGCAAACCCAGCTACAATGCCCCCGAAGCCGAGACCAGTTCAAGCTTTGCCTGAGCAAATTCTGCTGTCCAATGAAAACCCCAGAGAGAAACAAACAAACAAAAAAAACCTTGCTCATTAGAAAACAGCTTGTTAATTTCCAGAGAACCTACTGCTATAAAAAAAAACAAAAAAAACAACCAGAACTACACAAACAAAAACAAAACAAAAAGAGCTGACAGATGTGACCCACACAGCAGATGAAGTGGTTTTTTGTAACAAAACAAAACAAAAAAAAGAGTCCATGTAGAGAAAAGAGTGACGGTGCAGGAACGTGGAGCCTGGACTGACTCCAGCCGAGGACTTTTGCAGCGGAGCGTCATCCAGTGCATAGCTTTGTTTTGCAGACGGGCAGCCGGGCGAGCAGACGAGACGAGACGGAGCGGGTCAACAGGAAGTGCTCCCGAGTAAAAGCCGGCACCAGAGAGAGACTTAGAAGCGAACAGGATTGATGTGTGTAGGTGTGTAGGTGTGTGTGTGGGTCCTGTTTCTTTGACGAGTCCGAGTGCTGTTAGTCTGAGCGTTGCGGGGTAAAAAATCCATGCTCTCTGCGTGAAATGCGAGCGAGCGATGGGGTTAGATAGATCTGAGCTGTGCAACATGTGGAGGCTCGTCCGGTAGCTCCGTGTCCACGGTGTTCAACAACGCTGCCTTTTAATCCGAGAGTGTGAGGGCGAACCAACGACGCGGAGAGAGGCCAGCGGCAGACAGACAGACAGTGTGTGGAGCCGTTTTTAAAAAAAAGGGCTCTTTATCATCCGAAGCCAGCGTGTTCTTCATTCCTCCGCCCCTCCACGCCACACCACCGTGTACCCTCCCCTCCGCCGCCACCGCCACCGCCTCATTATCTCATGGTGGAGGAAGCTCTGAAGTAGGAGAGGAATTTGAAGCAGAGGCTCACCACAAAGTACCAGATGTTTCGGGCCATCTGGGAGCGGGCGATGAACACGCGCCAGATGAGCACGACCAGGATGGTGTTGAAGGTGTAGCGGATGTTCCTCAGCCTGGAAACGAAATCACAAGTTCAACAGACAAGAAGTCAGACTGAAGGTGGAGCACAGGGAATAACCAAGCATGAACGTATTCAAAAAAAGATATAAAGATATGATTTTTACAAGATACAGGGAGGAGGAAGGAATACTGACAAACACCTATGTTTTCTTATTGTTTATTTTTAATCTCTAACTTTGGTAATTTTGTGTCGTCTTTGTCTCTAATGGAATAAGTGCATGTAGCAGGCATAAGCATTAATGTGTATGTTGAACATATATGTACATGAATTTATACCTATTAATATAATTAGTTACTGCATGGTAAAAAAAAATCTATTACATAATGATATAGTAACCAGGAAGCTAAAAAGAGAAAAAGCAGTATTGCAATTAGAGGATGGGATTAAATAACTCCTTTTGAATATGAAATATACATATACATCATGTGTTATTTGTGGTTAGAGGAGCACTTTTATTCTTTTTTTTTGTTTATTATTGTTATTTTTGGTTGTTTTGTTTGTCAGATATTCAAATAAAAGTAAGAACATCAGAGAAAAAAAACTCAAAGTGTACAAAAACACAAATCACATCAAGTGAAGTGCTTCTCTTTTTATATCACTCTGCTGCTGTGTGCCATTTTTAATTAATCCACTTTGGGCTTGAACAAAGCTGATGTAAATTATTCAGCAGAGGATTACTGCCACTGTAAAACTCATCGCTGACAGATGCAGAAGACGTCAGCACTAAGTGGAAGGATGAAGTGAAGTACTTGACAGATCTAGAGGATATGTGAGCGCTAATGCAGAGATTTATATCTATAGTGACCTAGATGTAAAGAGCTGGCTGTCAGCCAGATGTCTGTCACAGTGTACGTGCTCCTCTGAGCTGCAAACGACTACATGTTTGATTCCAGTGGATTCATACTTGTTGAGGTGTTTGCGTGCAGCAGGAAGCCCCGACAGCTCCTCGTTCAGGACGTATTTCTTGGTGCCCATGCAGTAACTCTCCATGTACTCGGCCCAGTGCAGCTGCCGCACATCGAAGTTAAACACCTGCAGGAATGAGAATTAAAGACCATCAGTCAAATTATGCAAAGAGGAGAAAACATTTTATACAAACAACTGCTTCACTATCGAAATGATAGTAATTTAAAAAAAACAACAACATTTTAAATCAGAAAATTTTAAATAATATAGGTTAGGGTCAAAGTCCTCAGCCACAGCTGCAGAACAGAACAGTGCTAAATGCTAACGCCTGCAACATTACCCAGTTTACAATCCTAACTTAGCCTGTTTGCATGTTGACATTTGATAAATCAAACTGAGAGTTGGTCCAAAACTGATAATAAAAAGAGAATTGGAAAAAAAAGAAAAAGAAAAAGAAAAGGAGCATATTATAGTCATTGATTACTAGAGTGAAGGTTACTGTCAGCAGCTTTGCCTTTCACTCGCTGCTCAGGGACTTTCATCTGAACATCTGAGCAGTAGTTTGTGCCTCATGTTTTAGTTTGTGTGACAACGAGGGGAAATAAAGACTTCCTCTGCACAGAGATGATTATTTTCTCAGACAACAGGCCGGTGTGTTGAAGCGTTGAATATTACAGGACAAGAAGTGTAATGTGTCCAAGAGGACGCTCACGCCAGTCCACTCAAGTTTCTGCATTTTTCCAGACGCTCACAGAACAACATCGTCTTTCACCACCAACTGACATCAGCAGCGAATGAATGACTAAGTCCATTGTGCACAGTTCACTAGTAGACATTAACGCACTCGAGTGATAATGTGAGTGCTGCCGTCTGCAGAGTGTGGACGTCTGTGACGTACGTGTGTTTGTGCGTGGGCGTTAACACGGACCACAGGGGAGCAAAGCGTGAATTATTTTTGTTTACTTATTATTATTCATATGTTGATTGTATTGTATTTATACATTTCTGTTCATTTGTATGTTCTGCTCTCTCTGTTAACTACAGTTGGAGGCATCTACTGCAACATCTTCCAGCACTATAAATGATCAAATCCCTCCTTTTACTTGTGTATTTCTAACTGTGCAAAATAAATCTAACTCTAAATGATGTGATGTAGAGTTTCTAACGGGATCTCTAGTTACCTTCTTATCCTCGGGGGTCATCTGGTTCATCAGCATGGTCATGTTGTCGTTGTTCCACACCCAGGAGTGACTGGTGAAATACTCCAGGACCATCATGGCTTTGTGGAGGCGAGTGATCGTCTTCATCATCCTTAGATAATCAGAGGAGGGAGGCCAGGAGGAAGAAGAAGAGGAGGAGGAGGAAGAAGAGAGGAACAGATCGACGTTGAAATGATAAAAGAGATGATTAGGTCCAAAGGGAAGATGATTGACAGACAGAGGAGAGGAGGATTGTGGGAAATAAGCAGAGGAGGAGGAACAAAAGGTAGGACAGATCGAGGTGGGGGGGGGCAGGATATATGAACACATAAACCAACAGTGGTGTGTGCACCAAGAACCTTCAGAAACGTACAGATTATATAAAAGATTTGTTTCACTAATTTGCCAAATAACCAGAAGGGCTGCTGTTGAAATGAAATGTGAAATCGTGACAGTGATGACTCATAACTGGATTTAATCTGTGTACAAAGCAGGAGGACAGACAGACACAAACACATTAACATTATCTAACAACTGGACCCAGGAAACCAAATTCAGGTCAGACTCTGCGATTATTTACTAAAAATAATTAAAACCCAGAGACAAGATGAATGAACTCTGACGTCCAGTCACAGTAAAATAAATAAATAAATTTTAAAAAACGTCCTCCTGTTAACACAACTGAATCCAGTTACTGTTATAAACTTCCTTTCTGTCGGTTCTGATTCGGTGGGTCTTAGTTTAAGTGTTGGGGTGTAAGTGGGTGAGGACAGTGAGGATCATCAGTCGGTCTCTGAGTCTTCAAACTGCGTCAAATTTTAGTTACTGATCAAAACTTCAAACTAGGGATGTCACGATTACTTGTTTTCACAATTAATCGCGGTATTAAATGCCAGAATAATTAATCGTAAAGGTTCCTAAATACCGTTACTTTCCAAAAAAGATTATGTGGGAACCATATCGGCAGATGTGCACCAAAATAAAGATACTGGTCCATAATGTTGGTGTGCCATTTGTATTTAAAAGAAACCATTAAAATATACTTAAACATCTGTATGACAAGGAATGACTTCAAATTAATAATTGGTCCTATATTTACAGATATTTCAAATATTTTGCGCAAATAATTAGTAATGTGAATACATTTTGACCATATTTGATTTTATACAGTCATAGTGTTGTGAAATGAATTAATGCGTAATAATTGTGATATTTAGTACGAAAAAAAATCTATAATCGTGACATCTCTACTTCAAACTGTGTGTGAATATGAACAGATTCAACCATCAGGACGAGGCTGCGATACAGTGACGGGATGAGACGCCGTCACTTCAACGTTTTAGACCCAAATCGAGGCAGATTGAGATGACTCAGATTCCTCCTGTGAAGGTGAGTGATTCAGACGACGTGACAAACATGCATGGACGATCAGCACACAGAGCGAGGCAGGCGGAGGTATAATTACTTACAGCTGGTGACATACCCAATTAGGATCAAACCATCACACCCCGGGGATGTGCCTTAGCTACTGAGCCAAAGTAATTTCAGACATCATCTAAAATGCTACATGCAATTTTGGCCGACAAAATGCTTCTCTTATCATATAAAAAGGCCATTTTTTAAATGTCTGAAATACCTCTGGTTTGGGAGAACAGAGCAGGAAGGAGGAGTGAAAAGAGGAGTGCATCAATGTGAATGCCAGTCAAAAGGGGGGAAGATTGTTTTCAGTGGCACATGAGCCGCCGTCGTCGAATGAGCTCCAGTCTAGACCGATCAAAAAGTCCCATGGTGTTTCAGGATTTTCCGTGATTGGGTGAGAAGTATGGGGGTGACAATGATGGATGTCATGTTCACACAGTATGGCTTGTTCTAAAATAAAAGGAACGAAAGAAAGAAACTCTTCTTTGTATAAAAGTTGCTTGTTTTTAAAAAAAACCAAACTGTCATGACACTCGTCGTTGTAAACAAAGTCCAATTGATGCCAAGAACAAACAGAAAACTCTTAAAGTTTCTTCTGAACCCCCCCATAACCTTCCTTTGTTCCCACCATCCCACACAATCAGCCAGTAAGAAACAAACAACATAAACAAAAACGTAGTGGAGGAGGGTGTGGAGGGGTGGGAACAAGTGGGAGAGGTCGGGGCCGACTGTGAGGGGGAGGGAGGATGCACAAAAAACCAAAAAAAGGGGAGCGAGGGGAGGGGGTGTCAACCTTACCGGGGCTTGCGGCCTGTCAACCTGAGATAGCCGTCATAGAGCAGGGCTGGCAGCGTGTGGCTGACAGCGGTCCAGTACTGATTAGTAAAGGGGTTGGAGCGCAGATTGACATTGGGCCTTCTGAAGGCCTGCTCTAAGGGATTGGTCTTGAAGGTCATGTTTATACAGTACTCTGTAGGAGAGAGATACACAGATGACAGGACAGGGAGGACACAGAGAGGACGAGGTGAAGAAGAATGTGTTGCCTTTTCATTGACACTGGGCAAAGATGGAGGCCCTGTGTATCTGCCAACCTTGTTGTTGAGGATTGTTTTTAAAAAAAAGAAAAAGAAAAAAGGATGGTTTGGTTGTGTGAGGTCGTCACGCACAGTCGGTACTTTTCCTGCAGTAGATCCGACTGCACCAGCAGAGTAAGGCTGTGTGAGAAATGGCCACCAAAGCAAAGCAATCCAATATCTGTTTAAACAGCACTTTCCTTTGGCTCTACTACAGATTTTGGACTTCTTTCTGATTTACTCAGCTGAAATAATACTGCTGAATATTACACTGTGCTGCATAGTGCAGATGAAAAACTACTACAAATTTTTGTTTCAAACTATTCCACTCTTCTTTACAACAAACAAACTGTCCAGGCCTATTTACATATTTAGTCCTATTCTAGTCTATTAACTCCAAGTGTGGAAAACTCTTTTGGACAACAACACTGTTCATTTTAAAAGGGGAACTACACAAGTCTGGTTGCTTTTCCTCTGTGTTGCTAACCCTCCTCCCCTCCATGTGCATTTGTTTACAACAAAACCAGTGAGAAATCAATCAGTGGAGTGGTATATAATGGTATTTGTATAACGGTATACATTTGTGGAGTCTCATCTGTCATAAATAAGAGATTACTGGTTACGGGGCTAGCTAGCTAAAAAGCTAAAAATCCTGCATAGTTTCTCTTTAAAGTCGAGGGGTGTTTGTTTTCATTGGTTTTCCACCAATTCAGGTGCTTGATGTGGAAAGCTGGGCTAAGGTCCTGGCCTCTCTAGTAGTTGTGTGATACTATACAGCCCGTTTCATCACTGGGCACCAGAAAAAATACTAAACATTGTCAACATTATAGTTACAATAATTTTCTCCAAATTCAATAACTCTTTGAATATTTGAAAATCATGACTCCACTGACAATATCTAACAGGTGTACATTAAAGCAGACATTGGATTGGTGGCCCTGTGCACAGCAGCACGCAGCTCCAATCTACTGCACGTAATGTAAAGTCTATGCACGACAACCTCACATTAAAACCCTGAACGATCCCGTCAATTACCTCACTGAGACAGTTCAGCAAAGCTTTATCTGTTTTTTTGAGAAGGGCCAACATCTGTGTTGGGTTCCCAAAGGCGTCCTCAGACTGAAGCCCCCTCAGTCCACTGATCAGCTGGACTGAGACGACGTTAGTGCTGACTTTTTGGGAGCCCAACTGAAAACACTGCAGGTAGCAAAGATGTAAAAAAAAGAGTGCAGAACCCGTCGGTAGCCCCTCCCCCTGCACGAGCAGGAGAGCGGCTGGGTTATACATCCTTCGGCTCCCAACATCACTGAACACAAGCGTCCTCGTCAGCATCACAGCTACATCGTTAGCCTAGTGCGCTAACTGGGAAAGTGACAGGAGTAAACAAAGCAGCAGAGATGTGTGTGCTTGCGTGTGTGGCGAGGCGTGGGAAGCGAGGGGGTGGGGGTCGGGGGTTTGGCGTTATAACAGCAGAGGTTGTATAGCACGTCCGAGTCGGCGACGATGAGGTTACCTGGGCTCTCGTCCAATCAGCCTGAGGTACAGATCATAGAGGAAGGCCGGAGCCTTGTGGCTCACGGCGATCCAGTACTGATTGATTAGGTGATTGGATGTGAGATTAACATTGGGCCGACGGAAGGCCTGCTCGAGGGGGTTCCTCTTGAATGTGGATATTACATGGTACTCTAAGAAACAGAAGGTTGTGTCAAGTCATCAATGAGCAGAAAAGGATTTCTAATACACTTCTTTGTCTTTTTATGCCCATTCAAAATAAATCAAATAAATCAAACAAAATAATCAACTGACTGTCGGCTACGCTGATGTTTTGTTTTTTTACATTTTAATGATGCAATTAATGCAAAACTGGCTTAAAATGTCTATTAAAATGTTTAAAAAAATTGAATAATAAAGTCAAATTGAATAATAAAGTCAAATCAACACTTGAACTTCACTGAGGCAGTAATTATTTGGAGAAACAAGGCACATTAATAGCTGCTGTGGAGCTTTTAATCACACCACTCAATCTTCCCTCCAGATTATTGTAGAGTCTAAACTTTCTATTTTCAAACTGCTGTTACTGACGTGCAGAGCTGCAGAGGTCAGAGATGCTTTGAAGAGTTTTCCACTGATTTGGCATTGAACATTCGTGATTCTGAGTGACTCGTGGTACACAGTTAAAAACAATCACAACCGATGCAGCAGGAATAGAAATATAATCTTTTCTTCAACTTATTCCTTCCCCTTGTCCAAACCTGCCACTTTCATTGGTGCAATGTAAATTAACTGCTGATGTTTCAGTCTGTGGTCAGGTGCGTCCTTCTAGCATCGGCTAAAGTCGCCTCCATCGAAATCTACGGAGGATTGTGTGATGTGATCAAAAGCAACTACAGCAGACCTACAGTACCAAAATAATGGACATTTTGGAGAAATTATTTTGTCAGTTCTAGTTTCTAAATCAATCACCGAAGTTAAATATGAAAAAATACTGATTGGTCATATTATCAGATTATTTTCTGTAGCCTACTTTCAGTTGGAGGATGTTTTCATTCTGAATGTGAAAATCAAATGTCTTACTTTCATTTGTCTTCATTTCAAAAAAACATTTTTTTTTAAACCATGAGTTGTTTACAAGAATTTCAGGTCGTACCCTGAGCAGCAGAGCAGTTTTCATTTCATTTTTTTAAAACAAACCAGTAGGTCTGCATTACTCATTTTCAAGTTGAGTAAGACTGAGTGTCAACCGTCTTTTGTAAACAGCTTCACAAAAAAAGGACAAGAGGAGCGATTGTTAAGTCCAAGAATCACACACACAAAGCGACTAAGAAAATGCCTCAGCACTGGAGCTCTGAACCAGGATCCGTAAGGAACACATGAACACACAGGTGTGGCAGACAGCGGATCAGGTTACACTCAGGTTGTGTCACTGGACACCATCTAATCCTACACTCTGAAGGGCTTTTACAGAGGCTGTGTTTAGGAAAATGAACAGAAAGGCCATACCAACTTCACCCCAGTGAAACGGGTTGATCCCACCAGTCGTGCAGTTGTACACCAGGATGTTCTTAGGCCTACAATATAAAAGTAAAATAAATAAATAAATAAATAAATAAACATCAAAGTGTCAAAAAGGAAAATGAACACAAGTTCAGAATCACAATAATGAATGTGACAACATGCCGACCTGTTGCCTGTTTGTGATCCAGAGTACCAGGCTGCAGCCACTGTGGCGTTGATGACCACGTCCACAGGAACCAGGTCGGCCACGGCGTCGTTGGACGCTCTCATCGTGCGCAGGATCCCCTTACCGGCCTACAGAGGGCGGGACAGATGGTTAACACAGCTGCTAGCGGCTCCTCAGAGATCAGAGGAGGAACATCTGCACACGGCAATCGCAGCTTCCGATGAGATATAAAACTGGCATTTAACCAGTTTTCTTACTGATTGGTTTATTCAGCAGTTTCTACACTACTGCAAAGAACTACTCAAACTCCAAGAGAAGAGATTAAGACAAGATGAACAGCTTGTGTTAAGTGTCTAGTAAATGTGTCCTCATGTCTAGAAGAGTTTCAAGCTGCAGTGGGGAATGCATTTCAGGATTTGGGCCAATAAGACGCCCAGATTTGAAAGGATCAGTTTCAATCAACAGAAAATTAAATGGAAAATATTTCTGATAAATTGCCATTTTTAGAATAATATCTGATTTCTCCTACGTCATCGTATCAGTTTTGAGCATTTTGTACTTTGCAAGATTGTAAAAAATGTCAAACAACAAATCAATTTACCGCATATTCTGTTTTAAGTAGGCTATTAAGTGAGGACAACATGGATAAGTACTTAGACCACCTTAACCATCCAGTACTTACTGCAATGAATATTCCACTCGGTCCATTGAAGTTATCAATCCAACCCTGCAAGAGCAGCCAGAGGAAAACAGCATGGATTAGTTCACAAAGGGTTGAATGAGTCAGTGTAAAAAACAAAACATTGAGTCACTTTTTTCAAACATTTGTCATTGTCGACTGGCTCCGATAAAAGATCACATTACACACACTTTGAGGAGTCGTCTGTGTTGCCTAACACATTTCAAATGTTCCTAAACCAGTAATCCAACAATCCCTCTGCTTAAGGTGTAAAAAGGTGTTCAGAGCTTCTTACTCCACATTCCTCACATTCCAACTCCCACCACCATCTACTCAACAGCACAGAGCGTCTGAGTGTTGACAGCAGTGAGGCGCTGCAGTGCGATCTTCAGTGGCGCAGCTGGTTTTAAACACTCCCCCAAAACATCACCGTTTGTTTGTTCCCTGTTAAGATTGTCTTTTATTTTCTTCTAAGTATCTAATCTCACAGTCACTGTGGTAACAGCTTCCTTTCGTACATTCAAGGGCAGCAGCTCTAAACACAAAACTTTTTTCATCCTGATTGTCTTCTATAGAAAAGAACATTCTCTTTTCAATACTTTTAAAAAGCATTAAAGATGTTTGTTCTGTTGGATCTCTCCGTGGGCTGGCACATGTTTTTGAAACCAGGACAAACTCTGAAAAAGCAGCTGTGATCTGGCTTTCTTCAATATGCTTTGCTTTTTCTTGGTATGTTTTAAACAGCATCTATAATTACTCTGGGGTACAGTGAACTGCTTCTATTCAACAGAAGAAAAACAACAATAATATGAACCCAGTGCAGAACTAATGCTCCGAGTGACTCACTGGGAACGGCTCCTTCCAGCTGGCTCCAACGATGGAGGGTCTGATGATGGCTACGTTGAGGTCTCCAGCTTCCTGCTGCACCAGATACTCAGCCATGGCTTTGGTGAAGGTGTAGGTGTTGGGACGCTTACCGAGCAGCTTCGGAGTTAGTGCAGATACCAGCTCGTCATCCATCCAGCTGAACAGGAAAAACAAAAAACAGAATAAGGCTACATTTACACAGAAACGATATGAAAAGTGGCAACATTTTGACAAATTGGCCCAATTCCATAATCCCTATAGTCATAGCAGTGGGTTCGTTACCTTTAATTGTCGGTGCAAGCTATTTTTAGAATGGTGGAGCAGAGCCGTGAGCTGCTCAGAGCTACGCTACAGAGACTCATGGGATTTCTTGGTTTCCCTCATCAAACTCATCAAATATACAATCCAACAACTCCACAACGCTCTGGTGGACAAGTTGTGACCTGCACATTCACCACGCTATGAGATAATAACAGAACAAAGAGACAGAGTTGTTTTAGAGGGAAATTCATGCAAAACCGCCGATGGGTGTTACCTTCAGAGGCAGTTTTTTGGCAAGCAGTCTCTGCATTTGCCTCCAAAACAACTCCATCCAGTGTTTTCCCAGACATTCATTTACTCGTGGCCTACCTACTCCTTTTATTATGACAATGGGCTAATTTGCCAAAATGTTGAACTATCCCTTTAAGATTTCCGCTCTGGAGGTTAGTTTCACTTTTTTGCGTTTTAAGCCCCAAAAACACTGTCAACGTCCAAACAAAAGGCACATCCAAAAAAAATATTTTGTCGTTTTCACCTGCGAGCGTTGTCATGTAAACGGAGCCTAAACTTCAAAATCACTCAATGTTTTACAGACCTGACATGGAGCAGTGGAAATGTGACTGTACTCTCCAAACTGGGGATGACGCATCATGTTTACATTTACGTCACAGTGACCCGACTCATTTCCTCCCAACTGTCTCTACTGGCAGAGTGTGATTCAGCAACAAGGAAGTGGCCCGACCCGTTCCATTGTCCTCCAACTTCCCGTCCACAGAGGAAGTGTTCACAGCGACGAGTGTAGATAGGTCACTTAATCTGTACATTATCTACCAAACACTGCATTACTGTCACAAACGCAAAGTTATACATTACAATCCCTCAATCACTTCACTAATCTCCACTCGCTCTGCAGGCTTCTAATGCTTTACTAATCTAGCTCGACAGCCGAGACTGGCAGCCTCTACAACATTAGTGCTACTAAGCAGCCATTTACCGGACGACCATGGCTTAGCCGGCTTGATAATACCTTCCCACTTCCTTTTTATGCATCAAGCAATCCAAAGATACACAGAATCCTTTTAAAAACCTCCGTAATCCCACACTACTGTACCCTAACCACTGGTCTGTCCCTAAATCTGTCCACACACACTGGACCGCGCCGGTGAGTGAAACAATCACTGCACTACAGTACAGTGATGTTGATGGTGCAGTAGAAACTCAGCGGTCCACATCAGCTTACTCCAGAGAGTCGATGAGTCGGCGGTAGTCTATCGGAGGAGGGTAGACGACCTCCTCGATGAGCTCTCGGTCACAGTTTGCGTAGGCTGTGGAGACGTGGAGGAAGATCTCCAGGTGCTTCATCCTGTGAGCCAGGGCCAGCATCTTCTGCGTGGCCAGGACGTTCAGCTGCATCGCATCTCTGAAAGGGAAAAGGGAATAATATGTATGTATAGTATATATCTGAAGGAGGAGATCTGATGCCTAACATATATGAAATCACAGTTCCCACTCTTTTCTTGAAATCATTTTCCAGGACATTTTCAGCTGCTACAGTCTGACAGACATCACATGTTATTTACACCATACGACTAATGCTTCCCCGTCATATTCATGTTTTGGAGAAATTTTGTTTTCAACCATATTTTGTACATTTAACCAGTTTATTTCTATGTTTATTCCTCTCTCACCCCGAGAAGTCAACTCAAAGATAGATGGATAAATACTTTCAGTGCTTCCTGTAGGAGTTTTTTAAGGAGTGACTTTGTTTTCTCATTTTCCATGTGTTTTCATGACTGGAAAATTGGTCAACCATTTTCCAGGTTTTCCAGAATGAGTGGACTGGGAACCCTGAATGTGCTTCTCATAAAAACATACGATTTGTAAAAAGAAAAAATTAAATAAAACCCAAAATAGTACAAATTGGAAACATTCAACATATAAAGCAAGAGAAAAAGAATAAAAGGAAGTATAGAAAAACTAAAATAGAGCATATAATACAAATTTGCAGAAACGATAAATGAATAGAAGATAAACATAGAAAGAGCCCAGATGGTTCAGTGTTTACCTTTAATCAAAACCAATTATCAGCTGACAACTCATCAAGTAAAACATTCCCTGACTTCTCCGCTATGAGAATTTGATGTTTTTCTTTCGTCATGTACCAACTTAGCCTGCTGGGAGAAGACCTTTTTTGGCCGTGCAAATTTCTCAGAATTTTAGTTCAAGGTCAAGAGATCATGATGTGTTAAACAGGAAGTTAGCGGAGAAGCAGGACCATGTCTCTACGTACTCTCTGAAGAGCCAGAGTCATTGATGTTGTTTGGTAGAAAGTCTTTTTGTTCAGTATACAAACCCTGCGCCGATTCCTGCAGATTAAACTCATATTGCTGCTGCAGGAGGCGTGTCAAGCAGGTGTCAAGTGTCTCTGTGTACTGCAAACAACAATCAGCCCAATCTGTCAACACCGCCCTGCTTTCACCGCCAAGTCAAGTAAATACCCATAATATTACACATTCACCTGCCTGAGGCGTCATTAATTTCACCTGAACACAACGGACCATCATCATCAGTCAGTAACGAGAGCCATTAGAGAGAAATGTAGGCCGGAGAACGCTGCACATATTCACGTTAATAATTAATTCATTGAGGATAAAAGAACTCACTTGAGCGGCTCATTAAAGCGGATGGTGGCGGCGCAGTGGAAGACGACGTTGACGTTTTCAGCCAGGATGCTCTGATCCTCTTTACTCAGATCCAGCTCCGGCAGCGTGAGGTCACTCTTCACTGCGATGATCTTCCCTGCAAAGTCTGGCTGCTCTTCTTGCAGTTTTTCAAACAACTAATTGGGGGTAAAAAAAAAAAAAAAACAGAACAAAAAAGGAGTGAAAATTATGTCACAGTAAAAAAAAAAAAAAAAAACTAGCTGAGAACAGGTAGAAATCATGAGACTTTGATCCAGCACACAGATCTTTGAGACAGTTTTCTGAGAACAGTGTTTGGCTGATGGCAGAATACTTTGTTCTCCATCTGCTCTCCTTGAACAGAACCCAGCTCTCTCCCTTCTTCTTCCCATGGGTGGCTTCTTCTGATGCCTCCCATTATCTAGAAACTATTGATTTAAGCGCCGCCAGCCCACAGTCGGTTACACTCTGCAGCCTGTTGCACCAGCTCAACACAGGTTGGTTCTTGTTCGAGCGTTAAGTCAGCACGGCTGTGTGGCAAGAAGTCGACTGTTGACTCAAGCCAACTGTAACAAAAACTTCTTTTTATTAAAGAGTGAGCGTATGAAGGTTAGGAGCAGGTTAATCCAGACTCAAAATAAATTATCTCTGTAGGAGTGGAGGAGATGAATGTGTTAGTTGAGGTTAAGGATTGTTTTGGTGTTGTCACTATGTTTACTTTGGTTTAAGTTTGTACACTTTATTAGTTTATCCTTTTTTTGTTTTGTTAATAAACCCACTCAGTGAGTTTATTGTCTGATATTCGGGCTCCTTCAGGTTTTAAGTCGCTACAATCGTTATTATTACTTATGCAGCTAAAAATGCTTTAGAACGAAACTAGGACAAACAACGAAAATGATCAACAGCTGCTGATTCTCCAGGCGTCCACTCCAAAGATGAATTAATTAAACTTCAAACTGTAGAAAACATAACGGCAGTGAGTCATTTGTTTGTTTCATATATTCATTTCAGGAATCATTAACTCATTGCACATTTCACATCTCTTCAGTGAACGTTCAAGTCACACACTATATATCATGTACCGTCCGCTGCACTTTCAAAAAAGAAAAACGCTTTTACAAAAGGCTATTTGACCTTTGCTGTGTTTCAAAATGCTCATAAAAGACCAGCAGGTTAAGTGTTACAGTACGTGTTGGGTGAGGCAAACACTGCCAACTTTTCCTTTGAAGAGAGTGACGTACATACAAAAAGGAAGGTATATCGGAACTGCTTAATGTGTTTGTCAATGGTATTGATTTAGCAATTGAGAATGAAGGGGAATAAGTAGTCAATTACGTAAACTTTATAACAGGAATAATAAGTTCTAATACCCGCAATTATATTAGGTCATTAAATCATGCACAAAGTGTTTTATGGCTAAGTAGACGTTTGTAATTTGGTTTTGTTCTGTTTACAATACTTGAACCACAGCGGGTGCCTTTGTTAATGAGGCAGAAGTCTACATATTTGATATATAAATACAAGTGTAGGCTATGTAAGAAAATGTTAATAAATATATTGTTTTTTAAAAAAAGAAAATGGCCATAAAGGGCTGGATGGAAAACTCCTTGCTACTGTAACAGGAATAAAGCAGAAAGAGGAAGCAGCCAGAGACAAAACCAATTGCAGACTGTTTCATTGTTGTTAGTCAGACTGTCCACGGTCGAAAGAAGCTCTGGAGATTTCAGCCTCCTCCTCTTCCAACTCGCCATTCCTCTTTTTCACTCATTCACCGCTGAATCAAACTCAAACATCAGTAAACAAGCACTGACAGGAAGACATTATCGCTCTCTCATGTGTGAAAGCTGCATTTCTTCACGTCTCCTATGATGCGACAACAAGACTTTAAGTTCCTCGTTTTTAACTGCTGACATTAGTGGATCTGTTTCCACAGCAGCTCCTGAAACCTTTTAGTCAAGTCGGGGGCTGTAAACGAGAGAGGGGATCAGTCTGTCACAGGAAATGTGCACGAGATAAAAATATCTCTGAAATATTTCCTCTGGGTCTCCAACAGCATGTTCTGCCCAGGGGAGATGGAGCTTTGAGGTACATCACAACATTAAAGCTGCAACCGGTTGCAATGTGCCGCACGTTTTTTGTTTTTTTTTAACCCCTCACAGTGTGACTCCCATAATAATAAGATTAATTTAACATGTTAAACCTACACACAGCTGGTGTTAGTGGCTGCTATCTGAGCTACTTCTCCTTTTCCACCTCACCCCTGAAAAAAAAAAAAAGCCATCAGATCGATTTCACCCACTGTGAGTCCTCACCTTGCAGTTGATAATGTCAGCGAGGCGGGCCTGGGGGCTCTGACCGGCCTTCGACCTGACCAGCAAGTACACTACTTTGACTCCAGGGCATGACCTCAGCAGCTTCTCCAGCAGCACCTTTAATAATGATAAAATAAGATGTGACTTTTTACCAGACAGAGAAGAAAATTACATGCACAAAAAATTTTTTTTTTTAAATCACCCTTTCCTCTTTTGGGCTGTTTATGCACAACACCTCTTAATGTAACCTACTTTATGTCCACTGCAGAAGTGGGAAGGAAATTACAACAACAGAGTCACTCTTCCTCCATTACAGCAGAACAGGCAGATGCAAAATTAAAAACAATGTTTGCCGCGTCTCCTCGTATTGCATGTGTTGCTGTATTGTTGGACGGTCCATCTCTTATGGTTTTATGGCATTTGTGAATTGTCTCATACTGTACATGTTGTTTTATGAAGCACTTTGTCAATTTGTTTGTCTGTTTTTAAAGGTGCTATAAGTAAAGTTATTCATTTCATTCTTCCTGATTCACCACATGGTGTGAGGGAGAGGAACCTGTGTGATTACTTCCTGTGTGTGCAGTACTACTACAGACTGTTAAAGAAGGTTCCTATCATGCAACATCTTCAGCTACGTCCTATTGGTCGACTGGTCAACTCTCACTGTTTTACTGTACCTTGCCCATGAAGCCCGTCGCTCCGGTGATCAGCACATTTTTCCCTGCATAATATTCTGGGATGTTCACCATGATGTCTGCAGTCCTGTTCAGTGACCACCTCTACACCACTCCACCTACACAAGAAAAAGAAAACAAACAAACAAAAAAAAACCGGATGATTAGTTACGGTTAAAAACGTTGATGCTGAAATCATGAGGCTGAAATGACGTGAAATTAAAAAAAAGAAAGAAAAAGGGTCACTTTAAGGAAGTCAAAGTGTTGAAAGATGTTACGTCCTGTGCAGCGTTGGCACTTGAGGAACTGCTCTAAGTTGACAAACTTGAAACAAGGCTATTTTTGTTAGGCAGCTTCACTCAGTTCAGAAATGTAAGAGACAAATACAGCGTATTCATACAAGATCAACACTTGTCATACAAGAGTTGAGGTGTTTTATTTATGGTTTAGCTGCTACAGTATATACATTTATCCTAAGTAAAGGATGCAACTGCTGCTCATTTACCATCCATTAATCTGCAACTTATTTTCTCTTGTGACAAATTCATACAAGATCAACACTTGTCAGGATAAACAAGCCTCTATGTAAAGAAATGGTCCGCCAGCACGAGGCAAAACAAAACCGGCGTGACAATATGTTGTCATTTATTGTTTATGGTTTAGCTGCTACTACAGTATACATTTATCCTACGTAAAGGATGCAACTGATGCTCATTTATACCATCCATTAATCTGCAACTTATTTTCTCTTGTTTAAATGTAAAAAAAACAAGCATATTATTAAAAATGCCCATTATAATTTCCCCATCAATAAAAGCAGTGTCTTTTTAAATAGCTAGTTTTCCTTTTGAGAGGCAGCTACAGCCCAGAACACATTACTCAGTGTTTTATACAAGAAGCCAGAACAAAAGCATACGCTGCATTTTTGCTAGAAAATAATCTAAAGGATGAAATGCTGAAAAAATGTTGCAGATAAAAATCTACTAATCAAAGCAGCGGAAAAGGCTCAAAACACTTTACATTGACTTACATTATCATCAAAGGCATAAACTTGCACCTTATCGCTCCAATTATGTTAGTTTTTAGGTAGACTCACACTATGCAGCTGATAACTGGCCATTCAGTCGATAACTCCACTAATAATTAACTCAAGCAGTTTTCTTACAATGGCTTGTGTGACTCCGCAATGTTTGAATAACTGGTACTTCAAACATAAAGAACCAATCTGCCATTCAGAGTCATACCACAACTAAATGCTGAATAGAAAGTAAACTGAAATATTATGCCACATGCAAAAGAAAAGTTTCAATTATATAAAACAAACTGCAGTAGTACGAGTTGATAAAACCTACCACAGCAGTTATAATAAAATATTATGCAGTTATCTAGTCCCAGCCCTTTTATCTACCAAGTGACAACATTGATTGCACAGCGACGCTTTTCATAGGTTTGAGATAAAACAAAACTATCTATTGTCTGTGTGCAGGTGCAGAAATATCATGAGCAACAGGAGCAGCAGTGTCGTCATGTTCTTCGGGATCAGTGATCATTTTGTCGTGTGCGGTGCTTGAGTCGTATCCGACTGTGTCTGACAGAGTGACTGTAGTCGTTAAAGGTGAGAAAACAGGATTTTAAAGAGACCCGAGTCTGTACAGACCAAGTTTACCTGGGATTATCTGGGTTACACTGTAAACAGGATTTTGTTTTTGTTTTGTTTTTTTAAAGGTAGATAATGCTAAAATAAAAATCGTATGTGGCATTTATAATGAGTTTGGAATAAAAGTGAGTATCCCTCCATCAAATATCAAAGTGTGCTTCACTGGTTATACCTGCTTCAGCTCTGGTGGCTCCACTCGTCGTGTAATTACAGCCAAACCAGTTATTCAGCTTTGCATAGAGCCCAGACCAGGGAGTATACACACACACGCAGCAGCATCACACAGACTGAGCAGTGTTGACTTGGTTTCTGCCCAAACTGCAGGACAGGACAGGCAGGAGCTAAGTTCACATTCAGTCCTGTGATCTTAAAAACCAGTTTCAAGAAAACTAAAATAAAAAGAAAGACGACAGATGTGATGACATTTCTCAGTAAGCACTTGGGCCAGGCAACCTGTTGGTCTGTAATAAGTGTTGACCGCCAGCCCTGTTACTACTGCACACTACCACCCGTCTGAAGACAGAACAATTGAAAAAAGAGGAACTATGCAAGTCCAATCACTTTTCCTCTGTTTTGCAAACCCTCCTCTCGGCCATGTGCATTTGTTTACAACAAAGCCGGCGAGAAATCAATATAAACAAGAGATTACGGGTTACGGGGCCCGTTTGTGTCACAGTGCCTCAGAGACGAGAGCTGGGACACCGGGTTGGGGGCTGTGATCTTGCAAAGTTGCAAAGACAGCCTCCGTTCTCCCTGTAACAATTAATCAGCTTTGGAGTAATTGTGATGGTTTAATAAATGATTGTAATTTAAGGTAAAAATGTAGCATAATGAACTACAAATCCTGCATAGTTCCTCTTTAAAACCTCTGTGTAAATGAATGAATTCTGCCATCACACATGCAAACACAAAATTATAAGTGAAAGAAATGACAGTAAAAGACAATTTTGTGCTACTATGACAACAGCATCACTACTGTATGCCTGCGTGGGCTCTGTGGCCCCTGAGGAACGAAGCGAGGAGGAACAGCTCCTCAGCCCCTCTGCTGTAGCGCTGGCTCTGCTCACGCTCTCTGGCCAAATGCTGCAGATGCACCATTTGCTGCATCGCATCTGTGCCAAGTGGCTAGCTCTGGCTCTGGCTCCGGCTCCGGATCCAGCTCCAGCCTCGGCTGCAGCTCCAGCTCGCACGCCTCCGAGAGGCTCAGCGCCGACTACGGCCGAGCTGCTGCACTCTTGTCTGCAGGCAGCTTTGTGAGTCTGACTGCAGCACAGGAGAAGGGGGAGATGGTAAGGAAGCACAGGGGGAAACTTTATGACAGCATGACGACCACAGTGTAAACTACACAAATGGCTCCAGGCAAACACCAGCCAACTGTCTCAGAGATGATAAAGTCCTGCATTCAAACACAGACGTCACATGTATAAATGCCTGTAAACTAAGCATCTTTACTCTTTACTGCGCTGCCTGACTTCAGCATTTGCCAACCAAGCAGACAGTGGCCCAACACTGACCACAGTTATTGCTTCAGTTAAAGAAAAACAGGGGGTGATTTGCCAACACCCAAATGAAAGATAGAAAACGTTTGCATTTAGGGCTACACTGAATGAAAAAAACAAAAACTTCATATTGTGATTATGCAGCATTTTGAACTTAAAAAGCTATAAGTCACTAAAAGCTCATGCACCCCTCCAAAGGCAGACAGGTGTGGCTGAGAAGACCAGCATGGTCATACTGTAAAACTGAATCAAAGGACACACTGTCTAACTCGAGCCGCATATAATGAAAGAGCACCACCGTTTTGGTCACTAGGATACTACTGACGAAGGTCCTAGTGACTGAGCCTCCTTTGATTCAACTTAAAAAGCTATAAAATTGCTCTGGTACCAAACAAACACTTCCCTAAAGCGCCTTCCCTTGATTGTATGATTTGTTGGTCAGGGCGTCTCTGTAGCAACACAACGTTTAAGGTGCTGCCAACAAAGCACAACGATGTTGTGACACACTTTACCTAAAAGAAGAAAAAAAACACACACACAACCACATACACACACACTGCACCTCCTGCAATGTAGATCCTGCATTTGGCCATGCTGTAATTAGACTGCATTTATTTATGCAGCCTTTTAATTTTAATTAGGTTTTTATTTTTGCACTTTGACAGAGAAGCTGTGGGACAATATGAATGTTGCGGATTTTCCCAAACTACAAAGAAAAAGGCAAGCTACTTAATCACAAGGTTTCGATTTCAGATCAATTGTCCCAGAAGAGGAAATCCCTGCAACCGACTTCGATCACAGGTGTTAAAGACAATTTAAGACAGAAAACTGAGAGCTTAAGTTTCTATTTGCCATTAGTTTGTCGTTCAAGGCCCAAATCTGCTATACAGAGTTTCTCTGTCATTGACCTAAAAACTCACGTCTTTGCTGACCGCCTCCTTCAGCCACAGCAGGTTAGCACCTCAAGTTTCTTCATATGAAAAAGATGGAGTAGAAAACTGTCCCTTCGAAACGCTGCCATTAACCCCACACCTCATGGTGATGAGTGGCTATGGTTCAGCTGATATAAGAAAAATCACTGGCGTTTTCACATTTCTTACGTTGTATGTGGGTCATTCAGTGTCCACAACATCATCGTTTCCAAAGGTGTCCATTTCCACCCATCCTGTCGAAAACACAACCCCCGGACTTTCCCAACTCTAACAGGTCCAGCAGCATTTCCAAATATCTACTGAAGGATTTAAAGAAAGGCCAGAGAGCTGTGGAGGTCAGACATGCATATAGCAAAAGGTAATGGGTTCTTAAACTAAAGTGTATTACTGCGGCTGTGGCCACAGGCTCAGGCGTGGCTGCTGTCTGTAGTGTTATTTTAAATTAGTAGGTAATTAGTGAGCTCTGGGCATGGAAGGGATTTTGTACTTACAAGAGTAATATTGTAGTAACTTGCATTAAGTTACCGGTGCAGTCTAGGAGGAGGTGAACTCTGATGGATGTTCCCAGGTGCCTAAACTGCTACCTGTGTTCATACAACACTGTGATGTTGTTAGGCCTGATCTTGTGCCAGGAGTCAATCATGGGAGCCAGAGAAAGTGAACAATCAGGGTGTGTACTACTGTCCTTCACAACCTGGCATTGACACATTGTCGGTGCCAGACCTTGAGAGTGTGCAGATTTTTTGACTTGAATAATAATAATAAACTTCGTAAGTTCCTCACAGATCTGCTGCATATTTTATGCTCCATATGTAACTTCAAAAAATCTTCACAATAAGCTAGAAACCAGTTGAGAGCGACAGCGAGGCTGAAGCTCTGGACCGTGTACAGCTGAGAGGTGACAACACCTTTGGCTTGGATCAAGAGTTACTGCAGGCCAGCGGGTTGATGCTGCATTCACTGGCAGGACTGAACCCAGGTTCATGTTTCCCTCTGCTGCCTCGTCTACAAACCAAGTGTGTCCATGTTTGAGACAAAACAAGAGGCCATGAAAAATCTCTGCATCTCGTCCTGAAGATGTTCCTGAAACTAATCTTTATACACCAAGATTATTTCCTGTTTACATCACTGCAGTTTTGCGTTGACATCAAAACAGAGTAGGGCAGGGCTGTCAGAATGCCCTTTGCTATTCGAACAGAATTCAAATTATTTAAAAAAATGAAAACATTCGAAGGTGGAAACTGATGTTTTAATGTGTGCAAACAACTCAAATTAACGTTGTGTGTTGTGACGTTCGGGGTAGTAAACACGTTGATAAAACAAACAATTAGAGCTGCGGCGTAGAGCTGCAGTATCAAATATACAAACAGTTTTTTTTTTATTTCCCGTTTATTCGGCTGAGGCGGTGCACCTACATGTTCCCACACTATATGCACACCTCTTTTTTTTTAAATATTGATCGATCTGTGAACCACTTGCATGCCAATCCGTTGCATCACTTCTTATAATATTTCGAAAAATTAAAAATTTGAATATCATTTTAATATTGAACAAAAGCATCCGAAATTTGAATCTGACTTGAGGGGAAGATTAACAGCCCTAAAACAGTTAGAAAATGTCGTATTGTGACAGTGCCAGGTAAGAGCAGCTCTTCCTTTGCAGTACTGCCTCCTATAGTTGATTACTGAATATGTTAACTAGGGATGCACGATAGTTAAAATTAAAAATTTGAATATCATTTGAATATTGAACAGTGAAAAGTGGCCTCCCTATAATCAGAAAAACAACCTGAAATCAGAATAGTCCCTCATTTGAAAACAACTTGTCAACTCGGTCATAATTCTGTTGCCAACTTGACTTGATCAACGTCTTATCCACAGTATTTGACCAATTACCCTTATTACACATAAACCATAGAAATTAACATAAGAAGGTCTGAAGAACGGCTCGCAAACCGGGAAAAACAAGAAGAAAATGTCCTCGGTTTGTAAACAGAACATGACAGTGCCAGGTAAGAGCAGCTCTTCCTTTGCAGTCATTGCCTCCTGAGCGTCGCTCCGACTGAATTTTATGATTGTCCTGGAAAGCTGATCAGCATCTCTCTCAGACTGAAACACTATGTTGAACTTTCTTATCTCCAGGTATGTTATCGGTTATCGGTATCGGTATCGGCCTTCCGAAGTAGAAAGTTATCGGTTATCGGTATCGGTTCAAAAAAAATGTTATCGTGCATCCCTAATGTTAACAAACAGAAAGCTCTATAATTTTAGACTTGAGCCCTGCCAGGACCTGCTGTGGCCTTTGATCAAGTGTTTGTGAAAGAGCTACTGTAGCTTACAGTCAGACAGACTGGCAGCAAGTTGATCCCTGATGCCACATATTCACTCTGAATAATTGATCAAACACATTGTAATGCACCTCGGGCAGAGGGTAAACAGTTTACAGGAAGATGAAACTTTAAGGTTCGACAACAAACAGCCTCAGAGGAGCAATACACGTCTGACTAATGTGAAAATGTGTGTGCCAGGCAAAGCCGGGAAAATCTTTAACGAGTTTTAAGCCTTTGCCAAAAGACATTCATTTTAAATTTCAATTTAAAAAACACCTAAAAGAGTTTACATCTCTGAAGGGTTTTCCTTCGTCAAGAGCGATCTAACCAAGATTTTCCCGTCACACTGGCGACAGTGGCAGGTCATGCTGGTGGCTGTGTTCCCGCAAACACCAAGATCAAGCGGATCCATCCACAATAATCTGCTTAATTCTGTAAGAAATACCAACCCGTGCTCAGAAAACGCACCATCTTTGCACGCGGCAGGTCAAATTCAAATCACCCACATTAGTTAAACAGGACATGAGGAATGTCATGAGACTACGAGAGCTGGTCACTTTGGAAAGTGGGCCTGTCTGACTGCTGCTACTCCCATCCAGACACAGCCTCAACTCATGTGGATGTAACCTACGAGGTAGTCAGATCCCTGTGTGTGTGTTTGTTTGCTATGAACGTCATTTACACAGATAAACGTCTTAGCAAATTCATGTTTGGATGACATTTAAGGTAATTACTTTCCTGTCACACAGTAAGTTTGGGACACAGCGACTGAAAGCTGATGCCTCACATTGACTTTATAATCATGCTCATGCCTTGTTTTCCCACCTGAATCAATCAGCTCCAGATCTGTAATGCTAGCAGTTCACATATTTGTGTCACCATCGGTGAATAAGCTGGAGTATGTCTGATTTCCAACATCGATGTCATACAGATGATGCTTCACTGTTTTAACAGTGAGTCACATCCACATACATCACAACAGGTCTTGGGTGAAAAAGAACATTCAAGGCCGCACTGTTGATCGCAATGTAATCCAACTCACAATATCAAGTGACTGTTTATATTGTCATTTTAACGTGTGGAGTAGGCCACTGGGTTACGGGTCGCAGGACACGTTTGTCTGTGTGAGTTTGGAGCTGTACTGTATTCAGGACATAAGATTTTGTCCATATTGCACAGCACTATGTATGACTGCCATGACTGAAGGTTCTTCATTGATCGTGAAATGTTGTACCTCAACAGGAACTATCCATCCAAGGCCTTCTTCATGCAAAATGTCCATAGTTTGTGAAGCAAGCTCCACTTAAAAACAGCTCTTAGAGACAGGACTGCCTACAGAAGTCAACTCTAAGTTAATGATACACAAGAAATAGCTTTGTGAACGTAAATGAATGATCCACATGTCACCATTAACCCAGTATATTACATATGAAATGTATTTTTAATGGCAACTCAGGGTTAAGTAACTGTACAATGTACTTCCTCCCATTCTTTGTCTGTCTTTTAATATTCTTGATCGTCATAGGACTATGTGACAGAAATAAAGAATCATATGAACCTGATGACGGCAGGTTTTCCATATTATCATGCCAAACTTGCCAGCACAACATCACTGACTGCAAAAGCACATAACATGCATCATCATGCAGCAGTGATAATCAGATGCATATGAGGCGAGCCGAGGCGGGTTGTGTGTGTAGCACCAGAAGAAGCAGGCAACATGGGCTGCACTCACACTACCCTAAAAGAAAAAAAAAATGAAGGCAACGGGATCTCGTGATTTTCATTACACACAGCCGCATCACATTATTAAAACTATCACCACTCGTCACCATTCACTCACCGGCCGTCCATTTATTTGCACAGCTGTGGCTTCGCTTAAAAAAAAAAACTAGCCTAACTGTTGGGGCTGCCTTTAATGTGATTACTGATTACTGCCGCCGTACCTGGAAGTGGATTAAAAAGTGAGGCACCATTGTTAAAACCGTCGACTTGGTTCAACAACAACAAAAAAACAGAGAAAGTGCTGCCGGAGCGGTTCAAACCTTCCTGGGTTAAGCTAACTTACAACCAACGGTTAGAAAGAAAGAGAAAAAAAGGAAAAAGGAAAAAAAAGACGACCGTTGAGAATTGGAATTATTGTTTAACGCAGCAGCACGGCCGCGGTTAACGGCTGTGACGTTAACGGCTGTGCGGTGGTGAGACTGGGGTTGGAAGTCAACGCAAAAGGGCACACGAAGTCTAAACTTTATGGCCGAATCTGCGCACATTTCTCCGGTGAACAGTAACGTTACAGTAGTGCTCGGCGGCGGCCACCCCTCCCTCTTACCCACCCTCCCTTCCTCCCTCCCTTCCTTCCTTCCTTTGGCGCATCTCTTCCTCCACGCTGTCACCCGCTCACGAAGCTTGTCACAGCGGCGGTTTAGAGCCAACGACCACGGCTCTTCAACAGCTCCGAGGCACGTACACGAACAGACAGATAAACGGACAGACGGTTAATGTACCTACCGGAAATGTCGATGTTTTTCCCCACCCGGCTCTCTTCAACTCCACACAGTCTGATATGTGTATGTGTCTGTGTGTAAGTGAGTGAGTGAGTGCGGGTGTGTATGGTGGAGAGGACCGGCGTGTACCGCTACCAGCGACAGAGTGGCGGAGGGAGGCAGCAGCTTTCTGGGCGGATAAATGAACCGACGTGACGTCAACGGAGCGGCGCGCGGCGCGGTCTCCCTGAGAAAACGACTGAAAACAGAGGTCTCACTCCTCGTACCTGTTTCACCTCGGCTTATGGTCTTCAATTGAAGTAAAGAAGAAAAAACTCACCTTTAGGACGCCTGTGCGTGTGTGAGTGTGTGACTACGGAAGTTTCAGAAAGTCATGAACCCCCGCCCACTAGACGTGGTTTCAAAAAAAGGAAAAGGGGGCTCTCAAAATCTCAAGGCCAGTGGTTCTCAAACTGGGGTTTGGGGACCCCCAGGGGTCCTTGAGAAGATTCAAGGGGGTCCCCAACTTTTTCTGGAAATTTTACCACTTTTTTCTAGAGTTTTTAAAATTTTTGAGAATTTTTTTTTTTTTTACCACTTTTTATTATTATTCATTTTTCACTTCTTTTTTAAAAACTTTTTTGAGAAATTTTACCACTTTGCTCTACAAATGTTTTTGGAGAAATTGTACCATTTTTTCCAGAAATTTCTCTATAAGCTAATATTTCCAAAAATTCATGCCATTGGCGCTGATTTGAATGTACACCGACTAAAAAAAGTTAACGCCCTTCATCCTCAGAACATTTGTGTGTCAAAATTTTGTCCAATGGGGGTCTGTGGTCTAATTTGTGTCAATTTAAGGGTCCCACTAGGTGATTGAAGTCAACTGGACTTAGTTTTGTTTTTAAGACGTTTCGCCCCTCATCCAAGTGCCAGTCTAGATCCAAGATCCAGGCTAATCTACACTAGACAATTAATAATAAGTAAAGTTAACATGATTCAATTGGCGAGAGATGCCAAACCAGCTTCTTGTCCATGATATCATTACCTCAGGCTGGCAGGCCACACCAGATTGTTCTCCCACCACCATCATGACCACGATCAGGGGGCGTGACCCGATTTGAGGCCTGTTGCAAAGGGTGATTTGTCTGAGCAATCCTCAGTTGTCTTGTGCCAATATGATTATTTTTCTGCCCTCAGGCTGGAATCAAACTTGGACTGTTGCAGATATAGGATTAAAGCCTTAATGGTATGCATGCAAGTGATGCAACTGAAGAAAACATCTGCAAAGACAAAAAATGAGGGGCCTGGCTAAAGACAGGGGTTTAGCTAACAATAGTACACATTTGTAACAGAAGGCCTATCTGAATCATCCAGTATTGACTATAATACACCAATAAACAAACTCACTTTATTTTCAAGTCAGGAAGAAGGCCTATCTGAATCATCCAATATTGACTATAATACACCAATAAACAAACTCACTTTATTTTCAAGTCAGGAAGCATAGAACAAAAGAGTGCCCCACAATCTGTCACTTTTTAGGCCCCCAGAAACAGGTCTCCACTCACTCAATCGATCATGGCTGGATTAATCTCTTACAGTCGAAGGGAGAAAATTTGCTGTCGGTCTCCTGCAGACCTTCTCAGCCTTTTGTCAAATACCCTGCAGGTAAGTTTCCACAACACCTGTCAAAGGCTGTCAAGAGCATGCTAATTAGGTTGGAAGCTGAAAGCTTCCAACCTATTGTTATTCTGTTCGGCCGTTTTTCCACTTTCTTTGCCGGCTAACTACTCCTTCATACTTTGTGCAATTTCAACAATTCATACATCAAAACGTGCAGCTTTTTCACGACAGTGTTGCTATTATTCAACTTTTTCATACTATTTGTACTTTTTACAATATTTAATTTTTTCTGCAATTTTTTTCCCCATAGGAATACATTGAAAACATCTTCACACCTTTAAAATCTTCACACTACTTTGAACCTCTAAAGCTCCAGCATACTTTCTCCCTCAGACTCCATTTTTCTTTTAAACTGTAGACAAACTTTTAATCTATTACTGCATTACTCGTCTTATTGATATCTTCAACAGTTTCAGCTGTGTGGCAGTTTTTAAATCATTAAGATTTCTGCCAAAATCCAGCTTTACAATGGGTGTGTATTGGGTCTAACGAGCAGAGCTAGAGTGGGTGATGTCACAGTCAGAGCGGAAAGGGGGTGAATCACAGACTGGAGCTTTTGTTTTAAAACTGTCCCCAAAGCCACAAATCACACTCTGTACTCAAGATTTTGTACACAGTTTGTAGCCACACTTGTCTTCTGTCTCACAGTGCCATCAAAAATGCAAACAGATTTAGAGAATAATTTACAATATTTTTTAAATGCAGCCTGGGAGCTCTCTCTCTGCCATTCAACCCCATGCATTTTTTTCTCACTGCACACCCAGGGATTTCGATTTTATAATTCACTGAAATGGGCATTATACTTGATGTCATTTCGCCAAAAAATATTCAAAAGTCATTAAAAAAGTCCCCTACTTAGTTGTTGTGGCTCATTTAGACTCTTTTCTTTCTTTTTTTTGAGCATTATTGAAAGATCAAACATTCATGAGAGTCACAACCTCTCCCCTCAATGCCTCTGGCTGTAGGTCAGTGGTTAAGATGACAGACCATGAATGCAGAGGTTCTGAGTTCGAATCCAGGTTGGGCACTGTTGTTATATTGTGTTGAATTCGGCTTCGCCATCTTCAATTTATTTCAGGTGTGTTCATTAAGAGACACAAGAGCCACACACAACATTCCAGTGTGGGCTAAGCAATACTACTTAGTCTCGTCACATGAGCAAACTTGATAATGCATATATGCCCCCACCTTTCCTCTTAACCTCTTTCAATCTTGCTTTGTATTTACATGTTTCTACTACTGCACTAAGATTGATTTGCATTGGAACTTTGAACACAGCAGAGAAATGTAAAGCACTTAAATTATTCTTATCCATCATTTCTTGTCCTGCACTGCCCCCTGTGACCAGCAGAATTAACCTCCCCTCCCCCGCCTTCAATTAGTTGCAGGTGTTTGTTATCACACCGATTACTCCAACCAAAGTTTGCCAAATATGATCAAATTAGAATAGATGTCAGCAGGTATCAGGGTGCTCTCTGTGGCGGAGTGGTAGAGTGAATGACTGGAGATCATGAGGTTGTGGGTTCGAAATCAGCCTCTGTCACGTTGTTTCAAGCTTTCTTTCCATCTAACTAGATGCAAAGTCTCTGTCATGTCACATAGTATCTTGACTTTTCATTCAAACTATTCAGCTGTCATTGGACAGTCTTTGAATCTTGACAGTATAAAGCTAGGTACAAGTCAGGTCCTCTGTAGCCATGTGGTTAGTGTCTCAGACTATCACTCACAAGGTCACGGGTTCAAATCCTCCCTTGGACATGCTACTTGCATGTCTATGTCAACTTATTCAGCAATGCCTTTCAGCTTCCAACCGCATTTTCTGCAGGAAATGCTGTTTCTAGTTCAAATTGCAAAGCCATGTTGGCCAGCCTGAAAAACTTCCTGGTTACAGGTATATTGCCTGACAGGCAGAAGTTTTGCAATGGGACCTGAAACACTGTTTGCATGAAGACGAAAAGGACAAAAAGCATACAAAATATATGACCTTTTCATAAGTACCTGAGTGTGCACTTGTGGATGTTGTATCAGATCCACAGGTGTCCACTTGCTGGAGGAAGAGGAGGAGGGTGTGAGCAGTCTTGACATATTGTAGGATCTTTGGTTTTCCACTCTGGAAAAATTTAGTTCAAAGTGTTTTGCATGATGAACACGGGTTGCAAATGCAAAATCTACACAAAATACGTTTATTTCTGTAAATACAAAAGATAGGCAAAAACAACAGGGCTGGGGAAAAAGACGGAAAAATAGAAGCATGTAATTCTATTTAATTTCTCCATCACTCTGCATAAAAACATTAACAGAAGCCCTTATTAAGTTTCTTTGTAGAAAAACACTGAGGATGAATCCAAATCACTTTTAACGTGCAAGTCAAAGACCTTTTTGTTTCCCACTGTTCTTCTTTGTGTGTGTGTGTGTGTGTGTTTGACAAATCGAGCCAGAGATCTTTATCAGTCTGCACAATGATCATGTGGGTATCAGCCTGAATATTTTCTTCATGAATTTACATGTGTAAAAGTGTGTTCGTTTGTGTGTGTGTGTGTGCGTGTCTTTAATTTCATAGTTTACTTTCATGACACGCAGAAAAGAGGCAGAAGTTTGCCCTCTAGTGCTCAAAACTCTGGTTTGCCATATAAAAAGTTTATATATCTCCAACCTGGACTTGTGAATACCGCAGCAACTGGGTTTTGTTTTTGTTTTTTTGGTTATTTGGTTCTCGGTTAACCCAAAAACAAGTCTTTTATTTCCTTTGTTGATATATAATACAGTTTGGTATAAGGCATAAATTACACAGTGCAAGTCCTGCCATGAATCCTGTACTTTAATAAACGGTTGATCAGCAGGTGGTCAGTTCTTTGGTGAGTGATCAGCGAGGTCGAGGATGTTCATGTAGCATCTGGACAGGATTATGTAGTTTAATAAAAATAAAAATAAAACCTCCTCAAGCTTTTCATTCTCCAGCTCTACTATCCACAAACAGCTCCACGTCTGTAAGAGAGAAGAAAACAGTTACTGTAAGAAAATATTTTTAAACACAGGTTACAAAAATATCAATAAAGGCAGATAAAGCAACAAAGAAGAACAAAAACCATCCACCAGCAGCACAAATTCCTCGTAAATGCTGCTAAGGCCATGTGGATTTACTGAGAGATAAAGTTCTGTATCGTCTGCATAACAATGGTAAGAAATACACCCTAATATGACTAACAATCTGGCCCAAGGGACGTTTATTATCAAGAGAATGGGACCAAGTATTGATCCCTGTGGAACTCCATATAACTATAGAACAAGAAGATTTATATTTAAATAACCTCAACCACTTTAGTCCTGATTGTTTTTGATGATTATTTTATTTTCAGTGTTTGCTCTCACCCTTGAGGTTGGCATTGGAGGGAGTCAGCACAGGGGCAGTGGTCGCGGGGCCCCTCCTGGTCCCACGCCAGCATATCCATCAGCAGGTTTGGGTGGCTGAGACAGGACTCGCCCTTCCCTGGTTTGGGGTTACACACTGGAAATAACAGCTCTGAAAGAAAGAAAGAAAGAAAAGTAATCTTCATTTTTCCAGCTCAAACATAATGGCCATTGTGCTGTATCGATGTTAATATGAACCAGTGAAACCAATAAAAGGTCTGAACAGCTCCAGTTTGCCAGATGTGGAAGATTCGTTCCATCCAAACAGATTTTTTTCATTTATTTCTCCACTTTGGTTTTGGACTACATTTTATTTTGCACATTTTGAATTCATATAAAATACCACTTGTTGCTTTTTATGTGTTTTATCTTTCATGTAATTATGTTTTTTATTATTGCAGTCAATGAAAACAAGCCTCAAACCAGATGATATAGGAGATCATTCGTTTCTTATTGGCTTTAATTATAATGAGATGAATGCTCAGCACATTCTTTACTGTTCAGTCCATACATTTCACTGGAATATAGTTGATAAAAATTCTGTATATTAGCATGTACATGTATATATTGTTGACAGGGTATATTTTTACTTCTTATTTTCTGAATAATATAGAGCATTTTCTTTTTTTCTCTTAATTCTGTTGTGTGCGTGTGAAATAATAGAGCAGTGTTACATAATAATTTACAATGGTGATTATTAATAAGATCAAATATGGAAAACCCTGCAGTCTGACATGTGAAGCCTCACCACTAAACACCACTAGAGGTCAGCAAGAATACATTAATTAATGTCAGTTCACCTGACTTCAGCTCAAAAAAGCAGCAGCAACAAAGTTCATTGAGTGCATTTAAAGCAACAAAATTTAGACTAAATAAAAATGAAAAGCACTGAAGTAAAGATTAAAATAAGTATATAAAACCCAACAGAGGACAGCAGTAGAAATAGATGCAAGACTGATTTGATTTACGCTCCAGATACCACACGCTGCAGTTATATCTGGGTTTATACCGTCTATGTGGAGCATGGCATAGCCTAAATGAGTGTGTGTCTCTTGTGGGTGTTATTTCTGGGTCAGTCTCAGTAGGACAGTCAGTGTGGTTGGACCTCACCTCGCTGGAAGGCGCAGCAGAGGTCCTGACCGCAGTCTCTCTGACCCTGACAGATCGTCCCCTCCGTCCCTTTGGTGGCGTTCGCCGTGCACTGGCCCCACACGCACAACTGATCCGAGCAGCACTCCTCGTCCTTAGTGCACGGCTGAGTGGTAAAACACATCATCGATACTTTCATCATCCATTTTTATTGATTTTAATCACTTATTTGTGGTAATAAAAGTTGGTGTGATTGTTAATTAGCCGCTACCTGCACACTTTTATTTGTCATTATGCAGCAGTGGATCAGATGCGGGGCTAAATCAGCTCCTGGGTTTGAAAATTTTGAAACTGCTTTTCAGCTCGGAGCAGGGAGAGGTCATATCACTGGTCCTGCAGGTGGTTTTCACTGGCAGACTCTGTGGAAAACCCTCGTTTATCCCTCTCAGTAAACCCCTACCCAGAAGCAGAGATGCCCTTTGTGATGGATGCCAGTGTTTTAGCTGTTCAGCAGTTAAATGTAATATACAGTATGTACTGTAAAGTCACATATAAGAAATGTCTACACATAAACATACTGTATACATGAACATGAATGTAAAAGCTATGTATGAAAACTATTAGAATATATGGAACATTTTCATTCTAAAAGAAAAGGAAGAAAAGAAAAGGTCTCATTTCAAAAGAAAATATAGAAAACATATGGGAAATCAATTATCCTGCATGTTTTATGATAGCCCATGTTTTCTCCGAGTAACAAGCAGTCCAAATGTCTCATATGTAAACAGACATGCAATACTGTATATTATATTTCTGTGTGGGTATTCACTAGCCAGACTACTAATTACTCACTCTTTCTTATGTTAACCTGTAAAAAAAAAGAGGCAGCGTCTTTTATGTGGTGGAATTCGACTAAAGCAGCCACGAATCTCCTGCAGAGTGAAGAACTATCCAGTTTAAGTATGACATCAAGACTGACTGCATCTTTGTTTTTACTCAAGTGTGTGGCCACAACTTTCCAGACGTGGCCGTCACAGTGGAAAAAGTCCTCACTGGCTACTGACTGAGACGGCAGGGAATCATCATCACCGAGCATGAATGTTATGGTTGGAGTCCAAGGACTGTTCTCTGCTCGTGAAGTTTACGATTGTGAACTACTGACCACACTGTGAATCAGGGGAGTTCATCGCTGTTGTGACTGCAGATGCATGCAAATACAGACAGTTTTTTTTTAAGCATTCGTCTTCAATTATTTTGATTTTTGCACATTTTTCTTGTTTTGCATCGTTTCACTGTGAAGACGTTTTGTTTCCCTGCAGCTTTTATGATGCACATGTGCAGAAATGACAACAAACCTCAATCTGTATTTGAAAACATTGAGCTAATAGATGCTAGATCAACATTTTTCAGTGGCTGAGTCACTATGAGCAACAGGTTTCACATTTAAAAAGAGTCATTTGTTCCACTGTTGAAGTAAAAACATCGATAGGTGCAGCTTTAAATGGACAAATAACAACAAAAACAGACAACAGCAGCTATGGGTCCTCACCATGTCAGATTTTTTAGGCATTAGTCTGCAATTATTTTGATTTTTGCACATTTTTCTTGTTTTGCATCGTTCCACTGTGAAGACGTTTTGTTTCCCTGCAGCTTTTATGATGCACATGTGCAGAAATGACATAAAACCTGAACCTGTGTCTGAAAACATTGAGCTTTTCAGTAGCTGAGTCATTATGAGCAACAGGTTTCACATTTAAAAATAGTCATTTGTTCCACTGTTGAAGTAAAAATATTGATAGGTGCAGCTTTAATTGAACAAATAACAACAAAAACAGACAACAGCAGCTATGGGTCCTCACCATGTCAGTTGGTATGCAGGGGAGGCACTTTGAGTTCTCGATCTCATAGAGACAATACCTCAGGTCACCACAGTCCTCGTCCACCATGCATTCCTTAGAAAAATACAGCTCAGTATTAAAACACACATTGAATCATAATAACTTTTACACTTTTTCATCTAAATGCATCACTGTAATACACAACACCATAAATCAACCCACTCCAAATGCAATTACAGTTCAAATTTCCCTGTGTCACGGGAGCAGTTGTCCTCCATTGCACCGCCATCTAATGAGTTCCTAGAGTCTGATGGTTTTCTAAACCTGCGTTATTGCCAGCCACAGCCCGTCTCCATGGAAACTGTCTGATGTACGACATCTGAATTACAGAGAAAAACTAAAAATCTCAAGAGCCCCCTCGCCTGTATTTGCTTTTGCTTTCTCCCCTTGATTTATTTTCTACTTTGTAGATGAAGCGTTTCTTATCTATTTAAATGACAAAGACGGGGAAAGTGAAGTGAGACATTTTATTTCAAAGGGGGAAATAAATTAGATTTTAGCTTCTCCATGAGGCGACCTGTCCTCATATAACTCCTAGTGTAGTAAAGTGTTTGAGTTTCGACCCAAATATTTGGATCCCTTCAGTGTTTTTCTGCTGCCAAACTCCTCCAAAGTTGAATAAATATTTCATATAACAGAATACGTTTTATTTAACCTTTATTTTACAGGATGCCCCTTGAGACTGAGTCTCCTTTGCAAGCGAGACCGGGCCAAGAAGCTGAACTGGTGCAACAACGATAATAAAAAAGTAGGCTACATAAACATTAAAGCAGAAGTAAGTGATATATTTGTGTTAATATAAGTCTTAAATAGTTATATCTTCCGACAGCAATCACTTACATAGAGTGTTTGGACCAAAACACGGGTCTGTCAGTCACTCTGCTCTGCTCTGAGCCGAGGAGAAAACATTTATCGTATCCTACAGTTTTTATCCAATGAGGAGAGAGAACGGCATGCAGGGCTGTGTGTGCAGCCAAGGAACGCCGTGAATGTGGCGACGTAGGGACGAGGACTGTTATGGTGCGTTCAAGGAAACTCGTATTTTTCCGACCGTGAAGTGGTACCAGTTCGATCTGGTACGAGTTCACCGGTCGGAAGTTACGAGTGGCTGTTATAGTGACTTTCACCGGTAAAACAGGTCGGAGAAACACGAGTGGGTTGCCTGGAACGCTACAAAGTCGTAAGTTGTGACTTGAAGCTGTAATTTACGATTTCAAAAGCCTGCCTGGAACGCAGCATTAGCGAAAACGACCGGATCGCTTACTTCTGCTTTAATTTATTTGCAAGAGAACCAAATGCACCATGCAATAAAACAGCTCATGTCATGCAAAGCACATTATAAACTGAAGAATTTAGAAGTTTCAGATGTTTCCTGCAGTATAAATCGGACTCGTTTCGCTTTCTCAAATTTTGAACAATCAAATGTTTGAGACTTTAGTTCCACTCTTTTCCGGTGGCCAGAGGAAAGAGCGTCTGCCAAAAACAACACTGGCTTGATGTGAACTCACCATTTAAGTGTTTCTTTCTTTTTTCTTTTTTTTGATCTTTTTTTTGCTTGTGTTCTGCTGCATCTGGGAAAGCGAAGACTGAAACGGAGCCAAGTATCTGAAACAGCTCGTACTGGTCTGTGTCAGAGTCGGAGTCAGGACCAAAGGCCTGACAGCAGAATCTGTTTGTCATTAAGCAGGACTACAAAGTACCAAGTCCATCAATAGTTTAGAAAGCAGAATAAATGGATTTTCACCACACCCATGGACACAAAGACAAATATCTGCTAATATAAGAAACCTGCCTTATGTCCACCTGAGATCTTCAGCTTCATGCAGCCGCCTCCTTTCTGCTGATAATATCTACTAATAAGTCTGCAGAATTAGAGTTGTGCTTCTTTTGTGTAGCATTAATTATGTCATGATGATGATGATGATGAGACAATACTGAGTGAGGTGACAGAAACACGCTGTAAACTACAAACATGGACCCTGCCAGACAAACTACCCACAACCCTGTAATTATTTTTAATAAGTGCCAGATGACATGCAGCTGTTATACCTCTCTATAAAAATGTTTTCACTCAAATTACTTCGCAGAAAAAGGGAGAAAGAAAGTAACATTGTCGACTCACTGAGTAACAGACATCATGCACAGGCCAAAACTAGTTACTTTATCTGTATTTTGATGTAAAGAGTTTCTAGCTACTTTTTTCCTGTATTTACTTCATCTTCTATCTTTACGTTTATCTAGTCTTAATGTGGTTAATCTTGTTGAATTCAGATGTGAACAGCTAACAACAACAGGATATCCCAGTTCACCTGAGTAAATCCATCTAATCCAATATTAGGTAAACAGAGCTCAGAGTTATAAAACTTAACTAAAATCTGCCCTGTAAGCTGTAATTGGGTTAGTCAGGACTTCAGATGTTACTTTGTAACTTAAGCAACAGTCATATTTAAATTATTTTCAATGTTTTATTTGTTTTGAATGTTTCTGTGGCTTCTATTATTCTATTCTCGTCGTCATTCATTGTGTTTTTGTTTCCTGACCCATTTATGTAACCTCAGCCTTGTTACGTCTTCTGTCTTGGATCTTTCCATTTAATCCTTTTGCTCTTCTACACTGTAAATAAAGTCTCTGTCTCGGTGTATTCCCGAGTTAAAAAACAAAGGTTAAATGAGATGAGAATGGAAAAAGACATCATGGATGTGATTCCACTGGATAAAGTGTCCAAAACACTCTGGAGCTCAAGTACACAGATTAGTCGACCTGCTGAGAGCAGGTGGGAGGTGAACCTGCAGGACACCACTGGATCTGGGTCACCACACCCTCCTCTCCGCCCCCTCTCTCTCCCTGGGGCTCACGGTGAGTCACGGAGATACCAAACTGGCACGGTGAGGAGGAAACAACCTCAGAGAGCTGTTCACTGCATTCGTCAATATCAGTCAGTGGTTATAGACCTTCAAGGTCTAAATCAGGAAGAAGGGGAGTAGCACCATCATGTGTCTGACTGTAAAATATCAAACTACCACTCCTTCCTGACAGGTATGCAATCCATGTTTCATAATTACGAAAAAGACATGATGCATCCTGACAGGTTATTTTTATAAGCAAATTTTGTTGTTCTCCATCTAAAACATTTCACATGGTTTTTGACCAAGAACTCTTATTAAAACTGATGTAATTTGTACTAACCCTAACCTTTTTAAACATCTACATCTAATTAAAGCAACACAATGGTACTATTTTTCCTTTTGATAGTTTCAAAATCATTTTGAAGCTTCATTGGCTTGTAACAGAGAGAATGGCCCCAGCCATTGACACAGCGCCCCCTTCTGGCCTGTTTTATTGCACAGTTGCCTTCTCGTATCACTTATGGTCTATCAAGGTATATGTGACACACCGGCATCAACACCTCTGGTCTAACATATAAGCTAGCTCACAGTTTTCAAGCTGTGTCCCAATTCAGGGGCTGGCCCTTCAACAATCGCAGCCTACGCACTCCAAAGAGGCAGCGGCTTCGGAGGAGGTTCCTCTGGCGGCTGCGTCAACTGTTGGTAAATGGGACAGTCGCCTTCCGAGCCAATTCCTGATTGTGTCCAAACACAATCAACTTCCTAACGTTTACCTTGGAGAGTGCCGGCTTTTTTACACTTCAAACGGCTCCTCAACTCAACCAACCACGCCTCCAGAGCTGAGTTACCACGGCTACAGCACGGTGCTAGCTACATTCTGATAGCTAGCATGCTAGGTGGCTAACAATTAACAGCGCGCAGTGAATCTTGGGATACGGGAGGCCACGAAGGAGAAGTGCAGTGTGTCCTACAAGAACAGAAGAGAGAAGGCTGCATTTGAAGAAGCCAAGGCAAGACTGACTCGCCATCTTGTTGCTAGACTAGTAGGCTATTTGCTATATCTTTGTTAGCGGTATGTAGGCTATACCGTAAGCTTTAGCTTGTCAACAAATGTGCACTGCTGTTGTCCATGAGTGGGGCTCAATTCGTGGCTTGTATTTTCAACAGGAAAAGCCAGGAAGGGCTTTGAAGGGGAACTATGCAAGTCCTCCAACTGAGCCAGAAAGCTAACATTAAAGGGCTTTGAAGTCCTGATCTTGCCAAGTTGTTGTTTTTTGCTATAGGTAACATTCTTGTAACAAGTTACAAGTCATTTATTTAACCATCACAATTATTCCAAAGGTGATTAATTAAAGTTAAAAAATCCTGCATAGTTCCTCCCCTTAACCCTGTAAGGCCTGAACCATGAAATAATTGCCAGAAAATTCTAATTCTTTGAAAATTGAGTCGGTAAAAAAAGAAATCAATCATATTTGATACACCAGGTGTCCGATTTTTTCTTTTTTGAACAAACAACTAATTGTTGTAATTCATTAAACTTCTAAACATTAAATATAGAAAATAATCTGACTTGTTACAATGTTAGGGATGTGTATATTTGTGTAGTTATATCTGTCATAAACAAGAGATTACAGGATCATGCAGGTTTGGTTTCCAGCAGCAGTGTGCAAGGCAGAGAGCCTCCACACTCCCTTTAACAAGTTACAATTAGTCACAAGCTGTTTAATGAAGGTAAAAATGAAATATAAGGTAAATATCCTGCATAGCTGTGGCTCTGATCGATTTCCTAGCAATTGTTTGCTTAGTAATGGTCTTGGACAGAGGGGGTGGGTGTTTGTTTTTTGAAAAAATCTTAAATCAGCCACCTGGGAAGTAACTTTGACTAAAATGACTATTGCCAGATTTTCAAAAAGATTTCCTTTTAAAGGTGGATTTGGCAGAGTATAAAATAATTTATTAAATATTAAATAATTTTACCTTACATCAATGCAGTAACTTGTCCTATTCAAGTTTCAGTGAAAAAAATAAAGTTTTTATTACCATAATGTTTTCAAAATTGCCAAAAGCCATTTATTTAACCATCACAATTATTCCGAAGCTGATTAATAGCTCCTCTTTAAATATCCCCTCAAACCACCCAGCTAAGTCTTGTCTATGAACATGCTGAATCAGTCTCCTTCACTGTGACTCTGTGTCGATGCTGAACGCCTGTACAGTTAGTCACTGTGGCAGAGCAGACCTTACCCTGCCTGGCCTGGAGGCTTTGCTGCCTCCTTCTTTCTTTCCTTCGTTCCTTCCCTGGCATTTTTTTTTCCAGCAGGAAGCTCTATTAACATAACCACTTTCTGTCTGGCTGCCAGGAAAGCGAAAGATCAGAACCACGGTTGTAAAGGAAAATGGCAACACAGGCCGCAGCAGTAATGACCTCAATCCAAAACTCAAACTATGAAAAGTATATGGTAGCTCTGCTCTCTGGATGATCTCACTCTGTACAGACCCAGATTCAGAAAAATCGCTCCACCTCTCAGTCTCTTCTTACTCAATGACACACAGTTTACAAAACCAGAGGGGAATGTTTATGCAGAAAAATACATTTAAATGAAGTGCTGAGGATGAATTGACAATTTATTTGGAGTAAAAAATACTAAATGACTGAATGTGTTTCCAGAAACACCGCCTGAATACACACAGATTGTGTCTGTACCGGTCTGTAACTGGTGCAGCTGGGTTCAAACACAGGTTTTTTGCAGACATCCCCTTATCACCTACTCTGTGCATTTCTGTTGCATGAAACTATAAATGACTAGGGGACTTTCTCATCCCAGAATGCATTGGTAATTATTAAGAAAAATGCAAAAGACTCACGTGGTCGACGCTGTTCCACAGACTAGTGATCTCCATATGGACGTGAGACAGATGAGTCTCTCCTGTTTTGTTATTGGTTTCCTACAAATAAGCGGGTGACATCACACAGTGTGGTTACTATTTGTTCTCAAACAAATAAAATGCAACGTTGGGTGTGGGCACTGAACAAAGACATAATGTAAAAACAATATAGCGCATGCTGGTCCCAAACCAGTTTACCTACACCACATACAGTGTCATGCAAAAGTGCTAATGTGAACAGTTCAACAAGTTGAAGATGAAATGATCTCCAAAAGGCATAAAGTTAAAAGTTGCAATATTTTTAAGCAACAACAGTGTATTGTTTTTGTTTTCTACAAGAGTGAAAAGGGGAAACAAAGCAGCAGCCTGCAGAAGAATGGGAAACCCAGGAGACTTGAGCTCTCAGATAACTTTGACCAAGGTATCAGACAAGATATTTACTGATAGTTTTTAAAGGGGGGGGGGGGGGGGCTTTTAGAGATCATTTCATCTTTGACTTGCTTAACTGTTTATATTAACAGGAATTTTTTACCAGAGGTGTCCAAACTTTTGCATGCCACTGTAAAAATAACTTGATCTGTCCAAAGCATTGCCCCCCAAAATAAACAACATATTAGTTACTGGATAAAAACAGACAACTGAACTAATGACTAATAAAAGAGAATATTAATAATCAACATCATGCAAAGGCAAAACAAAAATATAAATAATAGAAAATTACCAAACATATAACCAAATCAATCAACAAAATGTCAACATAGTCAGTTTAAAATCACCATTTCATTCAGTAAAAGTGGAACTCTACCTTGTCGGTCCGATCCAGGACCTGAACCTCTTTGTCTCCGTTCTTAACGATCCTCTGAGTCTGGTTGTGGAGGCTGAGGAACAGATCTTCTGACGTTAAAGATGATTTAGCGCTCTCTGTGGTTATCTGTCGAGTCAGACGCAAGGACATAAGATGTACTGTGTGTGGACTGACTCCGTTCATAAATCTCACATAATACAAAATACATAACACATGACATTTCCAGTTTGTTCACACATCAGATTTCCATATGGGAGTCGGAGAGTGAATCCCCCAGGTGCCTGTAACTGTGGACGGTTTGTTGATATACAGTGTTTTTATATTTAATCCCTCTTTAATCTCTTGGTTGACATGTGGAGGAAACTTCCCAGTAGTTCATGTATGATCAAAACCAGACGTCAGCAGGATCATTAGACCTGCTTAAACTCTCCCACCTCCAGGGGAAAATAACAGACCCACCAGGAGCCTCGGTCAGTTCCCCACTGAATATGAGTCTGTTGTTTTTAGTCACAGGGGTATATGAGGTTAAGTTTACACAGCATTACTCTGTCTTGTTATTGAATTGACAGGACAAATGTCCATTATGATGAGGACTATTAATAGACCTCTTCAGACACAGTGTCAGACACAAAGCAGACATGGAAACTGTTGCACATACCTGAGGCTGAGAGTTAATATTAAGCAGTTCAACTCAAAAGGCTTTGCTTTTTATACGCTGTTATAATAACTAACTACACCAGGACTTGAAGAGTGGAGCTGCGCGTCACTCTCTCCGCTCTGCCTGATCCACACAGCACTGCCTTTGTATAAATGAATAAAATGTGACGCAGACCTGATCCACTGCCTCCTCCAGTATGTGCTTGGTATCCTCCATCAGCTCCTCCACCTCGCGGAACATGTCGTTCAGGCTGACCGGGACTCGCTCCAGGGCGTCGCTCCCGCCGCTCGCCCACAACAAGCACAGACTCCAGGACACCGACAGCAGCATGATACCGGACATCTTCTCTGTTTCTCTTCTTCCTCCTCCTGCGAGCTGCTGTCCGCCTGCCTGCCTCTCTCTTTCTCTCTCTCTCTCTATAGCGGCGTGTGACGCACTGAGGGCGCACAGCCGCGCGCACAGCTGGATCCGTTTTATTTGGAAAGTCTGAGAAGGGATCGCGCGGGGGCTGGAGCTATAAACTGAGACAAATCACGGTTAATGGCGTGGAAAAGGTTCAGATTGCATTTAGTGGAGTAAATGTCAAAATCAAACAGCTGCTTATGAGGATTTCTTTTTTCTTTCTTTCTTCATAAGACATAAAAGTGAACTGTGCGCTGTAAACCCACTAGGCCCACTGTATGTAGAAAAGATCAAAAACCATGGTGACAGACAGAGGTTTCCAGATGTGACCTGTTGCTTTGTTAAGCGGAAATTTACCGCGAATGCAAAATTGCAACCAGCAGCATGTTAGTGGAGTTGACAGGAAGAAACACAACGAGTTCACAGGATTATTGAAGATTTTCCCACATCACTGAAACTGAAACCAAACCAAAGAGACACCAGATGGAAACAAAAGATAATATTAGATACATTTCTTTGATTGATCACTTTGACTTTGTAGCAACTAGACTTCTTCTCGCTGTCTTGGAGGTTGTCCTGATGTCACCTGGGCCTCTCCTCTCCAATCAGGCCTCTGATTTTGGGATCTTTTTTTTTCAATTTGCAGGTATAAAAACCTCCACAGCATCAACAGAGGGCAGGCAACTCAGGCAATAACCTATAGGCCCCGCGAGCTGGAAGACCATAACATCCAAGAGGAGGATGAGTTACTTATTATGTTGTTATTTATATTATGTAAAAAAGAAACAGTTTTGTTAACAATGCCTGGAGCCTCCAGAGTATCTACAAATCTGGAGACGCCCCTGACTGCACATACACAACTCACCCATGCACTTCTTTAATGGGTAAACTTGCTTCATTGCTTGTGTTTTTCTTTTGTTTTGGTTGTTTGTTTATTGTGTAACAGCCACTTTTGTGAGATTAAGCATAACCACAAACCGTTACAAATTATGCCTTGTAATGATAATAATGTGGCAACAGTGTTTCTACACAAAACATAAAGCCGAAGAAGTTATGTTTTCAAGTGGTCAAATTGTGATGTAGTGACATCATAAAACCAACAGACTATTTTCCCATCTAAGAAGAAGAAGCTCTACAGCCTTTAAATCATTTAACAGATCAAACAAACAACCCAAACAATCAAACAATCCAATGGACTGATATTATATTTCATCCTTCACCACCTTCAGCACTGTTGATCACATCTATCCTTCCTCCTTCGGCGCTTGATACGAGAGCTGCAGACAAAAGCCTCACTGAGAAGATGTGCACTAAAAACCAGAAATATATCATCCTTTGTCTCAACACTTACAATACTCAGAACTACTTGCGCTTTTGAAATCACTCCGCCCAGCAGTCATAGAAAGTAGTACCGGCTGCATTTGCCTCAAAAACAACTCTGTCTCACAATGTTACATGATTATGTGCGTGGTGAATGTGCAGGTCAAAACTTGTCCACCAGAGCGCTTTGGAGTTGTTGGATTGTGTATTTGATGAGTTTGATGAGGGACAGGGGACCTATACCGTTCACCTCCATTATGTTCACTGAGCAGCTCACGTCTCTGCCCCGCTGATCTCAAAACAACATGCAAAGATAATTAAAGGTATAATGAACCCACTGCTATGACTACAAAAATGTTGAACTACCCCTTTAAAAGGGAGAAAAGCTGCTCTGTTGTATGTGCCCAGTTCATTCTGCTGGGGGTGGAGAAGAAAATGAAGATGAATAGACAGCATCAGATTGTTTAGCAGTGGACCTCTTTGAAAGATATCTTTATTTTGCAGCTTCTTGCTTCTTGTCTTTGGTCTTCTTCTCCATCTGTGCCGGCTCTGGTGCTACTTTCTCTCCTTTCAACGGGGCCGGTTTCTTACTGGTGCAGGCCACTGGGACGTCTGAGTGAAAGGTAAACAAACATGATATCTATTTTACCGTGTTGGGGCGCAGCACTGTTAACACATGGTCAAACACCATAGCCTACTACTGTACATCATGGACAGCTTTTAAAGACCAGTTGTGTCACAGCAGCACAATCATCTGTCGAAACATGGCCAAGATAATGATGTGCTTCGTTTCCCAGGCAACAAAGTGAACCCTTCACTTTCACCCAACCTGTCCCAAGATTCATTGTGACGCCGATGAATCACTGAGTGTTTCTTTTCAGCTCAGCAGTCGCAGACTATGCAGCTTCAGAGCTCATGTGTTTCATTCGCCTTTAGTGATCAAAGTAGTGAGACGACGCTGAAGGTAGCCTCCGATTCGGCACTTAAGGGGAAAGTTAAGAGGAAATTAACGTAATGTGTAGTGCAACTGTTTAATTATTCATTAGGCTATAACACAGTTTTCTGATCTGTGAAATCTTTATTCTATTTGTGAAAATGCTATATGATGAGAAAACGGCAAAATCTGCCTTTATTGCACTTGCAAGAGCAGCGTTTATGTGTACATTTGTTGTGACTGTTGAAGATGAGTTACATTTACTGTTTCAATGTCCATTGTATGATGAACTGAGACAGTCCTTGTTTGAGAAAGAATCCAGACTTATTTTGGATGTCTGCATGGCATTGTTGTGTTGGTTTTTAAGGAGGTGATCTATGTCCTGGCTATAAACCCTGGACATTGGGACAGAAAACATTATATCCTGCATAACACTATAGATTACTTCATTGTTTTTTATATAGTGTATATATATATCTTGGAAGCTTGTCTGTTTTCTCTCCTTTCTTTTGTTTTAAGATGGACACAAAAAATGTTCATGACACTGAAACTGACAAAATACAAAGCGTACAGGACACAACAAATTGAGTCAAACCATTAATATCTGTACTATAGATTTCACGGCCATCTGTCCTGTAGTTGTTGAGATTTTTGGGCTCCTTCTACATCCACATTGACACAGGACACTGACTTACCAGTCCTAGTTTTTCCAGCACCTGGTCCAGGTTTGGCCTCCGTCTTCAGAATCCACGGATGCTGCATGGCCTTGTCTGGTGTTAAGCGCTTTGTTGGATCATATCTAAATAATGACATAGATGTAAGTAATGGGGAGATGCTATATTAAATAGTCCAAATGCGCAGAAAGCTCTAGATCTATGAATGTTTTCATTGATTATTCAGAGTCATTCCTATGAGCATTTCTCAGAGAGTGCACTTACTCAAAGCAGCGCTCAATGAAATCCACAAAAGTGACACTCTTAGATTTCAGGTGTTCATTCAGAGTGGTTTTATGACGTGTTATTTCTTTAATTTCCAGTGGGACACCATGACAATCTGCGTGACCATGACAACTTAATGGGTAAGTCTCACAATGCCCTGCGTGGTTGAAGACGTCATTACATACAGTACGTGTACTGTAGCTTAAGGAAAAGGTCAAAGTGTTCAATCCCGTTTGCTCACCAAAGAACTCTTTTCTCTTGGGTGCTTTCACCAGGTACACCGGAGGAGGGATTCCCAACACCTACAAGAATACATCTCAGTTTAAACAAAAAAATCGGTTTACATCAGTTTTAATGTGATGAAGACAGTCATTATGTTTAATCACAATCATCACCTTCATTATACTGCTGAACTGGTCTTTATTGTTATATCCACGAAAGACACGTTTACCAAGGTGGAGCTCAGCCAACACGCAGCCCAGGCTCCACATGTCGGTGGCCGGAGTGCACCTTTTGTCCAGGAGCATCTCTGGAGACATGTAGAACAGAGTGTGGATGAGGGGATGGTCTGTGGAGGGAAATGTAAGAAATAGATGAACATGATGAGAGATTACATGACCAATATTTTGGTTGGTAAAAGATTTGACTCTATGAGAAACATACGGAGCACTTCACACCAACCTCTGTGTTTCATGAAGTAGCACCCACCAAAGTCACAGACTGCTATTTTCCTTTCACCGTCCTTCTTGTATTGTAATATATTATCCTGGAAAAAAAACAACCCAATCAACAGCACAATTACTGACTTTTACCTTATGTTCCTTCAGACTGTGTTTTAACAGATTTAACTAGGAACTATGCAGGTCTGATTGATTTCTCATTGGCGTCGTTGTATGCACATGGCCAGGAGGAGGGTTAGCAAAACAGCGACCGGACTTGAAGTTGGCTGGATGTGTTGATTGTATTTTTCAATATAGCACGAGTTCATATTATATGGGAGGATCCAGTGTTATCATGTTAAATCACGTCCCTGTGTAATTACTGTGTTTTGTCTGTGCAATAACAACTGTGTGTGGCCGAGCCCAAGGCCACACGGCCTCAGTGCCCCCGAGGGAGGCTGGGTGGCTGCAATAAAAACAAATTCTTCTTCTTTTTCTTCTTGCTCTCATTCCAGATGGGATTTGAACACCATCCTCCCTAAAGTCAATGCTATTAAACACTGTCCAGCTGATATGTCAAACCCTCAGTTCCACCACTCTATACCTTATAGAAACTTGCACCTTTGATTGGATTATAGCAGATTGACCTGTTTGGTTATCATCATCAGTTATCAAGCAGTGTTTGAACATTGATGCAACAGTTTCTCAAAGTCATGGTGTTTAGAGTTGGAAAGTTTACATCTACGGTGTCCCCCAGTGTTTGAAACATGACATATTTATGCTTTCCTCTCGGAGAAGAGATAAATGTGTTTGGTGTATGGTTGGATGTAATATGTTGTGTTAAACAAAGAAACATGATCTTGAATGAGTTGAAATGTGGTTGAAATTTACAACACAGTACCCACAGTATGCAACATGTTCCTGAAGTCAATGGTTCCTACCGGTTTGAGATCACCGTGGACCATCTTCTGCTTTTTGAGCAGTTGCAGACACTTCAAGACGTCTATGGCATATTTTCTTATCTCCTTCTCACTGAGTCCATGCCGGTTGTTGTCCTTTAAGACTGTATACAGGTCCTTTCTGAAAATCAGAGTGAGAGGGTTGCATTATCTTTTAATCTCAATGTGTGATGCAGAATTCATCCATATAATATCTGAAGTGTTTCCTATCTCAAAAGACAGACTTACTCAAAGAGTTGAAAAGTGATGCAGAGGTGTTTACGGAAGTAGAAGTTCTCCCTCATGTGGGCAATGTTGGCTGTGTCGGTCTTGTCCAGCTCTCGTAGAACCTCTAAAATCTTCACCTCAGCCTTTCCAACCTGATGAACGCTGAAAAACCATTGGACCACAGACAATTATATCAACTCTGAAACCACGACTGCATGTAAAATTGACGTCTAAAGTTTTAATGGCGCCCTATAGAGTTTCAAACCAACAATCCAAGAACTTCCAACCACATAAAGTACATGAGATGAGCTTAGACCATACTGTCCAATGTTTTGTGTGCTACTTTATGCATTGGTTTGGTAAAGTTGTACCTCTCTTTGGTTCGAATAACCTTGACGGCCACCAGCTCCATGGTCATGTGGTCAATGCACTTGAGGACTTGTCCAGAGTAGCCTGTCCCAATCACCTCCACTACTTCAAAGCGGTAGGCCAAGTGGTCGTTCATAATCTGTTCATTTAAAGGATTATATTGTCATTAAAATTGTAAGTATTTACCATAAACCATAAGAAAACAACAAACATTCATGTCTACTACTTCCTACTACTACTTCATAGGTGAAAAGGTGGAGAAATGTCATTGCCAATTATTATTTCACTGCAAAACCAGAGCTGCTCTAATCAATATTTTTACACAATCAATGGATCCAGTTGATTGTTTCTGTCCATTAAAGCACTCACTATTCTGTAGAATCCGTGCACAGTGTCATATCCGTAGTTGTTGTAGGACCCGATTTCCTCAGAATTGCTGAAGTCTGAGTGATCTGTCTTATCGGCTTTCTGTCCCACGTACCACACCTGTTTGTAGTCGTTGATTTCTTCCAGCTCGTATTCTGTCAGATACGACTTTAAATCTCTCAGAGCAGCTGAATCGGGGTAAAAAAAAAAAAAGTAATTCAGATGTTCTCACAAAGGGATCAGAAGACTGTAAACTGCAAAAACAATCTTAAAGGCTTGTACCTTCAGGGGACATGGCTGATGGAAGTGATGTGCTGACTCCCTGCCTCTCCTCAGGACCAGAGCTTTCCGTGGGGAGAGTTGTGCGACTCTTTGTGTCCTCTTGTTGCTGTGTATCAACAGTATCAAATACAAAATACTGAAAATGTTTTCCTACAAATTGAAATGATAGTAATAATTCTGACAGACCTCGACAGCGTCTTGATAGGAAGATTTCTGTGAGTGCATGAAAGTTGTTGGGAGTGAAGTGTACTGATGGAGGCTGGACCCTGGTTGTGCTTCCTGTGGGTCTGTGGAGACGGCCGGCATGACAGCTTTTGGGGTTTTCTGTGGATTGTTATCGACCGATGTTCTCAAGACCGCCTCTTGATTGAACCTAACCTTTTTAGCATCAGCCTTTGGCTTTGGTGTCGTCTTGTCACCTTTCTTGGTACGAGCAAAGACATAGGGGAAGGTTTGTAACTGGCAAACTGACCAGCACCATAATTAAAAGTGACTTGTGTTGGAAAATATACTCACTATAAAGTCATTTCTAGACCAAAACAAAGAAACTTTTCTTACTGGACAAACAGTAGAGGCATAAATTTGACATACTAACGTAGAGCTGCAGTTTTTTCCTTTACTACTTGAGAAATTTCCTCACCAAGAAAACCAAGAAGCAAAATCTAAGTGTACAGAGGTTAATAACTACAAATTGTGTGAAATTCTCAACCTCCAAGATAAAACACATTCTCAAGATGAATTAGGTGATAAAGGTGTTGGTTGGCTAAAGTTTTCAAGAAAGATCTATAATTATCTACACAGAGGATGTCTTATCATGATGCCTCAAAACTTCGAACAGTGGAGCAATGAAACATGGAAGCTTGTAAATGTATCTTCATTTTGAGCCTAATATCAATTAACTGCTGTATCTTGGGAACTGGAACCAATTAACGCTCAGGTAAAGTTCAGCTACTTTTAGTATTCATGCAGTGTTGTCGTACAAACCAAACCAACCTTGTTGTGTTTTAAAATCGGCCTGGGAATGTTTCCTCCTTTTGGTAAAAGCTTTGCAAGAGGTTTTTTAGATTCCATCTGTTTGTTTGAAGGCCGAGGGCTGCTGCTGCTGTCCTCGCCTGGTGACCTGAAGCAACACTCATTGCCCGTCGTCACTCTGGTTTGTCTGTGGAAGGTTTTAACGTGAAGACTCTACAGAGGTTCTGCATAAGTTCTGATGACACGACAATGGAACGGGTCATAGATGGAGATTCTATGAGCTCGGTTCTGGTCTGAGGCTGGTCTGAGGTCAATTAGGGGCCCAGTAGCACCTGTAGTGTGTCTGGGTTTTTGTTTTTTGTCTTTTACATTGATTTGATACAGAATCCGTTGAGTGTTATTATTTCATTTTTGTTCAAATTGCATGAACATGCTCTTTAAGGATGACACCATTATAGAGTTATGGAATTAATGGATTGTATGTTTTATATATTTAGTAGGCTAAGTATTTTTGTTTTTTCTTATAGGCCTACTATATATATTAGCAATATCTTAATTAGAATTTAATTTTATAAAAAGACATATCTACAAGAACAAACAACAACAAAAAAGCAAAATGACACAAATGTAAACAATCACCATGTACCTGAAAAAGATTCCTTAAATTACATTGTAATCTTGTAGTCTTGAATAAGAACCATAACCATGCAATACATAAATACAAAGAGACATACTACAATAACTGTGTAGTTTAATGTAATTATCCAAAGAAACACATACTGTAAGGATGCTGTGCTGCTTTAGGGTGTCACAGCACTTCTTCACCACATGAGGGCAAAGCAACACAACAGATCCCAAGGACACAAAATGATCACAGCACAGTGTTACAAGGAGAAGTATGTTTGTGTAGGTATGCATTTGTGTGTGCTGGGTGTTTCTCATCCTGTACAGCAGTGTATTTTGTACCACAAAAAGCACAAGTGCAATAGAATATATTATATTAATATATTCATTATTTAAATATAATCCTATTTTAGCTATTAGCAAAATATAATGATTGAGTCTTTCTTTACAAAAGTGCAATAGCCACAGGCTTGTTATGAATGTTTGGTATGAGGGCTGTTTTCTGACATCTTTAAGAGCCTCTGACTTCAGAAGACAGCTGTCTCGTGGCAATAAAATGACAAGAGGTGGGTGTGGAGGGTGGGTGGTAGCGCTGTGTGTAGTGGGGTGGGACTTAGGAATGATGCAGCAGACACTTGATTTCCCATGCCATCACACCCACAAATTAGTATTTAGTGTGGTTAAAAATATATTTTTGAATAAAAAATATTAATAGTTCAATATAAATCTGGCATTTAAGCCACGTAAAAGTCAACTGACGTTTACACAAAACACAAACTCGTGTCCAACACTGAGCTTCTTATTGGATGTCTCTGAGTTGCGCTTTGTAGCGCAGCTTTTTCAAATTCTGCATCAGCTGTGTGATTTGGCCTCAGACAGACTCAGCAGTAGCCTACCGGACATGGGGTCAGTCGATTTTCAAAATAAAAGCAGGCCTGGGAAATAAACACATAAATGAACTAATAGTGTCACTCAACCCATGGAATCAAGTAGTCGCTAAGTAATTAGCTAATTATATATGTAGACAGTAGTTATCTAAGTCTACACTTGCAAACAACAACAGCCATAAAAACAGACAGGCTACCAAAATCTTACATTTCGAAACTGGAACATGTTTGGATACTTGGCAAAAAATCGAAAGAAAGTTAGTGTATAGTGATAGCCTGTAGCCAGAGCCTGTAGCTAGCTAGATTTGACTTGTTGGAGCAATAACAGGCTAGTGTGGTGCAGCTCCCTTGTCATTTAATCAGTCAGAATAATTCAATAGACAGTTGTCGTTAAGTTCTCTTTGATGGTTTAACATCAAAATTTAACGTTTTAACGTCAAAATACTGCAGCCAATAACTTGTTTCTGCTAGCTGTCTGAAAATAGCCTTTCTGATTTGAATATAGATGACAAACTTTATTGTGGATAGTCGTGAAGTTTATGTCATTCAAAACATTGGCTTTAAACTGCAAGAACTAGAACTTTAACGTGAGTATTACTTTTTAGTTTTTTCTTTACAACTAGCTGTTTGTGAGATTTTTATTGTTGAAACGCAGTACCCGGAAGTTGAAGCTTCGGCCGTTGGTTCCAACTTGACGTCACAGTCCGCTACAACACAGACACCGGGGCAGAGAGACAGACGCACACACACGGTGGATATCATGTGAGGAACAGGTCGGTGAAAGAGACCCACGGAGCTGAACCGACCCTGTGTGTGCGGGTAGTTTGGGACTTCCACTGACTGCGGACATATTGAGGATAAAAAAAAACTCCAGCAGGAACCGGTGTCATTTCGTCGGCCGTTTATTTCAATGGACCTTTCCTCTGTGCGCGTGAGTAGCCTCTACACGACCGAGCGCTTATCAGGAATTTTATTTTGAAATGCTTCATATAATCTGACTTTCAACACTATACCGACACAGAAATCACCTCTTTCTTTCCTTTTTGTTTGTTTTTATTTAATGTTTGTTTGAATTGAGCTGTTGTTGACCGTTGAATTTATCCTTGAACGTAACTTGTTTGACTGTAGAAGTGCAACAGGTGATATGAACCAACCCCTTCAGAAACATGTCCATGGGTCAAATGCTTGATCTGTGATGGCAAAAAACGAACTATTATCATTATTTTCCATACATATATCCATATATTTCATCACTTTAATCAGTATTAATAATTACATGTATGAATTTGACCCAGAAAGAGTTAACTGTCCAACTCTAATCCTCTAATCCAGGAAGGTAAATAAGATTTATATCTAGGCCCTACTATACATGGAGGTTATGATTTTAACTCACATTGATTGAACTCATTGAAGTCTAACTAGTCTACACTAGTTATCTGAGTCTGCTATCTCCATCAGAAGTGCAGATAAATTGGCACCAAAAATTAAAACACTTTAATCTGTGATGGCAAAAAAAACAAACAAGTAGCCTATGAACACAAACTCTCATTGTTTTCATCATCAGTATGAATAGTCGCCACATGTATGAATTTGACCCAGAAAGAATTTACTGTCCAACTCTAACAGGTAGGCCTAAAAAGGAAGCTAAATTAGATGTAAATGAAGAAAGGAAGGTAAATTATATACCTCTAAAAGGTAATGATTTTAACCCACACTGAACTCATTGAAGTCTATAGTCTACATTAGTTGTCTGAGTCATCAGAAGTGCATAGCCTATACATTGGCCCCAAAAAGGAGATTGAATTGTAGACAAGCTTCATCGTTTTGCACAATTGTATTTCCCCCCTAACTCTTAAAGTTACATGATATAAGTGTGTCGTCTTCCAGCTGATTCCTTCCCTGTGTGTAGCAGGTGGCTTCTTGGCCTCTGGGACCTGAAATCCAGTCAGGCGGAGAGAGAGGGCTTGTCTCATGTTGGTACCCCCAGTTGTTGTGGATTAATGTTTCAGTAGTAGTTCAAACTTGTACTCAATTTGCACGTGTGTAATATAATGGATTAGTCTTCATTAGAGCTGGCCTTGGGATTCAAACCTCAAGTGTCCACACCCCCATTTTTATTTATTTACATATTCTAGCCATATTCTGCTGCTGCTGCAGGTCTTGGGGTCACAGAGTTAAGGCTTCTTTAAGTTGAACTCTCAGTAAATGTGTTTTTATGGCTCAGGTCATATACATGGATTATGGATTTATGGAGGTAAATAAGCGTTAAGAAGAGCAATTGTTGCAAGTAGCTTACAGTTACTGAATGTGAGTGTTGGTCAGAAGCAGCTTGGGTCAGCAAGAAGTGCTAATGGTCAGAGGTCCAGGACAAATCCTCTGCTAAACGATGGCTAACCCTTAAACAGTGTTAATTGCAGGAAAGGGCTGGTGTCTGCTGCGCTCACACCATCACTACTGACCAAATATCAGAAGAAAAATGATAATGGGAGATGCAGTTATAATGTCTAGGACTTCATTTAAAGCTGTTTACAGTTTGTCTTTATGGATTATTGAGTCTTAATTGATAGGCAAAAACACAGTAGGAGTGCAAAATGTAAAGAGGTTTGTATATCTTTGGAGGCTGCTGCCAAATTATTCTGTGTGTTCATAAGTTTTGTGTTTTAGTGATGTCACTGTTTGTCTCTCATCATCCTGCTTTTCATGTCTGGGGCCTTGATAGACTTCCTACTGCACGCAGCGTCCCCATGCAGCCAGGAGATGTTAATCTGGAGCATTTCATGTTGACGTTTCCTTCTTATCTATCTACCCATGATGCCCGTGGGGGCCAAGAAAACAAGCCTTTGCACAAGCTGTCACTTCCTGGAATGAGTGCGATTGACTTATAAGGGGGTGTCACTGCATCAGCGCAGTGGGAGAGGCAGCAGCAGGACAAAAATACACCAGGGGGGCCGAGCGTCGCTATCTGAGTCGATGGGGCTGCTGTCAGATGAGAAAGGCCAAGTTGAGCTCCGGCACGTCAGAGGCTTTTCCAAGTGCATGCGTCGAGGAAGGATCAATAAATGCGATTGTTGTTGGATGATTGAAAAGGGAATGGAGGTGAAGTCTGGACTTTTTTGATGGTGCTTTGAAACAAATTGGGATTAAGATTAAGTAGATGTCTGAACAGTACTGTATGTCTGACAAGCTCTTACAGCAGTGAAGCATCTTGGTGCTGACGTCCTGCTGAAGGATGATTAGCCTGCAGCCAAACACAAAGAAGTCCTTGCTCCCAGAGAGCACGCGACCTGAGGCGGCGGTTCACCTTTCAGTCGGACAATGACCTGAAGCACAGAGCCAAGAAGACGGCTGCCGGCTGCAGTCGTTGTCCTAGAGCGGCCCGGCTTAATAACCCACAGAACATCTGTTTTCAGAGCAGACACTTCCTATCTAACCTGACAGCTTTACAACATTAATCAATGCAGCCTCAAGGACAAGTTAAAGAGGAGCTATGCAGGATTTTACCTTTTATCTATGCTACATATTTACCTTAATTCAACAGCTTCGTAGTAATTGTGACGGTTAAACAAATGACTTGTTTTAGGGAGAATGGAGGCTCTCTGTCTTCCACCTAGCGTCTCTTGGCTGAAAACCAACTTCCCGGTGTCCCAGCTCTCGTCTTCACGGATTCACCACGACACAAACACACACCGTAACCCGTAATCTCTTGGTTATGACGGATAAGACTAAACAAATATACACATCAATTTAATTCAATCAATTTATTCACATATCTAATAAAAGAAGAAGCAAGTATAGCCTTGTATATGATAAATAACATTATCCACCGCTACATGGATTGCTTTCTCGGCGGCATTCGTTGAAAACAAATGCACATTGCGTTGAAAACAAATGCACATTGCTGGGAGGATTCCCCTCTCTCTGCCTCCCCGTTTCCTGTCTGTCTCCACTGGTTAGCAAAACAGAGGAAAAGCGACCGGACTTGCATAGTTTCCCTTTAAGTGTTTGGATTAAAACACTCACATGCCACATTTCTGCTTGTTCTCGCACTCTAATGCTCCTGAGGAGAAGTATTTTCACTAAAGAAACATCACCAGTAGCTTGTTGCATTCCTTGCTGCTCTCTACGTAAGTTGGACATGAGGTGTGCAGCAGTTTGCAGGCTGGGTCAGTATTTCTGCCTCTTGCTGTAACAGTCTGTGTTTGTTCCTTCATCCTCTTTGTTGGACGAGTCGTTTGGAGTGGATTACAACTACTTCACGGGTAAATCCCAGACGGGTTCAGGTGTGTTTGCACATCTGAGTTGCACTGCAGTCTGAAATCACTTAAAGGCCAGTGTGGGTGGGTTAGCATATTGTTCACCAGCAGTCTAATGCTTATTAGTCTGCAAAACCCTACTTCTAAAGTATATGGGACCACATGGGGTTCAAATCCCTCTCTATAAATTGGGGTCTTAAATTTAATCTAAACCAGTTTAGGGTCTACAGGACTGGGAGGCATTAGCTCAACCATCCATGAGGACTGAGTTATTAAGATGTGTGCTTTATTTCCATTACAGCATCGATTAAATGAAGGATTTGCTCCAGAGCTGTTGCGTGTCGGCGCTGATGATATTTGGCTCAAACAAGTGGCTCCTTGGCCTCAAACCGACTGTAACTGTGTCATCCAGTTGTCGCTTAAGGTAGACGACATACGTACTGTCTGGGAGATAATGCAGCAGTGCGTGGTAGAAGGCCCTAATGCAGCAACAGAAGAACCTCCACAGTGTGCAGTGTTAATACTGTGAGGATTAAGGGTTTGATTTCAGAGCTCACATGTACCAATTAAAGCCTGTCTCAGTACAACCAAACATATGGCGTTGGAGCCAGACTACTACAGTCTGTGTTGGAGCAGGTGCTGAGTAAGGCCTGACTCATCTCTCACTACCAAGCTCATAGTTGGTCCTGAGATAAATATCTATTTATCCATTTTATTTTGTCAAGAGTTTTTGACACCAGAACACGGTTTATTGCACTGAACATTAGTTTTTTATTTATGAAAACTCCTGGATTAGATTTACATTGTCAATCCAAAAAATGTACAAAAATTGTATACAGGTGCATCTCAATGAATTAGAATATCATAGAAAAGTTTATGTTTGTCAGTAATTCAATTCAAAAAGTGAAACTAATGAATTATAGATCCATTACACACAGAATGAAACATTTCATGTCTTTATTTAATTTCTTTTAATTGTAATAATTATGGTTTATATTTAATGAAAACCTAAAATTCAATGTCACAAAAAGTTTGAATATTTATAAAGATCAATTAAAAAAACGTTGGAAACGTTGGCCGTCTGAAATCTCCATGCACTCAATACTTGGTTGGGACTTGAAGTCTGTATATTTTATTAGTTATAATGGAAACACCATAAGCATTGGAAACTCTAGGTCAGTTTTAAATCACAGGTCTTAGTGGTCATTAATGATTTAACTGTTAAATGTTGTCACCACAATTGAAAGAAGAAGTTGTGTATTGCTTCCTGTTCTGTTATAGTAACCGGCCGTCATGGGACGGAGGGGAGGGTGTTTGTGTTTGATGTTCACACAAAAACAGGTCTGTCTTTGTGTGAGTTTCTGCCTGTGGACACGGTAAACAGAGACGATCATATGTTGAGACGATGCCGTCGTTGTGCCAAATAATTTTTTTGTTGTTTCAAATTGCATCGCTGGAAATTTTTTCCCACTTCCTTGCCAAGAGTTGATTACAACACGAATGCAATACATTCCTTATTGTCAAGTAAATATAGTAAAACGTGTGAAACGAAGGTTAGATTAGTCTGTATTTGTGCGATTGATGACATGACGACCCGGTCGAAGGCCTTTTCATTTGCTGTCGGTGTCGCTGGAGTCGTGACCTTCTTAACAGCCATTGTTGGCACCTCTGTGTGTAGAGGTACAGGTATCTGATTACACACTGGACACAGTATTATATAATAATGGGTCACATTTTGAATAGGTTTCTGATTAGGTCGGAGGCTACAGCGACCGATCCGCTCTAGATATCCTCTAGTTTCCTGTCAATGACACGACTAGAGTCAGCAAAGCCTTTTAAGGCTTTGTTACGAACCCTTTTTTGCCTTTTACAGTCGTATTGGTTTTTATTAGTGTTTACCAGACACTGTGACACACCCCTGTTCTTCAGCTCAACCTTTGTACCAAAGGTTAGACTCGACATATGTCCTTATTAGTTAAAACTACTACAAGAAACACAGTCGGTGTGATAAGATGAAGCCTTAAAAGATACCGTCTGACTGTCTGATGAACAGAGACGTTATTATCTGTGAAGTCAGAGAGAAAACCTCCTGCCAACCAAGATCCTTCTTCATGTCATGGTACGTACAGTATAGAGGCTTTAAATCACTGTTTAAATAATGGTATTCTTTGATATTTGGCAGCGTTTTTGATAGCAAATGTCAAACAAAATCACGCAAAAGAACAAAAAACAAAACAAGGCTGTGAGATGCAGGGTCACGACCCGACAGCTACGTAACGTAATCAAGTTTGGCTTTCATGTTTCAATAGTAGACGTTTGATTCAGGGATAGAATTGACTCTATAAAAATCTTAACTTTTTTTAAGTGCTGCATATCGTCATGTCATGACTGTTGTGGGAGTGTTTTCATGCGTCCTGTTGACACAAAACAAGTCTGTCTTTGTGAGTTTTGTTCTTGCCTCTGGCCGAAGTAAAAAAACAAAACAAAACAGTCATATTCTAAACCTGTAAAAACTTGAGATGTTTTTCTACTAAAACGACATTATGGGAAACCGTTGTTCGCCACTCTTGAACCATGAGTTGTTTACTTCTTCGTTAGACTAAATAAACCAAATTTAAGATGTTAAACTAAACTAAATAATGCTTTTCTAGCCATGCTTTGCACCACACGCTGCCTGTGTCTTAAAGTATTTATTCAAATCATATTTAAACTGTTTTCAGGCTTCTTCTTCTTCTGAGTGCAGGTTTTGCATTTTGTTGTATTAGACTGAAACTGAAATCAGGTGTTGTCTTTACCAGATTTCTTTCAAGACTTGCAGCAGTTACATAACTTTCCCTGCTGTGTGTATTTCCATCTCTGTTTCTCTCTCTGTGTAAATCCATAGTGATTTCCATGCATTTGAATACTGTTGAATATTGGCCGTCCGGAGGGTTCAACTACTTTGTGATATTTACATTTGAATGACCAAACCACCGATGCAAATCTCTCTTCCCTTTCCCTCCTCCTCCTCCTCTTCCTCCTCTTCCTCTTCCTGCTTTTCTGGCCAACCAGAGTCAGGTGTTCTGGTTGAGCCGAGGCGCTGGACTCAGGTCCGATGGTTCGTACTGCTCTGTCCATTATCCTCATCTCTGCTGCTCACTAGAGTTCAGGCCTGGACTCAATGACATTGGGAATATGATACGACTGTACTTTTTTTTTTTTTTTACCCTGAGGGAAGTTTTGTTATAAAACTAAACTAGATGCTGTTCCCTTATGGCCTAATTGAATGTTGCCTTTCCTTTATATTCAGTATTGTTTTCAGTGTGGATATCTGAACACACAGGGCGGAGAAAACCTGTTTCTTTTCTTTCTTTCTTTTTTTTGTAGCTCATCTATGTTTTAAATTATGTTGCCTGATTCCAGTTTCCTGAACTATTTGGCCTGGAAAAAGCCATGTAATTTGAGAAATGCACTTTAAAAAAAATATATAAATGGGCCATTTTGCACATATTTATATTATATAAAATCAAATTTTCCAATTTTGGAGCATAAAAAGCCACTAAACTTGTTCCTGTAAATGCTTTTTTTTTTCTTTTACATTTGGCATTCAGGCCTGAGTCTGTGACCAAAGTCATAAAGTGCAGCTGTCCTCCTCAGCTCTCATAAGAGCTCTTAACATGTTCAGTCTTGCACAGATGACATACTGTACAGAGACCACAGTGAAGCCCAGCAGCTGTTTATGTTGCACACTCAGGATTACTGTTAAATTTACTGTTCACTGTCTTGTCTTTTCTGCACAGCTGGAAGTCAGGAGAGACGCACTGACTTTCCTTTCTCTGTCGATTTGTTTTAAAGACACAAGGGCTTAAAAATGCAACGTTTTTTTGTTTTTTTTTAGCAGGCAACTTGGCTCCTGGTTGCACGCCGATCCTCTGATTGACAGTAATGATCTGTAGCAGGAAACGTCGTTGCATTTCCTGCTGTAAAAGGCGACAGCAGCGGTGGAGCAGGTCTGTTGCTGGTTAGTTCAGTTAGTCAAAGGTCATCACATCCCCTACACGTCTCTACACTCAGGTGCAGGACGGTATAGACGATCCTAATGATGGCTGCCTGTCCTGTCATGAAGCAGCATGCGTCACTGTCAGACTTATTATTATGAAGTGATAAACAACAGCAACATTTCCTACACATCCTGCACTTACCGCCTTTTTGTTTTGCTGGTGGGACTTTCCAGTGATAATGGCTTTATTTACATCTGACTTTTTAGGGCTGGTGATTCTGGTTTTGGATCCAAATAATCTTAGAACTTAATTGAAGAAGAAGAACAATTATTTTTTTTATCAATTTCCTAGATTATTGGGATTTTTCTTTCTTTCTTTTTTATTTAGTTATTCCAGCCAAGGCAATTTCACAATTTTGTAAGGGAGCAGGGAGAAGATACATCTTATATTGCCTGCTGACCCTCACTCTGTTTTTTTATTCTAGTAACCTGTCACTGCAACAGTTTTACCATAAAACAAACAAAACAAAACAACTACAACGAATCAAACAACAGACAATCTTTCTACCCACATGTGTCACTTACTGTACAGTAATTCACAAAAGCAAATGGTGACTCATTGTTGAGTGGTTAATTAATAGTAGGCTAGTTAATTACCGTAGTTAGTTAGTTGTTGCTGGTTCATTAAATGAGCAGGTTGTTGGCACAATCAAGCAAAAGCTCCACCTCCTACAGCCCGAATATACAACCATAATCATCTAAAATAATCTAAAGTCACAAAATATCCAGAAAAACAAGAACTGAAACGTTGCCAAGGCCAAACGGGATCGTCTTGAAACCGTAGGAGTAGAAAATCTTAATTTGGTGCAGAAGATGAGTCATAATAATAAGAAACACACAGGATAACAATAGTATAACTCAGTGCTGAGCCCCGTGGCGCTGGTGACCCACTCACTCCCCTGTGCTGTGGTATGAGTGGTCTGCTCCCTCTCAGACCCCCTTATCTGCAGGTTAAGTATGGGTGTGTCGCTCTCAGCCGTGGACGGGGCTGATGCAGCTTATAGATATTGATGCACATGTTTTCTGTTCCTGACGCGAGCAGCCAGAAACTCTCTTTGTTTGTTTTAGAGAGTTTTTATTCAGGGGTTGATAACGATGCTTTAATGGTTAGTGCAGAGAGGCCAGAGTCATATTTTTTCAGTTTTTTGCTGTCAGTCGTCTGGTTTGAGACGCAGCCGACCTTTCTGTGGTTGTGTTTCCTGAGAGAAGGAGGGAGGGAGGGAGGGAGGGAGAAGGAGGAAGGGAGGGAGAGGCGGCGGCAGCAGGTCCAACACTTATTCTTACATTCCAGCTGTTCATATTTCCTGTTTTCAGAACAAACCCTTTGCTGCTGGAGCTAATCTGCATCACACTCAGCAGCAGCAGCGTGTCTCCGGTCACATTTAAATTCCATAAATTTCATAACTTAAAGGGATAGTTCAACATTTTGGCAAATTCTCCTATCCCCCTATAACCCCTATAGTCACAGCAGCAGGATCATTACATTTAATTATCGGTGCATGTTGTTGTGAGATCAGCGGGGCAGAGACGTGAGCTGCTCAGTGAACACAATGGAGGTGAACGGTACAGGTCCGCTGTCCCTCATCAAACTCATCAAATACACAATCCAACAACTCCACAACGCTCTGGTGGACAAGTTGTGACCTGCACATTCACTACGCTTTGAGATAATAACAGAACGTTATGAGACAGAGTTGTTTTAGAGGGAAATTCATGCAAAACTTTGAAATCACTCTGCCCAGCAGCCGTGTCTGGGATGTAGTTCTGCCACATTTCCCACGAATACAACTCTGTCTGGTAATGTTACATGATTATCTCATAGCGTGGTGAATGTGCAGGTCACAACTTGTCCACCAGAGCGTTTTGGAGTTGTTGGATTGTGTATTTGATGAGTTTGATGAGGAACAGGGGACCTGTACCGTTCACCTCCATTGTGTTCACTGAGCAGCTCGCGTCTCTGCCCCGCTGATCTCAAAACAACATGCACCAATAATTAAAGGCAGTGATTAATGGTGATAGGAGAATTTGCAAAAATGTTGAACTATCCTTTAAAGACTCTGCAGCAGCACCGCTCTGCTTCTAATAACAACACCCTCGCATCCGACTCTGTCTCAGTCCACAGGCCTCGTCGTTTCTCTTTGGCCTGCCTCGCTGCCGCCTCCTCCTCTCTCTCTCTCTTTTCTTGGCGTGTCATCTGTCTGGGCAGGAACTTGTTGACTCAGCTTTGATCCTTCCCTCAGACGTCCACACACCCACACATTAGTCCAGCTATCTTTGTGGAGTGACCACTCTTTGACATAATGTGCGTAGTAGCCTCTTTCTATTGTATAACTTTAACCACTACGTCCAAATGCCTAAAAAAAAAAAAATATTAGTTTGGTTATTAGAGTTCTTTTTTATTTTTATTTTTAAACTTGTATTATTTGTAAAGAGAAAAAATGATAGAAGGAGAAAAGAAATGAATGAATACATGAATTTAGTGAAGAGAATAGATTTTTTATTCTTTTTAATGATGTTCATTTAGCATAACTTGCCTGTTTACCCCTGTGGGTGTGGGATTATACTGTACTGCCCAAGTCGGTGGTCACAACAATACCTACATTTAAGCCTGATTGCCTAATGTAATGGGGCTACAGTATGCAGGCTTCAGTGATGCAAGCAGTTTAATTGGACCTTAATACAACCTCACTTCAGTTTTTAATACATCATGCTGCTGACCCAAATCTCTGACCTGCCTGTTAAACCTGTTGTTTGGTTTGTTTTCTGTGATCAGTGGAGTTTTCTCTGCAGCATGTAGAGGCAGAGTAGAGTATGTGATGGTGCAGATTTGTGCACGCTGTGTCCTGAACAGAAACGAAACTGGCTCGGTTTATACTTATTTTGGAATTGGTAATGAAGCCCATTTGTCAAGTTTTGCAGCTTTTGGGCAAGAATTTGAGAAATGAAAGCCAGGAATCAGTCCTCGGATGCACTTCTGGTTGTGTTCCTCCTCCTGTTTCATCTTGTGACGCTGCTGCAACAGATTATGGTTCATTCCGAGGTCAGGTTGTTGTGTCGATAACTGCAACTGATTCAAAGGAGAGTGTATGTAATCAACACGTTACAGTGTTTTCCAAAGACGATGTGGACCGGCTGCGTGTTGAGGAGTAATATGAGGTGAATGAAGTGTCTCTTTGTCTGGAGCCAAGTGACACATTTTCTCTTGCTCTACAAACCTGTAGCTCCTCAGGTGACTGGTGGTGGTAACCTGACGCCATGCTCTAGTCTAGTCTGTGACCTTATACACATTTCCTTTAAAGGGATAGTTCACCCAAAATTCAAATTTCACTCATTATCTACACACCCTCATGTCGACTAAGAGCTGGATACCACTTTTCTTCGTCCAAAAAGACACACCAAAAAACATCCAAATACCTCCATACTGCTCGTCTGTAATGTCCGTCTTGTATTGAAGCCCTGACATGAGAAATTGTTCCGAAAAAAATGAAATAAGTCTATATTTTAAAGCAGATATCAGCGATCTGGTCGTTTTGGCTAATGACACATCAAAAAACTTTTGAAACCAAGTTACATCAAGTCACCTCCATAGCTTCCAGGCAACCTGTAACTCGTGTTTTTCCGTCCTGTTGCCTGTGAAAGCGTAACTTCCGACCCGTGAAGTACCAGATCGAATTGACTTTCGGAAAAAAAATTAAATAAGTCTCAGGCATCTATTTTAAGTCACCACATTGCATCCCTTGGCTGCACACACAGCCCTTCATGCCGTTCTCTCTCCTCATTGGATAACACTTGTATCCCACGAGGAAAGTTTTCTCCTCGGTTTACAGCAGAGCAGAGTGACGGAGAGAGCTTGCTTTAAGCTTGTTTGTTTTTTGGTGTGTCTTTTTGTCCATTGACAACCATTGTAACTCAGAGCAGGAACGGTGGAATCTGAAAATTCTCACAGCTCTTAGTCGACATGAGGGTGAGTAGATAATGAGTGAAATTTGAATTTTGGGTGAACTATCCCTTTAACTTATGGACATGAGTCATGACTTCTGACTCCGACTGAATCGAAGCTTGCTCTGCGTTTATTTTTTGTAGAGCTCTAACTCTAAGCTGCCGAGCCGAGGTCTCCGGGTTCAGGGTTGTTATCTGAGCTCCGTCACTCCGACCACAGCTGATGTGGCCGGTTGCCGCAGTAAGGACCGTACTTGGGTTTCCTTCATAAGATGACGTGCAGAGTTGGATATCCAACAGGAAACAGTCGAGTGTGATGTTCTTCAGGCGTGTGTGCTCCTTCTGATACTTGTTATTTCTCACAGTTCAGATAGAGATACTGACGTCGGACGGCAGCAGCTGAGCCACAAGCTTCCAGTTCAAACACTTCTTCTTCTTCTTCTTCTGTATATTTAGATCGCAATTATAATGATCTTTACATCTGACCTTAACACCTACCGCACTGGATCCTTTACATGCATCTAAATATCCTTAAGTGCCGTTAGCATGCTCTTCTTTTGGAAAAAGGTTCTTCTATTACACGTTACGCCACCGCTATAGACACTTGAACCCCACAGACTTAATTAGCAAGTCATCCATTTACCGTTCAAGAATAGATAGTTATATATGAATGTGTATGTGTTAACAGGCTCGCAGGAAGGGCCGTCTATGTTTAGTGCACCCTGAGGAACTTGCAGAGTCATGAATAGCAGACTGTAAGTTAGAAAATGGGCTGTTTTGTAAGCAGCTACAGTACATGAGTCATGGAAGCAGAGTGCACACAAAAACAAAGCAGAACAAGATGAAATGATTTTTTTTATTAGATTTAAAAGTAATGTAATGTTGCTTTCAGTTTATTTGATGTATTACAGTAGATGACAGCATAAGTTTTCACTAAAAGTCTCATTTGTGCAGGTAAAAGGCTATTGAATCAAGTCAGGTGGACAAAGTTGACTTGATTCAAATGCATAGAGAAGTTTTCACTAAAACATACAGTAGATCTTAATAGAAACACGTAGATCTATCATAAGTTTAGTTTATTTTGGTCTTTGGTTTGACGCAGCACCTCACTGTGCAATAGAAATTACAACTCAACATAAATACAGCAACTAGACAAGGTGACAAAACAGAAATAAATGAATAAATAGACATTCAGACAGAAGATGTGTAGGTCGAAGCATGGATTATTTACATTATGCAAACTACTGTTTCATTTTTATCAACAAACAATGATAGAAGTCAAGTAAAGTAGCAGAAACGTTCCAGTCAGGAAAACAACACGACCCAAGGTGAAGAGGACAGGTACGGTACGTGTGCATGTTTCGCAATGGAAACAAACAGGAAGTTTGTCATCGTAGTTTCTCAGCTGCAGAAGTGGACGTGACTCACACACACACACACAAACACACACTGACTAACACACACAGCTGATGGAGACAATTAAAAGGTACCTTGAAAACAAATAGCGGAGTTTCCATCTGTAGCTGCCCCCCCCCCTCCCTCCTCCCCCATGCCACCCCCCTCCAGCTCTGACTCACAACTGAACATGTTTTTAAGTCTCTAGTGTTAAAATAATCCTGTGATCCACAAACACAATCTGCTCATAGCCATAATTTGATAAAATGTAAACAACCATAGAGGATGCAGTGAATCCATGGCAACATGATTCTTCCTGTTTATGTACATGGCCGACGTCAGCTGAGTTGCACAGCGCGTTTACATGGACTTGAGTATCCCGGTTATGATCATATTCCGGATACTGCGTTTACATGAACGCAGAGAAACCCGTTTTCTTTCAGAGTTCCTCAGGCAGCAAAACCCTGGTTTCTGAGATCGGGAAACACAAAAACGGGATACTCAAATATCCGATCTTATCCGGGATACTCAAATCCATGTTTACGCACTGACAGTCTCAGTTCATGATCATGTTCCCATGATCATAATGAATTACTTAAAGGGATAGTTCAACATTTTGGCAAATTGGCCCATAGCCATAATCCCTATAGTCATAGCAGTAGGTTCGTTACCTTTAATTGTCGGTGCAAGCTATTTTTAGAACGGCGGAGCAGAGCCGTGAGCTGCTCAGAGCTACTCTACAGAGGCTCATGGGATTTCTTGGTTTCCCTCATCAAACTCATCAAATACACAATCCAACAACTCCTGGTGGACAATGCTCACCACACTGAGATAATGGACAGAGTTGTTTTAGAGGGAAATACGGAGACTGCTTGATGAAAAACTGCTCCCGACGGGAACGCACATCAGCGGCTTAGCATGATGTTTATTTTATTTGGAGGTTTAATGCCACCTGTTGTCTAACAAGAAGCCATGGCTGCTTCTTTGCTCTTTTTTTAATCACTCTACAGCTAAGTCATTATAATAACCTCATGAATTTGTAATATAGAGCTCTTGTGTGTTCTTAGATGAGCAGGCGCACAGTTTCAAGACCATGATGTTGTGTAATGATCTCTCTCCTACCTCCTATTATATGTCTGTCTATTCTAGTACATATTAATCTTATTGCCTAACGGTGTATTTTACGTTAAAAAGCCCACACTGTCGGTTAGAAAAACTCAGAACGAACATCGTTACCCACAAACTTTTCCGTTCCGCCGGAACGAGCGTGAAAAGCAGTTGAAGCGTAAACAATGGAAGTAATTAAGATTTCAGTTAGAGATGAAACATCAGACGTCGTATAAACTGGGAATAGTTGAGGCTGAAAAAGCCGTTAAACCGTCATTACAGAGCGAGACATGAGAGCAGCTAAAACATCTCAGTATCTGCATCGTCCACATGATCTGAAGAGACCGTGACTCACACACACACATGCAATTTTGGTAACAGAAACTAAAATTAGTACTTCCTGTACCAAGACGTGCCCTTCCAGATGTGGTCATATACAGCTTCCAGAGGTTTCCGTCTTTCCCACAGCCCTTAGACTCAGCGTATACAGTACAGTACTATCAGCACACACAAGCTTTACTCTGTATATATACTATGCTGTATTTATATTTTTCTTGACCCTGTGAGTGAGTTCACAGTGTTTCATGTCTGGACATCAGGGCCAAGCACAAGTAGGGCAGCCGGTCTCCGCGGTGACATCAGGATGTTATTTCCCAAACAAATCCCAGAATTTCCTTTTTTTTCCCCCCCCTCCAAATCGTTGTGTCCTATAGCTTTGTTCACTCCAGGGATAATGGATTAGATCCAGAAAGGATAAATAACCCGGGTCCGTCTTTTACAAAGCAGTTACACTCCAGAGGCCAAACATATTAAAGGGATAGTTCACCCAAAATTCAACATTCTTTGTTTGACATGAGGGTGAGTAGATAATGAGTGAAATTTGAATTTTGGGTGAACTATCCCTTTAACTTACCCCATGTTTTATTACGTTCTGTTTTCCAAACAAGGAAGCAAACACTAAATTTTTCATCTTGTGTATGTGAGTGAGTTTGTGTGTGTGTGTGTGTGTGTTGGGGCTGAGTAGTAATGTAGAAGCTGCCGTCCGCTGCCTGGTAGCTGAGACCTGAGACCCCCACTGGGAAAGTGGTGTGTGAGTATGGATTAGTGTGTGTCTGTGTGTGTGTGTGTGTGATGGGATGTGTGACTGGCACAAAGTAAGAATGAAACCAGGTGTCGTCCCAACGCTGCCATGACGCACACTCGCCTGTACACGGCGGCGAAACATCCACCGCTTGACAGCTGATTTTGTTTCAGTCTTGATGGATTGCAATGTGTGTGTGTGTGAGATGCGATAGTGTATGTGCAGGTGCTTACATGTCAGTGTGTGTGTGTGTGTAACAGTATCCCTCTCCCAGCTCTCCTCCAGCTGATTCCATGACTGTAATAGTGAGAATAACGCTGAGCGGCTTCCAGCGATCAGGACCCGATACTGAGCCACGACAGAGATGTTATCCAGGAAAACCCTCGCTATCGGTTTCACATAACCAGAGAATCTGTTGCCGGGTAGACTCTCGGATCTTGGATTAAATCATTGATAAAAAAAAAAAAAAAGAAGAAGTATGAAAACACTCTAAAAAAAATGCATGATAAAGTATTATTGTAATATTTACCATATCTTACTGAGATAAAGTGGGTTTTTATTTACTTCTGCAACTAAATTATTTAGTAAACTTTAATTTTCCTATTTTATCTAAGATACAGTTCCTAAGTCACTTCTAGCAGACTGAGAACAAGTAGAAGTGTTCGACATGTCGGTTCAGTTGCATTTCTATTTGTTTTAAGTACAGTTTTCACAGAAACACTCAGAGCAGTTGAAGCAGCTGAAGTGTCGGTTTAACAGCTGAGGTGTCGACTGATGGTTGAGGCTGAGAAACCACTGAACCTCGAATGATGGAAGCAACAAAAGTTGGAGTTTGTCTCCAACAGCATACAGGAGGTGCACTGGAGGTATCAGCTGTTATGTGAGCTGTGAAAAGAAGATGAAATCACATTTATTGTGTTTTTAAAGTGACTACAAGGAAGTATTTCAACACTACATTTCCCATGAGCCTCATTTGTCGAGAATGTTTTCATTCATCATTCATAAACAATGGCAACTAGCGATCTGGCGATTATCATATTTTGACAATTGTTTCGTTCATGAACTTGCATTGTCCCATTTTAAATAAATTGAATTGAATTGAATCATATTTTGAAAATCGATCAAAATCGAAGCTTCAACGGCCGGGGGGTGCGTGACGTAACGTAACGTCTCACTATGTGCTATCAAATAAAGGTGAAAAAAACAAAAAACTATGAAGACAAAATTATATATTTATCAAAAATGGACCCATTAACAAGTCTCTTTAAAGGGATAGTTCAACATTTTGGCAAATTGGCCTATTGCCATAACCCCTATAGTCATAGCAGTAGGTTCTTTACCTTTAATTGTCGGTGCAAGCTATTTTTAGAACGGCGGAGCAGAGCCGTGAGCTGCTCAGAGCTACGCTACGGATGCTAAAGGAATTTCTTGGTTTCTCTCATCAAACTCATCAAATACAAAATCCCAAAACTCAAACGCATTCACCACGCTATGAGATAATAATGGAACCTTATGAAACGGAGCCATTTTCCAGGTAAATACAGAGTCTGCTTGCTGAAAAACTGTCCCTGAACGCAACACGCATCAGCATCAGCGGTTTTGCATGAATTTACCTCTAAAACAGCTCCGTCTCGTAACGTTCCGTGATTATCTCATAGCGTGGTGGATGTGCAGCGCACAACGTGTCCACGACAGCGTTTTTGAGTTGTTGGGTTGTGTATTTTATGAGTTTGATGAGGGAAACCAAGAAATCCCATGAGCCTATGTAGCGTAGCTCTGAGCAGCTCACGGCTCTGCTCCACCGTTCTAAAAATAGCTTGCACCGACAATTAAACGTAATAAACCTACTGCGATGACTATAGGGATTATGGCAATGGGCCAATTTGCCAAAATGTTGAACTATCCCTTTACGTGCTGAGCTGAAAACAGTTGAAGTGACCATAAGCTGAACTGCAGGATGTGAAGGCAGTTGAACTGGGTGGATCTGAAGCCTCGGTGAAGATAAAGTGTCCCCTCGTTCTGTGGTGTTATCATCACACTGTAGGTATGAATACCTTTTAAAGATAGTTTAAACGTCCTTCACCTATAATAAGAAACCGTCATCACTCTGTTGCCGTCTAAGGAAACTCTGCTGCTGCTTTTTCCACGGACATGCGAAGAGTTCCTGAAACAAATGAGTTCATTCGACCGACAACAAGTGTCAGTTTCAGCGGCGGTCGTCACCATCCTCCATTTTCTTATAGAGCGTTTAACACCTCGCTTCAAACGGCTCCAGCTATGGTGTTAATATGCGCAAATGCTCAACTGTCAAGTAAATAGACACTGATACTTAACGTTATTTAAGACCGACAGACTTTGGAGAGGAGACAAAAGAGCAAACAAGTCAATAATTTATTGTGGGCCTTTGCAAAAAAAACAAGTTATGTGTTGCAGCCTCTTCTAACCTTTCAAAGCGTCATCAGATACTGGTTACTCAGCTCTACTCGAGGGAGATAAGATCAAAGAATGAAACGAGGAAGCAGGAATTTTCATGAGGGAACTGGAAAGCGATGTTCTGTTGATAGAGGGTCAGCTTCCTCCTGCGGATCAGTGAGAGGTGAAGTGGAGGGACGAGGGATGTAGGCTACACTCTGAAAACCTGCAGGACCTCAGGGTTAAGCAGGTGGAAGATGAAATGGTGACATGAAAACAAGATATTTTAAGCAATATCAGTGTTTTTTTGTTTTTTTTTTAGTTTTCTACAGTTTTAGAGAGAAAAAAAAAGAAACAAAGCAGCAGCCTGTAGAAGAATGGGAAACCCAGGAGACTGGAGCTCTCTGATAACTTTGACCAAGGTGTCAGACAAGATATTTACTGTACTATTTACACGCTGTGATAGTAGCTACATTATAGTGGGTTTAAATGTGTTTTTTTTTTTTTTGCCTGTGGGAAAGGGGAAACGTATAGTAGCATGCAGAAGTTTGTGGACCCCTGGTCTAAGTTTCTGTTATGTGAACAGTTCAGCAAGTGGAAGATGAACTGATCCAAAAGGCATAAAGTTTCAGGTGACATATTCCCTTTTACATTTTAAACAATATATACAGTATATGTTTTAAATTTAGATATTTTACATTTTCAAAATGACTGAAAAGGCTCCACAGCAAAGGTTTAGGCCCCCTGCATAGTTAGTACCTAGTAGCCCCCCTTTGGAAACTATCACAGTGTGTAAATAGTAAATATCTTGTCTGATACCTTGGTCAAAGTTATCTGAGAGCTCAAGTCTCCTGGGTTTCCCATTCTTTTGCAGGCTGCTGCTTTGTTTCCCTTTTCACTCTGAAACTGTAGAAAACAAAAAATAATACACCGATATTGATTAAAATATTGCAAAAAGAGTGTTTTATATTTAACTTTAGGCCTTTTGGAGATCATTTCATCTTCCACTTAGTGAACTGTTTCTAACATTAACAGACATTTTTGACCTCAGGTGCCCAAACTTTTGCATTGATGCCACTGTCTCCTCTCCATCTTGTGCCTCCTCGACAACTTGTGTGTGATTGTGGGCTGCAGGAAACCACACACACACACACAGTCGCAGTGTTTCAGAGCTTCTCCCATGACTGCTCAGCTGAACCCGTCCAAGAGCGCGCTCAGTCATAATCCCATCAGGCATTCAGCGGAGCCGGAGCCGGAGCGAGGAGGAGGAAAATATCTTTGTTGTGAAGGAAGGAGAACATGTGTGCAGCTTAATTGATGACTGTTTGTTGTTGTCTTTGTTGTTGTTGTTGTTGGCCGGTGTCGGTGTGGGACGTGTGGTCAACGCAGTGCGTCTCTCACAGAGCGCAGCAGCAGGACACGACTCTTCTGTCTATATGAGGCAGCGCGTCGACCTCTGCAGTTTATTTTCAGTGCGAGCTGCACACATTCCTTACGTTGGGAATGTGACCTCCCCTTTTATACCGTTTCTAAATGTTTCCACCACACGGCATGACCTCGTGTTTTGCCAGAAGATAATGCAAATAAGTAAACAACTGTTTGTTTAATGATAAGCTTTTAATAAGGGACAATACATTCTTTAGCTGTGCAGCGTAAAATTGAACTTGTGATGTGTTTTTCAGCTTTTTACTTGTCACGTTTTGTTTGGATTTCCTGAGTCTTGATGCAAACTCTTCAGATATTAACTGGTGTCCTACAGTATGTTTTACAACTAGTTACTATAGCTCAATACTTTGCCTTTAAATTCGAGTTTTGCTGCTTTCTGCTGCCGAGTTAAAGCCAAAACAATCAGAAAGATGCTAAATAGATAAATAATGAAATATTCAACTTATTTTATATCAATATTTTATGTTTTTCAGCATGATAGCGTGATAACTGTTGTCCTGTTAGCTATACTTTTCCTTTTTATTAGCGTTTTTCCTGCTGCTTCTACAAACAAGGTTGATCGTGTGACCATAAAAACTGAATCAAAACCAAAACAATCGTCAGAAAAACCTCTGTTGAACCGAGACAATCTGCATCTTGGTGATAATTCTCTGTGGTTAATTCCCCCCCGTTCTCTTCACAGAGTCATCTGATCCATTGTTGCTATAAATATTGTGAGTGGCTTTTGAAAAACCAGCGTCAGTGTCTGATTAATTTATTCATGAAGCAGTCTAAAGTGTCTCGACCCGTTTTTACACAACAATAACAGGACCTGTCTCCAGATCACATGGGCAGACATTGTGATTTCACAGCGGATGGTCATTTTTTCTTCACAATTGCACTTAATTTTGATTTGATAATGTGATTTTTGTTGAAACAGAATATGATTTGTTCACCAAAGCGTCTCTAATGCAACACAACATTTACTTTAACAAAAAGCAAAGACATTTTTCTATTTCTATTCTCTTGTGTCTAAAAATCATCTTTCTTTGTTTCAGGAGCAGCCCGACATGGTGACACGCACATTGTAGAAGTCTAGTGAGGAAGGAGCGATCAGGAGAGGAGGAAGAGGAGGAGGAGAAGGAGAAGAAGAAGAGAGTGAGTGTTAGCGGGTGACGGCGGGAGACACCGGTGACCGTCGGGCCAGATGGGCGAGACGGAGGATGAACGCACGGCGCAGGCCAGCAAGCTCTTTGAGAACTTCGTCCACGCGTCCACCTGCAAGGGGACGCTGCAGGCCTTCAGCATCCTGTGCAGGCAGCTGGAGCTGGACCCGCTGGACTACAGCAGCTTCTACAGCTCGCTGAAGGCCGCCATCAGCACCTGGAAGGTCAAGGCTCTGTTCGCCAAACTGGACAAACGGGCGCAGCACAAAGTCTACAGCCAGAACAAGGCCTGCCAGGGCACCAGGGTGAGAGATGATATGGTGACATCATGCAATGTGAACAGTTAAAGGGATAGTTCAACATTTTGGCAAATTGGCCCATTGCCATAATCCCTATAGTCATAGCAGTTGGTTCGTCACCTTTAATTGTCAGTGCAAGCTATTTTTAGAACGGTGGAGCAGAGCGGTGAGCTGCTCAGAGCTACGGAGGCTAATGGGATTTCTCGGTTTCCCTCATCAAACTCATCAAACTCAATCCAACAACTCCAAAACGCTCTAGTGCACAAGTTGTGACCTGCACATTCACCACACTATGAGATAATAACAGAACGTTACCAGACAGAGTTGTTTTAGAGGTAAATACAGAGACTACTTGCTGAAAAACTGCCCTCGATGGGAATGCGCATCAGCGGTTTTGCATGAATTTACCTCTAAAACAACTCTGTCTGGTAACCTTCTGTTACTATCTCATAGCGTGGTGAATGTGCAGGTCACAACTTGTCCACCAGAGCGTTGTGGAGTTGTTGGATTGTGTATTTGATGAGTTTGATGAGGGAAACCAAGAAATCCCATAATGAACCTCCGTAGCGTAGCTCTGAGCAGCTCACGGCTCTGCTCCACCGTTCTAAAAATAGCTTGCACCGACAATTAAAGGTAACGAACCTACTGCTATGACTATAGGGATTATTTATTTGCAGTTTGCCAAAATGTTGAACTGTCCCTTTAAGCAAGTGGAAGATGAAATGATCTCCAAACGGATGACACATTTCCTTTACATTTTAAACAATATTGTATAGTTAGTATAGTTAGCACCTAGTATTTTAACAGTGACAGAGACAAAATATTATCATCATATAAAGGTTATAAATGAATTTACATTTGATTTAAAAGTGAAATAAGAGCAACGATCAGCAGGTGATCAGATACTTATGTTCCCCGCTGTACAACCATGAATAGCAGGAATTAGACACAACTCACAATCGGCTGTAGCAAAGTGGTCAGTAAACATTTAATTACCAACATTTATCCACAACGTGTTGTTCTATCGAGTGGAAACGTACAACATGTGCCTTTTTTTATTCTCTTTATTTGTCCAAATACCCAATTAGGACCTTCGCCAGTGCGGATTTGTTCGGAAAATAGATTACACAAGTGGATTACTTCTGCAATTATATGCAAATAATTAATTAGACCTAAGTAATTCCAACGTTGAGAGGCCAAATTAATGAGATTTATTGCACATAGCTTGAAACAACTCGATTAGTGTAATTTATGATTAAAGGAATTAACCCTATTTCTAGGAGAAACACACTTATGAGTACGTGGGGGCACGGTGAGGAAATTAGAGCGTCACATTTCATACATTTCATGACGCGCTGATCTCTTTTGTTGTCGGCCCATGTCTAAGTAACACGAGCAGCACATTGAGCGTAGCGCTGCAGGAATGTCTTCGTATCTGAAGGAAAAGATAAGACGTCCAGAGGGGAAAGAGAGAGGCCAGAGACTCGCAGAGGGAAGATTAACACAGATGGGCTGGGCTGAGGTTTGGCCAAAAATAACAGCTCAACTATTATCCCAGACAATTTTTTTTTCCTGCAGAAAACGTCTATTTGAAGAAAAAAAAGAAAAGAAGCGCTGTTACTGGGTGGGAGCTCCTCTGCTCTGTGGTTTTTCCTGTATCTAGGGCAGATGAGTCGGCAATTTGGAAAATTTGTTTAACTTTGTTTACGGCGTATTCTGTTCGGTTAAATAGAGGATGGCACAAATCGTACTCCCAAAAGTCATTAACCCCTCGAAAAGAAAAAAAAAAACTGTTGAACTGACCTTTCCCAGATGGCTTTTGTGTAGCTAATTGTTTTTGCCAGTGGATTTTTTCCTCTGTAACCGTGAAATGGCTAACTGCACGTTGATCTGGGAAATGAGACGTTGGCTGTAATCATGAGACTTTCCAGACACTTTTCATACTTTTCTTCCCATTTATGTTTTTTTTTTTTTTTCCTTCCTCAGTCCAGAAGCAGATCAATCAACTTCACACAGAACCTCTGTTATACAATATGTACTGTACAGTGCATGGTCTGAAGTGTGTGATACAGGTGCATTGCCCTTTAATTTTTTCATTGGAGTGTTACATCGGCATCGTCCAATATTCGCCTCATTGACTGGCATTGGACATCGTAAAACACACTGATGACAGCGGCCGATGTTTATCTGCTATGTGGCATATTGTGCTGACTGGAAGGGGAAGCCTGTTTTGTTTTTTTTACCACCAAGATGCCAAATGCACGTTCAGTTTCTCAAAGTTAAGTGAGCAAAAAATGCCATTTTCTTGTAAGAAAAATGCAGATATCTTGGTTTCCTTTACACAAAAGAGGAATAAACGACATGTGTAGCAGCATCGGTCATCAGCCACATTGCTATTTTAAACATCGGGATCAGTTCATCCCTAGTTTTGCTATTACAATGAGAGTAGAGAGAGTCACACCTGCATTTCCTTTTTGTTTTGCATTGGGGAACAATTAGTGTCAATCATGTGCATCGTACTGTTACAGGTTTATTGAGTCACTTTGCCTCTGCAGGTAGAATCAGTTTGTGATGTGCAACTGGAGCGCAGAAGCTGTTTTGACTTATGCATGAAGGGAAAAGGAAACGGCAAAATAGACACTGCAGGTTAAAGTGGACGTTGACACAAAAGGATGAAAGTGAAATCTGGTTTACACACAGTTTATTGCAGCCTGTGAATAATTGTTTCCATTTTAAATTCTGACTCTTGATTTCTAATTGTTCTGTCATGTCACAGTTGTACTTTTCCTTTTATGTCCTTGTCGTACTTAATACAAAGAATTAATAGTTATTAGTCAGAGTTGTGTGTTTGACGTCCCCGCCCTTCGTCTCCTCCAGTGTCTGATCATCGGCGGCGGCCCCTGCGGTCTGCGTACGGCCATCGAGCTCGCCCTGCTGGGCTGCAAGGTGGTGGTGATCGAGAAGAGAGACACCTTCTCCAGGAACAACGTGCTGCACCTCTGGCCCTTCACCATCCACGACCTCAGGGGCCTCGGGGCCAAGAAGTTCTACGGGAAGTTCTGCGCCGGCGCCATCGACCACATCAGTGAGTGTCTACACGTGGTTTTTACAGGATTGTTCAGAAAAATTCAAAAAAGATAAATTCCTAGAAACCACGGTGGTGTTTTATTAAAGAGAGAAGAGACCGGGGACTGAAGCTGAACTTTTAACTCTTCTTCCATCTTCCACATCTGTGTCAGTTTTTTTCTCCTCAGCAGACGAGTTTGCTGCGGTTTGTGTCTTCGGTTCGTGCGTCTCCGTCCCTGTTGGGATGTTTCCATTGGCACGTCTTCGTCTCCAGCTTTAGTAACGGTGTCATGTATTAATACCTCCCGTCAAAGATGAGCTCTGCTGCTTGTCATCGTTCGTCTAGGTGCAAACACGTCTTCCTCCCACAGAGAGCACCTGAATATATATAAGTTATATAAATGATATTTACGGTGAGAACTTGGCCTCATTCTAGGAATATGATCTTGTGTTTTATTCTGTTAAAACCAGAGTGTAATGGTGCATCATGGTTGTGTAGGGATACGCTGATCATGTGAATCTGATACTGTCCTGCATTAATTTCTATTATAGCTCACTGACTGTATTGTTGTTTTTATGCAAAAGTAACATGAGATCAAGAATCATCTGAAATTAACCAAGGTTAATGGATTGATTATGGTCAATATAGACACCAACACAGATACAGTGTGTACATACAGTACTGATACTGTCTCATCATCAGAATTGACATTTCTTCTGCTAAAAACCGAGTTTACAAAGTGCTCGTAAGCAACACGTCCCTGTCTTTCGTCTCCTCCAGTGTCTGATCAGCATCATAAATGCAGTTTAAAGGAGCTATTTGAATGTTTTTACTATTGTTACTAGGAGTGGGTAAAAATATTGATTCATCAATGCATTTGAAATATATTTTTTACCAATTAGATATTGATTCAATAAATCATCTGAATCAATTCAAGCAAGCTTTGCCTTCCACGCCCTTCCCTTTGGTCGGAGCTCGCTGTCCTTTGCAGGACAGAGGCTGAATATATGAGTTATATAAATGATATTTACGGTGAGAACTTGGTCCCCTGTTAAAACCTCCAGCAGTCATGGTTGTTAGGGATACGCTGATCATGTGAATCTGATACTGTCCCATTAATTTCGCTCACCAAAAGTAACATGAGATCAGTCTGAAATTATTAGTGAGCATCAGCACCAGCAGCCGTTTACCTGCTGGTCCAGTAGAAACGATGTGAGTTCACCATCAGACTTAATTCCTTCACTCAAACAGGGTTGGAAACAAGGCGAGTGGTAAATTTTAACCAGTTATCCCCGTCTTGTATCTTTCTATTACTGACTCATGTAGCGTCCGCCAGTGAACGACCCTGAGGATGTACACTGGGGCTCGTGGCTCGTAAAGGCAACAAATGGCAGAAGCTCGTCTTCAAAAATTATCAGCTATTTATCATTTATATAGAGTATCATGGAAGAGTAAAGATTGAGGAAGAGCTGGACACGCTTTATAATCCAAGTGTTTGCCGTCAGGATTTAAATTGTTTCCAGTTTGAACCTAACGACATCAAAGAGAGAGGACAGCTGCCACTCTCACTCACAGCTCCGTCCTGCTGCCGCTCGAGTTGGTGATGACTGAAGTCATTTTTCAACTCGTCAGCTTCTCTTCTTCTGGATATAAAGTACGTGTGTGTGTGTGTTTGTGTGTGTGTTTGCTGCAGGTATCCGTCAGCTCCAGCTGATGCTGCTGAAAGTGTGTCTGATCCTGGGGGTGGAGATTCACGTCAACGTGGAGTTCGTCAAACTTGTGGAGCCACCAGCGGAGCAGACTGATGACAGTGAGTCAGTGTGTGTGTGTGTGTCTGTGTGTGTGTGTGTGTGGTGCTGTCTGATGTGTACGTTACAGGGTCATGAGTGGCGCTGACGTGCAGACACTCTCCTGCATATTTCAGCTATATATGGACGCCTCGCTGCTCACAACATATGCTGAAGTGATCAGAATTTATCGCAAACTGTGTGGAAAAGAACTAGCTCTATTGATAGAGTCTGCTGATTGCTACTGTTTTGCTTTTTTTTAAAGGGATAGTTCAACATTCTGGCAAATTGGCCCATTGCCATAATCCCTATAGTCATAGCAGTAGGTTCGTCACCTTTAATTGTCGGTGCAAGCTATTTTTAGAACGGCAGAGCAGTGCCGTGAGCTGCTCAGAGCTACGCTAAGGAGGCTAATGAGATTTCTTGGTTTGCCTCTAAAACAACTCTGTCTTGTAACGTTGTGTTATTATCTCATAGCGTGGTGAATGTGCAGGTCACAACTTGTCCACCAGAGCGTTGTGGAGTTGTTGGATTGTGTATTTGATGAGTTTGATGAGGGAAACCAAGAAATCGCATGAGCCTCCGTAGCGTAGCTCTGAGCAACTCACGGCTCTGCTCCGCCGTTCTAAAAACAGCTTGCACCGACAATTAAAGGTAACAAACATACTGATATGACAATGAGCCAATTTGCCAAAATGTTGAACTATCCCTTTTAGGGTCCAGAAATATGCACACTAAATTTTATGTGGGGACTTTCTCACTAAAACACAACACAACTGTCCCTTCAGTCAGGAAATAATCACATAAATCTCATGTGGTCAGAAAAGAGGAAATGGTTTCACAAATCAAATCAGCGCTTCCCCAGCTCCCTGTCGTTTGTACTCTTCTTCTCTTAAATGTGTTATGGTGACGTGACGGTCGGCTGCTTTTTGTCCCGTTCTTCCCTCCAGGCCCCGGGTGGCGAGCCGAGGTCCGGCCCTCCAGCCATCCGGTCTCAGACTTCGACTTTGACGCCGTGATCGGAGCCGACGGCCGCAAAAACACATTAGACGGTGAGAAAGTTACAGGAATCACACACTGGACATGGACGGGTCCTGTGAGGTCATGTGTGGCGTTTTCTTATGGGTCAAAAAAATGAGTTCTTAGAAAAAGTTTGGTCATTGACCTACATTCGCCCTCCAGTCAAAGAAGTGTTTGTTTTTCTTTTTTGATGGAAATGAGGCTGGGTGTCGCAAAGCTGCTTTCAGTCACTGGGGTAAAGCATTTCCTGTTGACATAGTTTTAACTGGAGGCTTAATTGTTTGTATTGGGTCAGTGTTGCCTATGTAAGAGTGTGTGTGTGTGTGTGTGTGTGCGCTGGGTTATGAAGTGTTGCAGAGCTTTGTTAGTGTTTTGTGTAAGTGTCTGGTTTGTGTGTTTATGTTTGCTGACACATAAAGTAACCGATTCCTTCAGAGCTAAACATGGTCCTCTAGTAAAACCATCGACTCCAGATCGCTCCATGTCTCTCTGGTACGACGGAGAATTAGGGCCACATTGAGAAGAAACTTTATTTTCACAGACTTTGAGAGTTAAGTCATTGTTTTACGAGAATAAAGTGTAAAATTTTATGAAAAAAAGCAGTGAGTTCCTCCATATCCGCCTGGTTCTTTCTGCAGAATAGATGCATTTTCTTGCATCTTCTTTTCAAAGTCCTGATACCGATGACAACGACACGTCACCACTTGGTTTTAACCAAGCTAATAGGTCAGAGTCTCCCATTGGATAATTACTGCATGCATAATTATGTTTCAACTTATCTAACTCTAACTGATGCAGTCTCATTTCTTAAACAACCATGTTGCAGAAGACGCATCCTGTGGTTGTGGAGAAGATGTTAATCTGTTGCAGAAGGGTTGAATTATTGGCATCAAGCAAATAAAACATCTAAGGAGATTACTGAGAATACTAAATTGAGTTAAGATCTGTCCAACGCATTATTAAAACCTGGAAGGAAAGCAGGGAAACATCTTCTTAAAGGAAGAAACATGGTCTGATGTGACCTCAGAGTCCAGACCTGAACCCCATTGAGAAAAAATTAAACGCAACTCTGGACTGAAATATATGTTGTGACATTGCAGAAGCTCATTGAAACGATGCCACAGCGAATACGTGCAGTAATCAAAGCTAAAGGCGGCACAACGAAATGTTAGATGCATTGTTTATGACTTTATACTTGTAATATTATGATTTTATTCTTGTAAAAACTATGACTTTATTCTCAAAGTCTGTCGAAAAGAAAATGTTCTCAGTGTGGCCCTAACACTCCAGCTCCAGTTATCCAGTCACATCATGCATTACCTTTTAAAGAAACGTTTTCTCGGCAGGTTTCGGTCGTAAAGAGTTTCGGGGGAAGCTGGCCATCGCCATCACGGCCAACTTCGTCAACAGGAACACGACGGCAGAGGCCAAAGTGGAGGAAATCAGCGGCGTGGCGTTCATCTTTAACCAGAAGTTCTTTCTGGAGCTCAGGGAGGAGACGGGTGAGGAAAACAAACAAACATGGCATACAGACTTTTATTTATTTATTCATTTATTTACCTTTTTTTTAACTCACCTGTTGAGTGAATGTGCTTCATGATCTCAGGAATCGACTTGGAGAACATAGTTTACTACAAAGACAACACCCACTACTTTGTCATGACGGCCAAGAAGCAGAGTCTGCTGGAGAAGGGGGTCATCTTACAGGTGAGGTTGCCTTGGCACAAACACGCACACACACACACTCGTATACACAAAAATACAACACTGTATTCACTGAAGAAAACTTATATGAAAGCAGCTGCACCTGCCTTCATTCTGAACCTACAACTAACACCATTGTTGTTGTGTAAAACTAACATGGCTAAGGGAGGTGTAAGGTGGTGGAGTAAGTCTTTACTTAACGTCACTGGACTGTAATAGTTCACATACACACACACAGCTGTGTAAAGGTCACTCTGCTCTGCGGCTGTAGACTCTCTCTCCGTCTTTAAATGTCATTCTCCAAACTCCAAACATCTCTTCCACGTCACACTGTTGCTGCTTCATGCACATCATTCACTAACTCCACTGACAAACTGATCACTGACTTCACCGACTGCAACTGAAGGCGACCGGCTACGACAGCAGCTTCACAGTAAGAGAGCACGTCACACCTCTGTGCTCTGAAACACTGTTGGACTCGAAATGCACAGTCACATTAAAGGAATACTTCACCCAAAGTCGATAATTCACTGATTGTCTACTCACCGTCATGCCAAGGAAGGGTTCGGAGAACTTTCTGAGTCATCAAAACGCTTTAGGAGTTCCAGTGGGGGGGTCCGGCTGGCAACGGGTTTTCATATGATGGCGGCAGATAGAGTTCACTTTTGAATCGTCTAAAACACACACTATGAAACATCCAGTGTGTTTTGGACGATTCAAAAGTGAACTCTATCTGCCATTATATGAAAATCTGTAGCCAGCCGGACCCCACTGGAACTCCTTAAGCGTTTTGATGACTCTTAAAGTTCTCCAAACCCTTCCTTGGCTTGATGGTGAGTAATTGGGGAGTTATCGATTTTGGGTGAAGTATCCCTTTAATTAATGCAGGCTGGTCTGCCTGTTTTTAAAGCCAGAGGCTGCAGAGAGTCTAAAGGGTAATTTGGGTGAACAGGAGTGTGCGCCAGCCTGGCAGTGAGTGATTGGCCTCCGTAGGGAATGATAATGAAATGTGGCTCTAATTAGATCAACTTTCTTCCATGACCCCCATAAGCTCACAACACACTCACCCCACCTCACCCTGCACACACACACACACACACACACACTACACACAGACATTATGAGTCAGGATCGCTGCCCTCTACAGAGATTAGACTATAAATTAGTTTATTATTATTATTATTATTATGACATCAGGGAGTCGACTGGATCCCATGAGGAAGACAGCTGTTAACACTGGCACCCAGAGTGAGCCGGACTATTATCTGAAAATACACACACACACACACACACACACACACACATGAAAAAACAAAAATACTGTAGTGGCATACACACGTGGACCATGCTCTTGTTCCTTCTCTCCCTCTCTCTCTCTCTGTCACACACAAACACACACACAGGTGTTGACAGTCCGCCTCGCCGTACCCTCGGCGGTCTCTCTGTCTCGTTTTACATTAGTGCCCATTAGTGTGGAGTGATGTGTCACAACATCAGCTGTTTGTGGGGCCTCATCACTCATAATAGCTCACTGATTCAACAAACTCACCAGCTCATCCTGCCGCGGCGAAGGAAACACATCGGCCTAAAAATATGTTTCATTTAATTTCATGAGAATAATGAATCTATTTTCTGTGTCTTGTTTCCTAATGGGATTAAAACGATGCGTCTTGCCCGTGTTTACAAGTCAAAACAAAATAAGTTGGTTATTTCCCGAGTGACACAGTGGGAGGCAGTGGCGTCTCTCATGTTTAGATTGATCACTCAACTTGTCACTGCGGCCTGTGAGGAGCCATGATGGCCGACTCTGGACTCTGATTCCGCTGGTGAAATAGTAACAGCTTCACCACTGATTATTGTTACATGGCTGAAGGCCAACAACACCTAATGGATTATATTTAACCTGGATTCCTTGAAATGAATGAAAACCAGTCAGGGAACTGGGAACTAGAATGGAATAGAACAGATAAGAATGGAATGGAATGGAATGGAATAGAATAGAATAGAATAGAATAGAATAGAATAGAATAGAATAGAATGCACTAGAATAGAAGGAATAGAATGGAATGGAATAGAATGCACGAGAATAGAATAGAATGCACTGGAATGGAATGGCATAGAATAGAATGGAATAGAATAGAATGCACTAGAATAGAATGGACTGGACTGGAATAGAATAGAATAGAATGGACTAGAATGGAATAGAATAGAATGGACTAGAATGGAATAGAATAGAATGGACTAGAATGGAATAGAATAGAATGGACTGGAATGGAATAGAATAGAATGCACTAGAATGGACTAGAATGGAATGGAATGGAATAGAATAGAATAGATATAATAGTTACATTTAATCAAGTTAAATCAAAGCTGTATTGTTTTTTTCTCTCGTCTGTAACAGGATTACATAGAGACGGAGCGACTGCTGAGTCCTGACAACGTCAACCAGGAGGCGCTGCTCTCTTACGCCCGCGAGGCGGCCGACTTCGGCACAAACTACCAGCTGCCGTCGCTGGACTACGCCATCAACCACTACGGGCAGCCGGACGTGGCCATGTTCGATTTTACCAGCATGTACGCCTCGGAGAACGCCGCCCTGATCCGGGAGAAACACGGACACCAGCTGCTGGTCGCACTTGTGGGAGACAGTCTGCTTGAGGTAATGGCGCCCGACTGGTGGTGGCGCTCGCTCAGTGTGTGTGTGTGTTTAGCTGCTGTGTGTTCATGCTGGACTCGTGTTCTCCCCTTACAGCCGTTCTGGCCGATGGGTACAGGTTGTGCTCGGGGTTTCCTGGCAGCCTTCGACACGGCCTGGATGGTGAAGGGCTGGACACAAGGCAGGAGCCCTCTGGAGATACTGGCTGAGAGGTATGTGAGTGAGTGTGTGTGTGTTTTATCTTTCACTCTGTAACCTTAGATGAGCATAAAAGAGACGTCTGTGCTCTGTGATCAAGAGCACTTTGTCCGTTTGCCAGTAATATTTTGGGTCCAAAGCAAAATGCTGTTCATCCTCCTCAGAGTGATGAATATGTCCTCTAATGAGCCGCACAGTCGCCTCCAGGGGTTTTTTCTACTTTGGAAACTCCTTTTTTCTTTTCTAGAACCACTCTCAGGATAAAATGTGAATATCTCATAATGTATTGACCAGATTGCTTAAAGATGTGTGTTTTCCAAAAAAAATACCATTATATAAAGATGGAAAATGTGAAAAATCTGACCCCGAGAGGCAGCATGTGGCTCCTCAGGTCTTTGCACTTACTTTACTGTCTACAAGTCACTAAAGAGTTTTAGATGCTGAGTATATCTCTGAAATGTTGGATCCACTGTGCATAAATATTTTAAAGGGATAGTTCAACATTTTTGGCAAATTGGCACATTGCCATAATCCCTATAGTCATAACAGTAGGTTTGTTACCTTTAATTGTTGGTGCAAGATATTTTTAGAACGGTGGAGCAGAGCCGTGAGCTGCTCAGAGCCACTCTACAGAGGCTGATGGGATTTCTTGGTTTCCCTCACCAAACTCAGCTTGTGGTGCTTAGATTAAATGTTGGAACCAGGATTTACAGTAACATTGCACTAGATATCACCTGTTTCATAATCATAGTTTTTTTTTTTATTGCCTTGTGTTTTCTTATGAAGCTTTTTACTGCTGTTTTTATGCTTTTAGATTATTTCTCCAGGCCTTTGAATGGCCTCTGTGTCTGATGCTGTGGTTCTAAAAATACATTTGCTTTGCCTCCTTTTTGCCTTTTAGACTTTTCATACTTAAGTCAGCGTGCACTTTGAAGGAGATGACAAACAGCCCTGATATCACACACTGATATAAATCAAGTAGCAGTAGTCATGAGTTCACAATAACCAGCTGGGACATGTCCACGTGTGAGGGTAAATGCACTTAAAGTGATGTAGATGTCATGCTAAATGTTCTCTGACCTCTAACCCTAACCCTCAGGTGGTGAGTTTGAAGCTTCATCGTCTTGAATCTCACAGTCAAACCTACATTTATCTGCCCTGTTTGTTCCTCAGGGAGAGCATTTACCGCCTGCTGCCTCAGACCACCACGGAGAACATCAGCAAAAACTTTGAACAGTACGCCATTGATCCCGCCACCCGCTACCCCAACCTCAACTCCACCTGCGTGCGCCCACATCAGGTCAGTCCGGTGCAGCTCTTATGTAATGTAATAATAATATTAATGATAATAAACTTTTTTTTTGTAGTCTGTAGTTCAATTTACAAAGTACAGAGAGGAAAATATCTTCCGCTGTTAGTCACGGTCACGTTGGATTAAAGTGTTTACCACAAAGCTGAGACTTGTTTTGAATCTTTCCTGATACAAATGCCACATTGTGATTTTCCCTCCTGCACCATCAGCTCTGCACGGTTTCTCCAGGGCTTTTCTGTCTGTTTTTATGCAGCGTCCCAAGATTCAAACTGAACCTCAGGCTCAGTCAGGAGTGGTAGGGACGTCACAATTAGTTGTTTTCACAATTAATCGTGGTATAAAACATCACAATCAATTAATCGTAAAGGTTCCTCTATACCACGACTTTCCAAAAAGATAATGTTGGAGCCATGCACGCAGGAGAGCGCAACTCACACGGAACAACTAAACAAAGTTACACAACAACTGCGTGTGTAACTCTTGTTTTCGTTCCATGCAAGTTGCAGAACAAAGACGTACCCGAGTGGTAAAACCAAAACAGCTTGGGGAGCCTCAAAAACATGCACGAAAAAATAGCAGATCAAAGAGGAAAAGAGGAAATAAAAATATGTATCAGCACCTGCAAAGCAGAAGCAACTGCACAAATACTGGGTTGAATTACGTTAAGTTACCTAATATAACACTGAATTTTTCAATATTTCAGACGTTTCCCCTGCAGGATTAATAACTAGTCTTGTTATAGATACTTCAGATATAATGTAATAATGTTTTGACTCCATTTGATGACACCTTCATAGTGTTGTGAAATTAATTAATGTGTCATGATCGTGATAATCGTAACATCATGATTATTTCTATGACCATACCAAGAAAACTCAGGAGTCGTCTCTCTCTCTGTCTTTCTCCTCAGGTTCGTCACCTGTTCATCGACGGGCTGCAGGGCTCGTGTCACCGGGAGAAGGGAGGTCCCATCGGTCGATCAGTCAACCTGTCCAGAAAAGGTGAGACACAGAAACAAAGTTGTTTTTTTTCCCCAAAACCTCTCCCCAGCCTCCAGCTTATTGGCTACTGGGGGAATGATTATATTATAAAACCTGCTGTTGAACTGTGGCCAACGGAAACATCCAATAACCTGAGAGTTATGACACTTGATTATGATTATTTGTGGTTTGCAGTCAAGCAGCGGTGATGACTTGGCTTAACTTTGCGTTACTATGGGATCAAATAAGGGTCAAAAAGATTTTGCATTAGTTTTATATGTGTGGGAATATTTTGTGCATCTGCAAAAAAAAAAATATTGAGGGACCCACGAATTTCTAGCCTTCAAATGCGACTCTGACCCGGCAGAATTTGCTGCTCGTTGATTGGACGGTAGGTTGGCACATGGGTGGGCTGAGGGTTGATATTCATATTTGATTGATATTTCCACAGGTACAAAACCTTTTTTTACACATGCACAATATATTTTTTCAAGTACAAAACTTTATAACACATGTGAACATCATTGTGCAAGTACAAAATCTTTTGGACGCTTATTTGATCCCATACATTTCCATCCTTAGGTTCAGGGTGTGGACAAACTGTAAAAGTCAACCTGCAGATCCCTTTGACTTTTTAACCACAAAGCATTCACACCTCCGTCGTGATTAACAGCAACAATATGACTGTAGATGCATCAGCCCCGAGCCGTCGACAGCCAGGATCGGTGCCAAGTTGAGCTCCTCAGTATTTCTTCTTTGAAAGCTCCCTGTCGTCGTGTTGTAACAGTAACCTGATCCTCCACTGAGTCACCGCATCCACAGCCTCATTAACGCTGCATGAAAGAGCCGATTAAGACGCTCAGTCACTGTTTATGAAATCATCTTTGTGTTGACGCAGCAGCGCAGCATCACCTGAACCGGCTTTGAGAAAGATTTTCATAATAAACCGTAATGAACTCCTGATTTAGAGATTAAAAAGAAACAAAAACAGGTTGACACAGTGTTGAGGGGAAACTTTAGCCTTTTACCTCCGTCGCAGCAGGCCGACACGCCTCGCCATGCTGACAATACGGACAGATTTGGTTACACACCCACATGAGGCTCCAGCGTCACGGTGCCAGTGACAGACATGTGCTGGCCTGCACGCTGTTGTTTTGCAACTGCAGGGTTGGAGCGATAAACAGCAGCATCGGCATGGGGGCGACACATTTTATCGTCTCTGCTACGGCGGAGAACCCACGTCACTGTTTAGTCTCCGCTTGCAGCTGTAAACACAACGCTGACGCATCATCATCATCATCATCTCATGTTATGTTGTCATAGTGATTTACACATTCATCTGGGGTTATAGATTTAGATGTCCTTCTGGGATGATAGATGCATTGCAGGTAGCGTCCAATAACTTTGTCTGAGCTTTTATTTTGAAAACATGCTGCCTGCTTTTGTTAGAAACAAGGAGAAACTAGCCTTTTATGACATTTACTGTATGATAAATGCACTTTAAAGGGATAGTTCAACATTTTTGGCAAATTGGCCCATTGCCATAATCCCTATAGTCATAGCAGTAGGTTCGTTACCTTTAATTGTCGGTGCAAGGTATTTTTAGAACGGCGGAGCAGAGCCGTGAGCTGCTCAGAGCTACACTACGGAGGCTCATGGGATTTCTTGGTTTCCCTCATCAAACTCATCAAATACACAATCCAACAACTCCACAACGCTCTGGTGGACAAGTTGTGACCTGCACATTCACCACGCTATGAGATAATAACACAACGTTACGAGACGGAGTTGTTTTAGAGGTAAATTCATGCAAAACCACTGATGCTTGTTCCCGTCGGGGGCAGTTTTTCAGCAAGCAGTCTCTGAATTTCCCTCTAAAACAACTCTGTCTGGTAACGTTGTGTTATTATCTCATAGCGTGGTGAATGTGCAGGTCACAACTTGTCCACCAGAGCGTTTTGGAGTTGTTGGATTGTGTATTTGATGAGTTTGATAAAGGAAACCAAGAAATAGCGTAACTTTAGGCACGGCAAGGCAAGGCAATTTTATTTGTATAGCCCGTTTTCACAAACAGTTTGTCTCAAAGGGCTTCACATGATGTAACAACATCCTCTGTCCTTAGACCCTCACATCGACTGAGGAAAAACTCCATAGAAAACCCTTTAACAGGGAAAAATTGGAGAAACCTCAGGGTGAGCAACAGAGGAGGGATCCCTTTAAACCAGAAGATGCTATAAAAACCTGCAGTGTAACTTCAGGGAAATGCAGAGGAGGTGATAATTCTCTCTTTTCATATCACATAGTAACATCTTTAAGTCTTTAAGTCTCCAGATCTGAATCAGTTCCAGTGTTTGGGTCATGTGCTAAATTCAATCTTCACAGAGGTTATAATGTTCATACACAAAGTTTCCCGGCCGTCCACCGTGACCCCCGCCTCCCTCTGGTTTTCCCTCCATTCCTTTCGCTCTGCAGATAAAACACTGACATGTAAAACAAATCCTCCCATGGAGTTACAGCTATGCGATATTAAATCACATCAAAGCGAGCGCTGCAGATCTTTCTAAGTAGGCCAGTTTGGGCACTGGCCTGAATTTCTTTCTGCTCTCTGTGTCTGTGGATACGATGATCACTCTTTTTGCTCTGGGCTTTGGACGTCATTCAAGTCTTTCATATCACAACAAGGCCGAAGTCCGAGTGAGCCCACAAGTCATTTGTGTTTTTATTGAATTATTGTGTCAACGCTCTTTGACAAAAATAAAGCACTTAGTGATAACCTTATCCTGTCTGGCATAAAAGAAAGGAAGGAAACGGTTCCTCCTGCGATGCTGCACGACCTTAAATGACACGCTGTTCCTCTCTCTCCTGCAGAGACCGAGGTGCGACCCGGCCGGCTGCTGACCTGGTGTCAGAAACAGACTGAGGGTTACAGAGGCGTGGACGTCACCAACCTCACGTCCTCCTGGAGGAACGGCCTGGCGCTCTGTGCTCTCGTTCACCACCAGAGGCCCGACCTCATGTAAGATCACGCACAAACGCACACAGGGAAACACGTGGGGGAGTTGTTGACAGTTATTCAGGCCTTTTTTTCCCTTTCTTTTCTTTTTACGTAAGCGTGAGAAGAGTCACCTTTCCAGATCCGCTCTCTTTGAACTGAGCAGCTTAACTGTGAGAAGAATGGGAAGAATGGATTTCGTCTTTATGCTGAATTAGTATTTAACACTTTGCATGTGATTTTTTCCTGAGAATCTTTCCAAGTTTCTTTGCTTTCTTTTTTTTTTTTGTGGTTGGTGATTAATCTGATTCAGAAACAGGCTGTCATACACACTCCACACTGACCTACTTGGTCCAGTCTGCTCACACACAACTGACAAAAACCAAATATAAGTGTCAGAGTCATCGACTGGAGTGACATCATCTCATCTTGTGGACTCAAACTCACGTCGTCCTCGTCATCGCAGCCAGCTGTGATTCCACTTAGAGCGTTAGATCTCATATGGAGATGATGGGATGTTTTGGTGGTTAACTTTTTTCTTTTTTCCACATGTTATAATCGGCTTTTTGCAGTTTATTCTGCAAATAAACTGTACAAATTTATAGCAACTCTTAACCTTGAATTTACTTAATATGGTTTTTTTCTTTCATTTCTCTCTTTTTTTCCCATCAACTTTTCTTTTAGTGAAGTAGTAATGGATATAACTGAGTATGTCTAATTCATGTACTAATGCTCTGTGTTAAAAGTAGCTTAATCGATATGTTGGATGCATTTCTTTGTAATATCAAAACATCATTTGTTTACGTCCACATTTGTTAGCTCACAGTTTTCGTCAACTCGAGGTATAAACTCAACTTTTTGTTACATTCTCAGTGATTATGAATCTCTCAACGAGGAGGACGTGGCCGGGAACAACCAGCTGGCGTTCGACGTGGCCGAGCGAGAGTTCAGCATCCAGCCGGTGACCACGGGGAAGGAGATGGCCGCCGAGGCCGAGCCGGACAAGCTGCTGATGGTCCTCTACCTCTCCAAGTTCTACGAGGCCTTCAGGAACCCGAACCCTAGCAACGGTCAGTGTCCGTCCTGCTGCTGCACTGAGCTATTTGTTCATTTTTCACCACTTGCAGAAGTGCATGAACAATGTTTGTCTTGTTAACAGGCCCGTGTGGGTAATGCTAATCTCCTGCCACTCAATATTGTGAATGCTAAGCTGCAGACCAAGCAGTCTGCTCATGGAATTAATTATTTTGCAGTTTTTGCACATGAGGTCACATATTTCACACTTAGACTGGGTTTTAATTTAGTTTTTGACCCACAGGGAGATATAGTTGTGGTTTTAAGAATGAAAAACCACCTCATTATAGGCTTTTCTGGTCAGGCGTGCGACATGTAGCAGATGTAGCGAGGAAAAACGCACCGATAAATGCAAATGAGGACGGTCAGTCGGCTCTGAAATGAGCTGAACCGCCGTTCAAATCAGGATTAAAGTGTCTGGTATTTCAGAGAAATCTCTAATATTACCATTCATGGCTGGACATCCAACAATTATGCAATAATTACAGTACGTGGTGTAATTAAAGTTAAAACAATACAAATAAAACCAAACAGAACATTTTGTTGTGACATCACAAAGTCACAGATTTCCTGCTGCCTCATTTTCTGCAAAAGAACCAGAGCCCACAGTTCACAAAGAGGTTCAGTGTTAATATAAAACCCAGAGCTGCTTCGTGATGAATAAAAGAAACAAAATATATGGAAATCTCATTTTATACAAATATGAGACCTTTAAATACCGGTTCAGATTTCATTAAATCCTAGAAACTCTATAAAAACTTAAAAGACAGCACCATTGCAAAACTGCAGCCTTGAAGAAAAGTCTGGAGTTTCGATTGAAATTCATTGGATCAAGAATTCAGAGCGTCGGTGACTTCACAACGCCGTCTCTCTGACAAAAGGAAATTATTATATTACATACACAACGTCACTTCGGCAGCGTATGAAAAGTGGATCCAGCTGCAACTGAACAAACAGATGGTTAAAAAAAAATGTCTTGGCCCGACTGCGTGCTGCACTGTTGGACGCAGACGAGTTGCATCCCAACCACACACACGAAAGAAAAAAAAAAAAAAGAAGTGTAATACTATACTGAACCAAAAAAGCTGTGAAAACAGGATCTTCATTCCTTCCTCCTTCACCGACTGGGGCAAAGTCGGATTTAACAAAATATCACAGGATGCTGCTGCCAGTGTGTGTGGCGTCCGTCTCGGTTTGGGTTGAAAACGATTGGACGACGGTTTTAAAGAAGCTTAAAGAGCAGCCACGGTTTGAATCGGTGCTGGTGTGAAGTAGCTGAGGTTCAGGAAACTGTTTTATCCAGCGTGTGAGATACAGTTGCACGTTGCACAACCGCGGTCAGGTCAGTCGCTGCCAGAGACACGACTGGTATGTGTGATATGTCTGTGGAAGCTCTGCATAACTCTGGAGGCCCTCGATCAGCTACGGTCACACCACCACCTCCGCCGCCGCCACAGTCGCCTCCGGTTCAGCTTCAGCCACGTTTCACTTTAATAAATGCCGCCACTGTTAAAAGTCCTGCAGACCGCTGCTGCTGCTGCTGCTGCTGCTGTCACCACGGAGAAACCCACACCTCTGAAGGCCTGGGAAACAGTGATTTAGCCCCGCCAACGCCGGCCGGTGAACGTTTTCACAGTCCATTAGATGGGAATTCACTTCACTTCACAGACGTTGCAGGAGCTTAAGTGAACCGTTTGGTTATATTTAGCTTTTTTTCTTAAACTGTGTGCAGTTTTACTGGAATAATGCTTTTGTTGCTCTTTGGAAATAGCAATGTTAGATGTTGCAGTCCGGGGGCTTAGGGCCCCGTGACCACTGGAGCCCCAAAGAGCAATTCACTTTTTTAAGTCTATAGTGGATAACTTCTGTCAATCCCTAGAGAAATCCGGCGTAATTACAAAAAAAACCTTTGGAGATCCTGGAAAAACAGTTCTATCAGGCCACATTTTGAAAATACACGGCTCAAGAGTTCGAGCCCCTTTCCTCTGGCTTCTCTCTGAAGCCTCCAGAGCGCAGGAACACACAGCGCTTGTTCAGCGTTGGTTCACATCGAGGTGAAGCCGTGAAGGTTTCGCCCTCGTGGCACGACCCAATGTGAGCGTTCCGCGATGCTGTCGAGTGTCACTGTGCAGCATCGCTACTGTCTTACTCCAGCTTTTTCTTGTTGTGGGCCATTCATGTGAAAGAAAACACCTGACGTCATAATAAATAAACCACCCAGCATCCAGCTCAGAGCTACATCACCACCAGTGGCACATTGTATCGCTGTTGTTGTCTTTTCCGCGGTCGTAACTCGTTGAAGACTCTAAATCGTGCACACAGTTATTATCACGATGCGATTGGATGATTGGATGCTGTTTTTACAAAATTGTCCGTCCCATAGGCAATTGAGTTTTTTTCATTTTTGTGAAAAAACATTTAATTAATTGGTTGCAATCACATTTTGGTTAAAAAAAATGCTCCAGAATAGGATCTCCTACCCTACCTTTAATGATTGTTGTTGCACTTCACATTGTTGTTGCAGTTTATTTGAAACCAAAAATAAAAAAGCTGATGAAGCGCTTACAGAAAATGCGTTTTCCATTAGTTTATTTTATTAGATTCAAAGAAATGCCAGGCCAGGATGATGATTTGTAATGACGGATTAAAAAAACTGTCAATATTAGTTACTGTAGGGACCATTGAGCCATATAGTCTACACATTAATTTCAGCAATTTAAGTTGGTGTAATTCTAGTTTTAATGAGTTAATCTACTAATGTTGTTTGTGTGTAGCGACACATTAATCTGTCTGCCTGACGCCTCACTGTGCCACTGTGTCAGTCTGAAAGTGGATTATGTAGTTTACCACCTCACAGTCTAAATAAACCTTATCTTACATTATTAAATAAAATGTAATTTGCACATGTGCATGATTGTGTTTCCCTAACCGACTGCTGCTTTACTTCCATGTTTCTTTTTTATCTTCACACGAGATCCACTTGTGCAATTTTCTGAAAATGTAATAAAAGCAGCCGTCATGTGAAACCTGTGATGTTTGTGTTTTGTTTTCTAGGTACGAGAGAACCGGATGAAAACAGCGAAGATTATCAGTCGAAAACCAACCACAAGCTCCTGAACCAGCCTCCAGCCAGGAAGAGGATTCCCCGGGTACAATGAAGTCTCACTGTCTTAATTCTCCTCTTGTTGTTTTGTGTTTTCTCCCCCTCCCCTCCTCCCCTCTCATCTTCAGTGCACTTTACACCCCTGAAACCTTGATTAGATAACATTAAACAAATACAAAGATCAAGACTCTGTAATAAACATCTTATCTAATCTAAGTTGTGATATCTCCTCCTCAGCTGAGCAGTGTATTGCATGATTAGTTTTTCATCTTTGTGTGTTTGAACGGGGAAGACGACCTGGATCAAAACTTTTATTGTCTCTTTAACTTTGTTTCTCTGTCGTCACAGGAAGATAAGACGACTGAAGATGATTCTATCAACAAGAGGCGACGAAAGGGCAACAACTACCTCACAGAGGTACGTTCACAAGTGTCAGAAGAAGTGCTGATGATGTTAACTGGTGCTCGTATGTTTGTGCATTTATTGGTTTGTTTGACAGGGACAATGCACGTCAGTAAACACTGCTGTAAATGTGTAGTCGTCCCTGGACAGATGTTACCGTCACCCTACAAACAGATTAAGATGTTTACAAGCATACAGAAGAATAAAAGGGAAAGAAAATATTAAATATAAATATTATTATATTTATTATTAATTAGATTTTATTTATTCTATTTTTATTTTTCTAGTTATCATTATTTCTTATTTCTTAGTTTTTTCAGTATAGCTGTGATGGGAGAAATAATTTTAAATTTTTCTTATTTCAACTATTTATCTATTTTTCTTTCATTATCTACTTGGATGATAACACTTAATGGCATGTAATCAAACTTAAGAGCAACATTTTAACCTATTTTTCTTCAAATAAAAAGTTTAATAACAAAAGAGAACATGCAATACAGAAGCACATGATACATGCAAACAATAAAATGAGGTTTAATTTAAAAAAAAATAGACAAACGACATTGTTGAGCACTAACTGAGTCATGCAAATTATTATCATCTTATCATAACCTTTATTTAAACTCAGAAATATATTGAGGAACAACCTCATTTACAAAACACAAAACGTTTGAAACATACATACATAAGCATATCCGAAATACAAAAAAGTAACAGTGACAAAGATAAACTGAAAACAAGAAAGTCCAGTCTAGTTAAAAACAGGAGCAGCTGGAGGTAAAATAAGATGCAGTTATGGATTTAAAGTGTCCTGATGATAAAAGTGTGGTGAGATTGTTCCAGGTTGCAGGTGCAACAGGAAGAAAAGCTGGACTTTCCTAATCCAGTGTTAACAGCGTTGCATTAACAGATACTAAAGAGTTAATGTAGGTGGTAGAAGACCAGAGAGAGCTTTAGAAATAAATAAAACCCAGTGTTTCTCTGTGTAATGTAACATCGTCTCACCAGTCTGTGTCTGTGTCCCAGTTGTCTTGTCACAGTGCGCTCCCTGCTGGCGAGGACGGAGAGCTGCGGGAGAACAAGGTCCGCTCCATGGCAACCCAGCTGCTCGCCAAGTTTGAGGAGAACTCCTCGACAGCGAAGACGCCCAGCAAGGTGAGAGGAACCGTGAGTCCGACGTCGGAGGGTGACGACTCTGGACTTGGACGTGTTTCATTCAGGGTTGTTGTTGTTTTTCTGGTTCGTTCACCTGAGCTGAAGCAAACGTGTCGGGAGAAGAGAAGTCGGTTCTCTTTGTGGATCTTTAGCTTTGAGTCGTTTCTCAGTTTGTGGTCTGAAGTGAAGAAAGCACCTGGACTTCTCTATGGTTTCTGGAAGACGTTTCACTGCTCGTCTGAAATAATTCTTCAGTTTGATTTTTAGATTTGAGTTAGAAAGTGGCTGAAAGTTTTTTGCTTCGTGTACCAGCAACATTTCTATAATCATGTTTCCTGTTTCCACTGAGCAGCTTTAAAACAGAAAAGATCTTGTGTGATTTCAGTGTGGTCTCGGTGTGTCGGTGTGGAGCATTTACATCCGAATCGGTCCCATGTAATGGGAATATTTGCTGATAAATCAAATCTCAATTTTCTTTTCCACTGCTGAAAGTTTCCTGAAGTTTCCTAAAGCTTCTTAACTGCCCTTTTCCTCTTCCTTTCCTTTCCTCATCTCCTTTCCTTTTCTTTCCTTTCCCCATTTCCTTTCTTCTCCTTTCCTTTCCTCATTTCCTTTCCTTTCCTCTCCTCATTTCCTTTCCTTTTTCCTTTTCTTCCCTTTCCTCAGTCTGATGACGACCCATCCAGTCCTCCTTTGTCTCCTTCCACCTCCCCACTTCCTCTCTCAGATGAGGAGGATGATGATGATGATGATTATGACGACGAAGAGGAGGAGGAGGAGGAGACAGACAACCCTCGTTTTGCTAAACCGAAAGACGCCCCTCCTCCTCCTCCTCCGCCCCCGTCTCGCCCCAAGTGGCAGGTACTCGTGCTCATGAGTGTTGAGTCTTTGGCGTTTTAAATTTTAATATTTTCACTATAAACCCGTGAATGTTGTCTTGTTTCCTCCTCGTCTCCTCGTCTCCTCGTCTCCTCGTCTCCTCCTCATCTCCTCATCTCCTCGTCTCCTCCTCCAGCCGTCCGTCTACCTTCGTTTACTGGAGACGCAGCACACCAGCGTCCTCTCTCACCTCTCTCTGAGCTCCTCCAGTCGCTCTCCGTCCCCCTCACACTTGAGGAGCCCGCTGGGTCCTCCTCGCTCCCCGAGCCCTAACGCTACCGAGCATTACTACCCAGAATGCACCTCTCCTGACTTCACAACCAGACACTTCTGCTCTGTTTCTGCTCTGTCGAGTATCGACCGCGAACCTGCTGAGACGCCTCGGGAGACGTCGCAGCAGCAGCAGGTGAATTTCACGTCGCTTCTTCTTGGTATTTTTAACCTTCCCAAGTTTTAACCTTATAAGAACTTTATTTTTTATGTTTTTTTTCTGTTCTTGGCTCCGCCCACGTGACATGACGTCACCGCAGAGTAAAACCCAGAAACTGACGTCTAGAGAGTTTTCTAGGAAGAGTATAAAGGAGAGAGCCGTCCTCCTCTCCTCCTTGTTCTCTGGCTCCAACAAACCTTCTGCTGCTGCCGAGTCACAGGTTGTGTATCTCAACGGCATGGACGTGTTTTATATGCATGAATAATAATAATATAGTTGAGACTAGAGTTAACACAGTGACCAGGCATGGATGTTAAATGCACTATTTTCCTTTCCTCAAACTGCTTTTATTAGCCAGGTCCAGTTGGGAAATCAGTCCTTATCGGCCAAAAGTCGTAATGCAACTTTAAAAAAAGGAGTTTCATTGACTTTCTTAACTCAGGAAATGAGTCTTGTGAGAGCCCCAGTGGTGTCTGAACCTGCTCCCACACACTCATGAAGTGATGTGATGATGATCTTGTGCAAGATGCAGAAAAGGGAGTTGCATGACGTTTCTGCCAAAACAGAGCTCCTTAAATCAGGAGGGAAACATTTGGCAGCACTGAAGATTTGGCTCCTTCACAACCAACGAGTTTGGTTTTATCAGTCAAAGGTCGACGTCTCACGGTGCCTCGGATCGGAGTCAATAAATCAAATCCTGGGTTAATCATTTATTGATTAACATTTGAAACACAGTCATGTTGTTTGTATGGAGACACTGATAAACTAGACTAACCCTTCCCACCTGTTGGAGCACAGACTGTTAAAAACAGCTGATGTGCGTTCCTGTTGGGGACAGTTTTTCATCAACAGTCTCTGAATTTCCCTCTAAAACAACTCTGTCTCGTAGAGTTCTGTTATTATCTCATAGTGTGGTGAATGTGCAGGTCACAACTTGTCCACCAGAGCATTTTGGAGTTGTTGGATTGTGTATTTGATGAGTTTGATGAGGGAAACTTAGAAATCCCATCACCCTTTGTAGCTTAGCTTTGAGCAGCTCACGGCTCTGCTCCGCTGTTCTAAAAATAGCTTGCACCGACAACTAAAGGTAATGAACCTACTGCTATGACTATAGGGATTATAGCAATGGTCCAATTTGCCAAAATGTTGAACTATCTCTTTAAATTGGCATCAGTGTGTGAGTAAGAGGAAGAAAAGCTGTGACATTGGGAAGAAGTCGTTTGGCTTTCCCCTTTGGTTTGCATGTATAAATATCTAGACGCAGAATAGAAGCGAGCCCGTCTTTTTCAGACTTCTACTTATATAGTACACAATAAAACAACATGGATTTAACCAGCTCAAGCTATTGTCTTTTGTTTCATCTCTTTTCTACCTAGTCTTTAATTTCTTAACTCTTCTTCTGTAGGTCGATGTATCCACCTCCTCCTCTCCTCCTCCTCCGTCTCCATCTCCTCCTCCTCCTCCTCCTTCAGCCTCTGTATCTAAGAGCTCCACCTCCGTCTACCCTGCGGTCCACCCTGTCCCTGACCCGACCATCCAGCCTGGCTTCTCCTCTGTCTCCTCTCCTCCTCCTTCTCCTCCTCCTTCTACTCCTCTCATCTCCTCTGGACGCAAGGCCACGATTCACAAAGACTCCTCTCCTCCTTCGTCTCACACTGACTCTGAAAAAACAGAGCAAACATCATCTCTAAATGTCGACTCCTCCAACAAAACGTCTACTTCTCCTTCCTCCTCCTCCTCCTCCTCCTCCTCGTCCTCCTCCTCCTCGGCTGACTGTGAAAACAGACGCAGCAGCAGCAGCAGCTCGTCGTCTTCACTGCACCGACATGAGAGGAGACACGTGAGCTCTCTGAATAATAACGAGACTGAGCAGGTGAAGAAAACTAATGACGGGCAATTAGCTGAAAATGATCATGTGAAGGTAAAAAAAAAAAAAAAACAGTTGCACAACTTGATCTTAATGACTCATTAATGTGATCACAACAGTCATTATCCAGTTTTAACCCTCAGGAATGAAACAGAAAGTGGCATCATGCAAAAGTTTAGGCACCTTTATATTTTATATATATATATATATATGATGCCATTGTCGCCTGATGCTGATGCTGAATGTTAACGACAGCAGGGCGGATGCTGATGCTGATCGTCATGGTGATGAATCTCGTGTTCATGTACTGTGTAGTGCAACGGGAGCTGTGCTCTTGAGAACGGCAGGAGAATCAGTGGAAAGTCTCTCTCCCGCTCCGAGAGTTGTCCGACCGGCGCTCCCAGTTACATGAAGGAGGTACCGGATAAAAAAAACCTGCAGCTGCAACAACATCTGAACCATGAATCCTCTGCCTTTTCCTCATCATAACTCTCCTCTCTGTTGTTTCCACTTCCTCTTCCTGTTTTTTGTTTTGTTTTCTGTGGTGTTTATTTTTACGTTGTTTGTAGCGTACGGTTGGGAAGGTCTCGTCAGCCATAGACGCTAAAGCTCAGTTACTGGCCATCATGTATGAGACAGACCACAGGCCCAATACCACCATGGTAAGATGCATGTGGCTGCTGCTGAAACAAACTAACACAGACTTCATGTGTGTTTCTTTTCTCATTTTTTAATCTTTTTTTAAAACTTATTCTCCTTTTTTAATCTTTTTTTTAACTTATCCTTGTTGTCCTGCCGTTTTTGTTCAACACCGCTCATGTTGTTATGAAGAGGTGTCATCGGTTTAGTACGATCGATGAGTCACCGCCGGCCTTTTCATCTGCTTTTCAGCCTCTAGTCCCGTGGCCGACGAGGGCTCCTAAGGCTCGAGGGGTAAACTGGTTCTGCTTTTTTTTTTTGTGCATATTTTGCAGAAATTAGATAAAGCTTCAGCGTCTACTATTCTGCAAAATATTGCTTAGTTTAGAGTCACGTTTAGCTGCTGCTGCTGCTGCTCGGCCTCAGACTTATACGCTTATGTAACGAGCCTCAGTGCAGCTGAAGGAGACGACGATGGTGCGACAGCTGTGTGTGGATTTTAATCTGCATGAATTGAATTTGTGACTAACAGGAGTCGCAGTTTTACATATTTAAACGTATATAACCTGATGTGTGAAGAGAAATGACTCTCACTGACACCGTTTGGCTCCAGCGACGCCGCGTTTAACAAACCTGGAAGGAGGATTTAGGTAAAAGTGAAAAGCTTTTGTGTGAACTGTTTTCTTCTACATTTTTGCTCCAGAGTCGACTTGAGATTTGGTGTTTAATTAGTTCCACATTTAGACTCCAGGAATTGACTCAAATGAATCGTTCTGACGTTTTGGGAAATTCACTAATTTGCCGTCTTGATGAGAAAATGAGTTCGTCTCTGATCTCAGCTCTGTTTGGTAAATATGAGGCTGCTGCAGCAACTGGAGCTGAAGGAAACAGAAATCTGGGCTGTTAATTGATCTGTGAAACTATGAACTACTCTCTTCATCTGCGTGTTGCACCACAGACATGAAGCTACATCAGCTGTATCACATTTGACCTGCTTTTAATCTGTCTTTTGGTGTTGTACATTCGTTAGATTTTTATTTTCCAGCATATTATACAACAGGTTGTTGCTGCACAGCAGGTTGTGGTTTTTTTTGTAGTCAAGGCCTTTTTTTTTAATTTTTTTTTTTATACAATTTACAACTTAACACAAGTCCAACAAGAAAAACACGAAGAAAAAAACAGGAAACTAAACCCTCAAAATTCCGTTATAAATAACTAATAAAAATTTTCCCAAAATGTCAAACTACTGTTTTAAGATCTAACCTCACTCTTTCATTGTCATTTAATTCATCTAAAGCCCAATTTTACAGAGTTACATTTAGCGTGTGTTCATAGATTATTTCATGAAACAAGTTTCAACATTTTATCCTTATAGTCATAGCAGTAGGTTCGTTACTTTTATTTGTCGGTGCAAGCTATTTTTAGAACGGCGGAGCAGAGCTGCAAGCTGCTCAGAGCTACGCTACGGAGGTTCATGGGATTTTTTGGTTTCCCTCATCAAACACACAATCCAACAACTCCAAAACGCTCTGGTGGACAAGTTGTGACCTGCACATTCACCACGCTATGAGATAATAACACAACATTATGAGACAGAGTTGTTTTAGAGGTAAATTCATGCAAAAGCATGCAGTTTTTCGGCAAGCAGTCTCTGAATTTACCTCTAAAACAACCCTGTCTCTGCTCCGCCGTTCTAAAAACATCTTGCACCGACAATTAAAGGTAACGAACCTACTGCCATGACTATAGGGATTATGGCAATGGGCCAATTTGCCAAAATGTTGAACTATCCCTTTAAAGAAACATTAGCATGTCATTGCCATGGTAGAGCTTCTGACTTCTGGGTTTTAATGCCGTAGTAGTTTATTATTATGTCGTGTGTTGGACGCAGCTGCTTCAACAGTTCACCACCATCTCACTGCTGCTGAACCAAGTCACTAACGTGTTTTGTGAACTTTCAGGCGTCTCACAGAAAAAACACAACAACCCTAAAAGAAAAGAAAAGACAAACTAAACAGGAGAGCGTGACCCTTATCTGTGTGTAACCTCGTCCATGATCTTCTCCAACTCAGAGTGTGGTACGTAAGGACTTCTCCTCCGGACTCGGCGGCAGCGACATCTGCCACTTCTGCACCAAGCGAGTGTACGTGATGGAGAGACTGAGCGCCGAGGGCTTCTTCTTCCACCGCGAGTGTTTCCGCTGCGACGTCTGCAACTGCACCCTGCGCCTGGGAGGACACACCTTCGACTCACAGGAGGGTACGTTGTATTCGTCGTCTACCACCACAGTGGCTCTCAGATAAGTGTATTTATCGTTTCTCTGGCTTCTTCCTTTACAGCAAAGTTTTACTGCAAGATGCACTACGCTCAGCGCCAGTCCAACACGCAGCTGGGCCGGTTCAGGAGGAGAGTGGTAAGGAGCACACAGTTACACACCAGCAGCAAAAACAGCCAAAAGGCAGTTATTTTATACTTGTTTAATTTAACCTGAAACACAATAAGTCCAGATCTGGTCACTCAGTTTTTTTGCAAAGTAGTTGCTTTGTTTTGTTTTGTTTTTTTTGCCAGATTTTTTTTTTTTCTCGATGGATTTGTTTTTGTTTTTGCCAGAATTTTTTTTCCTCTGCCAGATTCTTTTTTTTTTTTTTGCTTGGCCATAATACTCCTTCGTAGAGATATACTCAATGAGAAATGTAGATTAATTGTCAGCAGCTTGTGCATTGTATTGGATATGAGACTGAAAACTTAATATTTGTTCACAACCAAAAACTAAACCACAACTGTTGTAATTACCTCAATTTGTTGTAGTGTATATTTCTAAAAAAAAAAATCACAATCAAAAACAGCAGAAAAATAAAATAAGTAGTAGCCTACTACAACTGCCAGAAGGTGTCAAACGTGCGGCCCGCAAGCCAAAACCAGCCCGCCAGAGGGGCCAATCCGGCCCACGGGATAAAGTTGCCAAGTGTGAAAATTACAAAGAAGCCAGAAGAGGCATAATATTGTTGAATGTTTTTCTCAATGAATGAAAAATGTTTTGTAAAACAATAGTAAACATCTTATATTTGTACTTCTTTGCACTAAAACAAAGGGAGAAATGTAGAGTTCTCATTATTTATAGGTTATTATGCCATTATTTTATTGGTCTTGCGCTGTATGTGGCCCCTGAACTAAAATGAGTTTGACACCGATTTGTAAAAACAGGGGATGTGGCCTCCATGATTCATTAATATAATATTGGTTTTGTAGCTTTAAACTGGGCTGAACAAGGTCTTTACGCTACGTAACCTCCTCCTGTCTGTCCTTGAATCTCGAAGGAAGACCAAAGCCGCGTCACACCCTCGTCGCTGGACGGCGGGAGCTACTCGGCGACGGGCGGCGTCCAGCTCCACCCCCCAGGTACTGTCGTTTCCTTGCTTAGGCGAGGCCTGAGCTGGCCGCGGCGCGCCAGCCGGGCCGTGTGTGTGTTGCCTCGGCGGCTGTTGGAGAGTGTGTGTGGGTCTGTCACGGCCGTGGGCTCCCACGTCAGGAGCTACTCGCAGGACTACGTGTTCCTGTACGAGCTGCTGAGCCTGGGCTGCCCGCTGCTCTGCATGATGCACGAGGTGCTGGGACAGATCTACCAGGAGCCACAGCTGGCACAGCTGGCCCGGCTCGCGTAGGACGACCCGGCTCCGTCTGGGCCCGGTTCACCTGACAGAGGGATCTGTTCTCCTTCTGTCCTCAAATCAGGGTCACACCAAATATTAACATCTGTAATTCGCTACATTCCCAATTGTTATTTTTGCTTTTTGTGTTTTTGAAGTCGTCAGTATTTTTTCCTAAAGCTGTTGGTGCCTGGAGTTTGAGCTCTGCCATAGTGTTACACAGCGTTACACAGCGTTACTCAGTGTTACACAGTGTTACACAGTGTTACACAGTGTTACTCAGTGTTACTCAGGCACTCTGACCATGTTGTGTGTATTTTTGAAGTCGTTCATAACGGTTCGTGCTGAGGAGACACTTGAAGGGCGACGCATTGATAATAAAATGCTGCAGCCCTTGTGCACATGGGGATCAGCTCAGATTCCCTTGTACATGTTTGTTTGTTTGTTTGTTTGTTTGTTTGCTGAGTGTGGAGGAGTTCTCCTGGTGTTGCACTCACGAGGGCTCGTTCCAGGCTGCCGCCGACACAGATTTACTTTTTTATTTTAAAAGGAAATGTACAGAAACTGTGATATACAAACAGTAGGAGTTGAACAGGATCAAGATAAATAAAAAATATTATTAATAAAGTAAAAGCAGAATAAAAATAAAATACGATACGAAATATAAATGAATAATTAAATAAATATGTGTCAGACAATTTGATGTTTGATGAGAGCTTCCTGTTCTGTCCTAAAGGTACCGATAAGAACCTGTTAACCTGCAGTAACCTGGAACCGGCCCTCGTAACTTTAACCTCCTGAGTTGTGTCACTCGACTAAAAGGAAAAAATAAGATGTCGTATTGATCGACACGTGTTGTTGTGATGTCACACTGACTCTGCATTTTGCCTGCAGCACCTTAACTCAATACCACAGAGATGTGCAATGGAAATGCCAAAACAGTATTTTAGTTTTTTTTTTCTTCAATATAATTTCACCAAATACTTGATTTAGTTGAAATTAGATTCTCTTTTTTTGGTACTATTTCACTCTATTATGTATTTTGTGGCACACTTTTCTTTATATATTCAACGCTCATTATTTATGGATTTTACAGCTTTACCAGGAAAAATCGAAATCTGGGAATTTATGTTTGATCATTGATTTTTTTTTTTTTTTTTTAAAGTCTGGATGAAAACATTAAAAGTATTAAAAGGTGAATTAGTATTTAATCATTGATATTCTTAATTCTAAAGTTTGGACTCTGTGACAAGTCTTTTGAGTTTTTTCACCCTTTATTTGGTGTCACATAAAAATATTGCCTGAGTTTTGCTTCTCTTTAAGAGAGACCATGTTTAGTTGACAAAACTCAAGACCTTTTGGTTGCATTTGGTTGTAAAATTTATTATAAATAATATAGTTTAAACTGATCTGTGCCTCTTTAATTATTTTTTTTTGTCTTTGAAAATCTGTACAAACCAAAATCAGCGAGGAGCTTTATCGACTGAATGTTCTCGACTCAGTGAAATTGATTCACTTTGTTTTGTAGTTTTTGTTTCCCAAAGTTTTTTTTTTTGTTCTTTATGATCTTTTTTGTTGTTGTTGAATTATTATGTTTTGTAAACGATTCCTCATTTGATTGTTTGGTTGAATTGTGCAGAATCTGACCTGTCACCGGGCCCCGCCCACTTTACAGTATATTGTGGTAACTTAAATGCATACAGTATTTTCTCTCTCCTTCCTAAGTCTTTGCACTCTGTATGTGTTTACTTCCAATTTTTCATCCTCCATTTCCCTTTTTTCCAACACATCTCATTCATTTTCCTGCCAAATTCATTTCCCTTCTGTCTTTCGTTTCACTTCATTTTGTTCAGTCTGTTTCGAGTTTCCAATGCTGCACCCTCTGATTGGCTGATTTCCTGCCAGCGGGGAACGTGACGATTGGCTGGCTTCAGTCATAAGATCTTGACGTGTTGCTTTTTTTTATTTTTTTGCATCCACTCGCTGGCTTCGTAGCTCCGCCCCCGCCACTCCTTTCCCGCCTCCATCTAACCAAGACTAACCAATCCAATCACAAACCAGCATGAAACACCGCATGAAACTAGCAGCATTTTTACTTTTACCTATCGACATTTAGTTTTCACATTCCTCAAAAATAGAGAGAAATATTTAATAAACACATTTGAAAGTTCTATGAAAAGACAAAAACTAAGAACATGCTAGTCTGTGTCTCAGTCCTGTTAGCCATGCTAGCAGGGTGGCTAAACATTAGTTCACCTCTTCGGTCCAAAATTTGATTTCTAAATATTTTTTTGGGATGAATTTATTTTTTCTAGACATTCACTTAGTCTTTTTGTCACTTATACGATCAAGTAGAACATCTGGAACAGCTGTTGATAAATAATAAATTAGGGAACCCTCGGACGTTAGCAACATTTTATTAGCATAATAATGATGGTCAGCTGTATTTCTTGTTTGTTAGCAAATGTTAGCATTGCGCTACAACAAGATGTTGACATTACGCGTGTTAGCATACAGCGTCACAGCTGCTAGCATGAAGCTAATGTTGCAGTTATGTTTTGTTTTGTTTGGTCAAGTTGGTCGGGCAAAGTTTTGTTTTACATTTGGCACAGAAGAATAAGAAGTGTCTCGTCTTGCCGACCCAGATCATACTGATTAATAGTATTTTTTTTTTTTGTCTTTTCATGGGATTCACTGGAAGTTTTAGCTCGATACCACACAGATCTGCACCTTTAGAGCCAGAAAACGTAGCTATCACAATATGCACATGTCTGAATCGTGATATGTAATGGGTTGATCACTTGTTGTGATAGTTGCCGCCCGCTACCGCCACGTCGCCGAGCTAAGCTAACCCCGCTAACTCTCATGTTGTGCTGTGTTCCTCCCTAACCACCTCTAACTCACCAAACATCCATTTGAATGCCCCTGAATTTATTTTTTTCTCTGTGATGCACCATCATCACTATCATCATCATCATCATCATCAGCCGCCTCCCTTCTTCTCAGGCCCCTTTGACGGTAACCTGTGTCCACGTGTCTGTGGTCTGTCTGTGGTTCCCTCTGTTGCAGAAGGAGGCCTCCCCTCCCAAGAGCCCCTCTCCAGATCTCTGTCATGTACCTCCTAGACTTCAGCAGCCCCCCCCCCTCCCTCTCGATAGCAGCTTTTATTTGCACACTGCCAGAGATTCACATTGTTGGCTGTTCTCTGTTTGTTCTGTAGTTTGTTGTTCATAAATAATAATAACAGTAAGTCTCGACGCAGCCTTTGCCAGCCTTGTTATTTGTTTTCCACAGTGACAATTCCTGTAAAATTGCTTAATTTATGATATTTATAAGCTTGTAAATATATTCAAAAATAAATCGGTTTGATTACATACAAAATTTTTTGCTTCGTCGTTTGTTGCCAATTCGCTGATTTGCAATATTTTTGAGCCAGACCCCGAAGCGTAGTTGTGACTGAACAGATGGCGTTCAAGTTCATCTTTTGAATTTCACAATGTGTCTTTTAACAACAAAATTAACAACTTCCATCAAAAAAGCCACTGCCACAGCAAAATCTCCCCTTTTTATTAGTTTTTTTATTTTATTTTTTCCTCCACCCTCTGTGCTAAGTTTGACCTAACATCACCCACACAAATCATCTTCACAATCACAGCTTTTGTTAACTCAACAAATAACACGTTCTCTCCTGTAGCTGACGAGCTTTTAGCTTTTGCAGCAGATGTAGAGGGAGGTGCACAGCAGTGGGGTTACACAGCTTCAACTCAATCAAACGGCTTAAAATGCTGCAAAAAGGAAACAGAATCATCATTTAATATAGATGCAAAAAAAACCCCATCAATAACAGGCTTTATGCAAAATTCACTATAATCAAACACGGTGTCAATGGTTCAATCTGAACAGAATTGAAGTGAATGTCAGTTCCTCCTGTCGGCTTCCTCCTGTAGTGGGTCTTCTCTGTCCTTTCCTCTGGGGTTGGTAAATACACTGTATGTTTTTATATACGTGTGCACTTTTTTTTGTTCACTATTATAGTTAAAGCTTCACATTAACACACTGCACTTAAAGGCTGTACCACGATATATTGTCATTTATAATTTGCTGTGACCGAGTGGATTCACCTTCTGTACATTATTCTGTGAGTACTGTGTTGTGTATTTTTATGTCAGTGCTTGTGTTGCCGATAGAAATTAATTTGTTAATGTGGTTTAAAAGTTTAAATCTTGAAATCTTTGATTTTTTCGTTATTTTCCAATAAGTTCTGTAATGTGTTTTATTTGTTTGGTTAATTTCTTAAACACTGCTTGTTTTATTTTTCAGCGTACATCAGTTAACAGTAGCTGCTAATTGGTTTTCTGAAGTAATCCAGGGAGATAGTGTGCATGGAATTAGCTACGTGCTCATATGTGTTTTTGCACTGCAAAAACTCAAACTTTTACCAAAAATATTTGTCTTATTTCTAGTCAAAAAAATCTCATTATACTTAAAATAAGACTCATTACATTAAAAAGTATCTTATTTTTAGACATTTTACTTCTTTCAAGCATATTTTCACTTAAAATAATCTGATGGGGCGGTTTTTCTTTCTTATTAAAAACTTGCTTTCACTGGCAGATTTTTCTACTAATTTCAAGTGAAAATTTGTTTGAAACAATGAAAATGATCTAAAACAAGTTAATTTTTAGGTGATGAGACTTATTTTAAGTGGAAAGAGATTAGTTTTGATGAGAAATGAGACAAATATTCTTGGAAAGATTTTGAGTTTTTGCAGTGTGTTTTTTTTTTTTTTACTGTACATTAGAAAGTAAATGTAAAACTTAATCGCTGCCCACTGTTTTAATTTCCAGGTGTGGGGTCCAGTTTGCCTCCAGAGCAGCTGGATAAAGGTCAGAAAAGAGCTGCGGAGGACACAGAGATGGCTGTGGACGCTCTGGACGCTTCCTGTATCATCAAATCCACAGCACAGGACGCCACCGGGGCCAAGAGCCAAAGCCACGGCAGCACCAAAGGTCAGTGTGGCTCCTAACCTCTGTGCTCCAACGCTGTGTGGTCTATATGTCATATATATCCTCCATAATAAACTGTTAAACCTCCAGTAAAAGCCGTTCTCAGTGTTTCTCACGATGATACTAATGGTTTTCCAGCGTCTGTTATTCCTTGAACATGATATTCCCAGTGGGAGAATCTCAAACCGGCTGAACTTTAACTGGTGACCCGGCTTCAGACGTCGCTGTGTGTTTGTGTTGGTGTGGCCGAGTTTTCCTGAGCTACTCAGTCTGGAAACATCATATTGATTATAGAAAAGAAAAAATATCTGAATCAGTATCATCTCTCTGTAAAGCCACGTGTGCATTCAGTTATAATTGATTTACTCTTGACTTGAGTGAGTCATAATTTGACCTTAAAAACATGTTTAAATTCTTTCGTTTCACTGTTTACTCAGATCACACAAGTTTACTGTTTCTAAATTCTCAAGGTATGAACTTCCCTGATTTAATTTATTATCAAAGTAATGTAGTAAATAAATCAAACTAACTCAGAGGTAATGGATAAAAGTTTGTTTTAAATACGGGAGATAATTGATAATAGATAAAAGTAGCTAGATTTATTTCTATCAAGTCATTGTAAATGCATCACTGTGTTTCTTTTTTCCACTTTCATGCAGATTGGAAATATCTCTCTTTTCTTCTTGCATCATTAAAACCATCATGTCAATCTACTTCATTTAATTAGCAGAAACCTGTAAATCTAAATTGTCAAATCTACTTTGTATTTATTGCTAATTAGCAGGTGATCCTAACAAGCTCAGCTAAAATGATTAACACAGTCGATATCAAACCTGTTAAAACATGTTATTGTTGTGACATCGTTTCGTCTCTGTGCTTTCATCGTGCAACAAAAAAAAAACAAAAGAATCCTTTTCCTGTCTCTTATTTTCCTCTCCTGTCTCTGCAGATCACGGTAACACCAAACACAACGCTCGATGGAAGAAGAAGATCAAAGCGAGTGAGTCCCTGACTTTAAACTGTGTCTTCATTAAGTTTGACTGAGAACTGAAGGCAACACGACTTATTATATAGTATATAGATGTTAAAAAGGCAAATGAATCTCATCAGATATCAGTCTTTACTGAAGACACGTCTGTGTGCAGAATACACAGTTACAGTGTGTTTGTGTGTGTGCGCACATACTGTATTTAGGGTGTAAACAGTGTTGTAATGCTGCATATAAAACAACAGAGGTCAGTATTGTTCTCCTTTGTGGACTATTATAAAACATCAACTTGTACAGACGGTGAGTCAGTCTGTTTTATATCTATAATATGAGTCAGTGTTTTATATCTATAATATAATATGTATAAGAGAACATAGATAAAGAGATTATATACATAAACAACTGAGGAAATTAAAGGTAAAATAAATAACCAAAAATGCAATATATAATGCCTTAAGGTTCTGTATGTGTGAGAACAGATACGACGACATAAGTGATATAAGCTGACTTATTCAGGACGAGTCGACGGCCTCTTTATCTCAGGTTTTATGTTTCCTCTTCGTCAAAAACATCACATGACCACATTTCAGTCGTATAAATTCTGCTCCGTCAGACTCACAGGTTTCTGAAAACATCTAATGCAACAGGTTCCCGCTTGCAGCTCAGCACTTGATCTTACTGTTTTTTTGTACCAACTCTGCGAATGTTTTTAAAAGAAATATTAACTCATGTTTCTGTGTCACCATGATGCAGCGTTCCCTCTGCTCTTCATCAAACACTTCCAGAAAAACGGACCAGAGACGGTGCCTGAGGCCGACTCTGACTTCGAGGAGATCAGCGCTGCAGAGAAACAAACTGTACATGCTCTGATTTTTATCCAGATGTTTATACGTATGTATTTATGAATCATAATGTGACTTTATCAGGCGCTGATTCTGCTCTGATTGTCTCAGGTCTGTGACGACACCTCGTCCTCCTCCAGGACGTCAGCGGACGATCCCCAGAGTCGTTCAAAGAAAAGCGAGAAGAGTGAAAAACACTCGTCTGCAGCGAAGACAGAAAACAACCCGTCGCCGCAAAAGACACGATTAAAGATTCCTCCGTCTGAGAAAGAGAAGCTGCTGAGCTGGGACATGGAGGTGACACCAGAGGAAACCACGCAGCAGCTCAACGACCAGGTGGAGACTCAATGTTTTTGGTTTTTTTTATTAAAGGGATAGTTCAACATTTTTGGCAAATTAGCCCATTGCCACAATCCCTATAGTTTTAGGAGTAGATTTGCTACCTTTAATTGCCGGTGCAAGTTATTTTTAGAACGGTGGAGCAGAGCCGTGAGCTGCTCAGAGCTGTGCTACGGAGGCTCATGGGATTTCTTGGTTTCTCTCATCAAATACACAATCCAACAACTCCACCACGCCATGAGACAGAGTTGTTTTAACAGTAAATTTATGAAAAACAGAGTTGTTTTAGGGAGTTTTTAAATGCAGAGACTGCTTGTGTAAAAACCTCTAAAACAACTCTGTCTCGTATCGTTCTGTTATTATCTCATAGCGTGGTGAATGTGCAGGTCACAACTTGTCCACCAGAGCGTTGTGGAGTTGTTGGATTGTGTATTTGATGAGTTTGATGAGGGAAACCAAGAAATCCCATGAGCCTCCATAGCATAGCTCTGAGCAGCTCACAGCTCTGCTCTGCCGTTCTAAAAACAGCTTGCACCGACAATTAAAGGTAACAAACCTACTGCTATGACTATAGGGATTATGGCAATGGGCCAATTTGCCCCAAATGTTGAACTATCCCTTTAAAGCAGCGGATTCAGTTGCTTATCTAGAGCAGAATAAGAGTCTTCTCCTCAGTATCTTCCATCTCCTTCCCTCCCTCCCTCCTCACTATAACACCGTGGTCCAGAGACTGTGATGTGACTGAGATAAGGTCGAGGATAATTCCACCTTATGTCGACTGCATTTTTCCCGTCCTCTGATGTTTTATCAGGTACAAGCAGAGACAGAAGCAGATAAGCCTCACACAGACTCGCGCCAGGACGGAGATGGTCCATCCCAGAGCCAGAGTCCGGCCTCCTCCTCCTCTTCCTCCTCCACCCCCTCGGCCTTCCAGCTCATAGCCAACGCCTTCAGGAGGAAGTTTAGTGTGACCAATCCCTCCAGCGGCTCCAACCCTGCAGTCACAATGTGGGTGCTAAATACTTTGTTTCATAGTTTTATTTTTAAAGCCTCCGAGCAACATTTTTCTGTGAATCCAATCCAATCCACTTTATTTGTATAGCACATTTCCAAAACATAGAAGTTTAAGTGCTACACAGTGAGGACATAGAGAACAAAACGGTAAGAAAAACGTAATGAGAATTTTAATTAGAGGGAGTGTAGAGTGTAGGACATTTTATTATTATTATTATTATTATTAGCCTTTATTTAACCAGGTTGGTCCCGTTGAAATACAGTGACCTATTTTCCAAGGGAAGCCTGGCCAAGACAGCAGTCACTGACAAAACAACACAGATAAAATACATGCAAGACTCTGGATTTACATTAAAACAAGAACAAGTGCCGTATGAAGCCGCTCTCACACATGTTTTCAGAGTTGCAAGGTTGATGAGCTCCTTTAACTTCCAAGCAGCAGGTGCAGCGTACACTTAAAGCAGTGCTTACCAAATTCAGAATGAACTTTGGGCATGTTTAATAAGTAAAACTCGTTGGCATGTTAGCAGTAATTGCTTAGGGGTTTAGAGATGTAATTACATAAATAGCGGGGAAGCAGACCTAAGTTTGCAGGGGGATTCATATATAAAAGGTCACCGTAATCAAGTACAGGGAGGAAAGTGGCCAACTTTTTTCCTGGTAGTGAAAGAAAATCAAGATCTGTGACGGAAAAAGAATCCCAGTTTTAGTCTTAATTTTTTTTAAACTTATCAGTAGAAACGGCCTCTTCTGCTGGATTAAATTCAAGTTGAATCAACAAAATATAATAATTTGTTTTCTCGACTTCTCCAGGAGGAACAAACAAGACGTCCTCCACAAACGGAGGCCCATGTCTGAGGGAGCGTTCGACTTCTCCGCCTTCCTCCGCTCCTCGGACCTGTACACGGATGAGGAGAAGAGGCGCGAGGTGAGGTTGGCGTCTGTAGGGGCGGATCCGTGGGGGGCGGGGCGGGACCTGCCCTCTCTGCTGCAGCAGGTGTCCTTCGAGGGCCGCAGAGGCTCCGGGGTGTTCGCCTCCGACGACACGGCGGGCTCGCTGCCCCGCAAGAGAGTGGACCTGTTCTCCTCGCTGAGGCTGAGGAAGAGGCAGGCGTCGGAGAGCGAGGGGAAGGAGCCGGAGGCGCAGAAGGAGATCAAGACGATCCTCAGCAACCTGCGAAACAAAGGTCAGGGCAACGATTCTCCGTTGCTCAGCCTCCTGGTCCTTTAAAGGGATAGTTCAACATTTTGGCAAATTGGCCCATTGCCATAATCCCTATAGTCATAGCAGCAAATATGGTGGTGAATGTGCAGGTCACAAACTTGTCCACCAGAGCATTTTGGAGTTGTTGGATTGTGCATTTGATGAGTTTGATGAGGGACACCAAACCGAAATGTTGAACTATCCCTTTAACACACTAACATGTCCCAAAATATAAACAATATAGTAATATATAAACATTGAATTTGCTTCACACAGTGCAGAAGTACAGTGCAGTGTCCCACTGGCCACACTGAATTTGCAGTCTGTTTGTTCATTTGCATGTGTTTTCTTAAGTTGCAGATCTTAAGTTGAGCTCTCTGGGCCACCGTAGGATGATTTGACTTGGAAATATATATTTTTTAATCAAGTGGTGTCTGTTTACAAGCTGTTTTTAACCTATGAGCTATGAGTTTAATTGTTTGTTATATTCAAATAATTTTTGAGGTAAAACTTGACAAAAAACAAAGAGGAGCATAAAAAGAGCAACAAGTGTTTTTTTCTTTTTTATTTACACTTTGAGACCACCAGCTTTAGTTTATATCCCCTTAGTGTCTTAGATCATGGACCAATCCTTCTTCTGAAGTGTTATTTACATTGATATAGTTTCACAAAAGCAGAAAATAGCTTCCGTCATAAGCCACCTTTGTTGTGCACAGATGAAATGTTATCAGTTTAAAATGTTGTGCATGAAACAGGTTGTTTTATTCTTTCATGTAAACATCAAAATCTCACTTTATCATTTCCTCCTTTTCAAATCCAGCCTCCAGTCAACAGAATCTGAACGAACACTCATCCAGCGAAGACGAAAACGACAACCTGCCTTACACTCAGAAGGTTTGCACACATCTTTTCAGTGCACTGACAGACTGTATCTGAGCGCGCGTGTGTTTAAATTGTGTGCATCGTTGTGTACCTGCTCTTCCAGCCGTGTGCAGAGCGGCAGAGGAGGCATCAGGAGAAGATCGTGGCGCAGCAGGCCAAGCGAGAGCAGCTGAAGAGGCTGCATAGAGCTCAGGTACTGTAGCTGCTGCTCTTTACTTCCCACAGTCACTCTGGTTTAATTAAATGCTGCTGTGGAGCCGTCTGCGGCCCAGCTCTCTGCTTTAGATGTGGTTTTGTATAAAAGAAAAACTAAGTGGAAACACTGAATATCTGTCAGACTGAAGTGCTTTTTGCTCCCAGTGAATATGATACATTTATATCTATTAGATAGATCCAGAGATAAAGGTTTCCTGAGAGTAGCCAGTTCATGACCTCACTTTATGATTCACTTTATTATTACCATTTTTTATGCCTGTCCATTATCTTAACAACTTGTCTAGAGTCTAAAATATAACTTTAGATTTTTCTTTATTTACCCGCATTAAAGGAAAAGTTTTCATGCTGGGAGAAAACTAGACTAGACTCAACTCTATCCATGCAGTAGCTGGTGTTGTATGTTACAAAGGTCACTGGAGGACTGGTTAAGGTTTTCACCACACTGAAAAACAACATAAAAAAGATACCAAAGGCATTGTGAAAAACTGTTTATTAAAAGTTAAATTATCAGGATCAGGTCAACCTCCAGACAGAAACGATGCTGCTCCACTAGAAAACCTTAAAGGAGAATTACTTGGTCTCCAAGTGCGACCATAGGAAAAAAATTAGAGAAAAATATGTGCAGCCAGGACCTAGCTTTCCTCCTGCTAGCTGCGCTACTCTCATACTCAGGGACCTAGAGCTGTAGAGTGTCATTTAGAAAATGACCTGAATTCTCCTTTAAGTTATAACCCGTTCTGTTGAATCCTATTAAATCTATAATATTTAATCACACTTGTTGTGTTTAATGTATTTTCTTAAATTTTTTTGCATTGTCCAGATGATCCAAAGACACCTGGAGGAAGTCGGAGAGAAGCAGAGAGACCTGGAGGAGAGAGGGGTGTCTATAGAGAAAATCATAAGAGGAGAAACGGGTACTAAACAATACCTGAACACACACACACACACACACCAACACTTACAGTAACAAAAATCTCTGAGCCTCAGTGAGACATCGCAACGCCGCTGCTAATGTCACATCTCTGCACCGTAACACGTCGGTTCAGTCCAAGTTCAATCCAGTACCAAACACCTCAAAGGAATTCCTCTGTGAAAGCCTCATTCTCCTTCTCCTTCTTTTAATTTCCGTGGTCGACACATCTCGGACCTTTAGTAAAGAAATACGCTGCTTTTCTTTTTGTTATCTCAATCTGGTTAAAAGCCTCAACGTACAGTTAATGGCCGTACTCACAATAGACAGTCAGACTTCATTGTTGCTTCATCTTTGTACAGTTCAGGGCTTTGGCCGTGTTCCTGTGAAGAGCGAAGTCTTTTCAGGTCGATATAAAGAAGATAACCCAGCGCGTGTTGGACGTTTAATTCCATTACGACTTCGTCTCTGGAAGTGTTTCTTTTTATACAATCTACATAAAAACTCTGAAATATCTTATTCTTTCTTCTCCATCCTCCTCGTCTCAACCTTGTTGCATTTATCCTCCTCCTCTTCCTCCTCCTCGCAGAGTCGCCTCAGAGTGAGGAAGATGAGGCCGAGCTCTACCAGACCTGGTTTACACTTGTCCTGGAGAAGAACCGGTTGGCCCGCTACGAGTCCGAACTCATGATCTTGTAAGTAACAGCATCTGATCTCAGCACAGTAGAGCATGTTAAAGGGATAGTTCAATGTTTTAGCAAATTCACTGATTGCCATAACCGTCTAGTCGTAGCAGTAGGTTCATTACCTTTAATTATCAGTGCATGTTGTTTTGAGATCAGCAGGGCAGAGATCTCAAAACAACATGCACCGTTAAAAGTAATGAACCTACTGCTATGACTATAGGGATTATGGTGATGGGAGAATTTGCCAAAAATGTTGAACCATCCCTTTAAAGCTGTTGCAGCTTATTGTTCACTCCAGAAGAGGTTTACCCAGTTTTCCTCCTCTCGCTCTCTTAGCGCCCAGGAGCTCGAGCTGGAGGACACACAGAGCCGACTTCAACAGGATCTACGATGCAAAATGGCGGTGGAGGGTAAGAAAGAAACAAACTCGCATAAAAACACATGAGTTGATCATCAAACCCAGCTCAACAATCCGTCTCCTCGCACACAACATAGTTATCGAGGTCAACATGTTATGTCCTATTTCTTGATGTCTTGAAGTGTTGAGTTTTTTAGGTCATGTTTATCACCCAGAAACTGGAGGGTTAGGAGCTGAGATGTTGGGGAGGGATGTTTTTTTTCCTGCCTTTTTTCAAACAATTCGAAAATATGAGCACAGTTTTATGCCTTTTGTTTGTCTCCATGTTGTAATGTTGATGCTCAATAAAACATATTGTAAAAAAAGATACCTGGGGATGATAATGGGGGAAAACACAAACCAAAAACCATCTTCCTGCTTTACCCTCCCTTGCAGACACAAACAAGAGCGCCTCTGAGCTCCAGGAGGAGCAGGAGATCCTGGCGGAGATCATGAGGACGGTGGAGAAACGGGACATGTTGGTGTCGATCCTGGAGGAGCAGCGGCTGAGGGAGAGGGCGGAAGACCGGGACCTGGAGAGCCTGGTGGTGTCCAAGGGCTACGAGTTTCACTGGGCCCAGGCGGACGACAGCTGGGAGCAGGAGAGGCTCGAGTGCGAGGGTTGAAGAGCAGGATAGGAAAGCAAAAGGGTGAAAAATCTTTGATCACAGTGGTTTGTGTTTGACAAAAAAAAAATCTAGACGAAGAAGACAGAAGACAACAACAGCAGCAGCAGGGAGAATTTGTCTTTTCACTTCTTTCACATTTGCAGAGCTAAGACTGGAAAATGGAGCCTGAGCTAATGACTTCCTTTGCAGCCACGCGGGTTAATAACATCTCTGTTAAGGTTATTTGACCTGTGCTCAGAAGTGTAATCTATTACAGCCCAGACCGATGGTGGTCCACTGAAACCGCCTGTACAATATGATTAACCACTTCTAATGATAATAATAATAATAATGTGACTGCCTATAAAATCCATGCACACTTCATAAACCAAACTGACTGCCTAATCAACATCTGCTCCACATGGTCGCTTGCCTTCGGAGTTGAGCTGCTGTAACAGATTTCTTTCCACTGTAACACTGTGTGTCGACTCACTGGATAACACACTTACCCTGAAGTTGTAGTGTTTGGCATCGTGTGAACCGTTTTTAAATTTGTGTCATGAATCCAGATGTGCTGTATTTAGTTCGCTGTTGTAGCTGTTTGTGTAAGTGTGTGCTCTGTTGTGCATATTTTAATGTGTTGAAATACTGTTAAATAAAATTATATTGTATTCACACACCCAGACACTAATAACTAATCTGTGGTCAGCTGGTGGTAAGAGACGACAGGCGAGTGACTGAAACCATATTGCTGGAAGTTACTGCAGGTTGTGGACATGGCCACGCCCCCCAATCGATGATTTCACACAACCCTTGTCCAAATGTGACGAGCCTGAAAGATCTGAGTGGATTTATCCCACTCTGTGACAAACCGCTGTCAATCAAACTGTGACAAATGCAAATGCTGGCTTGGTAGCTACAGCTGGACTGGACAAATAGCTCCTTTAACCTCTTCTGTGAAAATGACTGGTTGATAACAGGATGTATAACATAACATGTTTACATGAGTTTTAACCTTAGTATAAGGAACTGAATTTATGTTTGTTTGTGGTGTGAATAACAAACACTGGATTCAAAGTAAGTTATGTTGTTGTGATAGAATATGTGTGGTGTTTCTGTTTTGTCTTGGTTTTATGCTGCTTCAAGCCTTTTGAATTAAAAAAAAATGAATTAAATAAAAATTAAAAAAATCAATAACTATTATAACATCTGCATCATTCTTTTTCTACTGAGTTAAGTTCCACTACTGTAACAACTAGATTGCTGTTCCTTGGCATCATATATTTATGATAATATGTTTAAAATTCTTTAACTCTCATGTCTGGTCATTTTAATTGAGTTGTATTGACATGAAACATGGTTTTAGATCACAGACTTGCTTGTTTGGGTTTCCACTGCCTGCACAGTTGCATGTATAAACAAGTTGTGCATGGACACCAAATACGGATTTACAGTGCACAAGACGGTCATGCAGCTTGTTCTGTCTCTGTCCTTCAACTCACTTTAACCATATAGTAGTCACATTACAGTTTTCTTCTTCATCAATTACTTCAGCTGCCTCTTTCTGCAAATTAAAGCCATCAGTAGCACAGCTCAGTTTTGACTTATGCTCCTTCGTGACACTGGTTTAGCCTGATTTTGCCGGACCCAGAGTCACAGAGGCTAAAAGGAGAGGTCAAATGACTAAAGGTAATAGCCCGTAAGAAAATGAAAAGCAATTGAGGGAGGGAAAGATATTGAAATCAAATGGGAATCAATGACTGAATTTCCTATTTTTAAAATTTAAAGTACCTTTAAAAATTCCACTATTTATTGAATGAAACAGTATAGTAGTATAAGTATTATGTTGGATTCATATATAATTCTACTCTATATTTCAATACCACAGGAAAAGGCTACTTAATTACTTTTTATTGTGACATCCATGATCCTCCATACTATGGGACCCATAATAATAACAAAAACAACAGGGCCTCAATAAAAGCAAAAAGTCAGAGCCCCCCCCTCCGCCCCAACCCCTACTTTTCGGGACCCCCTCCTCTGGTGCTCCTCCCGGTCAGAAGCAGCGCCTCTCCCCGAACCAACTCATCCAAGCTCGGCGTTGTCCTCCTCCTCCTCCGGCCTGCTGCTGCTCGCCTGCCTGCCTGCCTGGATCTCCGCGGCCGGGCCCTCCCACACAGAGGAGGGGCCGGGCTGCTGGCTCGCTCCGCTGCAGCCAAACTCGGTGGAGAAAATGCCTGGAATTCCGTTTCCGCTTTGGGGAGTGGACGGAGATTTTTTTTTCTTTTTTTTCTGGGGTAACTTCACTTCCCAACTGACTTTCATTTCCACGTCCACTCGGTCCAGTTTTTATTTGTAACGTTTACAGGTCTGGATTATACTTAACCTAAAGTAATTACCGTTTAAACGACGATGGCTTCCTCGCCTCAGAAGTCTCCGTCCTCTCCGAAGTCTCCGACGCCTAAATCCCCGTCTTCCCGAAAGAAGGACGACTCTTTCCTGGGAAAACTTGGTGGAACTTTGGCGAGGAGGAAAAAGGCTAAAGAAGGTAAGTTAGCTAGCTACAAAACAACGGTTAACGGCTAACCGTCTGAAAACCGTTGGTGTTTTTTGGTGTTGTTTAATGTCGTGTGTTTTTTTTGTCTTGTAAAGATAAAGTTACTGAGTTATAACAATATTTTTCACCATTACACACAACAGTGACCAGATGTGTAGTGTAACAAAAGTACCAACAAACTTATTTTAGGCTACTTATGTTCAGCCGTTAGCCGTTAAGATTTAAATTTTTTAAATCAAACTCTATTAACGGCAAATAAACTACATTCTCTGGAACTTGTGGCTGCTTGTGTGTGTGTGTGCACGCCCTCTGTGAGTGTTTTCATGGCCGCGGGCTGTGTGTATGTGTGTGTGTATCCATGTAAGGTATTGAATCCGCTACTACTGTAATATGTGAGGAATGAGGCACCAGTAAACACAGGCCTCCTCCTCCTCCTCCTCCTCCTCCTCCTCACACAGACCCAGGCCTCCTTCCTTTCCTCTCTACTTTACTCCAATCTATTTATATTAATATTGCTCCTCTTTTGGGGGGAGTGGGGGCAAAGGATGCAGGATGCCCCCAGAGTGAGGTCAAAGGTCGGGGTCAGGTACAGGCTAGCATCCCTGCCTGCAGCTGGAGGGACAGGGCTCCAGTGTTGTAGTACTCCAGACCGGTCTTGAGACCACATTTTCAAGGTCTTGGTCTTGTCTTGAAATCGAATACATTTTTACTTGATCTTGTTTCAATCAAGGTTGAACTGGACTCAGGATTTTTTAAAACTGCAAATGTCTCTCTGTCACATTGGTTTATGTAATGTAATTCAATAACTTTAAAGGGATACTTCACCCAAAATCAATAATGCACCAATTTTCTACTCACCGTCATGCCAAGGAAAGGTTCGGAAAACTTTCAGTTATCGAAATGCTTAGAAGTTAGGGTTAGGGTTAGGGTTAGGGATAGAGTTCACTTTTGAATCGTCCAAAACACACACTATGAAACATCCAGATACCTCCATACTGCTCGTCTGTACTGACCCAAGTGTCCTGAAGCCGCCACATGAAGAAGTTGTTTGGAAAAAAAATCTGTTTTTAGTCTTGTTGTAGCAGTAGCTCCCAGTGGGTTTGTGCACATGCGCAAGATTTGCTGCGAGATGTTAGTTCATCATTGTAAACCATTGGATGTGTGATGTAAACACGGAAGAGCATCTCGCAGCAAATCTCGCAGGGGGGAGCTGCTACAACAAGAAGGCTAAAAACAGAGATCAAATGATTTTTTTTCCAAACAACTTCATGTCCTGGGTTTATTGCCCAGCCTGAAGTGTTAGTAAATTAGCTTTTTTTCTTTTTCTAACACTAGTGAAATGTGGAAAGGGCGACTCAAGGGATTCATAGTTTGTCATTGCAGGTGTCAGGCTGATGTGTGTGAGGATCATGAATAAAAAGGAATGTGCATAGGCTGTAAGTCGATTTATGGTCTGCGCCCCCTTAAATTTTACTTTTCGTTCCTACAGTTTTAAGTTAGGAGCCACTGTGCACTTCTCTTCAGCTCATCGTCCTTCGTTATGTTAACAAATCTTGAGGTGAATACTTCAGCAGCCTTTTTTTTTTCCTAATGCCTCCAATTGTTTTTATAGTCGTGCAGGGTCGCTTTGGAAATAATTAGACTTCAGTGTGTTTGACATTCACTGTTAAAGGCCAGGTTTTATCACAGAATGAGAAAGGTCTCTTGCAATTGGATGATTGCTTTAGTGTCATTCAGGACACTGTTGCACAGCTGAGCCCCCCATTTTATGTCGCCTTTGTCCACAGCATGCAATCGCATTACATCCTCCATACCACACCGGCTCGCACATACACATACACGCACACCACATATACACTGATCGCTGTGTGTGTGTGTGTGTGTGTGTGGTAGTATGTCTCTGCACTGTGTTATACATGATTTGATGGAAAAACATAGGGACGGTCGCCCTTGTGTTGATCATTGATTAAATTTTAGTCCTTGCGAGTGACGTCCATGGCGGTCACTACAGTAGTAATGGACGAAGGAGAGACGTGCACATCGTGTTTGAGCAGCAGCAGCAGTAACGAGCGGGATGAAAGGAGAAGAAAAAAGAGCATAAAAAGGATGAGAAAGGGGGGAAAGAGAGCAATAGGATGGAGATGAGAGGGGAGGA